>CM059446.1:61869550-62605530 GCA_030390025.1 Squalus acanthias | reverse complement strand
CCCCCCCAGTCTCCCTCCCTCTCTCCCCCCCCAGTCTCTCTCTCTCTCTCTCCCCCCAGTCTCTCTCTCTCTCTCTCCCCCCCCAGCCTCTCTCTCTCTCCCTCTGCCCCCCCAGTCTCCCTCCCTCCCTCTTCCCCCCAGTCTCCCTCCCTCCCTCTGCCCCCCAGTCTCCCTCCCTCCCTCTGCCCCCCAGTCTCCCTCCCTCCCTCTCCCCCCCAGTCTCCCTCTCTCTCTCCCCCCCCCCCCCAGTCTCCCTATCTCTCGCCCCAGTCTCTCTCACCCTCTCTCGCCCCAGTCTCTCTCTTTCTCTCTCTCCCCCCCCCCGTCTCTCTTTCTTTCCCTCCAGTCTCTTTCGCCCCAGTCTCTCTCTTTCTCTCTCCCCCCCAGTCTCTCTCTCTCTCTCGCTCTCTCTCTTTCTCTCTCACTCCCCCCCAGTCTCTCTCTCTCCCCCTCTTGCCCCTGTCTCTCTCGCTACCCCCTTTCGATCCTCTCTTCTCCCCCCAGCCACCAGCGATTCCAGTTTTCCCAGGAGCTGAAGCAAATGTGGCCACGCTGCAAGGCCGCAATTGTTGGGTAATGCGCATGCGTGGCTCAGGGATACCGTGCACATGCACAGAAAGCCGCAGGAACGGCGGTGTGGACTATCAGCGTTCACAGGCAGTGGCTCGGTCAGGCCTGCAGCAGGTTCCAGTGCGCAGGCGCCCAAACCCGCTCCTGCTGGCCTTAAGAACGAGCCAGTGGGCCGCGATTAAAAAGAGCGCCTGCGCGCTGCAGCACGCTCCCACGGGACTGCGCAGCCTCGAGGGACCTGCGCGGCCGTGCAGCTTAGGGGGATCAGTGACCCCAAGCTGTTTCAGCGAGGTGTAATCAAAAAAATGGTCACCGAGCAAAGAGCGAGATATTAGGAGGGGTGTCCAAAGTCTTGATCGAAGAGGTGGGTTTTAAGGATGGTTTTAAATTAGGAGAGGGGGGCAGAGCGGTTTAGGGAAGGAATTCCAGAGCGTGGGGCTTGGGCAGCTGAAGGCCTGGCCACCAATGGTGGGGCGAAGGGAGCTGGGGATGAACGAGAGGCCAGAGTCCGAGGGACGGAGAGCTCAGGAATGGGGGTCAGGAGCAGTGTAAATGCCCACTGGGCCATTTCCCGTAGATAAACTTCAGTTTATTGCAGCCAATGCGGTGCCTTGCCTTCACTGGTGCAATTGGGATTAAGTAGAAGATAGAGCTGGGAAAATAAGGCACAATATTTTCTCACTTGTGTATTAAATTGCTTAGAAACGGAACCTTAAAGATTAGCTGTTCTGTGTAGCAGGAAATGTATTTTTATCATGCATCAACTATCCTTAGTCGCTAATCAATGCAAGATTTATGGTGTTTTATATCTCCTAATATTTGCAAGGAAACAAAGTGCTGGATTCCATTAAAAGAGTGAAGTTGTGGTGTAATCCTGCCCTCTGTCTCGAACGCTCAAATCTTTCAGCACATTAATCTGTCCCTTTTATTGTTTAAAGGAGTTAACGGTCGTGATTTCCACTCTTTCAATTGTTCATATCAGTTGAAGTGGCTTTAATGATTAACTACACAGTCCAAGGGAACAGTCTCTCAAATATCAGGACTATTGGGCTACTGTTCAACACATTCTGCAATCTAGTTTGGTGCAGTATTAGTGGAGATATAGGAATTGTTAGAAAAAGGCCTTTACACACAGTGAGCTCATCTGATTTTGGTAAATCTCATCCCACCAACTCCCCATTTTCCTCAGCACCACCTTTTCCCCATATCCCTCATCCCCATCTCCCCACCTTCTCCCCATATCCCTCATCCCCATCTCCCCACCTTCTCCCCATATCCCTCATCCCCATCTCCCCACCTTCTCCCCATATCCCTCATCCCCATCTCCCCACCTTCTCCCCATATCCCTCATCCCCATCTCCCCACCTTCTCCCCATATCCCTCATCCCCATCTACCCACCTTCTCCCCATATCCCTCATCCCCATCTACCCACCTTCTCCCCATATCCCTCATCCCCATCTACCCACCTTCTCCCCATATCCCTTGTTGTAAGAATGAGCCTTACGCGTGGTGAACTTAAAGTAAGCTTTAATCAACTAAAAAGGTGCTACATACAAAAGAGGTCTTACTCTATGCCTCTCCAGGATCCAACTGATCAGTCCAGTATTTATCCTGGACTAATCACAGGAAGTGATGCAATAAAGTTCGAGTCACAGGAAGCTGTATTGTGTTACCACATCCCTCATCCCCATCTACCCACCTTCTCCCCAGATCAAGGGTTGTGAATCTTTGGAATTCTCTACTCCGGAGGGCTGAGGATGCTCAGTCATTGAGTATATTCAAGGCAGGGATCGATAGATTTTTGGATATTAAGGGAATCAGGGGATAAGGGGATAGTGCGAGAAGGTGAAGTTGAGGTCGAAGATCAACCATGATCTTATTCAATGGCGGAGCAGGCTCGAAGGGCAGAATGGCTATTCCTGCTCCTATTTCTTATGATCTTATCCCTCAACCCCACCTTCTCCCCATAAATCCCTCAACCCCACCTTCTCCCCATAAATCCCTCAACCCCACCTTCTCCCCAAATCCCTCAACCCCACCTTCTCCCCAAATCCCTCAACCCCACCTTCTCCCCATAAATCCCTCAACCCCACCTTCTCCCCATAAATCCCTCAACCCCACCTTCTCCCCATAAATCCCTCAACCCCACCTTCTCCCCATAAATCCCTCAACCCCACCTCCCCATAAATCCCTCAAGTCCACCTTCTCCCCAAATCCCTCAAGCCCACCTTCTCCCCAAATCCCTCAAGCCCACCTTCTCCCCAAATCCCTCAAGCCCACCTTCTCCCCAAATCCCTCAACCCCTCCCAACTTTCTGATCTTTTTCTCTTCCTGTAATCTGTTATCAGACTCCTCGCTGTTTGCCAAACCTTCTACTTTTTGTGCAGAAGGCAGATTTTGAGATTGTACTCTCGCTGCCCAATTCCGAGTTTTTTATGTAGACACAACCCTAACCCTGACTCCTGGTGTACACCTTCCAAGCCTTCTCCAATCTGAGCAACACATTACCTTTGTGCAATCAAGTGATAACAGTCTTCGACTTCAGTTTTGGAATAACCTGTCATGATCTCTCTCAAAGACAATCTGTTATTGTGAATAATATGGGCAGTCACAAGGCAGATGCAATTTAACGCAGAGAATTGTGAAGTGATACATTTTGGTAGGAAGAATGAAGAGAGGCAATATAAACTAAATGGTACAATTTTAAAGGGGGTGCAAGAACAGAGACACCTGGGGTTGTATGTGCACAAATCTTTGAAGGTGGCAGGACAAGTTGAGAAGGCTATTTAAAAAAGCACACGGGATCCTTGGCTTTATTAACAGAGGCAGAAAGTGCAAAAGCCAGGAAGTGATGCTAAACCTTTATAAAACATTGGCTTGGCCCCAGCTGGAGTATTGTGTCCAATTCTGGGCACCACACTTTAGGAAGGATGTCAAGGCCTTAGAGAGGGTGCGGAGGAGATTTACTAGAATGGTCCCAGGGATGAGGGACTTCATTATGTGGAAAACTAGAGAACCTGGGATTGTTCTCCTTAGAGCAGAGAAGGTTAAGGGGAGATTTAATAGAGGTGTTCAAAATCATGAACGGTTTTGATAGAGTAAATAAGGAGAAACTGTTTCCAGTGGCAGAAGGGTCGGTAACCAGAAGACACAGATTTAAGGTGATTGGCAAAAGAACCAGAGGCGACATGAGGAAACATTTTTTTACGCAGCGAGTTGTTGTGATCTGGAATGCGCTGCCTGAAAGGGCGGTGGAAACAGATTCAATAGTAACTTTCAAAAGGGAATTGGATAAATACTTGAAGGGGAAACATTTGCAGGGCTATGGGGAAAGAGTAGGGGAGTGGGACTAATTGGGGCTCTTTCAAAGAGCCGGCACAGGCACAATAGGCTGAATGGCCTCCTTTTGTGCTGTATCATTCTATGATTCTAAATTTAACTTGCAATTAACTTAGTTATCTAGAGCTGATACTCCCATCTGTCTGTATCATTCTATCAGGCGAGTATAATCAGCAAAGCTGCTCGATACTGGCCATCAACCACTGTCAGTCTCGTGATTCAGCTTTTAATCTGTATTGTGTTCCTGATTCGATAAGCAGTCAACCGTTAGTGCCGTCTGTCAGTGATATACTGTGTCTGCACATCTCTGAAACTTTCCCGAATTACTGGGAAGTTTGTGAAAGTTGAATTGAATTCTGTTTTCTTTAACCCAGTGGTGAGGCAGTGTACATAACTTCATATTTCAGACAGGGAAATCAATAGTAAATATCTGTAATACATTGTAACAGAAACTGTCTGACTCTTGCATTAGTGTGCGTTACACTGTATCCTGCGAGTTTCACCTTATTGTTAACATTGATGACATACCAGTTTTAATAATTATTTTCCTGTCGGCCTGACATATCTAAAGGTTATTTCATTTGATTCCTTCTCACTCCCCCCCCCCCCCCCCCCCCACTTCCAAATCTAGTCATGTCCAAAAGGCCATTTTAAAACAATTAATTTTGGGGATGTGAGCTATACTATCCAGGCCGCCATTCATTGCCCATCCCGCGTTGCCCTCAGGCTGAGCCTTCACCTTAACGCGTGCCTCTCCTTTTGGTGGTGATGCTCCTACAATGGGGCGGGGATGTTTGTCAATCAGTGCGACGGGCACTTCCCCCAACTGTGGCACCAGGACATCCTGCGTAAAGTTTATCAGAGGGGATTGTGTTTCCGAGCGAGCAGTTACTGGCCTGTGTGGGCCTGACAGTGTTTCAGTGAGCTGCCCTACTGAGCAGTGGCTGATGTTTGTTTTATCCGTTCCTTCAGGTGTTTGTGGAAACATTGGACAAGTGTTTTGAGAATGTCTGTGAGCTGGATCTCATATTCCACGTGGATAAGGTACGTTTGTATCTGCTAATGTTCGGCTTGCATTGTATCAAATTGTTTAACTGCTCTGAAATCAAATTTTATTTGACAATCCAATTTCCTGTTCAGTTTAACAAAGGCCGATGTTTAATTAGTGTTACCATAGCGATGCACTTTATTAACATTGAATGTTGGAATTTTAAAAGATTAATAAAATGAATCTGTCTTAAATGTTGATTGACTTTAGGGCAGGTGCAAGGTGCTGAGCACAGGCTGATACTCCATGACCCCAAATGTTGCCACTCCCTCAGATTCATGGCTTCTTGGGATTGTGAAATGTGTTTTCCATTTATTGGCACATTTGTTAATGTCCCAACACGGGTCCACGGAACACATAATTCATGGAGTTAAAACGTCTGATCAAAGTTACTGGGGATTTATGGAATTTTATCTGATTTGGCAAAATAGCAGACTGAACACTGCCCTTTGTGCTGTGTATGTAGTTTTGATGCATACAGCATGTGAAATTGGAGCATTTCAATGTTAAATGTTAGGATTAGGATCAACTTTGTGTAAATCTCAGGGATTAGATAGGTCAGTTCCAGTCTCTGGGTCACTGAGCTTTCATTCTCATGTAATCTCGGGCTGCAGTCCAACAGAAAGATTCCCAAGCTAGTTTTCCAGTGTTTGCTTTGGTGATTAGAATGGCCACGAGCTCAGCTGGACTGCGGCTGGAAACTATCACCCTCAACCCATGACAAATTATAGACAAAATCCATTTCTTGCCTAATCTCAATGCAGAGCCGCACAGACTGCAGGACTGGATAAGAGTGGCCAAGTATTTGCCATACAACGTTGGAGAGATGTGGCTAGACTGTCGGTTCTCTTCATGGAGCAGCAGCATAGAGCTGTTAGTTTGTTAAAACAGACCCCTCTCCGCCAGGAACACGCCCCTCAGCATTCTCCATCCGTTCAGCAGCGTTTGTAGCAGGTCTGAGAAATGGTCTTGTGTATTTAGTTGCTGCTGTGCATTCCTAACATTTTCTGTTTTTATTTTGTGTGCCAATTTTGTCTGTGAAACTTTTCCCACTGTATTGCTACATAATGACGCTGGAGGCCTAGGGGTAGTTCCTCTGCCACCCCCGTGCTGTGTGCAATGGCAAGGGCAAGAACATTAGAATGGAAGTCACTTTTCACAAAGTAAAATGTTTCTAAAGACACTTTTAAAATAGCAGTGTCACTGCTGACTTATGGCAGTTTGTGGGGTTACCACTACATTCGTACTTTATGCACAGATGGGGCAAAAGGTTTTTTTTTAAATTCTCTAATCATTGGTGAATGAAGGCACATTTGTAGCAGGATATCTCAAGGATTTATTTTCCATCATCAGATTATTAGTACAGGTTGGACATAATGGGGCTGGATTTTGTCAATGGAGGCGGGACTCCCACTTTTTGGGTTGTAGTCCCGCCTCCATCGACTTGTGGCCAACCCACTGTATTTTCCCTTGATTGACCTTGTTAAGCTCGCCCAGCGGGCTTAGCAGGCCAATCAAGGGTCCCTTGGATACAGGTGACGTCAGCCATTGAAATTTCATCTGTCAAGAGCTTTTGACTTAGACTCAGTTAGAAATTAATCCAGCACAGAAAGCAGAGACTGCAACTTTTGACAGCTCCGCGGCCATTCTGCTTTCTGTGCCATGGATGTGAGGGACTCCTGACACCTTAAGGAAGCTAGCCTGCAGGACAAAGTTAAGGTAAGTAAAAGTTCTTAAAACACTTTACACACACCAAACACACTTACCTCTGCACTCATGCACCCATCACTCACCTGCACACCGGACATCTCGACCCCTCCAGACCGACGGTCCGCCTCGCTAAATCGGCGTGGTTCGGACCTGTCGGGAAGCCCACACTTCAGGGCTAAAAATAGGGATTAGGCAAAAAACTGACTGTTAACTACCTGTTAACAGGCAGTTTATTGACACTAATCCCCTTCCCGCCTCGGGGAGGCGGGTCCCAGCACAGGTCGGGGACCCGCCTCCTGGGAAACTGGCATGGAGGAGGGTTGGGGGCGGGATGGGTTCGGGATGGGTTCGGGACCCCTGAATCTGCTATTTTCACACCACTCCCGCTTCCAAACCCGCCTCCACAGGCCGGTGAAAATTGAGCCCAATGTGTCCTTCCCACAGAAGTGTTTGTTGGACATCATGGAGAGTTAAGGTTTAATAATCAAACTTTTTTGCATCTTGAAGCAACAGACTTTCTAAGATAAACAGGATGACTTCGAAGTGTCGTGAGAGGAAAGCCTGGCTCGTCTTCTGCTTTTAGTGTCCAAGTATTATATGTGAGAAATGCTTGTGCAAGGGAATAAGGGACAGTAATGACGTCAGCTATGATTGATTAAAGTGTAACCTTGGTGACTAGGGTAATAAACATAGGTAGAGGGATCCATTAACTATAGTGTAGAAAGATAATAGTCAATAAAGCCTATGCTGCAAAGGATTTGAGAACAGTCAAGCAATGTTCCCTCTAATTTTTTTTGTATTGAGCGGGCCACGAACTCCTTTGAACGTGACCTTTTTGACCGCAGGCAAATTTTACACCAACAACAACTTTTACACCAACAGCAACAGCAACCACTTAAAAGCATATGTGTGCCATATCGTAATGCCATATTGCCACCCTGCCATCTCAAATCATGATACAGACACGGTTCTATACAAGTTTAACATAACTTCTCTGCTTTTGAATGTTATTCCTCTGGAAATGAACCCCAGATCTTTATTTGCACTTTTATGGCTTTTTTAACCTGCATTGCTACTTTTAATGATTTGTGAATCTAGACCCCTAGATCCCTTTGCACCTTGACTCCATTTACTCTCTTATTTTCCAAGGAGTAGGTAGCCTCCTTATTCCTCCAACCAAAATGCACCACCTCACACTTATCGATATGGAAATTTATTTATCATTTACGTGCCCATCTGAAAGCTTATTTACAGTAAAATTAACATCACTTTCCCGTATTTTTTTTCCGGCTTTAAACAATTTTCCGAATTAAAAAACAAAATCTCATTTTTGTTTCTGACAAAGGCAACCAGGCGGTTTGAACACTTCAGCGGACCGATGTGCTCATTGGGTTGGCTTGTAGAAAGTGAGGTGCCTCAACATTTCTAAAAATATAAACCTGACACCAGCATTCTGATTTTCAAAAGTAAGCTCCAATTTCCCCCACTTTTTATGTTATTAAGGTTTTTATGAACTTTCATCAGCAACAAAACTAAAACCATAAATCCACCCCGGTGCAATATTGAATTTATTAAAAAGTAGCAAATAAAAGTAAGTTAAACTTGTGTTAATCACTCTTCTTCCTTCTGCTAAAATGCTTCCTTGCTCCACCTAATGATTGAAAGCCTGGTCTTACAAACCCATCTGCAGTAGGATCATTTTATTTTAAAAAGCGGATTCACGCACAGCTCAAAATTCGTACAAGCTCTTATCTCATTTCCTCTCCTAAAACATGTCACTGCCATCTGACAGCAACAGCCCCTTCTTACTCACCTGCTGTAAGTAAAACTCGGCGACTCACTCACCTGTAACAGGTTTAATAAGATGAGGTACACGTGGTTACCTACCGATCTCTCCCACCGATTTTTAAAGCTTCGTCCAGCCCCATAGCGGTGGCTGGCTGCACTGAGATGGCCCTGCTCAGATTTGCCCCGCCCAGGAATGGCCCTGCTCCGGTTTGCCCCACTGGGACTGCAGAGTTTGTGCAACACAGGCCCCTGGAACCGTGGCGCCAAAGGAGAAGGAGGGACACACTGCCCTCATCACCATGGCAACTGGCTCCTCTACAGCTTCTGCCTGCAGCACCGAGAACTTCCCAGAGAACGACACAACCAGTCCCTCACCCACTGCTGCCCCAACTCATTTTTAAATTTCCAATTGCGATTGGCTCTGAGGTCGCAAGACTCGCAAACGAGTCTGTCTGGATTCCTGGGGCCATTGTGTATTGGGTCCCTCCCCCACTCCAGCTACTGTCCAGTTCTCTGTGCGGCATTTAATTTGAAGTGCGCGCGAGCTCTGGAACGTGTGCGCGGCCGCGGACTTTAGAGGGAACAGTGCAGTCAAGACTTGTTTGAAAGAAATAGCTTTGAAGTAAACAACTACAACTTTTTATGTAAACTGGCTGTTTTCAAAGGATTCAGGAACAGATACGTCATGACGTTTTATCTGTGACATGTACCTTTGCTGTGGGCAAAACCTGGTGTATAAAGGAGCTTGGTTTTCAACAGTACTTCGGAGGCTAGAAAGATAGAACCAGAAAACGAAAGACACTCTCTGTGTACAGTATAGATTGATCACCTGTGCTGGATATCAGTAAAATCTGTTCCGTATACTCCATCATCGAGTGTCTCGAGCTTACTCGAAGTGTGTGGTTGTGAAGCAGAGAAGGAAGGAGGCCGACTAACTGTTGAATGTTAACAGTGTTAACTGCAGAAATGGGTTGAAATTCTGCTGCACAATATTCACAGAATCACAGAATCCCCACAGTGCAGATAGAGGCCATTTCGGCCCATCGAGCCTGCACCGACACATATCCCACCCTATCCCCGTAACCCCACGTATTTAATCCCCCTAACACTAAGGGTCAATTTATCATAGCCAAATCAACCTAACCCGCACATCTTTGAATATTAAGGACATAAGAACACTGCTTCGGCCTCAACTGGAGTATTGTGTCCAATTCTGGGCACCACACTTTAGGAAGGATGAGGAGGTGCAGAAAAGATTAACGAGAATGGTTCCAGGGATGAGCAACTTCAGTTACATTGATAGACTGGAGAAGCTGGGGTTGTTCTCCTTGGAGCAGAGAAGATTGAGAAGAGATTTGTTGGAGGTGTTCAAAATCATGAGGGGTCTGGACAGAGTAGACAGAGAGAAACTGTTCCCTTTGGCGGAAGGGTCGAGAACCAGAGGACACAGATTTAAGGTGATTGGCAAAAGAACCAAAGGCGATGTAAGAAAAAACTTTTTTATGCAGCGTGAGGTTAAGATCTGGAATGCACTGCCTGAAAGGGTGGTGGAGGCAGACTCGATCTTATGTTTCAAAGGGGAGTTGGATAAATATCTGACGGAAAAGAATTTGCAGGGCTATGGGGAAAGGGCAGAGGAGTGGGACTAGCTGAGAGTCGGTACGGGCTCGATGGGCCGAATTGCCTTCTTCCGTGCTGTAACCATTCTATGATGCTATGATAAGAATTAGGAGCAGGAGTAGGCCATATGGCCACTCGAGCCCGTTCCGCCATTCAATAAGATCATGGCTAATCTTCGACCTCAACTCCACCTTCCTGCCCGATCCCCATATCCCTTGATTCCAAAAATCTATCTCGAGTCCAAAGATCTATCTAGCTCAGCCTTGAATTTACTCAATGACTCAGCATCCACAGCCCTTTGGGGCAGAGAATTCCAAAGATTCACAAACCTCTGAGTGAAGAAATTCCTCTTCATCTCAGTCTTAAATGGCCGACCCCTTACCCTGAGACTATGCCCCCTGGTTCTAGACTCTCCTGCCAGGGGAAACATCCTCCCAGCATTTACCCTGTCAATCCTCTTAAGAATTTTATATGTTTCAATGAGATCACATCTCATTCTTCTAAATTCTAGGGAATATAGGCCTAGTCTACTCGATCTCTCCTCATAGGACAATCCCCCCCTCCCCCAATCCCAGGAACCAGTCTGGTGAACCTTTGTTGCAATCCCTCTATGGCAAGTATATCCTTCCTTAGGTAAGGAGACCGAAACTGTACAAAGTACTCCAGGTGTGGTCTCACCAGGGCCCTATATGATTACAGTAAGACTTCTTTACTCTTATACTCCAATCCTTTTGTAATAAAGGCTAACACACCATTTGCTTTCCCAATTGCTTGCTGTACCTGCATGTTAACTTTCAGTGATTTGTGTACAGGGACACCCAGGTCCCTTTGAATACCAACATTTCCCAATCTCTCACCATTTAAAAATATTCTGCTTTTCTATTTTTCCTACCAAAACTTAACAATTCTCCATATTATTATGGTGTTCCTCAGTGTATTGTACCAGCACACTACAATCACAAGCCAATATGCTTTAATATCCATCCCTTCAAGTATCTCCCACTGTGTCAGCTGTGACTCGATGGGTAGCACTCTCGCCTCTCTCAGAAGGTTGTGGGTTCAAGTTAGTTTCCACTCAACTAATTTGTTAAAATTGGACACGACGGGTAAACAGCGGCAGCAGACGAGGCTGGAATCCCCAAATCTCAATCTGTTTGTTATATTCAAACAATGAAGGCAATTGAAGCCTAAAAGCACAACACAAAACCTCGATATGAACCAGGTACTTTGAAATCAGCTCCTTAATATAATTGATTATTGAATGGCGGGGCAGACACGAGGCCGAATGGCCGACTCCTGCTCCTAATTCTTATGTTCTTCTATTTTAACTCCTGCTGAGTCGGAGTTTTGTCCGATAACGTCCCTGTGAAGCGCCTACGTTAAAGGCACTATATAAATGCAGATTGTTGTTGTTGAGTTATTCAGCGTTTTTAACTTTATCTTTTATCTTTTCTTTTGCTTGGGAAGAAGTGAGGCTTCTGAGAACTATCTGCACGTTTGACCCAGACCTGCAGGCTAATCCAGGAGAGGATCACATTGAGAATATTTCCTTGAAATAGTTGGGTTTTTTCATGTCTTGAATGAATATTTATATAGAAAGCACCTTCCCCAAATAAATCCTCGCTTTGTCCTTTGATTAGTGTTTCTATAAATTTTAGAAATTACTCTGAAGGATTAAACTCTGACTGGATCAGTAGGTTGGCAGCATGATAATGGAGAATGGTTGTGACTTAGTGAAGCAGCATGGGATGTTTTACTATGTTAAAGGCGCTATATAAATGAAAGTTGTTGATGCAGTTTCAAAGCAGGACTGAGGCAGTCACAAAGTGGAGCCGAAACAGTCGTCTCTTGGTCAGCACATGCTCGAGACTCTCATTTGGAAGTTTTATCAGGACACTGTGTAATAAAACTGCATATTTAGCAATAATAAATGTGTGTAGCTCATATAATCTGTTTCTGTGGATGCAATCAGAATGTTTCATGTTAATTATCCTGATAAGAAATGTTTTTTTGCAAGAGATCATTCTAAAGCAAGAAACTCCAACCAACACACTTTCTTACTGCAAGATATGTAGCATTATCTCCACTTGCACTCGTTCTCCACAAACCTTTACTCCCAATTGCGTCCGTTATTGTCCTTGATATGAATGAATGGTGATACATATCTATATGCAAATCAGGATAACATTGATGTTGGAGGTTCAGCAGATTATCTGGTCATTTATCTGATAGCTGTTTGTGGAATCTTGCTGTGCACTATTGGCTGCTGTTTCTGCCAACATAACAGTGGTTGCACTTCAAAATAATTTGTTAGCTGTAAAGCACTTTAGGTTTTGCTGTGAAAGGCACTGCATAAATCAAGGTCACAAGATAGTTACGGATGAGGAAGGCCATTCGGCCCATCTTGGATCATCCAGCATGACCCTAAAGTTCCCCAATTGCACTCCACTTGGTACTTAATTGATTCCCTGGTTTTTTCCTCCACTACCCTGTCTGAGTCAGATTTATATGTTGATCACTTCCTGATACCAGTTCTAAATTTGCCTTTTGCTGGTTTAAACCCATGACGCTTTCCCCTACTCCTCCAGTTTAAAGTAATTTTCCAGATTTGCCTTTCCATTCTGTTAACTATCTTGTAAATCTCTGAACAATCACCTTTTGGACATCTTCAAGGCTGTAAATCCCAAGGTTCTCTGGTCTTTCTCATAACTCAAATTCTTAAGATAGGATCATAGGAATCGTGAGACAAAGAAAGACCACGGTCCCTCTAGTTCACCACCTACCATCCTGGTAGTCACATGATACAACAATAATGGAGTTGTTAACCAATCACAGCAATCAATCTCTATCAATTAGTCTACAACAGACCCAGACATGAGGCGAAGAAAACCCCCAGTGGTGGAGAGCAATGGAAACCATAAGTCCAAAGTCACCTGTTCCTCCCAAACACGCTACAATATATTCAATTTGACATTTTTCATGGCCATTTTGATGCCTTTTTAGATTGAATCCATCTTAATACTTTGCCATTTTCCTTCATGGCCTTAAATGCTTGTTTCTCCTTCTTTGAGTTGATTGGCAGTCCCATTCACCAGGCAGGAGTGACTTTAAGCTTTGGAACTTTGTTTTACATGAGTACACTGGTCCATTGCGTTCAGAATCACCTCCGTCAAGCAACTCCACAGTTGCTCCACTCTGGCCATATTCCAACCGTCCAGGCACACTCTGACAATGCTTCACAATCGCATCAAGTCGCTCCTCTTAAAATTGGCAATTTTGTTTGGATTTTAATAACCTCTCCAATTCTTTTAATGTCAAATTTGATCACATTAAGATCACTGGTACTTAAAGCCTTACCTACCTTGGTGTTGGAGATTAGATGGTCCTTGTTATTCATCATCAAATCCAGGGATTTCTCCTCTCGGCTCTTTTACAAAGGTGTCGTAGAAGTTGCCGCAGTTCCTCAGGAATCCACGCTGACTGCTGGTTACTTGGTTATATTGTATAGATAATGTTCAAGTTTAACCTGATAATCCATTCCATTATTTAATGTGGGATTGGAGTAAGACTAATGGGCCAATAGTTGCCTGTGTCTGATTTGTCGCTGTGGATACCTACTCAAGTGCTCATGTCATTTGATACTGATATTTCAGAGATATGTGGAACTTTCTGGAAGTCAGGAACAGTTAAAAGCAGTTGTATTGGGAAAGGTTTAACTTTTACAGCCTTTTATCTGCCTCCCTCCCTGCAATGGCAGGGCGCAGCTTGTCCATGCAATCCCCAAACAGCGCGCTTCTGATCGCAATCTGCTGCCCTGGTGGAAGTGCGCCTGAGGGCAGGGTGACGCTCAGGCTGCTGGTGCTCGCTGGCAGGTGAAGAATGGGCACTTGGAGGAAGACAGGAGGGGAGAAAACTGACCAGAAAAGAGAAAACAAACTATTCTGAGACAGAGCTGTTTTGTTAAAAATGCAACAGCTTTATTCTATTCTTGAATTGTTTTGTGACCCTGGGCATCAGATGTTAAGTTGTATTTTGAATAGTTAGAATTTGTTTGTATTGATCAATGAGTTACCAAGCTGGTAATTGTTTGCAGCCTGTCTGAGATTGCAGTGAGTCAGCAGAAGTTGCGATTGGGATGATTTGCCAGTGTTTCTATCCACAGGTCCATTGCATTCTGCAGGAGGTGGTAATGGGAGGAATGGTGCTCGAGACCAACATGACCGAGATTGTATCGCAGGTGGAGGCACAGACTAAGCTGGAAAAGTCTGAGGTAAGAAATACTGAAGGTACATCTGAAGCAAGGCTAATTATCTCTGTGGGAGTTCTATTCCTTGGACATCTAATGGAAACCCTGCATGTCTCCCACTATTGCCCGGCTGCTGGGGAGGGAGGAGAGGAGTTCTGTGCCCATTGTATGGACCTGATGGTTTAGTCCTGTGTAACGGTCAGTTTAGAGCCTCTAAGACTCAGGTAGTTGCCGTGTGCTGCGCCTTCGCGGCCTTCCCTTTCTACCACACTTCAACCCAGAATTGTTGTAGTCTTTGTCTCTTGCTTTCTCCTTGACTGTTTTATGTTTGGAATCTGTGTGTGTTGCTGATCTTTCTAATTACACCTGTTTTCTTGAAGTGGATTGTAATTCTTGTAGCCATTTGTTTGTCTCTCATCTCCTGCCTCGACGTGTTTCTCCCTCACAGTTCATCTTTTCTCTGAAGAGTTTTCTTCTCTGTAAACATTCACCCACTTCAACCCAACCCAACCCAACCCCCCGGACCTGGACCCTCAGACACTTGTGAGCGCTTGGTCTGGTTTCTGGTCTGTGTTGATACAGACAGTGTTACCTTTTCACAGGTTTGCAATGTTACAGTATTTAGCTGTGAATTTTATATGTTGGATCATAAAGCACTGTAATAGTTTAGATTATTTGCACCCAGCAGAGTAGCAGCATCAGCAGTTGCAAAGACTTTGAGTGATGGTGATAAGGACTGGGTGCTGACAGTAGGGAGTTTTCAGGCTGGCTCACATGCTCCAAGAGTCAAGGACAGCCTGTTCCAAAATAACTCCCAGAACAGAATAAAACCAGCCCTCAAACTTCACAAAAAAAAACCTTTAAATGATTACACGGCAGTAATCTAATCTTGTTCAGATTGTGGTTATAAATCACGCACCCTTTACTTTACAATTTGGAACAGTTTGGTAAGTTTCCAGCCTTGCGTTCCAGTGCAAGCTGGATTAATTATTCATCAGCCTCCGATTGGGTGAGGCTTCCAGCCAGCACACTGCCCACCACAGTTCCATTGTCCTTTTTAACACTTTGAGAAAAATGCAGCTGAGAAGATGATTGAGCGATTGGGTGAAATGCCGAAGTTTGCATAAGTAGTATTTGGTCTAATTTGCAGAAATGGATCAGAAATGGTGCTGCTGAGTGCTGGTTTAATCCAGTGAAACTTTGTTTGTCACTTGATATATAAAATAATCAGGCTGGTGATGCAACATGATTCTCCCTTGTTGTGCCACTAAGTCATCGGATATGAATTCTTTTAGTTACCAAATGTGGTGAGCTCCTAATCTTGGGCAGGACATTCAGGTGAAGCTGCCAAAACTGAGAGTTGGAAGAGAGGTAGCGGATTAACCAGGTTCGCTAAGCTGCTAGCCTTGAAGAGAAAGAGTGTTGTAAATTGAAGATGTACCTCCTCGTTACCATTATCCTCCTCCTCTTCCTATTTTTCTTCCTCCTCTCTCTCCTCTCTTTCGCCAGCCTTTATTGGAATGGCTTCAGTTTTGCTTTTTAGCAATTTTGAACAAATTTATAAAGTGATGCAGTTCTTTGTTGCTTTAATTACCTGGATGCAGTTTGGATTTCTTGGTTCTGTGACATTAAAGTCTAACCTTTTGTTATTCCAGGCTGGGTTCTCTGCAGCTCCTGCCCGTGCAGTCTCTGCTGTCAAGAACATCAATCTGCCGGAGATCCCACGCACTATCAAAGTTTCAAATCTATCCCCATTTGTGTAAAAGGACATTTCGTATCAATGATACCTGGTCATCCACTACACTCACCTGTAAATACTGAGAACTTTCATCACATCAGCTTTTGATGGTCAGTTTATCACTATAAAAATTATGAAGACTTGCAGCGTGCTGTCACTGGAGCCCTCAGTCTCTGACACTGTTTGTAGTGAGCACCTACACTGGTCACATTACAGACAGGAACACGCTAAGCATGTAGTCAGTGCCAATCCTTAATCTAGTGCCGTGACCCAGATAAGTTGCATCTCTACACCAATCCATTAGGCAGCTTCACCATCCAAATGGAGGCAGGTACCCAGAAACAGTCAACACCAATCCCTCACTGTGGTCCCCCTAGAAAATAGAGGAACAGTTTAACAATCCTCACTGTGCTCCGACTGCACAAATGGACATTCTGTCGACTCCCAAGAAATGCTTACTGACCAAGAGGTGAGATTTTACCCTCCCTGTCCTCCATTTTGGAAGACAAAGGATGCATTTTTTTTCCATTTGTGAACATAAAGTGGAAATTCCAGCAGCCAGTGCACGGCTCAGTTCCAGGATGGATATGGACTGCATGCTTTAATAGGAATGTGTCTGAAATTTGAAACATTGATAATTAAAGAACATTTCCTTTAACCAGAGTTTTTGTGGCTGTATGCTCTTTAATTTGTGGAGGTGGGTATTTGCTGAGTGAGTATGGAGCTGGTGCTAAGGGAGTAAGGGGCTGAGAATGTCTCTCCATCTCCTGCTACTCACGCCTTCCTAATTGGACAAGCTAAGTGATTTAATAATTGGCCGATTTCCATTCAATCCCAGTGTGTCAGGAGAAATCAGTCTATGGTGGATTGTCATAAAGCAAAACCGGTGTCAAACTGATGGCTGAAACTAGACGAGTACGTAAGAGAAAAGGGAATCGAAAGATATCCTGAGAGGCTGAGATGAGGTCGATTGAATGGGAGGAGACTCGTGTGGAGTATAAACACCAGCACAGACTAGTTGGGCCGAATGGCCTGTTTCTGCGCTGTATGTGCTATGTAATTCGATGGTAATGGTTCTGCTGTTGCCTTTTACAGGTCCTCCAGACCCATCTTTTGTTTCTTTACTTGTCCCATTACCATCTCCTTTTGCCTTGCACCATCATCCCTTTTGTCATTTAATCTCTCAACAACAACAACTTGTATTTATATAACACCTTTAGTTGTAGTAAAACATCCCAAGGCGCTTCACAAGAGTATTATAAGACAAAAAAATTTACACCGAGCCACATAAGGAGAAATTAGGGCAGGTGACTAAAAGCTTGATCAAAGAGGTAGGTTTTAAGGAGCGTCTTAAAGGAGGATAGAGAGGCAGACAGGTTTAGGCAGGGAATTCCAGAGTTTAGGGCCTAGGTAACAGAAGGCACAACCACCAAGGGTTGAGCGATTATAATCAGAGATGCTCAAGAGGTCAGAATTAGAGGAGCGCAGATATCTCGGGTGGTGGCAGGTGGAGATTACAGAGATAGGGAGGGGCGAGGCCATGGAGGGATTTGAAAACAAGGATGAGAATTTTGAAATCGAGGCATTGCTTAATCGGGAGCCAATATAGGTCAGAGAGCACAGGGGTTATGGGTGAATGGGACTTGGTGCGAGATAGGACACGGGCAGCCAAGTTTTGGATCACCTCAAGTTTACATAGGGTAGAATGTGGGAGGCCAGCCAGGAGTGCATTGGAATAGTCAAGTCTGGAGGTAACAAAGACATGGATGAGGGTTTCAGCAGCGGATGAGCTGAGGCAAGGGCGGAGATGGGCGATGTTACGGAGGTGGAAGTAGGCATTCTTAGTTATGCTGCGGATATGTGGTCGGAAGCTCATTTCAGGGTCAAATAGGACACCAAGGTTGCGAATAGTGTGGATCAGCCTCAGACAGATGTTAGGGAGAGGGATGGAGTCAGTGGCTAGGGAACGGAGTTTGTGGCGGGGACCGAAAACAATGGCTTCAGTCTTTCCAATATTTAATTGGAGAAAATTTCTGCTCATCCAGAACTGTATGTCGGACAAGCAGTCTGACAATTTAGAGACCATGGAGGGGTTGAGAGAAGTGGTGGTGAGGTAGAGCTGGGTATCGTCAGCGTACATGTGGAAACTGACGCTGTGTTTTCAGTCGATGTCGCAAAGGGGCAACATGTAGATGAGAAATAGGAGGGGGCCAAGGATAGATCCTTGGGGGACAACAGAGGTAACGATGCGGGAAGAGAAGCCGTTGCAGGTGATTCTCTGGCTACGATTCGATAGATAAGAATGGAACCAGGCGAGTGCAGTCCCACCCAGCTGGACGACGGTGGAGAGGCGTTGGAGAAGGATGGAGTGGTCAACCGTGTCAAAGGCTGCAGACAAGTCAAGAAGGACGAGGAGGGATAGTTTACCTTTGTCACAGTCACAAAGGATGTGTAGCACCAGCTTTCTGGCCATTTTTATGAATCATATTTTATATCCAAAGCCCCAAGAAAAGAGCTGTACTGTTGGGCAAGCTTGTGGGAGTGGCTCAGGGAATCGGATTGCAAGCCAGGCCAACCTGACTAAGGTGCATTCATATACAAACGGCCATCTCACACTGACAGGCTGGGAGGAAGGGAACCCAGGCCGATTGCCGTCATCACCATCTAACATGATTACTGGGAACAATACCCCGAGAGGTAACCCAGAGACACTATCAATCGCAACTGAAACTGGTGGCAGGCAGGAGATGGCCAGGCCATTGTCTTCCAGGAGATAAGCCAGTTAAGCAATTTCGGTTTGAGATTGAAACCCATTACCTGCTAATGGGGGCCATCAACTGAGGAAATGACAGACATCCAGTAATCAGCACTCACTGTCTCTCCAGGTGCCAGGCCTGGGAGCGGGGAAATGGAATATCATTTTTCACAAAGATTTCAAAGGTCATGAGTCACTCCAGCCCACAGCGGGGTCCAGACAGATCACCTGAGTCAACACATCGATCAGTATTGGCAGGAGGAAAAGGCGATGGGTTTTGGGAATATCAGGAGCCGTTCAGGGGCTGCTCTTTCTTCTCGGCATCAATCTACAGCGAGTCTCCCGAGTGGGGCTCGGCTCGACGGAACACCGCCAGAAGCTGAGCGCTGCTCTTCATCCCTCATCAACGGACCTCAACTCAAACTGGAACTTGGATACCGCGTCGGCGGTACGGAACCAGGAGCGAGACGTACAGGAAGAAGCTGCAAGCAAGACCACGGGCAATCGGGGTGAGCATATTGCCTGCACCGACACATCCACAAGACCACTGAGCTGTGTGAGGGGGTGATTGTAAGTCCCAACCAAGCCCCTTAGAGGGGTTTAGTGCTGGGGTCCTGTGTTAGTTTATTTCACGGGAGGGTTCTTTTATTAGACCGTGGTAATTTAGCACGGTATGGCTTGTTGGACAAGCCAGGGTTGTATTGTTTTGTTAGCAAAATACTGCGGATGCTGGAAATCCGAAATAACAACAGAAAACGCTGGAAAAACTCAGCAGGCCAGGCAGCATCCGTGGACCTGAAACATTAATTCTGTTTCTCTCTCCACGGATGCTGCCTGGCCTGCTGAGTTTTTCCAGCGTTTTCTGTTGTTATTTTGTATTGTTTTGTACTGTTACGAGTGTTACTGTTAATCCTATTAAACACTGTACGGTTGAGCTCAAACGGGTGTCTGAGTCTGATCTGTTCCATATAATCCCTATCGTCCCGAACTTGTAGTAAGAGGTGTGTTTTCGGTGCGCCCGAGAAAACCACTTACAGAGATTGGCGACTGTCGGCAGGACGATAGGTTTTGTGTCAGATCATGGACAGTTTTAAGGGCAAGAGACCCGGAATGGAGGATAGGATTTGCTCCTACGTGTTCAATAAGGTTAACGTGTCTCAGCCATGGGTGCTGGAGATGCTGCGCTCTGAGAGTCCCCAGGATAGGGCCGCAGAGTGGACAGGTAGCCCAGATCACAGGAAGTCAAAGGAGAAAGCGATTTGGCTCCTGTGTCTGCAGAAGCAAGTTCAACTGCTCAGGAAGCGGGTTGAAAAGCTAGGGAACAAACTTAGGGTCTGAGGATAGGTCAGACGCGAGGGAGATAGTCGGGAGTAGACTATTAGAGGAACTGCACGAGGAAAGGCAGGACAGACGTGTGCAAGAAGAGACCTCCCGTAACATGAATCCCTACAGTGTCAGGTTACAGAGGCCAAGGTAAACCAGCAGGCCCTACGGGAAGAAAATGCGAGGCTAATAGTGAGAGCTGGCAGCTTGGAGGGCCAGCTAAGGGATATAAAGATAGCTTATAAATTAGCCAGGAGTAGAGGCTATGAGGAAGCAGATCACGGACAATGTAAGGAAAGGTTCCAGAAATGGACCCAAGCCTTGTCCGGAGCCATACCTCTGGCCTGTTTAATGTCACCGGGGGAAACCGGGGTAGACTGGGACCAGGAGGGTCAGAGCCTGATGATGGGGCTCAGGACAGGGAAGTCTGACCGGCGCCTGAAGCGCCACCGAGACCAATGTGGCCTCTGCGGCAGCAGAAGTTCGGTCCACCCGCACCAAACGGTGACCGGGGCCCGCTGCAGAGCGATTACGTGGTCCCGTACACAACCCCTCAGCTGCAAGCCGTGCTATCAGGGACGCCCAAGCTCAAATGGGACGGGGACCCCTCAGTTCACTTTATGGAAGTAGAACAGGTAGGGGGGTGGGGGTCAACGGATGTAGTGAGGGCGAGATCAACAGGCTGATGCTGTTCTCCCTTGATGGGGGATTGTATCAGAGCTTCTCCGCAGCCACAAAGCTGGGGGAGGGGGCACCACAGAGGGGTTGAAAGACGAGATCCTGAGGGCCATGGGACATACCCAGGGTCGCCCGTTGTTACAAGTAGAATGGACCAGGCAGCTGGCCGGTGCGGCACCAGATGCATTCGCGGACAGGCTATGGCCTGTGTACGTAAAGGCAACTGGAGGGACGCTCGACCGCGCGCAGTTGAGAGGGGCCCCCAGGAATCACTGGCTCAGGGTCCTTGTGGCGAATAGCTTGCCAAGGATCAGGGTCAGGGCAGAAGCGTGGTTTGACCCCGAGGACCTCACGAATACGGAGGCAGGCGTGCTCAGAAAGCTGAGTCTAGCCTTTAAGGCCGATTCCGGGGAGGAGGTCAAAGCAAAGGGGAGGGTCCACGAAATGAAAGCCAGTGAGGGTAATAGGAAGGAATGGCGACAGGAAGGGGTTAGTACCGACAGGACTTGTTTTGGGTGTGGGAAGACGGGACACTGGAGGCGAGACTGCCCGTTCCCCAAAGGGGGGAGACCAGTCCCAGGGGGTCCTCCAGTGCAAAAGTCACGGGTTACAGAGGCAGAGGGGACGACCGATGAGTCGTTCGAACTTCTGGTGGCCGCCCTACAGAAGGCTATGGGGAAGGACAAAGGCAAGTTAGAGGCTGCCATGATCAGTGAAGCGCCTACCACACCCGTACGCCCCCCACCCTGACTAGAATGCGCCCAGCCTGAGTACCTGTGTCCGCTCACGTACGATGAGTGGGGCAGGCCCTGTGTAAAGATGGGGGTGGAGACACTGCAGGGGAAATATTTGGTGGTCCATTCAAAAAAAACCCGACCAATTCACCCTGGTCTAGTAGGGTCCCACTCAGACTCGTGGGGTTCACAGGGAATGAGCAGGCTGGGGCAATCTCAAAACACCTGGCCATAGAACTAGGATCCCTCCATACCACGTGGGAGTGCGTCCTGATGCAATGGAAACAGCCAGGATCAGGAATCACTGCCTATGGGGGGCAGCGGATTCAGATAAAGCCGAGGAGGTGCTAGTGATCCCAAGAGATGGGGAAGGAAGGGGTAGTGTGTGTACTATGAAGCCCAAGGGGAGTTACGACCTAGAGCAGTTGGTCTGTAATACCCCAGCCAAGTATCAGGCGAATGTGCAGGACAACCTCGCCTCATTCGCCGCTCACAAGCTCGACTGTGGCAGGGTGAGAGGGTAGAAGTCAGGGTGCAAGGGGACCCCATGTCATGGCCACAGAAACAGTAGTTTCCCCAGAGAGGCAGAAGCCGACTTAGAGACGGCACTGGGATCCCTGGTAGAACAGGGGGTGTTGAGGCCGATAGCCACCCACGTAAACTCACCACTTTGGCCGGTTAAGAAGCCCGACCAGTCATGGAGGGCCACCGTGGACAATCGGGTGCTCAATAAAAATATCCCAGCCTGCGCGCCCACAGTCGTGGCTGTTGCTGACCTCATAGGGAGTATTCCAGCGACCGCAACCACGTTCACGGTGCTGGATATCTCCAATGGGTTCTGGTCGTTCCCCTCCAACGGGAAGACCAGTACAAATTTGCCTTTACATTTAAAGGGCAACAGTACACCTGGACATGCCTTCCCCAGGGGTTTCACAACAGCCCCTCCATATTTCACCAGTGTATGGCCGACGCACTCGAAGGCTTCAGCCAACCCAACCAGCTAATCCAGTATGTGGACGACTTGCTTTTGTTCTCTGCGGAGGGGGAGGAGCACGGGCCACTGCTGGACGAGCTGTTGAGGCTGTTGCAGGAGACAGGGTTTAAAGTGAACCCAAAGAAAGTCCAGATCGGTCGGGAGGAAGTCAAATTCCTTGGGCTGACCGTGAGGGCTGGTGAGCGAGCGATAGATGAGGCAAAAAGAAGGCAGTACAGGAGTTACCAGCCCCCAAGGATGTAACAGGGGTAAGATCCTTCCTGGGACTCTCAGGGTACTGCAGGGACTTTATAGAGGGTTACGCAGCCACGGCAGCCCCTCTGCTTCGGCTCCTCCGCAAGGGAGTCGGCTGGGAGTGGGACCAGAACTGCCAGGAAGTGTTCACCCGCCTCGAGGAGAATTTACAGATGGCACCCGCGTTAGGAGCCGTTAACAGTCGTGAGGAATTCCTTTTGGAGGTAGCAGCCAGCGGGGATAGCTTGAGCGCGATGTTGCTCCAGGAGCGGCACGGCAAGCTATGGCCCGTGGTCTACTCCTCAAGGGTTCTCACTGAGGTAGAAAGGCGATACTCCAACTGCGAGAGGCATCTCCTAGCCACGCACTGGGCTGTAAAATACTCCCAGCTCTTTACGGGATCATCCCTGATAACTTTACTAACTCACCACACCCCCACTCAGATGTTGTTAGACGGGAGGATAAAGGACGGAACAGTGAGCAGTGCCCGTATTGCTCGCTGGACTTTATTATTCTCGCAAATGAATCTGAGCGTGCAGGGGTTGACAGAGCCAAAGCTGGCTATGAATTTAATCTACCCAGGGACTGCCCATGCGTGTACTGTAGAAGGAGTGTGGGACGTAGGTGTGGGATTCTGGGCTGGGATACACCCAACAGGCTGGGACATCTACGTAGACGGGTCCAGTTTGGTGGTGAACGGGGAGCGTCTCACCGGGTGCGGGATTTATGACCCCACAGCTAAGGTAGCGAAGGCCATTAAACCCCCCAGCACCCTGAGCGCTCAGCACACCGAACTGTTGGCGGTGGCGTACGTGGTTACCCACCCCGACAAATTCCCCACCCCCTATACCATCTGCTCAGATTCCATGTTCACCTGTAATTCATGCACGGAGTACTTGGCTATTTGGGCCAGGCGCGGTTTCAAGTCCGCAGATGGGAAGCCCCTAGCGACAGCACCGTTGCTAGGGAGAATTTTAAAAGTTGCGGGCACCCGGGGAGATTACTACATACACAAGGTTAAAGCCCATTCAAAGACAGAGCCCAAGTGGGAGGGCAACCAAAAGGCAGACGAGCTGGCCAAACAGGAGGCCAGGGAAGGAGTATTCTGGGATCCGTACAGAGCAGGTCCGGTAGCAGCAATCCGGGACAAGGGAGGCACACGGGGTAGCTTTGGCCCCAGACTTAACACAAGTCCAAGCGCAGGATCCCGTACTTAAGGCCGTCCTTGTAAAAAGGGAGAACGGCGAACCGGTAGAGGGTCCGTTCGGGCCAGCGGACATCACGGTTAAAGAGGGGATGCTTTTCAAAGGGGATCGTTGGATAGTTCCAGTACAGCACCGGGAGGAGTTCCTCCAGTTGGCCCACGGGGGCCCGGGGACGGGACACCCAGGGCCGGAAACTACCTGGCAAAGGGTAGAGGAGGCGGGGTGGTGGCCCCAGCTCAGGGAGGAAGTCAAAGAATTCTGTGCGAATTGTTTGGTGTGTGTGGCTAACAACCCCGATCCCCAGCGCAGAAAAGCCCCCATAGGACACACCAGGAGGGTAGAGGGACCGTGGCGGTCCCTGCAGGTCGATTTCATCGGACCACTACCCACCACTAAAGCAGGTAACAAGTACTGCTTAGTCCTGGTGGACGTATTCTCAAAGTGGGTGGAGGCCTTCCCATGCCGAGCAGCCACGGCACTAGCGACAGCTAGGATCCTAGTGAGGGAAGTGTTCTCCCGGTGGGGGCTGCCACAGGTCGTGGAGTCCGACCAAGGGAGCCATTTCACGGGGCAGGTGATGCAGGCCACCTTAAAACTTTTGGGAATACAAGGGAAGTGGCATGTGGCTCACAGCCCCCAGTCATCGGGGATTGTGGAGCACATGAACCGGACACACAGAAAAACTGAGAAAGGAGATAAGCCCGTTTCCGCAGAGATGGGACGAGGTCTTGCCTCTAGTCTTAATGGGTGTCCGGGCCAGCCCCTCCAGAAGCACAGGGTACTCCCCACACGAGCTCATGACCGGGAGGATTATGCGCACCCCAACCCACGTGTTGGCGCTGGTCCTCACAGAAGCTCAGGTCAGGGAGGTAAACCGGGACAGATTTGTCCAGAATCTGTTTGACACTTTAAAACAGATTCACTGGCAGGCAGCCAGTAACCTGGGGAGCCAGCACCGAAAAAATCGGTTGTTGCTAGAGCCCCAGAGAACCCACGAGTGGAAGGTGGGAGACCAGGTAATGGTCAGGAGCTATGCCCGCGTAGGGGCGTTCGAGACACTGTACATGGGGCCTTATAACATCGTAGATAAGGCGAGCCCCATGGTATATGCGGCGAGACTCCCGAAACGCACAAAATGGTATCACATCAACCAGTGCAAGTTGTTTAACCCCGGGGAGGGGAAAACAAAGGCAAGGAGAAACCAGGGCAGGACAATGAGCCTGGTGGATGCAGGTCTTCCTCCCATGGTGTGGGACGATGATGATGACCCGGAGGACGGGCCGGTAAGGAGAAGCAGTCCGATACCACGGCCTAGGGTGCCGTGGACGTCTCCTTACTCGCCGACCGCGAGCCGCAAGAGGTCCCGGCTGGAGAGGTTTTATCCGAGGGCACTCGATAACGCGGATCGAACTATAAATATATGTAAATAACGAAAGCCAGACCTGTGGAGGAAAAACCTCTCGCAGAGCGGTGTTGCTTTGTCTGTTTGTCTTAACATAGAAATCAGAAGAAACCGGAGAAATAAGATGGAGACAACCCTAAGACTGAGCGTGCTCATAATTCTGGTGGGAACGTGACACATGGAGAGAGGAGACACCGAGTTCCTTCCTCTACGGCTGCACAGGAGGGAACGGACCCACCGTGACACAGCGGGGTAGGACAGGGGACACGGACAGGATGGCTGCTTACTTCCACGAGGGAAGGTGGCCGGGGTGGTTGGGGTCGAATTCGACGAGATACTCCAACCACACTGGTTTCACATTTGGGGAAGCATCCATACCGTGTCCCAAGCTGCAGATCACAGCCACACGGGTTAGGGCGACCGAGGGGAAGTGCCTTTGTTTAAAATGTGAGGGACACATTCCCTTGGGACGGTGGTAGTGGTTGAGAAAGTTGGACCAGGCCAAGGGTAACAGATCCGCAGACTGGGGGTGCGACACGTACCGACAGATTCCGGGGACGAATGGGGGAGTGGAAGTGTGCTGGAACAAGTGGTGGAAGGAGGAGCAGGGCATTTACCTGTGTGTGTGCGGGTCGGAACGGATCTGCCCGGCGGGTGTGTCGACTGCCTTTTCGCGGCAATGGCAGGACTCCAGGGCCGGGATTGGATGGGATCGGAGTTTGGACTCCTGCGTGACCCCAGACCCTCCCAACACAGTAAGTGCCACAGAACTCGTTGCACAGGAGAGGAAGCCCCTGCCCACAGCCCCAGGGAACAGAGATTAGGTGTCCCGCCACCACACCGGGACCGAGAAACGGGTTAGTGTTTGTCCTGACCGGAAGGATCTTGTATCATGATGTACATTATGAGGTAGCGTTGGTCATTTTGAATTTAACCCGCGTGCAGCTGCCTCGGTGGTGTCCGGCAGAAACGGAGCGGCTTTACGAGACCTTGTTGAAAGTGATGCTCCGCCAGTTTTACGAGCTAAGTTACGGGGAGGAGAGTCGGGAAGGGTTATAAACATTTAATACGAACAGTCGCGTTGGCTCGGGGAGACAGAGGAGAGGAGTGTTCAACGATGCTGCCACAGCGTTCAGCAAAGGAACGTCTGTGATAAACAAGATAGCAAAATACTGCGGATGCTGGAAATCCGAAATAACAACAGAAAACGCTGGAAAAACTCAGCAGACCAGGCAGCATCCGTGGAGAGAGAAACAGAGTTATCGTGTTCATCAGTTCTGACGAAGGGTTTCGACCTGAAACGTTAACTCTGTTTCTCTCTCCACGGATGCTGCCTGGCCTGCTGAGTTTTTCCAGCGTTTTCTGTTGTCTCTGATAAACAGTTTGGACGATGCACAGCTGCAGATGCAGGTCAACACTCTGAGGGATCAGCTGCGAAAGATACTGGGGGAGGGTAACGAGCTGGAGGGGTCGGAGTTACGGGAGGACCAGGCTATGACCAGACATTTAAAGGCGGTCATAGCCGAGCTGGAGGCGCACGCTCAGACGATCAATAGTTTGATCAGGGAGGATCGGACTGCGTCGGCACAGGCAGCTGGAAATGATGCGTGTGTGTTGTACGGTGCGTGGCTGCTGAACGAAGGACGCAGTCATTTGGAGGACCTGCAGCAAGGTCGCGACCCTTCCTGGGTTAGCAACCGGCACCTCACCGCGCTGAGCCCGTGTCAACTCCGACTGGCCTCAGAGGCCTACCCGGTTCCAGTTGATTGTGGCCAGTCCAACCACACAGTAATGGGGATTGTACTCCAGATGCCGGTAATGGGCAGGTCACAGCGGCCAGCACCGGTATACCGGGTAGAAAACATTGGCGTCCTGAGGAGCGGGGTGCACGTGCGGCATAATGGGGCCCCACCGTTCGTAATAAAGTGGGAGCACGCCATGACCGGCACTGACTTCAAGGAGTGCCAGAGCAGGGGCGCGCACGTGGTGTGTCCCCAGCGCCTGAATGCGTTCGATCGACCAGTGTGTGGGTTTGAATCGGAAAGTGCAGAGCCCATCAAATGCACCATGGAGGTGATGGCCCAGGGCCATGTTCCACCCCAGATAGCATACGCGAGTAACGGGGCGTACTGCGTCACGACGAGTGTGGACCAGTATCGGGTACACCGCGACACTTGGTGCCCTGTCACCGACAAAACTTTCTGCTTCGAGCCCCACACAGAGGTTCAGGTGGCGCAAGAGCGCATCATCCCCATTTCAGATTTCACCACGGTACACCTCACAGTGAACGACACGGTACAGGACCTGCAGCAATACCTAACACGGTTCGGGTATGAAATTCCTCCTCTGCCCGAACACCGAACAACTAATAAAGGAAGTTGAACTCTCTCAAAAACACTTCTACACCCTCGAACAACGGAGCAGGGAAGCGGGGGAAGAAATAAAAGAAATGGCTTCCCCGCCCTGGTGGGACTTGGGTTTGATTGTCGAGATCCCTCCATGGATCCGAATAGTTTCACACACAATAGTAGTAGTACAACTAATCATGGTGTTGTATCTGTTAAAGTTATCCTGTAAAAAGAGAAGGAAAGCAGGAGTTGTACTGTCTGTAAATATGGCGAATTGAATTGTTGTAAGAAACGGGACCCCAGGTGTAATTGATAAGTAATGTATGGTTTGGTTGAGACCCACAAATGCACCTCCCGCAGCAGAAGACGACGAAATCCGTGACATTTCTGGTTTTGGTGATGAAATATCAAAGGGGGGAATGTAGCACCAGCTTTCTGGCCATTTTTATGAAACATATTTTATATCCAAAACCCCAAGAAAAGAGCTGTACTGTTGGGCAAGCTTGTGGGAGTGGCTCAGGGAATCGGATTGCAAGCCAGGCCAACCTGACTAAGGTGCATTCATAGACAAACGGCCATCTCACACTGACAGGCTGGGAGGAAAGGACGTCATCACCATCTAACATGATTACTGGGAACAATACCCCGAGAGGTAACCCAGAGACACTATCAATAAAACACAGTCCCAACCGAAACTGGTGGAAAGCAGGAGATGGCCAGGCCATTGTCTTCCAGGAGATAAGCCATGATGCGGAGATGCCGGTGTTGGACTGGGGTGGACAAAAGTGAGAAGTCGCACAACACCAGGTTATAGTCCAACAGTTTTATTTGAAATCACAAGCTTTCGGAGCGGCTGCTCCTTCGTCAGGTGAAGTGAAGAAATACAAATGGGCACAGCATATATAGACAGAGAACAATGCCTGTGCAGAGAACAATGCCAGACGACTACAGTTAATCTTTCTGACTGCTTTTTATCATACCTCGGCAGAGAGACAATCATGGCAATCAAATCCAACCAGGTCAGTCAGGAAAACATCACATCAAAGACAATAGCAAAATACAACTAAGACAATGAGGTGGGGTCACAGGGGGTCTAATGTGTCAGATGCTGCAGTCTGTATGGAAAACCAAAAACTTTAAACTTTTTACTTTTTTTACTGGAAAACACATCTGTGAACAAGCCAACGACGACTCGAGTCTGGATGACTCTACGTCATGTAGCGTGACATGAAACCGAGATCCCGGTTGAGGCCGTCCTCATGGGTGCGGAACTTGGCTATCAGTTTCTGCTCGATGATTTTGCGTTGTCGTGTGTCTCGAAGGTCGCCTTGGAGAACGCTTACCCGAAGATCCGAGGCTAAATGTCCTTGACTGCTGAAGTGTTCACCGACTGGGAGGTAACACTCCTGCCTGGCGATTGTTGCGCGGTGTCCGTTCATACGTTGTCTCAGTGTCTGCATGGTCTCACCGATGTACCATGCTCCGGGGCATCCTTTCCTGCAATGTATGAGGTAGACAACGTTGGCCGAGTCACATGAGTATGTACCATGTACCTGGTGGGTGGTGTCCTCACGTGTGATGATGGTATCTGTGTTGATGATCTGGCATGTCTTGCAGAGGTTGCCGTGGCAGGGTTGTGTGGTGTCGTGGTCGCTGTTCTGAAAGCTGGGTAATTTGCTGCGAACGATGGTACTTTTGAGGTTAGGCAGCTGTTTGAAGGCGAGTAGTGGAGACGTGGGGATGGCCTTAGTGAGGTGTTCGTCGTCATCGATGACATGTTGAAGACTGCGAAGAACATGGCATAGTTTCTCTGCTCCGGGGAAGTACTGGATGACGTAGGGTACTCTGTTGGTTGTGTCCCGTGTTCGTCTTCTGAGGAGGTCTATGCGATTTTTCGCTGTGGCCCGTCGGAACTGTCGATCGATGAGTCGAGCGTCATATCCCGTTCTTACGAGGGCGTCTTTCAGCGTCCGTAGGTGTCCATCGCGTTCCTCCTCGTCTGAGCAGATCCTGTGTATTCGCAGGGCTTGTCCATAGGGGATGGCTTCTTTAACGTGGTTAGGGTGGAAGCTGGAGAAGTGGAGCAGCGTGAGGTTATCCGTGGGCTTGCGGTAGAGTGAAGTGCTGAGGTGTCCGTCTTTGATGGAGATAAGCCAGTTAAGCAATAGCAAAATACTGCGGATGCTGGAAAATTGAAACAACAACAGAAAACGCTGGAAAAACTCAGCAGGCCAGGCAACATCCGTGGAGAGAGAAACAGAGTTAACGTTTCAGGTCGAAGACCTTCGTCAGAACTGAGAAAAAAGCAGGAAATGAAACAGATAAAAAAGCAAGTGGGAGGCTGGGGGGAGGAATAAAAGAACAAAAGGGGTGGTCTATGGTAAGTAGAGACATTAAGAGATGCTCAAGGCAAGACGAGATGGTAATAGGACAGGTTAAGAAACAAAAGATGGCTCAGAAGTGTGAAGTGTGAAATGCTGGCAGAATGAAAGACAGCCGCCGTGGGGGAGAGAGAGAAAAAAAGGGAAAAGGCACGGACCCAAAGGGTGGATAAAATGTATATATATATATTTATTTATATTTATATATGGTAGGGGCCGAGGTTATGATCTGAAATTGTTGAACTCTATGTTGAGTCCAGAAGGCTGTAAAGTGCCTAATCAAAAGATGAGGTGCTGTTCCTGGAGCTTACGCTGAGCTTCCCTGGAACAATGTAAGAGGCCGAGGACGGTGAGGTCTGAGTGGGAGTGGTACAAAGAATTAAAGTGACAAGCGACCGGAAGCTCGGGGTCACCCTTACGGACTGAACGGAGGTGTTACGCAAAGCGGTCACCCAATCTGCGTTTGGTCTCCCCAATGTAGAGGAGACCACATCGTGAGCAGTGAATACAGTATACTAAATTGCAAGAAGTACAAGTAAATCGCTGTTTCACCTGGAAGGGGTGTTTGGGGCCCTGGAGAGTGGGAAGGGGGGAGGTATAAGGGCAGGTGTTGCATCTCCTGCGCTTCCACGGGAAGGTGCCGGGCGAGGGGGAAGGGGTGCTGGGGGTGATAGAGGAGTGGACTAGGGTGTCTCGGAGGGAGCGGTCCCTATGGAATGCTGAAAGGGGAGGTGAGGGGAAGATGTGTTTGGTGGTGGGATCACGTTGGAGGTGGCGAAAATGGCGGAGGATGATCCGTTGAATGTGGAGGCTGGTGGGGTGAAAGGTGAGGGCAAGGGGAACTCTATCGTGGTTCCGGGAGGGAGGGGCCGGGATGAGGGCAGAAGTGCGGGAGATAGAATGGACACGGTCGAGGGCCGTGTCGACCACGGTAGAGGGGAATGCTCGGTTGAGGAAAAAGGAAGACATGTCGGAAGCACTGGTATGGAAGGTGGCATCGTCAGAGCAGATGCAGCAGAGACGGAGAAACTGGGAGAAGGGAATAGAGTCCTTACAGGAGGCGGGGTGGGAGGAAGTGTAGTCCAGGTAGCTGTGGGAGTCAGTGGGCTTGTAGTGAATGTTGGTCAATAACCTATCCCCAGAGATGGAGACGGAGAAGTCGAGGAAGGGAAGGGAAGAGTCGGAGATAGACCATGTGAAGGTGAGGGAAGGGTGGAAATTGGAAGCAAGGTGAATGAAATTATCTAGTTCAGGGCGAGAGCAGGAAACGGCACCGATACAGTCATCAATGTACCGGAAAAAGAGGTGAGGGAGGGGACCCGAGTAGGACTGGAACAAAGAGTGTTCCACATATCCCACAAAAAGGCAGGCATAGCTCGGACCCATGCGGGTACCCATAGCAACACCTTTGATTTGGAGGAATGAGTGGAGTCAAAGGAGAAGTTGTTCAATGTGAGAACAAGTTCAGCCAGGCGGAGGAGGGTGGCGGTGGATGGGGACTGGTTGGGCCTCTGTTCAAGGAAGAAGCGGAGCGCCCTCAGGCCATCCTGGTGGGGGATGGAGGTGTAGAGGGATTGTACGTCCATAGTGAAAAGGAGATGGTTGGGGCCGGGAACCTGGAAACTGTTAAAGTGGCGGAGGGTGTCAGAGGAATCGCGGATGTAGGTGGGAAGAGACTGGACAAGGGGAGAAAAAATAGAGTCGAGATAGGAAGAGATAAGTTCCGTGGGGCAAGAACAGGCTGAAACTTTTTTCTCTCTCTCCCCCACGGCAGCTGTCTTTCATTCTGCCAGCATTTCACACTTCACACTTCTGAGCCATCTTTTGTTTCTTAACCTGTCCCATTACCATCTCGTCTTGCCTTGAGCATCTCTTAATGTCTCTACTTACCACAGACCACCCCTTTTATTCTTTTATTCCTCCCCCCCAGCCTCCCACTTGCTTTTTTATCTATTTCATTTCCTGCTTTTTTCTCAGTTCTGACGAAGGTTTCGACCTGAAACGTTAACTCTGTTTCTCTCTCCACGGATGTTGCCTGGCCTGCTGAGTTTTTCCAGCGTTTTCTGTTGTTGAGCCAGTTAAGCAAGTTTGGTTTGAGATTGAAACCCATTACCTGCTAATGGGGGCCAGCAACTCAGGAAACGACAGACATCCAATAATCAGCACTCACTGTCTCTCCAGGTGCCAGGCCTGGGAGCGGGGAAATGGAATATCATTTTTCACAAAGATTTCAAAGGTCATACGGTGGCATAGTGGTTAGCACTGGTGCCTCACAGCGCCAGGGACCCGGGTTCGAATCTGACCTCGGGTGACTGTCTGTGTGGAGTTTGCACATTCTCCCCGTGTCTGCGTGGGTTTCCTCCGGGTGCTCCGGTTTCCTCCCACAGTCCAAAAATGTGCGGGTTAGGTTGATTTGGCTATGATAAATTGACCCTTAGTGTTAGGGGGGGATTAAATATGTGGGGTTATGGGGATAGGATGGGATATGTTAGGGGGAATTAAATACGTGGGGTTACGGGGGTAGGGTGGGATATGTGTACTGTGGGGATTAAAGCAGGGACAGGGTACTGGACTTGGATGATCAGCCATGATCGTATTGAATGGTGGAGCAGGCTCGACGGGCCGAATGGCCTACTCCTGCTCCTAGATTCTATGTTTCTATGTTTCTATGTCATGAGTCACTCCAGGCCACAGGGGGATCCAGACAGATCACCTGAGTCAACACATCGATCAGTATTGGCAGGAGGAAAAGGCGATGGGTTTTGGGAATATCAGGAGCCGTTCAGGGGCTGCTCTTTCTTCTCCTCGGCATCAATCTACAGCGAGTCTCCCGAGTGGGGCTCGGCTCGACGGAACACCGCCAGAAGCTGAGCGCTGCTCTTCATCCCTCATCAACGGACCTCGACTCAAACTGGAACTTGGATACCGCGTCGGCGGTACGGAACCAGGAGCGAGACGTACAGGAAGAAGCTGCAAGCAAGACAACGGGCAATCGGGGTGAGCATATTGCCTGCGCCGACACATCCACAAGACCACTGAGCTGTGTGAGGGGGTGATTGTAAGTCCCAACCAAACCTTATCGGGGTTTAGTACTGGGGTCCAGTGTTAGTGTATTTCACGGGAGGGTTCTTTTATTAGACCGTGGTAATTTAGCACGGTATGGCTTGTTGGACAAGCCAGGGTTGTATTGTTTTGTACCAACATGATATTCTGAGGTGTTCTTGTCCTGTTCAAAGGGCAATGATCCAACACCAATCATCCCAACATCCTGAGGATTGAATTATACCCTTTAAAGTCCTCTAAATCTACTGTCAGTAAATGAGTTGCGTTGAAGGATCATGCAGATTGTAAAAGTGATTAAAAATAATTCCTTGAATGCAAAAACCATAAAAAGAATCATGTGACCGGTTGAGTGATTTAGTACAATGGGCAGCCGTGTATCCTGTATGAAGATCCTGGTTCATTTGGGTTGGTTTTGCTTTTGGTAAAAATGAATGATTTTTAAATCAGATTAATCAGGCATTTACCACTGACAAGCATAGAATCACAGAAACTGACAGCACAGAAGGAGGCCATTCGGCCTGTTGTGCCTTTGAAAGAGCAGTCGTGCTTAGTCCCACATTGCCCGCTTTAAATCCATAACCCTGTAAGTTCCTCATCCTCAGGTACCTGTCCAACTTCCTCATAAAATTATTTATGGAATCAGCTTCCTCCACCTTTTCAGGTCGAGCATTCCAGATCCCGACAACTCAGTGAAAACATTTCTCCTCCTCTCCCCTCTAGATCTTTTTCCAATGATTTTGAATCTACAACCTCTGGTTATTGACCCACTCGCCAGAGGGAATAGTTTTTCTCTATTTACTCCATCAAAACCTCTTATCTGGAAAACCTCGATTAGGCCACCTCTTAACCTTCTCTGTTCCAGGGAGAACAGTCCTAACTTTTCCAATCTTTCCTCATAACTGAAGTCCCTCCTCCCTGGTAAACCTCCTCTGCACCCTCTCCAGGGCCTTTACACCTTTCCTGGTGTGGGGCCCAGAATTGTCCACAATACTCCAGCTGAGGCCTAACCAGTGATTTATAAATCTAGCATGATCTTTGCTTTTATATTCTATGCCTCTGTTTATAAACCCAAATAACCCATATGCTTTTTTAATCACCTTATCAACTTGCCCTGCCACCTTTAAGGATTTGTGTATATGGACACCAAGGTCTCTCTCCTCATCTACACTTTTCAAAATTGTGCCATTTATAGTAAACTGTCTTTCGAGATTCCTCCCAAAGTGCATCACTTCACACTTCTCTGCACTGAACTTCATCTGCCACGCTTCTGCCCATTTCACCATCCTTTTTATGTCATCCTGAAGTCTACAACTATCCTCATCACTGTCTACTACGTTGTCAAGTTTTGTATCATCTTTAAACTTTATAATGCTGCTCCCAACACCCGAGTCTAGGTCCTTTATAAAAATTGAAGAGTAATGGACCCAAAACTGACCCTTGAGGAACACCATTGCAAACCACCTCTCAGTCTGAAAAACATCCATCCATCCACCACCACCCTCTGCTTCCTGTCACCGAGCCAATTCCGTATCCATACGCCATTTTCCCCTTAATTCCACGGGCCTTCGGGTTAGAGTTAACTTCGGGGAACACCACTGTGAACCATCTCCCAGCCTGAAGCTTCTTCTCCAGTCCTGTTTTCATTGTGTTCGTCAAAGATTTGCTGCTAAAGTCAGCCAATCAGATACATCTTGTTGAAACAGATTGAAGGAGCCTGGCATTGACTAACAGGGAAGAACTTTCAGTTCACTGAACATTCTTCTTTTACATTTCTCCCCAAAGGTTTTAAATCTATTGCGCTAAACCACATTGCGTTGCCAAGCTGCACCCTTGATTAAAACATTTGTCATCTATGGGTTGGGTTGACAAATGCCTGCACTGACGTGATGGTTATTAATATCCTTTTCACTCCTGGATATCGATTATGAAATGTGCAACAGAAAGGAAGGCAAACCTTATTCAGTCAATGTAGGCGTTTGTAGCCCCACACATTCAGCTAATGAACATGAAATGGAGCCTCCACTTGATCTCCAAAGTAGGGCAGGCTCAGGGTGTAGTTCAACAATTAAACTAATTTCTCCGAGGAAAGTATCTGCCAGTTTCACCTAAAGCAGCAGTTGCTGCAGTTATTGTATGGGACTCACTTTGTGATGTTTCTGATCTGCATTGTCCACGGTGCCTCTCACCTTTGTGTGTGTTAATTCAAATCCAGTTCATGGTTAAAAAAAGCTTCTGGTAAATGCACAGAGGCTGTGTAAAGAGAGTGTCCTCTGAAGTGACTAACAAGCTACAAAAAATAATCACTTAGTACCATCATGGGAGCATTATTACCATAAGGACTGCAAGGGGAAGCATAGAATAATTTTTTTTTATTCGTTTATGGGATGTGGGCTTCGCTGGCAAGGCCAGCAATTATTGCCCATCCCTAATTGCCCTTGAGAAGGCGGTGGTGAGCCACCTTCTTGAACCGCTGCAGTCCATGTGGTGAAGGTACTCCCACAGTGCTGTTAAGTAGGGAGTTCCAGGATTTTGACCCAGTGACAATGAAGGATCAGCCGATACACTTCCAAGTCAGGATGGTGAGTGACTTGGAGGGGAACTTGGAGGTGGTGGTGTTTCCATGCGCCTGCTGCCCTTGTTCTTCTAGGTGGAAGAGGTCACGGGTTTGGGAGGTGCTGCCGATGAAGCCTTGCAGAGTTGCTGCAGTGCATCTTGTAGATGGTACACACTGCAGCCACGGTACACCGGTGGTGGAGGGAGTGAATGTTTAAGGTGGTGGATGGGTTGCCAATCAAGCGGGCTGCTTTGTCCTGGATGGTGTCGAGCTTCTTGAGTGTTGTTGGAGCTGCACTCATCCAGGCAAGTGGAGAGTATTCCAGCACACTCCTTACTTGTGCCTTGTAGATGGTGGAAAGGGTTTGGGGAGTCATGAGGTGAGACACTCGCCGCAGAATACCCAGCCTCTGACCTGTTCTTGTTGCCACAGTATTTATGTGGCTGGTCCAGTTAAGTTTCTGGTCAATGGTGACCCCCAGGATGTTGATGGTGGGGGATTCGGCGATGGTAATGCCGTTGAATGTCAACGGGAGGTGGTTAGACTCTCGCTTGTTGGAGATAGTCATTGCCTGGCACTTCTGTGGTGCAAATGTTACCTGCCACTTATCAGCCCAAGCCTCAACATCATCCAGGACTTGTTGCATGTGGGCATGGACAGCTTCATTATCTGAGGAGTTGTGAATGGCACTGAACACTGTGCAGTCATCAGCGAACATCCCCATTTTTGACCTTATGTTGGAGGGAAGGTCATTGATGAAGCAGCTGAAGATGGTTGGGCCTAGGACACTGCCCTGAGGAACTCCTGCAGTGATGTCCTGGGGCTGTGATGATTGACCTTCAACCACCACAACCATCTTCCTTTGTGCTAGGTATGACTCCAGCCAGTGTAGTGTTTTCCCCCCGATTCCCATTGACTTCAGCCTTACTAGGGCTCCTTGATGCCACATTCGGTCAAATGCTGCCTTGATGTCAAGGGCAGTCACTCTCACCTCACCTCTGGAATTCAGCTCCTTTGTCCATGTTTGGACCAAGGCTGTAATGAGGTCTGGAGCCGAGTGATCTTGGCAGAACCCAAACTGGGCATCAGTGAACAGGTTATTGGTGAGTAAGAGCCGCTTGATAGCACTGTAGATGACACCTTCCATCACTTTGCTGATGATTGAGAGTAGACTGATGGGGCGGTAATTGGCCGGGTTGGATTTGTCCTGCTTTTTGTGGACAGGACATACCTGGGCAGTTTTCCACATTGTCGGATAGATGCCAGTGTTGTAGCTGTACTGGAACAGCTTGGCTAGAGGCGTGGCTAGTTCTGGAGCACAAATCTTCAGCATGATAGCCGGGATGTTGTCAGGGCCCATAGCCTTTGCTGTATCCAGTGTACTCAGCCGTTTCTTGATATCACGTGGAGTGAATCGAATTGGCTGAAGACTGGCTTCTGTGATAATGGGGACCTCAGGAGTAGGCCGATATGGATCATGGGGTATGGGGAAAGACCAGGAATATGCTATTGAGATAGAGGACCAGCCATGATCATATTGAATGGCGGAGCAGGCTCGAAGGGCCAAATGGCCTACTCCTGCTCCTATTTTTCTATGTTTCTATCATACACCCGGCACTTCTGGCTGAAGATGGTTGCAAACGCTTCAGCCTTGTCTTTTGCACTCACGTGCTGGGCTCCACCATCATTGAGGATGGGGATATTCATGGAGCCTCCTCCTCCCATTAGTTGTTTCATGGTCCACCACCATTCACGACTGGATGTGGCAGGACTGCAGAGCTTTGATCTGATCTGTTGATTGTGGCATCGCTTAGCCCTGTCTATAGCATGCTGCTTCTGCTTTTTAGCATGCATGTAGTCCTGTGTTGCAGCTTCCCCAGGTTGGCACCTCATTTTTAGGTACGCCTGGTGCTGCTCCTGGCATGCTCTTCTACATTCCTTATTGAACCAGGGTTGGTCCCCTGGCTTGATGGTAATGGTAGAGTGAGGGATATGCCGGGCCATGAGGTTACAGATTGTGGTGGAATACAATTCTGCTGCTGCTGATGGCCCACAGCACCTCATGGATGCCCAGTTTTGAGCTGCTAGATCTGTTCTGAATCTATCCCATTTAGCACGGTGGTAGTGCCACACAACACGATGGAGGGTGTCCTCAGTGGGAAAGACGGGTCTTCATCTCCACAATGACTGTGCAGTGATCACTGCTACCAATACTGTCATGGACAAATGCATCTACGACACATAGATTGGTGAGAATGAGGTCAAGTAGGTTTTTCCCTCATGTTAGTTCTCTCACCACCTGTCGCAGGCCCAGACTGGCAGTTATGTCCTTCAGGGCTCGGTCAGTAGTGGTGCTACCGAGCCACTCTTGGTGATGGACATTGAAGTCCCCCACCCAGAGTACATTCTGTGCCTTTGCTACTCTCAGTGCTTCTTCCAAGTGGTGTTCAACATGGAGGAGTACTGATTCATCAGCTGAGGGACATACGACTTAGGAGCAGGAGTAGGCCACTTGGCCCCTCGAACCTGCTCCGCCATTCAATAAGATCATGGCTGATCTGATTACTCATGCACTCCAAGGTCCCTTTGTTCCTCTACACTACTCAGTGTCCTACCATTTAATGTATATTCCCTTTCCTTGTTAGCCCTCCCCAAATGCATTACCACACAATTCTCCGGATTGAATTCCATTTGCCACTGTTCTGACCAATTTATTGATATCTTCCTGCAGTCTACAGCTTCCTTCCTCAGGATCAACCATACAGCCAATTTTAGTATCATCTGCAAACTTCTTAATCATACCCCCTACATTCAAGTCTAAATCATTGATATATACCATAAAAAGCAAAGGACCAAGTACTGAGCCCTGCGGAACCCCACTGGAAACAGCCTTCCAGTCACAAAAACACCCATCAGCCATTACCCTCTGCTTCCTGTCGCCGAACATTCTTCTTTTACATTTCTCCCCAAAGGTTTTAAATCTATTGCGCTAAACCACATTGCGTTGCCAAGCTGCACCCTTGATTAAAACATTTGTCATCTATGGGTTGGGTTGACAAATGCCTGCACTGACGTGATGGTTATTAATATCCTTTTCACTCCTGGATATCGATTATGAAATGTGCAACAGAAAGGAAGGCAAACCTTATTCAGTCAATGTAGGCGTTTGTAGCCCCACACATTCAGCTAATGAACATGAAATGGAGCCTCCACTTGATCCCCAAAGTAGGGCAGGCTCAGGGTGTAGTTCAACAATTAAACTAATTTCTCCGAGGTAAGTATCTGCCAGTTTCACCTATAACAGCAGTTGCTGCAGTTATTGTATGGGACTCACTTTGTGATGTTTCTGATCTGCATTCTCCACGGTGCCCCTCACCTTTGTGTGTGTTAATTCAAATCCAGTTCATGGTTAAAAAAAGCTTCTGGTAAATGCACAGAGGCTGTGTAAAGAGAGTGTCCTCTGAAGTGGCTAACAAGCGATAAAAAATAATCACTAAGTACCATCATGGGAGCATTATTACCACAAGGACTGCAAGGGGAAGCATAGAATAATTTTTTTTATTCGTTTATGGGATGTGGGCTTCGCTGGCAAGGCCAGCATTTATTGCCCATCCCTAATTGCTCTTGAGAAGGTGGTGGTGAGCCGCCTTCTTGAACCGCTGCAGTCTGTGTGGTGAAGGTACTCCCACAGTGCTGTTAGGTAGGGAGTTCCAGGATTTTGACCCAGCGACAATGAAGGATCGGCTGATATACTTCCAAGTCAGGATGGTGTGTGACTCAGAGGGAAACTTGGAGGTGGTGGCGTTCCCATGCGCCTGCTGCCCTTGTCCTTTTAGGTGGAAGAGGTCGCGGGTTCGGGAGGTGCTGCTGAAGAAGCCTTGGCGAGTTGCTGCAGTGCAACTTGTAGATGGTACACACTGCAGTCACGGTACACCAGTGGTGGAGGGTGTGAATGTTTAAGGTGGTGGATGGGTTGCCAATCAAGCGGGCTGCTTTGTCCTGGATGGTGTCGAGCTTCTTGAGTGTTGTTGGAGCTGCACTCATCCAGGCAAGTGGAGAGTATTCCATCACACTCCTGACTTGTGCTTTGTAGATGGTGGAAAGGGTTTGGGGAGTCAGGAGGTGAGACCCTCGCCGCAAAATACCCAGCCTCTGACCTGTTCTTGTTGCCACAGTATTTATGTGGCTGGTCCAGTTAAGTTTCTGGTCAATGGTGACCCCCAGGATGTTGATGGTGGGGGATTCGGCGATGGTAATGCCGTTGAATGTCAACAGGAGGTGGTTAGACTCTCGTTTGTTGGAGGTAGTCATTGCCTGACACTTCTGTGGCGCGAATAGATCCAAAATTGGCTTAGTGGCAGGAGGCAGAGGGCGATGGTCGAAGGTTGTTTTTGTGACTGGAAGCCTGTGTCCAGTGGTGTACCACAGGGATTGGTGCTGGGTCCCTTGCTGTTTGTAGTGTACATTAATGATTTAGATATGAATATAGGAGGTATGATCAGTAAGTTCGCAGATGACACGAAAATTGGTGGAGTGGTAAATAGCGAGGAGGGAAGCCTCAGGCTACAGGACAATATAGACGCGTTGGTCAGATGGGCAGAACAGTGGCAAATGGAATTTAACCCTGAAAAGTGTGAGGTGATGCATTTTGGGAGGACTAACAAGGCAAGGGAATACACAATGAATGGTAGGACCCTAGGAAGGACAGAGGATCAGAGGGACCTTGGTGTGCATGTACATAGATCCCTGAAGGCAGCAGGACAGGTAGATAAGGTGGTTAAGTAGGCATATGGGATACTTGCCTTCATTAGCCGAGGCGCAGAATATAAGAGCAGGGAGGTTATGATGGAGCTGTACAAAACGCTAGTTAGGCCACAGCTGGAATACTGTGTGCACTTCTGGTCGCCACACTATAGGAAGGATGTGATTGCATTGGAGAGGGTGCAGAGGAGATTCACCAGGATGTTACCTGGGCTGGAGCGTTTCAGCTATGAAGAGAGACTGGACAGGCTGGGGTTGTTTTCCTCAGAGCAGAGAAGGTTGAGGGGGGACCTGATTGAGGTGTACAAAATTATGAGGGGCATAGATAGGGTAGATAGAAAGGAACTTTTCCCCTTAGTGGAGGGGTCAATAACCAGGGGGCATAGTTTCAAGGTAAGGGGCAGGAGGTTTAAAGGGGATTTGAGGAAAACCTTTTTCACCCAGAGGGTGGTTGGAATCTGGAACTCACTGCCTGAAAGGGTGGTCGAGGCAGGAACCCTCACAACATTCAAGAAGCATTTAGATAAGCATTTGAAATGCCATAGCATACAAGGCTACGGACCAAGTGCTGGAAAATGGGATTAGAATGGATAGGGCTTGATGGCCGGCGCAAACACGATGGGCTGAAGGGCCTCTTTCTGTGCTGTATGACTCTATGGGGGAAAAATTCAGTATCGCCCCATTCGGGGCGCAATTATCGGCCGGGCGCAAAAATTAACACCTGGCGCTAATTATCGCCTCCGACTGCAAACTTGGCTTTTATCGCCCCTGGAGGTGATTGGAGCGCTAAATCAGGCGCTTCACACCTGTCTTAAGGCGCAAAGGCCAAGGAGCGAGGCGCTAACTCAGAGCGCTGGCAAAGCTCATGTGATGCCAGTCAGCAATGGAACACACACACAATGGCACGGGCCAGTTCTTAAAGGGGAGGGTTGATCTTGCTCTCCACCCACATCCTGCTCATTGCAGCCTTGAATCTCGGCCTGGAGAGACCTGCACATCAAATCTGCTGGAAAGAACAATGGAGAGGCCCAGGGAAAGAGCTCGAGTGCAGCCCCCACAGTCTCTTCTAAATAGATGCAAGGAAGGGCAAATCAAAATGAACCTGCAAAGTGCTGCTCAGTACCCAAAACTCCTTCACACAGCGTTGAATCTTTCCAGAAGTCTCTCTCTCTCTCTCTCTCTCAGAATGTGTGGTGCAAAAATGTCACCAACAATAAAAGGCAGGAAGCGTTCGCCTTTAAATAGCGCTCCCCCAGTCCCTTCCTGACTGCAAAACGCTCCCCTCAACCTGTCGTTACTAGCAGCAGGTGGTAAGGCAGGGGGCGCCACTCAATATCCACTCCGGGGCGCTACCGGGGTGTTGCGCACTCGACTGACGTCATGATCTGCCGGCGCAGGAGATCGTGGCGGTAGTGTTTAGCGCCGCCGCAAAATGTCTAGTTAATTTCGCGAGCGGCGCAAACATCGCCGCGCCTGGGCGCTAGATGCTTTGCGCCCCATTAGTGCCCTCTTAAGGTGCTAACGGGAGGCGCAACCAACTGAATTTTTCCCCCTATGACTCTATGGGGTAAAAATTCAGTTGGTTGCGCCTCCCATTAGCACCTTAAGAGGGCGCTAATGGGGCGCAAAGCCGCTAACGCCCGGGCGCAGCGATGTTTGCGCCGCTCGAGAACTTAACTTGAGATTGTGCGGCGGTGCTAAAACTTACCGCTGCGACCACCTGCGCGCGCAGATTATGACGTCATTCCATGGTGCAACGCCCTTGGGGCGCCCCGGAGCGGAAATTGAGTGGCGCCCCCTGCCTTATCGCCTGGCGCATCCAACGACCAGAAGACTTGAACGCTATCAATCGCTGTGGGGCTGGGGGGGGGGGCGCTATTTAAAGGGGGCCTCTTCCTGTCTTTTATTGTTGGTGGCATTTTTGAACTACGCATTCTGAGAGAGAGAGGGAGAGACTTCTGGAGAGATTCAACGTTGTGTGAAGGAGTTTTGGGTACTGAGCAGCACTTTGCAGGTTCATTTTGATTTGCCCTTCCTTGTATCGATTTAGCAGAGACTGTGGGAGCTGCACTCTGAGCTCTTTGCCTGGTACTCTCCATTGTTCTTTCCAGCACATTTGATGTGCAAGTCTCTCCAGGCCGAGATTCAAGGCTGCAATGAACAGGATGTGGATGGAAAGCAAGATTAACCATCCCCTTTAAGAACTGGCCCGTGCCATTGTGTGTGTGTTCCATTGCTGACTGACATTACATGAGCTTCGCCAGCGCTCTGAGTTAGTGCCTCACTCCTTGGCCTTTGCGCCTTAAGACAGGTGTGCAGCGCCTGATTTAGCGCTCCACTCACCTCCCGGGGCGGTAAAAGTGAAGTTTCCAGTCAGTGCCGATAATTAGCGCCAGGTGCTAATATTTGCGTCCAGACGATATTTGCGCCCCAAATGGGGCGCGACCTAATTTCTACCCCTATGCCACTTATCAGCCCAAGCCTGAAAATCATCCAGGTCTTGTTGCATGCGGGCATGGACTGCTTCATTATCTGAGGAGTTGTGAATGGCGCTGAACACTGTGCAGTCATCAGCGAACATCCTCATTTCTGACCTTATGTTGGAGGGAAGGTCATTGATGAAGCAGCTGAAGATGGTTGGGCCTAGGTCACTGCCCTGAGGAACTCCTGCACCGATGTCCTGGGGCTGTGATGATTGACCTTCAACCACCACAACCATCTTCCTTTGTGCTAGGGATGACTCCAGCCAGTGTAATGTTTTCCCCCCGATTCCCATTGACTTCAGCTTTACTAGGGCTCCTTGATGCCACATTCGGTCAAATGCTGCCTTGATGTCAAGGGCAGTCACTCTCACCTCACCTCTGGAATGCAACTCCTTTGTCCATGTTTGGACCAAGGCTGTAATGCGGTCGGGAGCCGAGTGGTCTTGACGGAACCCAAACTGGGCATCAGTGAGCAGGTTATTGGTGAGTAAGAGCCGCTTGATAGCACTGTCGATGACACCTTCCATCACTTTGCTGATGATTGAGAGTAGACTGATGGGGCGGTAATCGGCCGGGTTGGATTTGTCCTGCTTTTTGTGGACAGGACATACCTGGGCAGTTTTCCACATTGTCAGATAGATGACAGTGTTATAGCTGTACTGGAACAGCTTGGCTAGAGGCGTGGCTAGTTCTGGAGCATAAGTCTTCAGCACGATAGCTGGGATGTTGTCGGGGCCCATAACCTTTGCTGTATCCAGTGCACTCAGCCGTTTCTTGATATCACGTGGAGTGAATCGAATTGGCTGAAGACTGACTTCTGTGATAGTGGGGACCTCAGGAGTAGGCCGATATGGATCATGGGGTATGGGGAGAGAGCGGGAATATGGTATTGAGATAGAGGATCAGCCATGATCATATTGAATGGCGGAGCAGGCTCGAAGGGCCGAATGGCCTACTCCTGCTCCTATTTTTCTATGTTTCTATGTTTCTATCATCCACTTGGCACTTCTGGCTGAAGATGGTTGCAAACGCTTCATCCTTGTCTTTTGCACTCACGTGCTGGGTTCCACCATCATTGAGGATGGGGATATTCATGGAGCCTCCTCCTCCCATTAGTTGTTTCATGGTCCACCACCATTCACGACTGGATGTGGCAGGACTGCAGAGCTTTGATCTGATCCGTTGATTGTGCGATCGCTTAGTCCTGTCTATAGCATGTTGCTTCTGCTTTTTAGCATGCATGTAGTCCTGTGTTGCAGCTTCCCCAGGTTGGCACCTCATTTTTAGGTACGCCTGGTGCTGCTCCTGGCATGCTCTTCTACATTCCTTATTGAACCAGGGTTGGTCCCCTGGCTTGATGGTAATGGTAGAGTGAGGGATATGCCGGGCCATGAGGTTACAGATTGTGGTGGAATACAATTCTGCTGCTGCTGATGGCCCACAGCGCCTCATGGATGCCCAGTTTTGAGCTGCTGGATCTGTTCTGAATCTATCCCAATTAGCACGGTGGTAGTGCCACACAACACGCTGGAGGGTGTCCTCAGTGGGAAGACGGGTCTTCATCTCCACAATGACTGTGCAGTGATCACTGCTACCAATACTGTCATGGACAAATGCATCTACGACAGATAGATTGGTGAGAATGAGGTCAAGTAGGTTTTTCCCTCGTGTTGGTTCTCTCACCACCTGTCGCAGGCCCAGACTGGCAGCTATGTCCTTCAGGACTCGGCCAGCTCGGTCAGTAGTGGTGCTACTGAGCCATTCTTGGTGATGGACATTGAAGTCCCCCACCCAGAGTACATTCTGTGCCCTTGCTACTCTCAGTGCTTCTTCCAAGTGGTGTTCAACATGGAGGAGTACTAATTCATCAGCTGAGGGACATACGACTTAGGAGCAGGAGTAGGCCACTTGGCCTCTCGAGCCTGCTCCGCCATTCAGTAAGATCATGGCTGATCTGATTACTCCACATTCCCGCCTACCCCCGATAACCTTTTACCCCCTTGCTTACCAAGATTCTATCTACCTCTGCCTTAAAAATATTCAAAGACTCTGCTTCCACCGCCCTCTGAGGAAGAGAGTTCAAAGACTCACGATCCTCTGTGAGAAAAAATTTCTCCTCATCTCTGTCTTAAATGGGCGACCCCTTATTTTTAAACAGTGACCCCTAGTTCTAGATTCTCCCACAAGAGGAAACATCCTCTCCACATCCACCCTGTCAAGACTCCTCAGGATCTTATATGTTTCAATCCAGTCACCTCTTACTCTTCTAAACTCCAGCGGATACAAGCCTAGCCTGTCCAACCTTTCCTCATAAGACAACCCGCCCATTCCAGGTATTAGTCCAGTAAACCTTCTCTGAACTGCTTCCAACGCGTTTACATCCTTCCTTAAATAAGGAGACCAATACTGTACACAGTACTCCAGATGTGGTCTCACCAATGCTCTGTATAACTGAAGCATAACCTCCCTACTTTTGTATTCAATTCCCCTCGCAATAAATGATAACATTCGATAAGCTTTCCTAATTACTTGCTGTACCTGCATACTAACCTTTTGCGATTCATGCACTCGGACACCCAGATCCCTCTGCATCTCAGAGCTCTGCAATCTCTCACCATTTAGATAATATGCTTCTTTTTTATTCTTCCTGCCAAAATGAACAATTTCACATTTTCCCACATTATACTCCATTTGCCAGATCTTTGCCCACTCACTTAACCTATCTATAACCCTTTGTAGCCTCCTTATGTCCTCCTCACAACTTAATTTCCTACCTATCTTTGTGTCATCAGCAAATTTAGCAACCATACCTTCAGTCCCTTCATCCAAGTCATTTATATAAATTGTAAAAAGTTGAGGCCCCAGCACTGATCCCTGTGGCACACCACTCGTTACATCTTGCCAATCAGAAAATGACCCATTTGTGCCTACTCTCTCTTTCTTGTTAGCTAGCAAATCTTCTATCCATGCCAATATGTTACCCCCTACACCATGAGCTTTCATTTTCCACAATAACCTTTGATGTGGCACCTTATCAAATGCCTTCTGGAAATCTAAGTACAGTACATCCACCGGTTCCCCTTTATCCACAGCACATGTCATTTCCTCAAAGAACTCCAATAAATTGGTTAAACATGATTTCCCTTTCACAAAACCATGTTGACTCTGCCTGATTACCTTAAACTTTTCTAAGTGCCCTGCTATAACGTCTTTAATAACAGCTTCTAACATCTTCCCTATGACAGATGTTAAGCTAACTGGCCTGTAGTTTCCTGCTTTCTGTCTCCCTCCCTTTTTGAATAAAGGAGTTACATTCGCTATTTTCCAATCTAATGGAAACTTCCCTGAATCTAGGGAATTTTGGAAAATTAAAACCAACGCATCAACTATCTCACTAGCCACTTCTTTTAAGACCCTAGGATGAAGTCCATCAGGACCCGGGGACTTTTCAGCCCGCAGCTCCAACAATTTGCTTAGTACCACTTCCCTGGTGATTGTAATTTTCTTGAGTTCCTCCCTCCCTTCCATTCCCTGATTTACAGCTATTTCTGGGATGTTGCTTGTATGCTCTATAGTGAAGACCGATGCAAAATACCTGTTCAATTCAACTGCCATCTCCTTATTTTCCATTATTAATTCCCGAGACTCACTTTCTATCGGACCAACGCTCACTTTGTTAACTCTTTTCTTTTTAAATATCTATAGAAACTCTTACTATCTGTTTTTATATTTCTAGCTAGCTTTTTCTCATACTCTAATTTTTCTCTCCTTATTAATCTTTTAGTCATTCTTTGCTGTTTTTTATATTCTTTCCAATTTTCTGACCTGCCACCCATCTTTGCGCAAATATATACTTTTTCTTTAAGTTTGATACGATCTGACATGAATCTTTCATTCATGAAAGAAAGACTTATGAAATAATACTGAGTGGCCTGCGGGTGGCACTGTCCAGGGAGAGTATAAATACTCGGGCACGGGCCCAGCTTGCGCAGGACATTCTTAACAGGAACTAGTGAAGGACACAACTAGACCTCCATGTTGTAAAACAGTTGATTAAAGCTTTGTTTAACGCTCAGACCAAGTGCCTCATTTTTCATCTCTACCCAAACCGCTTCTACATCCTGGTTTCCTGAACTTAGGTCATCCCTCTCTATTGTGCTAACACCATCATTAATTAACAGAACCACCCCTCCACCTTTTCCTAGCTTCCTGTCCTTCCTAAATGTCATGAGGGAGGGCGGTAGGTGGTAATCAGCAGGAGGTTTCCTTGCCCATGCTTGACCTGAAGCCATGAGACTTCATGGGGTCCAGAGTCAATGTTGAGGACTCCCAGGGCCACTCTTTCCCGACTGTATACCACTGTGCCGCCACCCCTGGTGGGTCTGTCCTGCTGGTGGGAGGAGTGGTGATGGAGGAGTTTGGGACATTGGCTGAAAAGTATTATTCTGTGTGTATGACTATGTCAGGCTGTTGCTTGACTAGTCTGTGGGACAGCTCTCCCAATTTTGGCACAAGTCCCAAGATGTTGGTGAGGAGGACTTTGTAGGGTTGACTGGGTTGGGTGTGCCGTTGCTGTGTCTGTCGACGGTGCCGAGGTCGATGCCGGGTTGTCCGTCTGGATCATTAGTCCAGGCCTCTGGATTACTAGCCCAGTGACATTACCACTATGCTACCATGCCACGATAATACAGCACAGGAGGAGGCCATTCGGCCCATCGTGTTTGTGCCAGCTCTTTGAAAGAGCTCTCCATTTAGTCCCACTCCCCCGCTCTTACCCCATAGCCCTGTAAAGTTTCCCCTTCATGTATTTATGCAAGTCTCTTTTGAAAGTTATTATTCAATCTGCTTGCACCGCCCTTTCAGCACATTCCAAATCATCATAACTTGCTGTGTAAAAAAATTCTCCTTGTCTCCCCTCTGATACTTTTGACAATTACCTTAAATCTGTGTCCTCTGGTTACTGACCCTTCTGTCACTGGAATCAGTTTCTCCTTATTTACTCTAACAATTCATGATTTTGAACACCTCTATTAAATCTCCCATTAACTTTCTCTGCTCTAAGGAGAACAACCCCAGCTTCGCTAGTCCCTCCATGTAACTGAAGTCCCTCATCCCTGGTACCATTCTAGTAAATCTTCTCTCTCTAAGGCCTTGACATCCTTCCTAAAGTGCGGTGCCCACGATTGAACACAATACTCCAGCTGAGGCCTAAGCAGTGTTTTATAAAGGTTTAGCATAACTTCCTTGCTTTTGTACGCTCTGCTTCTATTTAGAAACCCAAGGATCCCATATATTTTTTTAACAGCTTTCTCAACTTGTCCTGCCACCTTCAAATATTTGTGCACATACACCCCCAGGGCTCTCTGTTTCTGCACCCCCTTTAAAATTGCTCCATTTAGTTTATATTGCCTCTCCTCATTCTTCTGACCAAAATGCGATGGCTCACCACCATCTCTGGGCAGCAAGGGATCAGCAATAAATGCAGCCAATCAGAGCTTATGAAAGTGGATGTGAGCATTGACGGTGGGCGTCAGCATTGTGAACGGATGACAGGATGGAGCAGAATCAGACACCCTGTTGGGTTCTAATGTCATGTGATGAAGAATCTCACAATATGATTTTTTTTTTACAAAGTAATTTATACTCCTTCACAATGAGTGTAAGAAACAGAACTGCTGGCAGTGAAATCATAGAATCATAGAAAGTTACAGCACAAAGGAGGCCATTTCGGCCCATCGTGTCCGCGCCGGCCAACAAAGAGCTATCCAGCCTAATCCCACTTCCCAGCTCTTGGTCCGTAGCCCTGCAGGTTACAGCATCCCAAGTGCACATCCAAGTACTTTTTAAATGTGGTTGGGGTTTGTGCCTCTACCACCCTTTCAGGCAGTGAGTTCCAGACCCCCACAACCCTCTGGGTGAAGAAATTTCCCCTCAAATCCTCTCTAAACCTTCCACCAATTACTTTAAATCTGTGCCCCTGGTTTTTGACCCCACTGCTAAGGGAAATAGGCCCTTTCTATCCACTTTATCGAGGCCCCTCATAATTTTATACACCTCAATAAGGTCTCCCCTCAGCCTCCTCTGTTCCAAGGAAAACAAACCCAGCCTATCCAGTCTTTCCTCATAGCTAAGATTCTCTACTCCCGGCAACATCCTTGTAAATCTCCTCTGTACCCTCTCTAGTGCAATCACATCTTTCCTGTAATGTGGTGACCAGAACTGCACGCAGTACTCTAGCTGAGGCCTAACTAGTGTTTTATACAGTTGAAGCATAACCCCCCCGCTCTTGTATTCTATGCCACGGCTAATAAAGGCAAGCATTCCGTATGCCTTCTTAACCACCTTATCTACCTGGCCTGCTACCTTCAGGGATCTGTGGACCTGTACTCCAAGGTCCCTTTGTTCCTCTACACTACTCAGTGTCCTACCATTTAATGTGTATTCCCTTTCCTTGTTAGCCCTCCCCAAATACATTACCTCACACTTTTCTGGATTGAATTCCATTTGCCACTGTTCTGCCCACCTGACCAATTTATTGATATCTTCCTGCAGTCTACAGCTTCCTTCTTCAGTATCAACCACACAGATGATTTTAGTATCATCTGCAAACTTCTTAATCATACCCCCTATATTCAAGTCTAGATCATAGATATATACCATAAAAAGCAAGGGACCTAGTACTGAGCCCTGTGGAACCCCACTGGAAACAGCCTTCCAGTCACAAAAACACCCATCAACCATTACCCTCTGCTTCCTGTCTCCGAGCCAGTTTTGAATCCAACTTGACACTTTGTCCTGGATCCCATGGGCTTTTAACTTCGTGACCAGTCTGCCATGTGGAACCTTATCAAAAGCCTTGCTAAAGTCCATATACACTACATCAAACGCACTACCCTCATCTACCCTCCTTGTTACCTCCTCAAAAAATTCAATCAAGTTTGTCAGACACGACCTTCCCTTAACAAATCCGTGCTGACTATCCTTGATTAATCCGTGTCTTTCTAAATGAAGATTTATCCTGTCCTTCAGAATTCTTTCCAATAATTTACCCACCACCGAGGTTATGCTGACTGGCCTGTAATTACTCGATCTATCCTTTTCTCCCTTTTTAAACAAGGGTACCACATTAGCAGTCCTCCAGTCCTCCAGCACCACACCTGAAGCCAGAGAGGATTGAAAAATGATGGTCAGGGCCTCTGCTATTTCCTCTTTTGCTTCGCTTAACAGCCTGGGATACATTTCATCCAGGCCTGGGGATTTATCCACTTTTAAAGCTGCTAAACCCCTTAATACTTCCTCTCTTACTATGTTTATTTCATCTAATATTTCACACTCCTCCCCCGATAGCAATGTCTGCTTCGCCCCTCTCCTTTGTGAAAACAGACACAAAGTATTCATTAAGAACCCTACCGACGTCTCCCGCCTCCACACACAGATTACCCTCATGATCTCTAATAGGCCCTACCCTTTCTTTAGTTATCCTCTTACTTTTAATATATTTATAAAACATCTTTGGGTTTTCCTTGATTTTACTTGCCAAGAATTTTTCATGCTCTCTCTTTGCTTTCCTAATATCCTTTTTAATTGCACCCCTGCACTTTCTGTACTCCTCTAAAGATTCTGGAGTATTTAGCCCTCGGTATCTGTCATACGCCTCCCTTTTTTTCTTTATCCTACCCTGTATGTCCCTAGACATCCAGGGGGCTCTAGATTTGTTAGTCCCACCTTTTTTCTTTAAGGGCACATATTTGGTCTGAGCCCTCCGGATCTCCTCCTTGAATGCCTCCCACTGCTCTGACACTGATTTACCTTCAAGTAGCTGTTTCCAGTCCACTATGGCTAAATCCCCTCTGAGCTTAGCAAAATTTGCTTTTCTCCAATTTAGAATTTTTATTCCTGGTCTATCCTTGTCCTTTTCCATAATTACCTTAAATCTAACAGAATTATGGTCACTAGCACCAAAATGCTCCGCCACTGATACGCCTTCTACCTGCCCAGCTTCATTCCCTAAAACTAAGTCCAGAACCGCCCCCTCCCTTGTTGGGCTTGCTACATACTGGCTAAAAAAGTTCTCCTGGATGCATTTTAGGAATTCCGCACCCTCTATACCCTTCACACTAATTTTATCCCAGTTAATATTGGGGTAGTTGAAATCCCCTACTATTATTGCCCTATAGTTTTTGCACTTCTCAGAAATTTGTCTACATATTTGCTCTTCTATCTCCCTCTCACTGTTTGGGGGTCTGTAGTGCCCTCCCAGCAGTGTGATTGCCCCTTTTTTGTTTTTCAATTTGAACCATATGGCCTCGTTTGATGATCCCTCCAACATATCAGCCCTCCTCACAGCTGTAATAGTTTCTTTAATCAATACCGCGACCCCCCCTCCCTTTTTACCTCCCTCTCTATCCCGTCTGAAAATCCTGTAACCAGGAACATTGAGCTGCCATACCTGCCCCTCTTTCAGCCACGTCTCTGTAATAGCTATAATATCATAGTCCCAAGTATCTACCTGTGCCCTCAGCTCATCTGCCTTGAAATAGTATTGCTCAAAGTTAAAAATTACAAATGCAATCTAAATATCTATTCTAGTCATGAAACTTTAAAAAGACTATAATTTTCAGTGCATTGTTTGAGTACTTGTCACATTAGTGTTTACATGAGATGGGACATTGATCTCACATTAGGGGATGAGGGTGTTTCAGACCTGATTCTGCCTGATGTGCTACTGACCTTTACCACTCAGGAAGTGGCTGATTTTCATTCTTGATCTATGAGTTAACTGATCTACGATTTACAGTGTCTGGGCTGGATTGGGATTGGTGCTCCTGATCCTGATCCAGTGAGACTCCTGAGATTGGTTGCGATAGCCCCTCTCACACACCATCTAAAGGCCTGTTCGGTCTCTGCCTGGGTTCCAAGAAGAATGGTAATTTGGAAAGCTGCCAACATTTGTGCATGTGTAACCTCCCTTGGGAGAAAATTAGGGGGGAACTATCTAAGAGACGGTTGTTAACTGATTGCCATCTCACACTTCTCATCTCATAAAGGGAGACTTGGTGACTTTTATATTTTAATTTAGTCCATCTCATTCAGACTTGGGGAAGGAAGCCACAGTTTATGGGTTGCTTTGCTACAAAGTATTTCAAAATATTTGGTTTGGCTACAGCCTTCTGATGATAAACGATGAGTCAATCACCGTTTCCAACGCCATATTTAAGACCAACAATGTTAAACTTTGGTTGTAGTTTAATGTTTTCACTTACAAAATACAAAGGATAATAATCTCACCAACCATCAGCACCAATCATCACTTGATTCATTTGTCAGCAACAATTCATCTGCTCCAGAAAGCTGTGGGGACAAAGGACAATCACAGGTAGATTCCACTGTCACTCATTCATGGAGCTGCACCTGATGGTGATGTGTGTCCTCCGAGCCGCTGCTGTCATCAGCCCAATAGTGGTCTTGGGCTGAGCCTGTTCCCTAATCGCACTCTCCCTTTGACCAGCTCCCAGTATAAGGCCTTTTTGCCCCGGAATTATTCATTGCCGTTGGGCCCAGAAACTCCTAGATGGACGAACAACATGAGCACAAGTGCTCTGGTCCCAGGGCTTGTGTTTTATTTACCGAGGTATATTTAGAGGACACAAGCCCTGAGTGAGTACTGTAGGCTGCCTTCTCATCAGGAGTCATAGTCATAGAGTCATAACGGCACAGAAGGAGGCCATTCGGCCCATCGAGTCCGTGCCGGCTCTCTGTGGAGCAATCCAGTCAGTCCCATTCCCCCGCTCTATCCCCGTAGCCCTGCAAGTTTATTTCCCTCAAGTGCCTATCCGGTCTCCCCTTGAAAACATTGAGTGTGTCCGCTTCCACCACTTCCGTCGGCAGCGAGTTCCAGGTCCTCACCACTCGCTGCGTAAAAAAGTTTTTCCTCACATCCCCCCTTGTATCTCTTGCCCAAAACCTTAAATCTGTGTCTCCTAGTCCTTGTACCATCAACTAGTGGGAACAGCCTTTCCCCGTCTAGCCTATCCAAACCCATCATAATCTTGTACACCTCTATCAAATCACCCTGCAACCTCCTTTGCTCTAATGAAAATAAATCCAGCTTCTCCAACCTGTCCTTGTAGCTAAGATCCCCCATCCCCAGAACCATTCTGGTAAATCTCCTCTGCACCCTCTCAAGGGCCTTCACATCCTTCCTAAAGTGTGGTGACCAGAACTGGATGCAATACTCCAGTTGTGGCCTAACCAGCGCTTTATAAAGGTTCAGCATAACTTCTCTACTTTTGTACTCAATACCTCTATTTATGAAGCCCAAGATCCCATATGCTTTGTTAACCACTCTCTCAATATGTCCTGCCACCTTCAGGGACCTATGCACATTAACTCCCAGGTCCCTCTGTCCCTGCACACTCTTTAAACCTGTGCCATTAAGTGTATATTGCCTCTCCCTGTACCTTCTGCCAAAATGCATCACCTCACACTTCTCTGTATTAAATTCCATCTGCCACTTGTCTGCCCATTCTGTTAGCCTTTCTATGTCCTGTTGCAGTTGATTGGTATCATCATCACTGTTTGCCACACCCCCAAGTTTGGTGTCATCGGCAAATTTAGAATTTCTACTCTGTATTCCAATATCCAGGTCATTTATATATATCAAAAAAAGCAGTGGCCCCAGCACTGACCCTTGGGGAACACCACTGTCCACCATCCTCCAGTCTAAAAAACAGCCATTTGCCACAACTCGCTGTTTTCTGTCCTTAAGCCAATTCCTTATCCAAGCTGCCACTGACCCACCTATTCCATGAGCCTCAATTTTGTTAACCAGCCTTCTATGTGGTACTTTGTCAAACGCCTTCCTAAAATCCATGTGGACAACATCCATTGCATTCCCTTCATCAATCCTCTCTGTTACTTCATCAAAAAATTCAATTAGATTAGTTAAACATGATCTGCCTTTTACAAACTCTCCTTAATTAGCTTAAACCTCTCCAAGTGCCCGTTAATTTTTTCCTTCATTATTGTTTCTAAAACTTTACCCACCACTGATGTTAAACTGACCGGCCTGTAGTTAAACTGACCGGCCTGTAGTTACTAGGATTGTCCTTACACCCTTTCTTGAATAATGGTGTCACATTTGTCTGTCCTATTTGAGGATGGTGGTGTGGTACTGGACTAGTGACCCTAGAGGTTGTGAGTTCATCTCACTGTGATGAAATCGGGTAACAGTCAGGAAAATGAAAGGTAGCAGGGTCAAAGGAACCCACCTTACATGATAGGGTTAACTCAAACAATCCTTGCCCACATCCTGAGAACTTGCACCACTGGAATGAGTTAAGCGGCATCCCACACTGGTTTGTCAACAGATTCTCATTGTGACACGGTTAAAGTTTCCACAAGACTAATTGAAAAGATGCCTGGAATGAGAATTACGTTGATACAAATTTACCCGTAATTTAAAAATATACCAAGAAAACAACTGTAACCCTGTGTGTGTCTGAATGTGTCAGTGTGTGTCTGTGTGTCAGTGTGTGTCTGTGTCTGTGTCAGTGTGTGTCTGTGTGTGTCAGTGTGTCAGTGTGTCAGTGTGTGTCTGTGTGTGTCTGTGTGTGTCAGTGTGTCAGTGTGTGTCAGTGTGTGTCAGTGTGTCAGTGTGTGTCTGTGTGTGTCAGTGTGTGTCAGTGTGTGTCAGTGTGTGTCTGTGTGTGTCTGTGTGTGTCAGTGTGTGTCAGTGTGTGTTAGTGTGTCAGTGTGTGTCAGTGTGTGTCAGTGTGTCAGTGTGTCAGTGTGTGTCAGTGTGTGTCTGTGTGTGTCTGTGTGTGTCTGTGTGTCAGTGTGTGTCTGTGTGTGTCAGTGTGTCAGTGTGTGTCTGTGTGTGTCAGTGTGTGTCAGTGTGTGTCAGTGTGTTAGTGTGTCAGTGTGTGTCAGTGTGTAGTGTCAGTGTGTCAGTGTGTCAGTGTGTGTCAGTGTGTGTCTGTGTGTGTCTGTGTGTGTCTGTGTGTCAGTGTGTGTCTGTGTGTGTCAGTGTGTCAGTGTGTGTTAGTGTGCCTTATCCTGAGACTATGCCCCCTAGTTCTAGACTCTCCAGCATCTACCCTGGCAAGGCCCTTCAGAATCTTATATGTTTCAATGAGATCATCTCTCATTCTTCTAAACTCCAGAGTATAGGTCCAATCTACTCAATCTCTCCTCATTGGACAACCCTCTCGTCCCAGGAATCAATCTAGTCAACCTTCATTGCACTGCCTCTAAGGCAAATATATCCTTCCTCAGATAAGGAGACCAAAACTGTACACAGTACTCCAGGTGTGGTTGCATCAAAGCCCTGTACAATTGTAGCAAGACTCCCTTACTCTTGTACTCCAACCCCCTTGCAATAAAGGCCAACATGCCATTTGCCTTCCTAATTGCTTGCTGTACCTTCATGCTAACTTTCTGTGTTTCCAGTACAAGGACACCTAAATCTCTCTGAACACCAACATTTAATAGTTTCCCTCCATTTAAAAAATATTCTGTTTTTCTGTTCTTCCTACCAAAGTGAATAACCTCACATTTCCCCACATTATACTCCATCTGCCACCTTACTGCCCACTCACTTAGTCTATCTATATCCCTTTGCAGACTCTTTGGACTGGATTTTCTCAATGAGAAGCTTTTAGAGGTGGGACTGCTGCTTGCCGGCTTTCAAACCCGCCTCCATCAGCTTCTGGCCAACCAGCGGGATTTTCCCCTGATTGACCTTGTTAAGCCCACCCAGCGGGCTCAGCAGGCCAATTAGGAGGAAGTCACTGACAGAGCACGTCAACATCTGATGTGCCATCTGTCAACAACTTTTGAAAGAAGAAATGTCATTGTTTGACGGCTCTGTGACTCTGTCAAACACTGACATTCTGTGTAGTTTGATGAGGCCTTGTGTTCAGGACTCATCAAACCTTTCAACTTTGCAGAAATCACCTGGCTGTTGGTTCGGAGGATCCAACAGCCAGTCTGTGAAATCTACAATGGAGATGTCGGGACTCCGGCTCCACAGCGGCTGAAGGCTGTAGGCAGAAACAAAGGTAAGTGAACATTTTATAACACTTTACACTCACCTTACATACTTACCACTCCACACTTGCACCCATCACTCACCTCTACATCGCACTTTCAGACCCCTCCGACCCCCGCAGACCTCCTTCTGGTCTCCTACACCCTGGCGGGGTTCCCCGAGGTTGGGAAGCCTGCACTTCGGAGCTAAAAATGGGGATCATCCTATTTTCTGCCTGTTAACTACCTGTTAACAGGCGGTTAATAGGCTTTAATCCCTTTCCCGCCTCGAGGAGACGGGACCCGGGGCAGGACGGCTTCCCGCCTCCTGGCAAGAGGGCACGGAGGCGAGTTGGGGGCGAATTTGTCCCCAAATTCTGCAACTTTACCGGCAGTCCCGCCTCCTCGGGGCTGACAAAATCCAGCCCTTTGTGTCCTCCTCACAGCTTACTGTCCCACCTAGCTTTGTAACATCAACAAACTTGGGTACATTACACTCAGTCCCTTCATCTAAGTCATTAATATAGATTGTAAATAGCTGAGGCCCCAACATTGATCCTTGCGGCACCCCAATAGTTACAGCCTGCCAACCTGAAAAAGATCCATTTATCCCACTCTCTGTTTTCTGTCCGTTAACCAATCCTCTATCCATGCTACTATATTACCCCCAACCCCATGAGCCCTTATCTTGTGTAATAACCTTTTATGTGGCAGCTTATCGAATACCTTTTGGAAATCCAAATATACTAAATTCACTGATTCCACTTTATCTACCCTGCTAGTTACATCCTCAAAAAAATCTAATAAATTTGTTAAACACGATTTCTCTTTCATAAATCCGTGTTGATTTTGCTCAATCATATTATTTTCTAAGTGCCCTGTTACCACTTCCTTAATAATGGATTCCAGCATTTTCCCGACAACTGATGTCAGACTAACTGGCTTGTAATTCCCTGTTTTCTCTCTCCCTCCTTTCTTGAATAGCAGCCGTACAAAATTGGCTTTATTTAAGTTTAAGATTCTAGCTCAGGGCTTATGTATTTCACTCTCAAACCCAATGTAAAATGCTATCATATTTTGATCACTCTTCCCCAGAGGATCCTTCACTATGAGATTACTAATTAACCTGTTTCATTACACAATGCAAGATCTAAAATAGCCTGTTCGCTGTTTGGTTCTACGACGTATTGTTCCAGGAAACTGTTTCGAATGCAGTTCATGAACTTGTTCTCCAGACTACCTTTGCCAATTTGATTTGCCCAGACTATATGAAGATTGCCGTCCCCCAGATGGTAAGGGTTTGATCGAGCAACACACGCCCAGTATGATGGCAATTGAGTCATTATAGAGGAAGTACTATTCAGCATCTCGAATTATACACATCAGTATATATATTTATTTTTTAAATACACAATATCTTAATTTCATATTTAAATAGCTTTAAGAATGAATTCACTATCAGCCTTTCCCAGAACCATGACATGGTGTCAGCCATGGCTCAGTTGGTAGCACTCGCGCCTCTGAGTCAGAAGGTTAGAGTTATAGGGGGAAAAATTGAGTCGCGCCCCCTTTGGGGCGCTAACTTCGCCGAGGCGCTATGTTTAGTGCCCCGAAAAAATTAGCGTCCCCGCGCCAGAAATTGAGTGGTTGCGCCCCAAGAGGGAAGCGGGGCGCTACTGGAAGCACCCCGCATCCCTCTTGGGGCGCTGCGAGTCAATATCGCTGCGGCACGTCGCACCGCGGTATTGCAGGCCTTCCTCCCCTTCTTAAAGGGGAGGGGCCCTGCGCAGCGCGAACCGGGGCCCAGCTGGGCCCCCAGGGATCGGGAGTGCCGGCAAAAGAGCCCGGCACTCAAGAGAAGTGCCGGGCTCTTGGAGCGCAGCCGGCACTTCACGCTGGGGGGGCTTCACGGGGGCCGGGGACAGCAACGGGGGCAGGTGCTGGCAGGCGGCCAGCAACAAAAATGGCCGCCTGCCACCTCCCCTTTAACTAGCGGTGCCCCGGCCGCAGGTAGGCCCCCCTGAACCCGTCGGACATAGCGTCTGGCGGTAAGTCAGGGGGCGCTACCGAAGATCGCGGCTGGAGCGCGAGCGGGGTGCTACACACGGTGATGACGTCATCACCGGCGGCGCAGCGCCACAGGGCGCTACCGGCTGGCGCCGCCGCTAACCTCCCGCTGAATTTTGCGGGAGGCGTGGGCGGCGCTGCACCCGGGCGTTAGCTGCTTTGCGCCCCATTAGCGCCCTCTTAAGGCGCTAACGGGAGGCGCAACCAGCTGAATTTTTCCCCCATAGAGTCATAGATTTATACAGCACAGAAACAGGCCCTTCGTCCCATCGTGTCCGCGCCGGCCATCAAGCCCTGTCTATTCTAATCCCATTTTCCAGCACTTGGTCTGTAGCCTTGTGTGCTAGGGCATTTCAAGTGCTCATCTAAAGGGTGGCTCCTGCCTCTACCACCCTTTCAGGCAGTGAGTTCCAGATTCCAACCACCCTCTGGGTGAAAAAGTTTTTCCTCAAATCCCCTCTAAACCTCCTGCCCCTTATCTTGAAACTATGCCCCCTGGTCATTGACCCCTCTACTAAGGGGAAAAGTTCCTTTCTATCTACCCTATCTATGCTCCTCATAATTTTGTACACCTCAATCAGGTCCCCCTCAGCCTTCTCTGCTCTAAGGAAAACAACCCCAGCCTGTCCAGTCTCTCTTCATAGCTGAAGCGCTGCAGCCCAGGTAACATCCTGGTGAATCTCCTCTGCACCCTCTCCAATGCAATCACATCCTTCCTATAGTGTGGCGACCAGAACTGCACACAGTATTCCAGCTGTGGCCTAACTAGCGTTTTGTACAGCTCCATCATAACCTCCCTGCTCTTATATTCTATGCCTTAGCTAATGAAGGCAAGTATCCCATATGCCTTTTCAACCACCTTATCTACCTGTCCTGCTGCCTTCAGAGATCTATGTACCTGCACACCAAGGTCCCTCTGATCCTCTGTCCTTCCTAGGGTCCTACCATTCATTGTGTGTTCCCTTGCCTTGTTAGTCCTCCCAAAATGCATCACCTCACACTTTTCAGGGTTAAATTCCATTTGCCACTGTTCTGCCCATCTAACCAACCCACCTATATCGTCCTGTAGCCTGAGGCTTCCCTCCTCGCTATTTACCACTCCACCAATTTTCGTGTCATCTGCGAACTTACTGATCAAACCTCCTACATTCATATCTAAATCATTAATGTACACTACAAACAGCAAATGACCCAGCACCGATCCCTGTGATACACCACTGGACACAGGCTTCCAGTCACAAAAACAACCTTCGACCATCACCCTCTTCCTCCTGCCACTAAGCCAATTTTGGATCCAATGTGTCAAATTGCCCTGGATCTCATGGGCTCTTACCTTCTTGACCAGTCTCCCATGCGGGACTTTGTCAAAAGCCTTAGTGAAGTCCATGTAGACGCCATGAACTACACTACCCTCATCCACACACCTAGTCGCCCCCTCAAAAAATTCAATCAAATTGGTTAGACATGATCTCCCCCTGACAAAGCCATGCTGACTATCCTTGATTAATCCTTCCCTCTCCAAGTGGAGAGTAAATCTGTCCCTCAGAAATTTTTCCAATAATTTCCCTACCACTGATGTTAGGCTCACTGGCCTATAATTCCCTGGTTTATCCCTAGTACCCTTCTTGAATAAAGGTACTACGTTAGCTGTCCTCCAGTCCTCTGGCACCTCCCCTGTGGCCAGAGAGGTTCTGAAAATTTGTGTCAGAGCCCCTGCAATCTCCTCCCTTGCCTCACACAGCAGCTTGGGATACATCTCGTCTGGGCCTGGGGATTTATCCACTTTTAAGCCCACTAAAACTGCTAGTACCTCCTCCCTCTCAATACTAATTTGTTCAAATATATCACATTTCCCTGCCTGATTTCTATGCCTACATCGTCCTTCTGCATAGTGAACACAGATGCAAAATATTCATTTAAAACCTCACCTACATCTTCCGGCTCTACACAAAGATTGCCACTTTGGTCCCTAATGGGCCCTACTCTTTCCCTGGTTATCCTCTTGCGCTTAATATACTGATAAAACACCTTGGGATTTTCCTTTATTTTGCCCACCAGTGTTTTTTCATGCCCATCTTCGCTCTCCTAATTTCTTTTTAAAGTACCCCCCTGCACTTTCTATGCTCTTCTAGGGCTTCCACTGTTTTTAGTCCTTTGTATCTGCCAAAAGCCTCCCTTTTTTTCCTAATCCATTCTTGTATATCCCTTGACATCCAGGGTTCCCTGGGCTTGTTGGTCACACCCTTGACCTTTACGGGAACATGTTGCCGTTGTACTCTCTCTATTTCCTTTCTGAAAGACTCCCACTGCTCTGATGTGGCTTTTCCTACAAGCAGCTGATCCCAGTCCACTTTGGCCAGATCCTGCCTTATCATATTAAAATCGGCCTTCCTCCAATTTAGAACCTTTATTTCCGGTCCATCTTTGTCCTTTTCCATGACTACCTTAAATCTCACCGAATTATGGTCACTGTCACCAAAATGCTCTCCTACTGACACTTTTACCACTTGCCCGGCTACATTCCCTAGAATTAGGTCCAGTACCGCCCCCTCTCTTGTAGGACTTTCTACATGCTGGCTCAAAAAGCTCTCCTGGATGCACTTTAAGAATTCCGCACCCTCTAAGCCTTTCATACTCTGACTATCCCAGTTAATATTGGGGAAGTTGAAATCCCCTACTATTATTTCTACACTTCTCTGAGATTTGCCGACATATCTGTTCCTCTATCTCCCCGTGACTGTTTGGGGGCCTATAGTACACTCCCAGCAAAGTGCTTGCCCCCTTTTTGTTTTTAAGTTCTACCCATATGGCCTCATTAGAGGAACCTGCTAAGATATCATCCCTCCTTACAGCAGTAATTGACTCTTTGATTAATATTGCGACACCCCCTCCTCTTTTACACCCCCCTCTGTCTCGCCTGAAGATTCTATACCCCGGAATATTGAACTGCCAGTCCTGCCCCTCCCTCAACCATGTCTCTGTGATAGCAACAATATCATACTCCCATGTGTTCATCAACACCTTCAATTCATCTGCCTTACTCGCAAGACTCCTTGCATTAAAATAAATGCCATCCAACCTTGCCATACTCCCTTGTGCCGTTACATATTTGCTTTGCCTTCCAGGCTGACTTGTTTTTTCCTCTGTATTTGGCTGTGCATCACCCCCTACTATAGCTCCACTCCGTATCCCATCCCCCTGCCAAGTTAATTTTAACCCCCCCCAACAGTACTAGCAAACCTCCGCGCAAGGATGTTGGTCCCGTTGCGGTTCAGGTGCAACCCGTCCAACTTGTACAGGTCCCACCTTCCCCAGAAACAGACCCAGTGATCCAGGAAACGAAAGCCCGCCCTCCTGCACCAATTCTTTAGCCACGCATTCATCTGCTCTATCCTCCTATTCCTATACTCACTAGCACGTGGCACCGGGAGTAATCCAGAGATTACAACCTTTGAGGTCCTGCTTTTTAATCTGCTACCTAGCTCCCTAAATTCTTGTTGCAGGTCCTCATCCCTCTTTTTGCCCATGTCGTTGGTACCAATGTGAACCACGACCTCTGACTGTTTGCCCTTCCCCTTCAGAATTCCCTGCAGCCGTTCAGTGACATCCTTGACTCTGGCACCAGGGAGGCAACATACCATCCTGGAGTCACGTCTGCGGCCAAAGAAACATCTATCTGTTCCCCTTACAATAGAATCCCCTATCACTATTGCTCTCCCACTCTTTTTCCTCCCCTCCTGTGCAGCTGAGCCACTCGTAGTGCCACGGACTTGGCTCTTGCTGCATTCCTATGAAACCATCTCAGTGCTCATCTAAATGCTTTTTGAATGTTGTGAGGGTTCCTGCCTCTACCACCCTTTCAGGCAGTGAGTTCCAGTTTCCAACCACCCTCTGGTGAAAAAGGTTTTCCTCAAATCCCCTCTAAAACTCCTGCACCATACCTTGAAACTATGCCCTCTGGTTATTGACCCCTCTATTAAGGGGAAAAGTTCCTTTCTATCTACCCTATCTATGCCCCTCATAATTTTGTACACCTCAATCAGGTCCCCCCTCAGCCTTCTCTGCTCTGAGGAAAACAACCCCAGCCTGTCCAGTCTCTCTTCATAGCTGAAGCGCTGCAGCCCAGGTAACATCCTGGTGAATCTCCTCTGCACCCGCTCCAATGCAATCACATCCTTCCTATAGTGTGGCGACCAGAACTGCACATAGTATTCCAGCTGTGGCCTAACTAGCGTTTTGTACAGCTCCATTATAACCTCCCTGCTCTTATATTCTGCGCCTCGACTAATGAAGGCAAGTATCCCATATGCCTTTTTAGCCACCTTATCTACCTGTCTTGCTGCCTTCAGGGATCTATGTACATGCACACCAAGGTCCCTCTGATCCTCTGTCCTTCCTAGGGTCCTACCATTCATTGTGTATTCCCTTGCCTTGTTAGTCCTCCCAAAATGCATCACCTCACACTTTTCAGGGTTAAATTCCATTTGCCACTGTTCTGCCCATCTGACCAACCCGTCTATATCGTCCTGTAGCCTGAGGCTTCCCTCCTCGCTATTTACCACTCCACCAATTTTCGTGTCATCTGCGAACTTACTGATCATACCTCCTACATTCATATCTAAATCATGAATGTACACTACAAACAGCAAAGGACCCAGCACCGATCCCTGCGGTACACCACTGGACACAGGCTTCCAGTCACAAAAACAACCTTCGACCATCACCCTCCTGCCACTAAGCCAATTTTGGATCCAATGTGCCAAATTGCCCTGGATCCCATGGGCTCTTACCTTCTTGACCAGTCTCCCATGCGGGACTTTGTCAAAAGCCTTACATCAACTGCACTACCCTCATCCACACACCTAGCCACCCCCTCAAAAAATTCAATCAAATTGGTTAGACATGATCTCCCCCTGACAAAGCCATGCTGACTATTCTTGATTAATCCTTCCCTCTCCAAGTGGAGACTAATTTTGTCCCTTAGAATTTTTTCCAATAATTTCCCTACCACTGATGTTAGGCTCACTGGCCTGTAATTCCCTGGTTTATCCCTACTACCCTTCTTGAATAATGGTACTACGTTAGCTGTCCTCCAGTCCTCTGGCACCTCCCCTGTGTCCAGAGAGGATCTGAAAATTTGTGTCAGTGCCCCTAGGGCAGTACTGAGGGAGCGCTGCACTGTCGGAGGGGCAGTACTGAGGGAGCGCTGCACTGTCGGAGGGGCAGTACTGAGGGAGCGCTGCACTGTCAGAGGGCTAATACGGGTAGACTGTTGCGTTGTCAGAGGGGCAGTACTAAGGGAGTGCATATGAGACATTAAACTGAGGTCCCGTCTGCCCCCTCAGATGGATGTAAAAGCTCCCATGCCACTGTGTTGAAGAAGAGCTGGGGAGATCTCCTGGCCAATATTTATCCCTCAACCAGCATCACTAAAACAGATGATCTGGTCATTTATCTCATTGCTGTTTGAGGGATCTTTTTCTGCACAAATTGGCTGCTGCGTTTCCTACATTACAACAGTGCCTACAATTCAAAAGTACTTCATTGGCTGTAAAGCGCTGTGGGACGTCCCGAGGTTATGAAAGGCGCTATAGAAATGCAATTCTTTCTTGTTTTTACTATTGTCTGAAATTTGGACAATTATTTCTGTGATTTCAGTGAAGTCCATTTTACATTAACATCTGAGTGAGCAAATGTGAAGAGTTCCACACAGATGTTTGATTGCCACCAGTGAGTGGCATGCTGTGTGTGACAATGATTAACTGCCATCTGATCATAATCCAAACCTAAGACATATTCAGGGTCAAAGTGTCGGAGAATTTTGAAATGTAAGCTGTTTTAAATGTCAAACAAAATACATTTCAGCTAATTGTCACCTACTTATGAACTTGTAATTGCAGTTAAAGGTACACAATTTTTATATTGGATGTGCACTCTGATTCTGCATTAGCAATGTTTCCAAGCAGACTTCACCATCAAAAATGTTTAATTTGTTCAGAAAGTTTCTAAATGAACTGAATTATAGATGAGTTTAAACGATTAACAATAACGTGGCCGCTCAATTTCACCGATTTATACTCTGTGATACTATTGTTCTCACTATAGAGGTTGAGGAACATAGAAACAGCAGTAGGCCATTTAGCCCCTCGAGCCTGTTCCACCATTCAATGAGATCATGGCTGATCTGCGACCTAACTCCATATAGTATGAAAGAAATTAGTATTAGTAAAAAAATAGTACTGGAGAAATTAATGGGACTGAAAGGCGATAAATCCCCTGGATCTGATGGCCTACATCCTATGGTTTTGAAAGAGGTGGCTATAGAGACAGTGGATGCATTGGTTGTCATTTTCCAAAATTCCATAGATTCTGGAATGGTTCCCGCGGATTGGAAGGTAGCAAATGTAACCCCACTATTTCAGAAAGGAGGGAGAGAGAAAACGGGGAACTACAGACCAGTTAGCCTGACATCAGTAATAGAACATAGAAACATAGAAAAATTAGGAGCAGGAGTCGGCCATTTGGCCATTCGAGCCTGCTCCACCATTCAATATGATCATGGCTGATCCTCTATCTCAATACCATATTCCCGCTCTCTCCCCATACCCCTTGACGCCTTTTGTGTCTAGAAATCTATCTATCTCCTTCTTAAATATATTCAGTGACTTGGCCTCCACAGCCTTCTGTGGTAGAGAATTCCACAAGTTCACCACCCTCTGAGTGAAGAAATTTCTCCTCATCTCAGTCCTAAATGTCCTATCCCGTATCCTGAGACTGTGACCCCTCGTTCTACACCCCCCAGCCAGGGGAAACATCCTCCCTGCATCTAGTCTGTCTAGCCCTGTCAGAATTTTATATGATTCAATGAGATCCCTCTCATTCTTCTAAACTCTGGTGAATACAGGCCTAGTTGACCCAATCTCTCCTCATACGACAGTCCTGCCATCCCAGGAATCAGTCTGGTGAACCTTCACTGCACTCCCTCCACGGCAAGTACAGGAATCCCTCCCCAACCGCGGGGGATACGTCCCTGAAAACCTCCGTGGTTAGTAAAACCGCGGTTGGCAAATTCACTGTAAACACAATAAAAAGCATATAAATAGCATAAAAATCATGTTTTTTACCTTATTCCTAAATGAAAAACCACGGATACACGAATTTCACAGCTGCGGTTGAGTGGAAACCGCGGATACGTGAAACCCGCGTATGGCAAACCCACGGTTGGGGAGGGATCCCTGTATATCCTTTCTTATGATGTGGAGATGCCGGCGTTGGACTGGGGTGGACAAAAATGAGAAGTCGCACAACACCAGGTTATAGTCCAACAGATTTATTTAATTTTACAAGCTTTTGGAACAGTTCGCTCCTTCGTCAGGTAAGTTAGCAGTGAGAGAATCTCCCAGAATTCACAATTTAAACACAGACAAAATATATTCAAATCTTTCCTACATCAAAGAGCACAGCCAAGACAATGAGATGTGTCCCAGGGGGTCCAACGTGTCAAACCACCTGCTGGCTGCATATCCTGTCAATCTGTGTAGGTTCTTGTGTTAGTCTTTTTAAAAAAAAACACCTGGGAAGACCGGCCATGATGTCAAGTCACGTTCTGTATCGTGACATGAACCCGATATCGCGATTGAGGCCATCCTCATGAGTGCGGAACTTGGCTATCAGTTTCTGCTCTATGATTTTGCGCTGTCGTGTATCTCGAAGGCCGCCTTGGAGAACGCTTACCCGCATATCCGAGGCTGAATGCCCCTGGCTGCTGAAGTGTTCCCCGACTGGGAGGCAACCCTCCTGCCTGGCGATTGTTGCGCGGTGTCCGTTCATACGTTGTCTCAGTGTCTGCATGGTCTCGCCGATGTACCATGCAGACACTGAGACAACGTATGAACGGACACCGCGCAACAATCGCCAGGCAGGAGGGTTGCCTCCCAGTCGGGGAACACTTCAGCAGCCAGGGGCATTCAGCCTCGGATATGCGGGTAAGCGATCTCCAAGGCGGCCTTCGAGATACACGACAGCGCAAAATCATAGAGCAGAAACTGATAGCCAAGTTCCGCACTCATGAGGATGGCCTCAATCGCGATATCGGGTTCATGTCACGATACAGAACGTGACTTGACATCATGGCCGGTCTTCCCAGGTGTTTTTTTTTAAAAAGACTAACACAAGAACCTACACAGATTGACAGGATATGCAGCCAGCAGGTGGTTTGACACGTTGGACCCCCTGGGACACATCTCATTGTCTTGGCTGTGCTCTTTGATGTAGGAAAGATTTGAATATATTTTGTCTGTGTTTAAATTGTGAATTCTGGGAGATTCTCTCACTGCTAACTTACCTGACGAAGGAGCGAACTGTTCCAAAAGCTTGTAAAATTAAATAAATCTGTTGGACTATAACCTGGTGTTGTGCGACTTCTCATTTTTATCCTTTCTTAGGTAAGGAGACCAATACTGCACACAGTACTCCAGGTATGGTCTCACCAAGGCCCTGTATAACTGTAGTAAGACATCCTTGCTCCTGTACTCAAATCCTCTTGCAATGAAGGCCAACATACCATTTGCCTTCCTAACTGCTTGCTGCACCTGCATGTTTGCTTTCAGTGACTGGTGTACAAGGACACCCAGGTCCCATTGTACATCAACATTTCCCAATCTATCACCATTTAAATAATACTCTGCCTTTCTGTTTTTCCTACCGAAGTGGATAACTTCACATTTATCCACGTTATACTGCATCAGCCATGTATTTGCCCACTCACTCAACTTGTCTAAATCGCCTTGAAGCCTCTTTGCATCCTCCTCACAACTCACAATCCTACTTAGTTTCATGTCGTCAGCAAACTTGGAAATATTACAATAGCAAAATACTGCGGATGCTGGACCCGTTCCGACGAAGGGTTTCGACCTGAAACGTTAACTCTGTTTCTCTCTCCACGGATGTTGCCTGGCCTGCTGAGTTTTTCCAGCGTTTTCTGTTGTTATTTTGGAATTATTACATTTGGTTCCCTCATCCAAATCATTGATATATATTGTGAATAGCTGGGGCCCAACACTGATCCCTGCGCTACCCCACTAGTCACCGCCTGCCACCCCGAAAAAGGCCCATTTATTCCTACTCTCTGTTTCCTATCTGTTAACCAATTTTCAATCCATGCCAGTATATTACCCCCAATCCCATGTGCTTTAATTTTGCACACTAACCTCTTGTGTGGGACTTTATCAAAGGCCTTCTGAAAATCCAAATACACCACATCCACTGGTTCTCCCTTATCTATTCTACCAGTTACATCCTCAAAAAACTCCAGTAGGTTTGTCAAACATGATTTCCTTTTCATAAATCTATGTTGACTTTGTCTAATCCCGTTGATATTTTCTAAGTGTCCTGTTATCACATCCTTTATAATAGATTCTAGCATTTTCCCTACTACTGATGTTAGGCTAACCGGTCTGTAGTTCCCTGTTTTAAACGTAGAAACACAGAAGATAGGAGCAGGAGTAGGCCATTCGGCCCCTCGAGCCTGCTCCGCCATTCAATGCGATCATGGCTGATCTTCCAAATTCAGTACTCTGTCCCTGCTTTCTCCTCATATCCCTTGATCCCCTTAGCCTTAAGAAATATATCTAACTCCTTCTTGAATATATTTAATGAATTGGACTCAACTGTCTTCTGTGGTAGAGAATTCCACAGGTTCACCACTCTCTGGGTGAAGAAATTCCTCCTCATCTCAGTCCTAAATGGCTTACCCCTTGTCTTTAGACTGTGACCGCTGGTTCTGGACTCCCCCGCCATCGGGAACATCCTTCCTGCATCTAGTCTGTCTAGTCCTGTTAGAATTTTATAAGTTTCAATGAGATCCCCTCTCATTCTTCTAAACTCTAGCGAATACAAGCCCAATCGACCCAATCTCTCTTCATACGTCATTCCTGCCATCCCAGGTGTCAGTCTGGTGAATCTTCGCTGCACTCCCTCCATGGCAAGAACATCATTCCTCAGATAAGGCGACCAAAACTGCACACAATACTCAAGGTGTGGTCTCACCAAGGCCCTGTAGACATCCTTGCTCCTTACTTGAATCCTCTCACTATGAAGGCCAACATACCATTTGCCTTCTTAACCGCCTGCTGCACCTGCATGCTTACCTTCAGCGACTGGTGCACAAGGACACCCAGGTCTCATTGCACTTTCCCTTTTCCCAATCTATTGCCGTTCAGATAATAATCTGCCTTCCTGTTTTTGCCACCAAAGTGGATAACCTCGCATTTATACTATACTGCATCTGCCATGCATCTGCCCAATCACCCAACCTGTCCAAATCATACTGGAGTTTCTCTGCATCCTCCTCAGCACACACGCCCACCCAGCTTTGTGTCGTCTGCAAACTTGGAGATATTACATCTAGTTCCCTCGTCTAGATCATTAATATATATTGTGAATAACTGGGGTCCTAGCACCGATCCCTGCAGTACCCCACTAGTCACTGCCTGCCACTTGGAAAAAGACCCGTTTATTCCAACTCTTTGCTTCCTGTCTGCCAACCAGTTTTCTATCCAAGTCAGTACCTTACCCCCAATCCCATGTGCTTTAACTTTGCACGCGAATCTCTTATGTGGGACCTTATCGAAAGCCTTCTGAAAGTCCAAATACACCACATCCACTGGTTCTCCCTTATCTATTCTACCAGTTACATCCTCAAAAAATTCCAGTAGATTAGTCAAGCATGATTTACCTTTTGTAAATCCATGTTGACTTTGTCCGATCCTGTCACTGTTTTCCAAGTGCTCTGCTATTACATCTTTTATAATGGACTCTAGCATTTTCCCCACTACCGATGTCAGGCTTTCCCCGTTTTCTCTCTACCACCTTTTTTAAATAGTGAAGTTACATTAGCTACCCTCCAATCCATGGGAACTGTTCCAGAGTCTATAGAATTTTGGAAGATGACCAGCAATGCATCTACTATTTCCATGGCTACCTCTTTTAGTACTCTGGGATGCAGATTATCAGGCCCTGGGGATTTATCGGCTTTCAGTCTCATTAATTTCTCCAGCACTAGTAGTAGGGAAAATTCTAGAATCTATTATTAAAGATGTGGTAACAGGACACTTAGAAAATAATAATAGGATTGGGCAGAGTCAACATGGATTTATGAAAGGGAAATCATGTTTAATGAATCTGTTAGAGTTTTTTGAGGTTGTAACTAGCAGAATAGATAAGGGGGAACCAGTGGATGTGGTGTATTTGGATTTTCAGAAGGCATTCGATAAGGTGCCACACAAAAGGTTATTAAACAAAATTAGGGCTCATGGGATTGGGGGCAATATACCAGCATGGATTGAGGATTGGTTAACAGACAGAAAACAGAGAGTAGGAATAAACAGGTAATTTTCGTGTTGGCAGGCTATAACTAGTGGGGTACCACAAGAATCAGTGCTTGGGCCTCAGCTATTCACAATCTACATCAATGATTTGGATGAGGGAACAAAATGTAATATAGCCAAGTTTGCTGATGATACAAAGCTGGGTGAGAATGTAAGTTGTGAGGAGGATGCAAGGAGACTTCAAGGGAATATAGACAGGCTAAGTGAGTGGGCAAGAACAAGGGAAATGGAATATAATGTGGAGAAATGTGAAGTTATCCACTTTGGTAGGAAAAATAGAAAAGCAGAGTATTTTTTAAATGGTGAGAGATTGGGAAATGTTGGTGTTCAGAGAGACCTGGGTGTCCTTGTACACGAATCACTGCAAGTTAACATGCAGGTACAGCAAGCAATTAGGAAAGCAAATGGTATGTTTGTTGAGGCTGCCGCGAAACACGAATTAAAGCTGAATCCATGTGTGGAAAACAAAGGCTTTTTTAATAACTGCATGGCACAAAATGGCTGCGAGACGGTGCAGCGGTCTGATGGGCCAGCCGGAGCGGCTCTTGTAGGATGCCGGTAGACGTGGAACGGCTGGGAGTGGAGCAGCTGGGTGAACCGGCTTGAGGGCAGGTCGGCCGCGTGGAGGTGGACGAGCTACAGGGACCTGCTCACCGGGCTCCGAGTGTGCTGGCTTGAGTCGGTCAACCGACACTTTTTCGGTCCTGTCGCCCACTTGCAGGGTGAAAAATTTGTCCCCAGCCTGTAGCACCTTGTAGGGCCCGTCGTACGGGGGTTGAAGGGGTCCGCGGGTGGGCGTCGTGCCGGACGAAAACAAACCGTGCCTGGTGCAGGCTTAGTGGGACGTGTGAGGTGGATTCGCCGTGTCGGGCAATGGGCACCGGGGCGAACTGCAGCGCCGGTGAGGCGAAGTCGTAGCGTTGCTGGTCGGCTGACCAGGGTGTCGTGGCGGTGGGCAGGAACTCGCCGGGTACGCGCAGCGGCTGACCGTACACGAGCTCTGCTGCCGATGCGTGGAGGTCTTCTTTAACCGCGGTGCGCAGGCCGAGGAGGACCCACGGAAGTCGGTCGGTCCAGATGCCGTCCTGGAGGCTGGCTCGAAGAGATGCCTTCAAGGATCTGTGGAACCGCTCACACAGTCCGTTGGCTTGGGGGTGGTACGCTGTGGTGCGGTGAATGGTCACCCCGAGATTACGTGCGACGGCGGTCCAGAGTTCAGAGGTAAATTGCGGACCTCTGTCCGACGTCATGTCGGAGGGGATGCCGAACCGTGCGACCCAGGTGCTGACGAAGGCTCTGGCAATGTCGGCGGTGGTGGTAGATGTCAGTGGAATTGCCTCGGGCTAGCGTGTGGTGCGGTCAACGATGGTCAGCAAGTGCGTGTGGCCTTGCGACGGCGGCAGGGGCCCGACGATGTCCATGTGGATGTGGTCGAATCTCCGCGAGGGGATGGTAAACTCCTCGAGGGGTGCTTTTGTGTGTTGCTGTACCTTGGCCCGTTGGCAGGCTAGGCAGGAGTTGGCCCAAGTACGCACATCCTTGCGAAGGCCGCGCCAGACGAAGCGGTTGGCTACCAATTTGATGGATGCGCGGGCGCCGGGGTGGGAGAGGTTGTGGAGAACGTCGAATACCCGGCGGCGCCAGGACGCTGGGACGACGGGCTGAGGTTGACATAGGGATATGTCGCACTTGACCGTGACTGCGGTCGGGCCACAGGTGACGTCGGCCAGGCGTAGCCCTGGTAGGTTGGTGGGTGCGGAGAGCAGATCAGGGTCGGTGATCTGGTCTGCTGCGAGTTGAGCATAGTCGACTGCCAGGTGTGCGGCGTGGATGGCGGGGCGGGAGAGGCAGTCGGCTACCACATTGTTTCGGCTGGAGACGTGTTGGATGTCCGTGGTGAACTCGGACACTGCCGCGAGCTGGCGCTGCTGCCTGGCGGACCAGGGGTCGGTTGTCTTTGCCATTGCGAATGTCAGGGGCTTGTGGTCGACAAACGCAGTGAAGGGGTGGCCCTCAAGCAAAAACCTGGAAATGGCGGACTGCCAGGAACAGCGCGAGGAGCTCGCGGTCGAAGGTGCTGTACTTGACCTCCGGGGGGCGTAGTTGGCGGCTGAAGAAGGCAAGTGGTTGCCAGGCGCCGTCGACCCACTGCTCATACACGGCGCCGACCGCGTGGTCGGAGGCGTCCGTGGTGAGCGCTACCCTGGCATTGGGCCGTGGGTGCGCGAGCAGGGTGGCATTGGCGAGCGCGGTCTCGGTGGAGTCGAACGCGGCGGACGCGTCTGCCGTCCATTCGACCGCCATCTTGCCGCTCCTGCCCCGGAGGGCTTCATACAGGGGCCTCATGAGGGACGCCGCTTTGGGGATGAAGCGGTTATAGAAATTCACCATCCCGAGGAACTCCTGGAGGCCTTTGATGGTGGTGGGGCGGGGAAATTGTTGGACGGCCTGCACCTTGGTGGGCAGGGGAATGGCCCCAGCATAGGTGATGTGGTGGCCGAGGAAGTCGATCTTGTCCAGGCCGAACTGGCATTTGTCTGGGCTGAGGATGAGCCCGTGGTCGCTGAGGCGCCCGAACAGGATGCGAAGGTGTTCGAGGTGTTCCTGCTTGGAGGAACTGGCTACCAGGATGTCGTCCAAGTAGACGAACAGGAACTTCAGGTCCCGAAGGACCGAGTCCATGAGCCATTGGAATGCCTGGGCCGCGTTTTTGAGGCCGAAGGGCATCCGCAGGAACTCGAACAGGCCGAAGGGGGTGATTACGGCCGTCTTGGGGATGTCCGTGGGGTGGATGGGGACTTGGTGGTAGCCGCGCACCAGGTCGACCTTGGAAAAGACTGAGTGGCCGGCCAGTCTAGCCGAGAAGTCCTGAATGTGCGGCATGGGGTACTGATCAGGGGTGGTGGCGTCGTTGAGGCGGCGGTAATCCCCGCAGGGGCGCCAACCTCCGCCTGGTTTGGGGGCGATGTGGAGTGGGGAGGCCCAGGGACTGTTGGAGCGGCGGATGATGCCGAGCTGTTCCATGGTGGCAAACTCGGTCCGCGCGATCTCCAGTTTGGTCGGGTCCAGCCTGCGGGTGTGGGCGTACACTGGGGGGCCTGTGGTGGGGATGAAGTGTTCCACCCCGTGTTTGGCGGCCTCCGCGGAGAAGGTCGGATTGGTAAGGGCCGGGAATTCAGCCAGGAGTGCCGAGTAGTCATCCGTGGCCCGGGCGTGGCACTGTGATGCCATGTCGGTGGGTTGACGGGGGGCCATGGCGCCCAGGATGGTGGACATGGTGTTTATGTCCACGAGGCGGTGACGGGGGATGTCTACCAGTAGGCCGTGGGCGCACAGGAAATCTGCGCCGATGAGAGGGGAGAGCACCTTGGCAGTGATGAACTCCCATCGGTAGCGGCGACCAGCGAGGTCGAGGGTGACTGTCCGGATGCCATACGTCTGGATTTCCGAGCCGTTAGCAGCAGCCAGCGCCGGTCCTCGTTCGCCCTTTTGGATGTCGAGGGAGGAGGCCGGGATGATGCTGTGCTGAGCCCCAGTGTCGCACAGGAACCGGCGGCCGGTTTTGTCATCCGTGACGAACAGCAGGGAGCCCGTGTGGCCCACGGCCATCGCGGGGGCTGGTACGGGGGTGGACTTGCAAGAGCAGGGAGGTGTGCACCGTTGTGCCCTGGCGCCGAACCGTGCGTGGTAGTAACAGTGGCCCGGGTTAGTGGGGCGTGAAGGCCCCGTGGGCCTGGTGGCAGGCCCTTGTGGCCACGTGGTGGCCGGTGAGGGCCGCGCCCAGGCATTGGCTGCCAGGTCCGGAGTGACGTCGCGGCTGGAGTGAGCGGACAGCAGCTTGTCGGCCTCATCGGCCAGGGCTTCCAGGTTCATGAGGCCGGATGCCACGATCGCTGGGCGGATGCTGAGAAGGAGCTAGCGGATGAACAGCGTGTGGAAGAGGGATCCGGGTGGGCCCTTGTCGGTGAGGGCGAGCATGTGGGAGAGGAGGTCTGACGGTGAGGAATCACCGAGGCCTGGAAGGTCGATGAGGTGGCAGTTTCGCTGATATGCCGAGGCCATAAATTTTTTAAGGAGCGCTGTCTTGAGATGTGCGTACTTGCCTTCCTCTGGTGGGTTCTGCAGCGCTGTCCAAACCTTCGAAACTGTGGCGCTACCGAGTGATGTGACGAGATAGTCGTACTTCGTCCCATCTGTGGTGATGTTTTGTAGCTGGAAGCGTTATTCAGCTTGGAGAAACCAGGCTTCGGGCTGGTTTTCCCAAAACTCCGGCAGTTTCACGGAAACTGCGTTCGTGTCTGCCATTGCAGTGCTCGGAATACGTTCTGAGCGTCGGGGTCACCAATGTTGAGGCTGCCGCGAAACACGAATTAAGGCTGAATCCATGTGTGGAAAACAAGAGGCTTTTTGAATAACTGCATGGCACAAAATGGCTGAACAGACTGCTCCCAGAATTCTCTGGAAAAATCCTGAGGCCCCGCCCACTCCTGCCTTAAAGGTAAGGTGCCTTAAAGGGAAGGTGCATCGATATATTGTCCACGGACGGAAAAGTGGATAATGCCCGTTTAGGTGGCGATCAGCCACATGTTGTCCTTTATTATAAGAGGACAAAAATGAGAAGTCAAACAACACCAGGTTATAGTCCAACAGTTTTATTTAAAATTACGAGCTTTTGGAGCTGCTGCCCCTTCGTCAGGTACCTTTACCTGACGAAGGGGCAGTAGCTCCGAAAGCTCGTAATTTTAAATAAAACTGTTGGACTATAACCTGGTGTTGTGCGACTTCTCATTTTTGTCCACCCCAGTCCAACACCGGCATCTCCGCATCATGTTTATTATAAGAGGATTTGAGTATAAGAGTAAAGACATCTAACTGCAATTATCTCTCTCTCTCTCTCTCTTCGGCAGTCCCTCGGAACCGAGGATGACTTGCTTCCACGCTAAAAATGAGTTCTCGGGTGACTGATGAGTCCAATGCGGGAGCTACAGTCTCTGTCACAGGTGGGGCAGACAGTGGTTGAAGGGGCGGGTGGGTGGGGTGCTTGGGTTGACGTGCGCTCCTTCCGCTGTTTGCGTTTGGCTTCCGCTTGCTCCCGGCGAAGAGACTCGAGGTGTTCGGCGCCTTCCCGGATGCTTCTCCTCCACTTTGTGCGGTCTTGGGCCAGGGATTCCCAGGTGTCGGTGGGGATGTTGCACTTTTTCAACGATGCTTTGAGGGTGTCCTTGAAGCATTTCCTCTGCCCACCTGGGGCTCTCCTGCCGTGTCGGAGCTCCAAGTAGAGCGCTTGTTTTGGGAGTCTCATATCGGGCATGCAGATGATGTGACCCGTCCATCGGAGCTGATCGAGCGTGGTCAAAGCTTCGATGCTGGGGATGTTGGCCTGAGCAAGAACACTGACGTTGGTGCGCCTATCCTGCCAATGGATTTGCAGGATTTTGCGGAGGCACTGTTGGTGGTACCTTTTCAGTGCTTTGAGGTGCCTGCTGTACATGGTCCAGGTCTCTGAAGCATACAGGAGGGCAGGAATCACTACTACTCTGTAGACCATGAGCTTGGTGCCGGGTTTGAGGTCCTGGTCTTCAAACACTCTCTTCCTCAGGCGACCAAAGGCTGCACTGGCACACTGAAGGCGGTGATGGACTTCATCATCGACATCTGCCCTTGTTGACAGTAGGCTCCCGAGGTATGAAAAGTGGTCCACGTTGTCCAAGGCCTCGTCGTGGATTTTGATAATCGGGGGGCAATACTGTGTGGCAGGGGCAGGTTGGTAGAGGACCTTTGTCTTACGGATGTTTAGTGTAAGGCCCATGCTCTTGTACGCTTCGGTGAAGGTGCTGACGATGGTTTGGAGTTCGACCTCCGAGTGTGCGCAGACGCAAATGTCGTCTGCATACTGCAATTCGATGACAGAGGATGGGACGACCTTGGATCTGGACTGGAGGCGACGGAGGTTGAACAGTTTCCCGTTTGTTCTGTAGATTAGCTCCACTCCAGCGGGGAGCTTACTGAGGGTGAGATGGAGCATTGCAGCCAGGAAGATCGAAAAGAGCGTTGGTGTGATGACACAGCCTTGCTTGACCCCGGTCCGTATGTGAATTGGGTCTGTGGTGGAACCGTTGGTCAGGATCACGGCTTGCATGTCATCGTGAAGCAGGCGGAGGATGTTGACAAACTTTTGGGGGCAGCCGAATTTGAGGAGGACACTCCATAATCCCTCACGGTTGACGGTGTCGAAGGCCTTTGTGAGGTCAAAGGAGGCCATGTACAGCGGTTGGTGCTGTTCCCTGCATTTCTCTTGTATTTGACGCGCGGTGAAGATCATGTCGATTGTGACACTTAGTGGGCGGAATCCGCATTGCGACTCTGGGAGGAGCTCTTCAGCCACTGGGAGAAGACGATTGAGGAGGATTCTTGCGATGACTTTCCCTGTGGCAGACAGCAGGGAAACTCCTCTGTAATTACTGCAATTGGACTTGTCACCTTTCTTGAAGATGGTCACGATTATGGTGTCTCTGAGATCCCCTGGCATGCTCTCCTCCTTCTAAATAAGAGAAATTAGTTCATGTATTCGCGCCAATAGTGTTTCTCCACCATGTTTTAGTGCCTCGGTGGGGATTCCATCTGCTCCTGAGGCCTTGTTGTTCTTCAGTTGTCGGATGGCCTTTTCAACCTCATGCCGGGCTGGGGTTGTGCTGAGGTGTTGGCGGGTAGCATGCTGCGGGATGGAGTTGAGACAGAGGGCTGGATTTTCATAGGGCCGTTGAGGCGGGATTGGAGGCGTGTGGGGGGTTAAAATTGCAGAAACTGGCGGGCGGGCCCGATCCCACCTCCATCCCGCCTCCAAGAGGCGGGAGAGGCCATTGATGCCCTTAACAAGCCCTACATTGGCTCTGTAATGCCATTTTGATAGTTTTTTGCTAGTTTAACCCTTTTCCCACGTGAAGCTCGCCTGATCTAAAACACGCCGGTGAAACCTGTCGGGAGCACAAGTGGATTGCTGACTCTCAGCTGCAGCTCAACCATTAAATAGGAGATTTGATCAGCCATCATTTGCAGGTGGCAGAACTTTGTTGTCACAGGTCTGGGGGAACTTATAGAAGGCATAACCACAGCTCTGGAAGTTTGGAGCCTGACACCCATCTCCAGTGTGAGCTCCTGAGAAACCCCTCTCGCCACCCTCATTGAGCGCTTCCTCAACTGAGACATATACCAGAGGCATGGGAGCCATTTATTTCCTTCCCTCCTGGGCATCCGATGAGGACAAACACCAGCCGTGGCTCCAGCAGAACCATGAACAACAGCAGCAGCAACAACAGGAGCGCCAAGCTGCTGCTCACCCACCTGAAGCTGCACAGGCCAGAAGGTGCCAGCGCGTGGAAGGCTGTCGGCGCAGGAGATACCCCCCAAACAGGGTCTACAGACACAGGGTCAGCTACCTCAACATGTCTGAGCAGCAGTGCCAAAGGCGGCTCCGACTTTCGCGAGAAGTAGTGGGTGACATCTGTGCAATGCTGCAACAAGACCTGGAGCCCAGAGGACCAGGTGGGCACCCCTTACCAGTGGCGTCAAAGTCACCACCGCACTCAACTTTTTTGCCTCAGGCTCATTCCAGGGATCAGCAGCAGACATCAGCGGCATCTCCCAGGCGGCCGCACACACCTGCATCACGCAGGTAACCGATGCCCTCTTTGCCATCACGCACAATCACATCCATTTCACCAAGGATCGAGCAAGTGTCACGGTGATTAGCTAATCTGGCAGGCTTTCCAAGGGTGCAGGGCGTCGTTGACTGCACACATGTGGCCCTTAAGGCACCCCATCGCAATCCAGGTATTTTTGTCAACCGCAAGGGCTTCCACTACCTCAACGTTCAGCTGGTGTGTGACCACAAGAAGGAAGTTCTGCATGTTTGTGCCAAGTATCCTGGCAGTTGCCATGACTCCTTCATACTGCGCCAGTCTAGTGTGCCTCCGCTATTCAGTCCGCCAGACCAACTTAATGGATGGCTACTTGGAGACAAGGGCTATCCCCTGAAGATGTGGCTAATGACGCCGTTGAGGAGAGCTACAACTCCAGCCACATTTCCACCAGAGCCATAATCGAGCAAACCGTTGGTATGCTGAAGATGCGCTTCAGATGCCTGGATAGATCAGATGGAGCCCTGCAATACTCAGCAGCCAGGGTCTCCAGAATCATCGTGGTTTGCTGTGCACTTCACAACATGGCACAGCGTCGTGGCTTGCAGATGCCGGAGGACCAAGTGGTTCCTCACATAGCCTCCTCAGATGAGGAGGAGGAGGAGGTGGAGGAGGAGGAGGAGAGAGAGAGTGAACAACTTGCAGAGGCCCATCAACCAGCGGCAGCATTATGCGAGACCATAGCTGCCTGGAATGCAAGGAACGCACTCATCTTGGCCAGATTTGCTTAGCCTAGACAATCAAGCACTTTTGCCTCGCAGCTTCTTACCAGAGCTACGACAATGGCCCAGACCCAGCGGATCGCTAACAATTTGACCACCATACTGACAATTGCAAGTTATCCTAAGGCCTCATTGTGGAAGTCCCATTAGCGAAATGACAGACGCCACAACTGCAGCTGTAGCCATCAGAGTTTTTATTTACACTTAACACCTGATGGCTTTTTTACATTAAACATCAAATTTCACCCAAGTGACTACCCTTGTGACTATTTGTGCAGTATCTTTCTCTTACGCGTGCTCCTACGTGGTGCTTCCCCTGTGGCTTCAGCAGAGGTGGAGGCCCCCTGCTCAGTTTGTTGCTGCTCCTGTCTCGACACCTTTGGCGGGCATCCTCTGGGGTTGCGAACCTGTGAGGGCTCGGCAACAGTCTGCTGCTCCTGCGGCTGGGCAGGGGTTGAGACGCCGATCTCACTTGGGTGCGGACTCTGGTGGGGCTCTGAGCGAGGACTTGTCAGTGGCATGGAAGTGTGAGCGCTTGGAGAGGAGCCCCCACCTCCTTGTTGTCTGCCACCAACATCCCTCTCATGGGTCAGGTCCACCTCAGCGCTTGCAAGTGGATTGAGAGCACCTTGCTGCACATCAGGGGGGCCATGGGGACCCGTATCTGCACTGGCAGTCCTACTCAGAAGGACTTCCATGAAGGTCTGTGTGAGGGCTGCATAGTCGAATAGTAAGGTGAATGTGACCATAGAGGGAGAGGGAATAGGCAAGGGTGCATGGATGTCAGTGTCAAGTGGGATATGGAGGAAGAGGTTGCTAAAGCAGAGTGCTGGTGAGGAGAGGCAATGGGGATCAGATTGAGGGTGAAGGGAAAGTCATACTTACTTTTGCAGTGCGTAGAAGGTCATGAAACCTCTTCCTGCACTGGAGCCAGGTTCTGCGGAGGTGACCTCCTGGGCGACCTGGACCCACACAGCCTTTGTCTGCTGGGGAGACTTCTTTCTCCCTGAGGAGGGGAAGAGCACCTCCCTGTTGGCTCTTGCTCCCTCCACCAAAGCTTGCAGGGCAACGTCATCGAACCTGGGAGCAGACCTGGGTCGTTGGCTGGCCATTCCTCCTGCAGTTGCCTCTCGGATACAGGTCCAAAAGCTTGGCAGCCTGCAGAAGAAGCAAGGCTTGTGGCAGACCTTAAATGAAGCAGCAGTGATGACGTCATCGGAGGCGACTTTCAGACTGGAATAACTCATTGGCCATGGGTTCCCACACGTTGGAACTCAATTGGCCAATTAAGTTAAAATTGCATCATTCATCCACATCGATCTAGATTCGGGTGGGCAACACGACCCCAACCCGTCCCAGTATCAAAATCCAGCCCAGAGTCTCGGTTAAGGAGGACTTCGAAGTGCTGCTTCCAGCGCATACTGAATGCTTCTCTGTCCTTGATGAGTACCTCTCTGTTTTTGGCCCGCAGTGGGGTAGGACCTTGGGTGCTTGGGCCGTAGGTGGTCTTGACTGCACTAAAGAATCCACGCACGTCGTGGTTGTCGGCTAGCTGCTGGATCTCCTGCGCTTTCTCCACCCACCATCTGTTCTTTAGGTCACGAGTTTTTTGTTGGACTTCGGCCTTCAGACGTCTGTAGAGCTGCTTTCTTGCTCTCGAGCTCTGTTGCTGTTTCCAGATCGGGAATGCCTTGCGCTTGCGGCTTATTAGCTCCTGGATCTCCTGGTCGTTCTCATCGAACCAGTCTTGGTGTTTCTTGGTCGAGTGACCGAGCGTCTCTTCACAGGTGCTGATTATGGAGGCCTTGAGTGCAGACCAGGCGCTGTGGACACTCTGTGTCTCTGCATCACTGGGAGTCGTCAGGTTGTTTGTGAGGTACAGGCTGAATAGGACTTTCTTAGCAGGGTCTTTGAGTGTCCAGCGTTGATTTTCCTGCGTCATTGTTTCTGTTGCTGCCGCTGTTTTGGGGCTACATTGATGGAGATGACAGAGCGGATTAGGTGGTGGTCTGTCCAGCAGTTGTCAGCTCCTGTCATGGCGCGGATGATGCGGACGTCCTAGCGGTCCCTCACGCGGATGACGATGTAGTCCAGCAGATGCCAGTGCTTGGAGCGGGGGTGTTGCCATGAAGCCTTGTACGTGTCTCTCTGATGGAACAAGGTGTTGGTTATGACAAGGCCATGTTCTAAGCATTTCGTCAGGAGGAGGGTACCGTTGGAGTTGGCTTTCCCTACCCCCTCTCTACCGATCACACCTCCCCAGAGGTCGGTGTCCTTTCCAACTCTGGCGTTAAAGTCGCCAAGGAGGATCAGCTTGTCGCCCGTTGGGACTCGGGACAGGGATTCTTTGAGGCTGGAGTAGAATTCCTCTTTGGTCTCATCTGTGGCTTCCAGTGTTGGGGCGTACGCACCGATGACCGTAGCGCACTGGTTCCGGGCTAGGGTGAGCCGAAGAGTCATGAGGCATTCGTTTATTCTGCAAGGGGAGTCTCTGAGACGTCCAACTGGCTCATTTTTTAAGGCAAAGCCTACCCCATGGAGGTGACGTTCTTCTTCAGGTTTGCCTTTCCAGAAGAAGGTGCAACCACCGCCTTGCCCCTGGAGCTGGCCTTCCCCTGCCCGCCGGGTCTCACTTAGGGCGGCGATGTCAATGTCGAAACGTCTGAGCTCCCGGGCAACGATAGCAGTACGGCATTCCGGTCTGTCGCTGTTGGGGTTGTCCATGAGGGTCCTGATGTTCCAGGTCTCGAACTCCTTTTAAAGAGTGGAAGATGCCTGTGCATGAATTCTTTTATCGTGGTGTGGCCGTTGCACACCAGCTACCACACAGGCTTGACAGAGCAAGGTCTTGGTCCAATGGCAAGGGGATCCAAGACGATTGGAGACCAGGCTCTGCTACATCGGCCTAGCACACACACAGAAACATACTCCTACTGTCCTCCTCCCTCCTTCCCGCAGGTCCTCTCTGCCTGGGTTTCATAGGCTGCAGTGTGGTCCTCCCGACCCCGCTGCTGGTCCACGCTGCGCCACTCCTGGGCCTCGACCACGCTGCTGGGCTCGTCCTCGCTCCCGGGTCCCAACCTCGCTCCTGGGCCTTGTCCTCGCTCCTGGGCCTCGTCCTCGCTCCTGGGTCCCAACCTCGCTCCTGGGCCTTGTCCTCGCTCCTGGGCCTCTTCCTCGCTTCTGGGCCTCGTCCTCATTCCTGGGTCCCGGCTTTGCTGCTCTTCCTGTCACTGCACCTGGGCCTCGACCTTGCTCCTGGGCCTCGTCCTCGGTCCTGTGCCTCGTCCTCACTAGCTAGGGCAGGCTAACTAAAAGAGGATGCTGGGCTGAATACATCAACATTTTTGTTCAAAGGTGCAATAGGTGACAAAGGTTCTCATGGTTATCCTGGATTACGTGGACCTCTTAGCTGTAGTTCCTCAGGCTCCACCACTTATCTGACGTCACTTTTTCAGATGTAGAATTTTTTTCAGATTCTTCCCTGTGTCACCAACAAGCCTCTGTTCACCCACCGCTTCTCCCACCCTTTAAGGCCTCATATAGGGATTATATAGGGCCCTGGTGAGACCACACCTGGAGTATTGTGTACAGTTTTGGTCTCCTTACCTGAGGAAGGATATACTTGCCATAGAGGGAGTGCAACGAAGGTTCACCAGACTGATTACTGGGATGGGGGGATTGTCCTATGAGGAGAGATTGAGTAGACTAGGCCTATATTCTCTAGTGTTTAGAAGAATGAGAGGTGATCTCATTGAAACATACAAAATTCTTACAGGGCTTGACAGCGTAGATGCAGGGTGAATGTTTCCCCTGGCTGAGGAGTCTAGAACCAAGGGTCACAGTCTCAGAATAAGGGGTCGGCCATTTAGGACTGAGATGAGGAGAAATTTCTTCACTCAGAGGGTGGTGAATCTTTGGAATTCTCTACCCCAGAGGGCTGTGGAGGCTCAGTCGTTGAGTATATTTAAGACAGAGATCGATAGATTTTTGGATATTAAGGGAATCAAGGGATATGGGGATAGTGCAGGAAAGTGGAGATGAGATAGAAGATCAGCCATGATTTTATTGAATGGCGGAGAAGGCTCAAAGGGCCAAATGATCTACTGCTGCTCCTATTTCTTATGTTCTTATACCGCCTTTGCCCCATATCCCTTAATACCTATGGTTAACAAAAATCTATCAATCCATGATTTAAAATTAACAATTGATCTAGCATCAATTGCCATTTGTGGAAGAGAGTTCCAAACTTCTACCACTCTTTACGTGTAGAAGTATTTCCTAATTTCACTCCTGAAGGGTCTGGCTCTAATTTTTAGACTATGCCCCCGAGTCCTAGAATTCCCAATCCGCGGAAATAGTTTCTCTCTATCTACCCTATCTGTTCCCCTTAATATCTTGAAAACTTCAATCAAATCACCCCTTAACCTTCTAAATTCTAGGGAATACAACCCTAATTTGTGTAATCACTCCTCGTAATTTAACCCTTGGAGTCCAAGTATCATTCTGGTAAACCTACGCTCCACTCCCTTCAAGGCTAATATATCCTTCCTAAGTCCCAGAACTGCTCACAGTAGTCCAGGTGTGGTCTAACCAGGGCTTTGTGTAGCTGTAGCATAACTTCTACTCCCTTGTATTCTAGTCCTCTAGATATAAAGGCCAGACTCCCATTAGCCTTTTTGATTATTTTCTGTACCTGTTCACGACACTTTAATGTACCTGGACCCCCAAGTCTCTTTGGACCTCCACTATTTCTAGCTTTTCACCATTTAGAAAGTCTCTGATCTATCCATTTTAGGTCCAAAGCACAATTTTCCAATCTAAAGGAACGGTTCACGAATCGAGAGAACTTTGGAAGATAATAGTTAGGGCATCTGCAATGTGCTCACCTACTTCCTTTAAAACTCTGGGATGAAAACCATCTGGTCCTGGGGATTTGTCATTCTTTAGTGCCATTATTTTCTTCATTATTGTTAATTTGCTTACATTAATTTTGGTGAGCCCCCGTCCCTGATTCAATATTAGTTTCCTTGGGATGTCCAGCATGCTATCCTCATCCTCTACTGTAAATACTGACGCAAAGTAATTATTTGCCATTTTCTTATCACCACTTTCAGTTTTTAAGGGGCCAACATTGCTCCTGACCACCCTCTTTTTCCTAATATAATTGTAAATTTTTTGTGTTGATATTGATGTCCTTTGCAAGTTTCTTTTCATACTCCCTTTTTGTAGCTCTTGCTATCAGTTTTGTGACCCTTTGTATCTTTCCCATTCGCCAGGATCTGCGCTAGTTTTTTTGCATTTTTGTACGCTTTTTCTTTTAGTTTTAGGCTGTCCCTTACTTCTTTAGTTGTTCATGGCTTTTTTTTGGAAAGTAGAGCTCTTGTCCCTCAGGCGTATAAACTGGTTCTGTATCACCTTAAATTCTTTTTTGAACACCTCCCACTGATCTTCTGTCATTTTACCCATTAACAGATTTGCCCAGTTTACTTTAGACAGTCTCTGTCTCATTGAAGTCAGACTAGAATCTTAGTAGCTGTTTCGCGTTTCTCCCTTTCAAACATTACGTTGAACTCGATCATATTATGATCGTTATTAGATAAATGTTCACGTAACGTTAGGCTGCTAGCTAAATTTGACTCATTAATAGGACATATTGTTGCTGAAAACTATCCTGCACACACTCAAGAAAACCACTACCTTTCTGTCATGAGCGCGTCTGCTTATCCCAATCTATATGGAAGTTAAAACCCCCCATTAAAACCACTATAGATGATGATGATATTCTCAATATAATGGACACCATGTGCTGGGTTAGAAGGCCTGAACTTGCCTGCAGATTTCAGGATCAATTTTGGGAGACGTTTCCTTTTTCTCATCGGTTTCTGCCAATCATCTGCAGAAATCGTGGCTGGAGATGCAAAGATCTGCCATGGAAAGACCAGGCGATTCTATCTGACTGTTATCCTGGTCTTCAACAATCAGCTTTGAATTTTCACTTGGCGATTATTCTAAAATATAGTCACATCATTCCTGTCACCACCTCGATCCATCACATCAACAAACTGCATTCCCAGGAATTCAGGGTTTGTGAATCAGGCCCCTCCACCCTCCATTTCCACTGATACAGAAAAATCTTTCCACTCACTCCACACAGATTTTGGCAGCAAAAAGGCTTGTCTGTTCGAGTGCAGTGGCGTCGTGCCTGGAAGCTGCACCAGGCACCAGGGTGAACTTTTATTTAAAGACACCTGTCCCCGGAGTTCTGTATGAGGTGGGAATTGGACAAAGCCAGGCAATTTTCCGGAGTCTGCATCCAGGCGCAAGAGTCGCCTGATCTTCAATATTCGCGAATAACCTAATTAATATTTTCGAAAGTACTGATCAATAAAACATTAATTATAGAAAGGATAATATTAGACTCACAATAACTAAGCTTTCACATTGAAGGTTAAATCGATGACACTTGCTAAGTACCACTTGAAAGGCAACTAACAAAATTAGGGTTAAACCCAGTAAAACCTGAAAAAGTCAACACCAGCAACTCATGCACTGGAGCCCGAAACCATCTCTGGCTCTGCCCCGTCTCTCTGTCCCAGTGTAGACCCTCAGTGAGTCACTGCCCCGTCTCTCTGTCCCAGTGTAGACCCTCAGTGAGTCACTGCCCCGTCTCTCTGTCCCAGTGTAGACCCTCAGTGAGTCGCTGCCCCGTCTCTCTGTCCCAGTGTAGACCCTCAGTGAGTCACTGCCCCGTCTCTCTGTCCCAGTGTAGACCCTCAGTGAGTCGCTGCCCCGTCTCTCTGTCCCAGTGTAGACCCTCAGTGAGTCGCTGCCCCGTCTCTCTGTCCCAGTGTAGACCCTCAGTGAGTCACTGCCCCGAGTGTAACATATCAAAGTTTGCAGATGATACAAAGATGGGAGGGAAAGTAGAAAGTGAGGAGGACATAAAAAACCTACAAGGGGATATAGACAGGCTGGGTGAGTGGGCAGAGATTTGGCAGATGCAATACAATATTGGAAAATGTGAGGTTATGCACTTTGGCAGGAAAAATCAGAGAGCAAGTTATTATCTTAATGGTGAGAAACTGGAAAGTACTGCAGTACAAAAGGATCTGGGGGTCTTGGTGCAAGAAAATCAAAAAGTTAGTATGCAGGTGCAGCAGGTGATCAAGAAAGCCAATGGAATGTTGGCTTTTATTGCTAGGGGGATAGAATATAAAATCAGGGAGGTATTGCTGCAGTTGTATAGGGTATTGGTGAGACCGCACCTGGAGTACTACATACAGTTTTGGTGTCCATACTTAAGAAAAGACATACTTGCTCTCGAGGCAGTACAAAGAAGGTTCACTCGGTTAATTCCAGGGATGAGGGGGTGGACATACGAGGAGAGGTTGAGTAGATTGGGACTCTACTCATTGGAGTTCAGAAGAATGAGAGGCGATCTTATTGAAACATATAAGATTGTGAAGGGGCTTGATCGGGTGGACGCGGTGAGGATGTTCCCAATGATGGGTGAAACTAGAACTAGGGGACATAATCTTAGAATAAGGGGCTCCTCTTTCAAAACTGAGATGAGGAGAAACTTTTTCACTCAGAGGGTAGTGGGTCTGTGGAATTTGCTACCCCAGGAAGCTGTGGAAGCTACTTCATTAAATAAATTTAAAACAGAAATAGACTGTTTCCTAGAAGTAAAGGGAATCAGGGGTTACGGGGAGCGGGCTGGAAATTGGGCATGAGTTTGAGTTCGGATCGGTCAAGGCCCTGTGGGTGGCGGAGCGGGCCCAGGGGCCGAGTGGCCTGGTCCTGCTCCTACTTCTTGTGTTCTTTAGAGTTGAGGTTGGATCAGATCAGCCATGATCTCATTGAATGGCGGAGCAGGCTCGAGGGGCCGATTGGTCTACTCCTGCTCCTATTTCTTATGTTCTTATGTCTCTCTGTCCCAGTGTAGACCCTCAGTGAGTCACTGCCCCGTCTCTCTGTCCCAGTGTAGACCCTCAGTGAGTCACCGCCCCGTCTCTCTGTCCCAGTGTAGACCCTCAGTGAGTCACTGCCCCGTCTCTCTGTCCCAGTGTAGACCCTCAGTGAGTCACCGCCCCGTCTCTCTGTCCCAGTGTAGACCCTCAGTGAGTCACTGCCCCGTCTCTCTGTCCCAGTGTAGACCCTCAGTGAGTCACTGCCCCGTCTCTCTGTCCCAGTGTAGACCCTCAGTGAGTCACTGCCCCGTCTCTCTGTCCCAGTGTAGACCCTCAGTGAGTCACTGCCCCGTCTCTCTGTCCCAGTGTAGACCCTCAGTGAGTCGCTGCCCCATCTCTCTGTCCCAGTGTAGACCCTCAGTGAGTCATAGAGTCATACAGCACAGAAAGAGGCCCTTCGGCCCATTAGGTCCGCGCCGGCCATCAAGCCCTGTCTATTCTAATTCCATTTTCCAGCACTTGGCCCATAGCCTTGTATGCTATGGCGTTTCAAGTGCTCACCTAAATGCTTCTTGAATGTTGTGAGGGTTCCTGCCTCTACCACCCTTTCAGGCAGTGAGTTCCAGATTCCAACCACCCTCTGGGTGAAAAAGGTTTTCCTCAAAGCCCCTCTAAACCTCCTGGCCCTTACCTTGAAACTATGCCCCCTGGTTATTGACCCCTCTACTAAGGGGAAAAGTTCCTTTCTATCTACCCTATCTATGCCCCTCATAATTTTGTACACCTCAATCAGGTCCCCCCTCAACCTTCTCTGCTCTAAGGAAAACAAGCCCAGCCTGTCCAGTCTCTCTTCATAGCTGAAGCGCTCCAGCCCAGGTAACATCCTGGTGAATCTCCTCTGCACCCTCTCCAATGCAATCACATCCTTCCTATAGTGTGGTGACCAGAACTGCACACTGTATTCCAGCTGTGGCCTAACTAGCGTTTTGTACAGCTCCATCATAACCTCCCTGCTCTTATATTCTATGCCTCGGCTAATGAAGGCATGCATCCCATATGCCTTTTTAACCACCTTATCTACCTGTCCTGCTGCCTTCAGGGATCTATGTACCTGCACACCAAGGTCCCTCTGATCCTCTGTCCTTCCTAGGATCCTACCATTCATTGTGTATTCCCTTGCCTTGTTAGTCCTCCCAAAATGCATCACCTCACACTTTTCAGGGTCAAATTCCATTTGCCACTGTTCTGCCCATCTAACCATCCCCTCTATATCGTCCTGTAGCCTGAGGCTTCCCTCCTCGCTATTTTCCACTCCATCAATTTTCGTGTCATCTGCGAACTTACTGATCATAATCCTACATTCATATCTAAATCATTAATGTACACTACAAACAGCAAAGGACCCAGCACCGATCCCTGCGGTACACCACTGGACACAGGCTTCCAGTCACAAAAACAACCTTCGACCATCACCCTCTGCCTCCTGCCACTAAGCCAATTTTGGATCCAAAGTGCCAAATTGCCCTGGATCCCATGGGCTCTTACCTTCTTGACCAGTCTCCCATGTGGGACTTTGTCAAAAGCCTTACTGAAGGCCATGTAAACTGCATCAACTGCACTACCCTCATCCACACACCTAGTCACCCCCTTGAAAAATTCAATCAAATTGGTTAGACATGATCTCCCCCTGACAAAGCCATGCTGACTATCCTTGATTAATCCCTGCCTCTCCAAGTGGAGACTAATTCTGTCTCTCAGAATTTTTTCTAATAATTTCCCTACCACTGATGTTAGGCTCACTGGCCTGTAATTCCCTGGTTTGTCCCTACTACCCTTCTTGAACAATGGTACTACGTTAGCTGTTCTCCAGTCCTCTGGCACCTCCCCTGTGGCCAGAGAGGTTTGAAAATTTGTGTCAGAGCCCCTGCAATCTCCTCACTTGCCTCACACAGCAGCCTGGGATACATCCCATCAGGGCCTGGGGATTTATCCACTGGGGAGTCACTGCCCCATCTCTCTGTCCCAGTGTAGACCCTCAGTGAGTCGCTGCCCCGTCTCTCTGTCCCAGTGTAGACCCTCAGTGAGTCACCGCCCCGTCTCTCTGTCCCAGTGTAGACCCTCAGTGAGTCACTGCCCCGTCTCTCTCTGTCCCAGTGTAGACCCTCAGTGAGTCACTGCCCCGTCTCTCTGTGAGTCACACACAGGCTGCAGGAAGTGGCAGTGAATGTGCATGAACTCCATTTAACATTAAACTTTCGGGGACAGTTCCAAGTGTTTGTAATTTATTTGAAACATCTTGTTCCTACAAAATCGTTTACTCGTTAGGCCAGAAGTTTCCAGATTGCCAACGTTTTGCTTTATTTTGACCTAAATGAGGGTGAATTTCCTCCCAGTAAATTGCGCGATTACTCAATGGACAAAGATTTGTGTCGTCCAGTGAGCTGCACAGTCACCAACACAAGGCTTCCCTGGGCCAGCTCATTTACATACCCATTGGAGCTGTGATTGGTGTAAATCCCGTGTAAAACTGGTACAAACTGCTGGAAAATGGAGTGTAGCCTTTAAACAAACACACCCCCAGGACACAGACAGACACTCCCCACACCCCCGGGACACAGACACTCCCCACCCCCCCGGGGACACAGACACTCCCCACCCCCCCGGAACACAGACACTCCCCACACCCCCGGAACACAGACACTCCCCACCCCCCCGGAACACAGACACTCCCCACACCCCCGGGACACAGACACTCCCCACCCCCCCGGAACACAGACACTCCCCACACCCCCGGAACACAGACACTCCCCACCCCCCCGGAACACAGACAGACACTCCCCACCCCCCCGGAACACAGACACTCCCCACCCCCCCGAGACACAGACACTCCCCACCCCCCCGGAACACAGACAGACACTGCCCACCCCCCCGGAACACAGACAGACACTCCCCACCCCCCTGGGACACAGACACTCCCCACACCCCGGGACACAGACAGACACTCCCCACCCCCCGGGACACAGACAGACACTCCCCACACCCCCGGGACACAGACAGACACTCCCCACACCCCCAGGACACAGACACTCCCCACACCCCCGGGACACAGGCACTCCCCACACCCCCGGGACACAGACACTCCCCACCCCCCCGGACACAGACAGGCACTCCCCACACCCCTGAGAATTTCTGGTCCAGTTGGCTTTAGACAAAAACAGTTTAAAGAAATTATCCAGTATAATAAACATTTAGAAAAGTTATTTAAACATCATAATTACAAAACTGAAATAAAATATTGACAAATGTCAGCTAGAAGACTAATATATCGTGGCAGTGATTGTCGTTACCCTAAATGCAGATCACTGCCAAGTTTTACAATGGATTTCTCAGTGGATGACATAGGGCAGCTCACCAGGAGCGATGGAACACGAGAGGAATTCGACACTGTCACAAAATCAAACTTCATCTTTTTTTGAGGAATGGTTGCTCGCTGTGGCGCGGCCCAAGGCAACTCGTGGTATTGGAGCAAAGTTTAGCTGATGAGAACAAGAGACTTGCATTTCTGTAGCGCCTTTCAAAACCTGACCACATCCCAAAACGCTTCACAGCCAATGAGGTACTTTTTTTTAATGGAGTGTAGTCACTGTTGTAATGTAGGAAACACGGCAGCTAATTTGCGCACAGCAAGATCCCACAAACAGTACTGGGATTTTGACCAGATCATCTGTTTTGTGATGTTGGTTGAGGGATAAATATTGGCCCAAGATACCTGGGAGAACTCGCCTGCTCTTCGAATAGTGGCCATGGGATCTTTAATGTTCACCTGAGAGAGCAGACGGGGCCTCGGTTAACATCTCATCCGAACGTGTCTTTGCTCCACCACAGATAGTCCAAATCTGATTAACTCTCCAGCCCTACGGAGGCAGGCGTCAGTCACCTGTTGAACATTTCCTCTCTCTGCCCTTTGACTGATCGTCACAGCCCCACTGATGCCTGGAAGGATCCAGACCCGTAAACTGTGAGGGTTGTGGTGACTTTCACTTCTGCTGTGAGGCCTCTGCTGCTGCTCCGAGGCTTCAGGTCATGTCACAGTCGGTCTCCTTTGTAAATTATGGATGGCCCAGAGTCAGATCCTCAGACATCCCCTGCAATATCAGTCCAGGCCTGGTATGCTTTCCGGGCTGGGTACCTGCGAATGGGGTGCAGTCTCCTCCTGTCGGGCTTCACTCTTTATACTGTCTCTGGTTCTCTCCCTCCTCCTCATTGAATCATAGAATCATAGAATAGTGCAGCTAGAAGGAGGCCATTCGGCCCATCGAGTCTGCGCCGGCTCTTTCGAAGAGCAATTCAGTTAGTCCCACTCCCCCGCTCTTTCCCCATATCCCTGCAATGTTTTCTCTTTCAAGTATTTATCCAATTCCCTTTTGAAGGCTACTATTGAATCTGTCTCCACCGCCCTATCAGGCAGCGCATTTCAAATCCTAACCCCTCGCTGTGTAAACAAATTCTCCTCATGTCGCCTCTCGTTCTTTTGCCAATCACCTTAAATCTGTGCCCTCTGGTTATCGACCCTTCAGCCAGTGGAAACAGCTTCTCTTTATTTGGAGAATACTCATGTTTGAGAACTGGGGAGGGGACCAGTTTTGTGGGTGGAGATTCCTTCAGAGGGTTTGATGGACAGATGTAAAAGATCGAAGAGACTCAGGCGTATTGGGTTTTTGCACATAACTCACTTACACCCAGAACTCCGCAATCTCTTAAACTCAGATTACAATCCCTCTGGGCAAGAATGTGGAGGAAACTCTGGAGCCAAGAGTTTAATGGAGAGAAAAATGAGGAAAGTAACAAAAGAGATGATTCAATCACGTGATGGTTTCTGCTCCTTAATTACAAAGATAAAATGATCCTTTTATTTTGCCTAATCACTGATACAATTTCGAGAGGCATGTTTTGGTTAAATCAGACAAGAGATGTGTCAATCAGCCCAATTTGCATTACATCCCCATGAGTTGCATGTAATTCAGGGAATCTGCGTGTTCTCCCAGTATTAGCCCACTGGTTATGTTTGGTTATGACTGGTTATGCCTGATGGCAGCTACATGAGAAATTCAGGTTTACATCTAACTGATTATGAGCTGGGCTCTTTGACCAAGCTTTTGGTCACCTGTCCTAATTTCTCCTTATATGGCTCGGTGTCAAATTTTGTCTGATAATTGCTCCTGTGAAGCACCTTGCAACGTTTTACTAGTTAAAGGCAGTATATAAATACAAGTTGTTCTACTAAGCTAAATCCACCCCTGGGACAGTCACATGGGAACAAGGAGCACAGGAAGGAGGCCAGTCAGCCCCTCAAGCCTCTTCCACCATTCAGTTGAACCATGGGTAATCTGTATCTTATCTCCATCTATCCGCTTGGTTCCATCTCCCATAATACACCGGAGTTCCCCCAGACATTGAACAGTAGGAACATTACTTCTTTTTGTTATAATTGCAAAATACTGTTAGTTATAATTGCTAATCTCATCCTCTCCTTGCAGGATGGATAACCACGCCATTCCAATCCTACAGCGTGTTTCAGGGAAGGGCCGGGATAAGTCTGGGATTGAGCAATCCGAGCCTGGTTGGTGCAAGGATCTGTGGTCGGCGATCAGCCCATCTCACTGAACACAAAATATTCACATTTCAAAGAAAAGCTGGCGGAAGAACCAATGTGGGAGCAAAGGGTCAAAGGGTATTTATAATGTAAGGATTTGTGAATTAGAGAATTAGAAGTTGGAAGATCACATTCCATTGAGGCGATGAGTGGTGATGGAAAAGGCGGGGAAATCTGAGAGTGGGGATAATTGGCACAAAATCCTAAAAAGGATTGGGATCATTTGTTATCCCAGAAATGGCCTTAAACTGTTCAAAAACTATAGCCCAACACAGATCTGTGTCTAAAGTTTGCTTTGTTCTTGTTCGTAATCCTCGCCTTTGACCCGCTGCTCTCTGATAGTTTGATTAAAACTGAACTAGATTAATTAGTGAGAATCGCACAATAATCTCTAAACCATGTAAATAACACCGACCTTTCCAAACCTCGCCCCAGACACTTCCTGCCCCCAGTCTGAGCTTTCCAATTATTTAAATAATCAACTAAAATTCCAGGTATTAAAATCGGCCGCAATGAGCGCAGCTGTTGTCTCCCTCGGGAGCTGGTGCGGTTCCCAGGGGCGGTGCAGCTGGAAACATCTGCATTGTATCAGACTTTATTTTTACAAAGTAATCCGAGGAGCTCCCGAGTTTTCTAGACCCTCGTTTTAAGGACAAGCTGCTCTTTAATTGTTTATTTAAATCTCAGCAGTATAAATAAGGGAGACTAGAGTGCAGTTTTTCACGTAATGGAACAGAGTGTAAAGCTACGAGTTTGGTGAAGGAGCAGCGCTCCGAAAGCTTGTGATTTCAAATAAAGCTGTTGGACTACAACCTGGTGTTGTGCGACTTCTCATATTATGTGTAGTAGAGTTAATGAAAAATAAATAAATTAAGACTCAATAAAGATGGCAGGGAAGGTGATGTGTTGCGACTGCAGTATGTGGGAGCTCCTGGACGCCTGTGTGATCCAGGATGAACACGTCTGTGATAAGTGTCTGCAGCTTGAGGAGCTTTGGCTCAGAGTTGATGAGCTGGAGGCCGAGCTGCGGACACTGCAATGCATCAGGGTGGGGGAAAGTTACCTGGACACTTTATTCCAGGAGGCAGTCACACCCCTTAGGATAGGGTCTTCTGATTTGGTCAGTGGTCAGGGACAGGAGGATGTGACTGCGAGTGAGGCAGGTATGGGGACCCAGGATGTGGAGGAGCCTCAGCCTTTGCAATTGTCCAACAGGTTTGAGGTTCTTGCTGCCTGTATGGATGGAAGCGGTGGCTGCAGGGTGGATGAGCAAACTGACCATGGCACCGAGGTACAGGAAGCCATTCAAGCGGGGTGAGTTAACAGGAATGTAATGGTAATTGGAGACAGCATAGTCAGGGGGATAGATACAGTTCTCTGCGGCCAAGAGCGAGAGTCCAGACGGCTGTGTTGCTTGCCCGGTGCCAGGGTTCGAGACATCTGCTCTGGGCTGGAGAGGAACTTGCAGTGGGAGGGGGAGGAGCCAGTGGTCATGGTCCATGTAGGTACCAATGACATAGGTAGAACTAGGAAGGAGGTTCTGCTGAGAGAGTATGAGCAGCTAGGGGCTAAATTAAAAAGCAGAACCTCAAGGGTAATAATGTCTGCATTATTACCTGAGCCACGAACAAATTGGCATAGGGTAAATAAAATTAGAGAGATGAATGCGTGGCTCAAAGACTGGTGTGGGAGAAATGGGTTTTGATTCCTGGGGCACTGGCACCAGTGTGAAGGAATAGCCAGGATTCAGAAAAATACACGATACTAAGAACAGATTTCTGAAATTATTAATAAATGACATACTGGGTTTAAAAGACATAAGCCTTAGCAGACATAGGCTATAGGCAAGAATACAGGCTTCTGAGATAAGATCAGTTGTTAAACAAAGTTGTAAAACACCACAAGCTTTGATATGGGAATGGGATATTGACAAAGACAAAGCCCTGTTGAAGCAAACCATTGGGAGGTTCCTCTATGTCTGAACATTGGAATCAAAACAATGGAATGACCTAGTTAAGTTGCCCAAGGGAAACCAAGAAGTACCCCCGAGCCACAAACGAGAACAGCTTGTAAAAGAAGCTCACAAGGGCATAAGTTAAGTACATTGTGGTGCCAGAACAACATTCTGCAAATTGACCCTCTTATATTGGTGGCCAGGCATGCTTAGAGCCTGTAAAACATACGTGGCAAATTGTGAGCCATGCTATTCGACTAGTAAGTCATCACTAAATTAAGCCACCACCATTAGCTCCTGTGAAAGCTGATGAGCCAATGGGAAAATTCTTTATTGACTTTATTGGACCATTTTCCCCATCTTTGGGATATAGACATGTTCTCGTTTGTGTGGATGGATGCACTTCCTTTTGCTGGCTGGTCCCCACAAAAACTGTTTCGGAAAACGCACTCACCAGGGCTATTTCTGATATAATTACTGTAGCTGCTGCACCCAAAATTTTACACTCCGTTAAAGGTGGAGCCTTTTTATCCAAGGTCCTCAAAGACTACTGCGAACAAAGGGGGATTGGGTTAGAGCACAGCACGCCATGTCATCCGCAATCAGCGGGGCTGGTGGAACGTAAAAAATCGGGGAGTAATCAGGGAAATAATTGGACCGCCATCATTCCGGAGGTGCAGCTATCACTCAATCATGTGCCCACATCTGCATCAGGGACAGTGTCCCCTAAAACTCCATATTATCTGATGTATGGGGTTGAGATGCATACACCGCTTACCCATAGTTCTTTTATTGCCTCTACACACTTTGAGTCCTTGACCCAACAGCGACAGTTAAAAAAAAAGTTTAAAAAAAAAGTAACTGAGGAGATTCATCGAATTGATCAGAGGATAAGGGAAGCAAATAGGCAGAAAAAATTGACAAATAAAGCATGGCAACCCATAGTCGGAGAATGGGGACAGGAAAAGAAGTTCAAGTAAAAACCTGGTTTAAGACCAAAGTGGAAAAAACCTGTTCAAATACATTGTTATTAATGAAAGAACAGTTCAAATACATGTTAAACAGCCGAATGGCAAGAATATTTTTAAAACTGTCTCCATAGACAATATCAAGAGATGTCCTGCTGGATACCGAAATGGAGGAACAATACAAGGTGCAGTCGTACACTGTCTTTTAAAACCCAGCTTGAAGCACGACACAGGAAATGGATGCGATCGAATTACTGACAATGGGAAGTCAGAAGGTGTCATCGGCTCTTCTACACGTTGCTTGGCAACGCATCAGGATTTGGATTTGCGAAAAACAACAACCGAAACAAGGAAAGATCGACGAGTTACTTTAACGAAGGAGGAAGACATCGCGGATGAAGAAGGAATCAACTGAGTGCCTCGTAAGGCCTTTACGACAACAAGCATCTGTACACACGCCGGATCGAAGGATCAGCGTGTCAAGCTTCAACTAGTTTCAACTGACGTCTCCTTGACTCGTATGAATAACTCACCTCTACGGAACGTACATCTGCCGATTGGACATTTTAAGTACATGTTGTTTCGCTAATAGCATGACTATGTACTATCATCCTTTTAAATTGTGTACAATTTAAAATAAGGCAAAACATTGTCCTAGGATGATTTAAAAGGAATTTTCATGTAGCACATGATTGTGCATCTCGTAAAATTGATATGCTATTGTAACCTCATGAGCAATATTGACCAAACTCTGCCCTGAAGTTTTAAGCTCATCTTTTGGTCAAGGCGAGGGTGTGAAGCCAGGATTCAGAAAAATACACGATACTAAGAACAGATTTCTGAAATTATTAATAAATGACATACTGGGTTTAAAAGACTATGGGCTGGATTTTCAATGACCCGTGGAGTCGGGTTTGGAGGCATGTGGGGGGTTAAAATAGCGAAAAGTGGCGGGCATGACCTGTTCCCGACTCCATTCCACCTCCACGCAATTTTGACAAAATCGGTCGCGGGGTTTCCAACTCCGTCCCGCCTCCAAGAGGCGGGAGAGGCCATTAAAGCCCTTAACAAGCCCTAAATTGGCTCTGTAATGCCATTTTGAAACGTTTTAGCTAGTTTAACCCTTTTCTGACGTGAAGTACGCCTGATGTGAAACACACCAGTGAAACCTGGCGGGAGCACAAGTGGATAGCTGACTATCAGCTGCAGGTCCACTATTACAACGGAGATGTGATGAAGGTAGTAGTAGTATTAGGTCTGAAAGTTGCCTCTGATGCTGCTGCATTGAATGTCTTCAGAGACTGCCTGGCCTTTGCTGTGAGAGGACCTGGATGCAAAAAAAATTCTCTCTCCCTCTCTCTCTGTCCTGCTCATTTTGCATCCAGGTCCTCTCACAGCAAAGGCCAGGCAGTCTCTGAGGCCAGGCAGTCTCTGTCCTGCAATGCAGCAACAATGATGACATCATAAGAGGCAACTTTCAGACTGAAACCACTAATTGGTTCATGGGTTCCCACATGCTGGAACTCAATTGCCCAATTAAGTGAAAATTGCATCAATCTCCCACATCAAATTGCAGTCGGGTGGATAACACGAAATGCGGATGACACGACCCCAACCCACCCCAGTATCAAAATCCAGCCCATAAGCCTTAGCAGACATAGGCTATAGGCAAGAATACAGGCTTCTGAGATAAGATCAGTTGTTAAACAAAGTTGTAAAACACCACAAGCTTTGATATGGGAATGGGATATTGACAAAGACAAAGCCCTGTTGAAGCAAACCATTGGGAGGTTCCTCTATGTCTGAACATTGGAACCAAAACAATGGAATGACCCAGTTTAAAGTGTTAAAAGCTAACACTGATGCAAATAGAAACTTAGAATATTAAACAACCATAAGCCTTCATAATACAACATCAAATAAGACAGGAAACACGATTAAATATGCAACCAATTGAGATAGCTAGAAAACAAGTAAACACTGAGTTAAAGTGTTTTCAATTTACATATTGTAAAAATGATACCTACAGAAGGCTTTGAAGAAATGACATCAAGTAAAAGAAATGCCTGCTGAACAAATAGTTTTAATGTTAAGCTTGAAATATGGAGTCCCGAGGTCTGATAAAAACCAATTGAAGTAAATAAGAAATGTATGGAACACCCTAGATAAAGTATTTACAAGTTGTAAAAGGTACACAAACAAGATGACTTTGAAAATATTACTTCAATGGATGCACCAAGCAATTACATTGTTCTTGTATTGAACTTGGAATACCACGGAGTCACAACGTCTGATAATAACCAGTTAAAGTAGTATTAGAAATTCAATAGAAAGACTTCCTAAGAATTCCATCAATCAGAAACCATTGCTGTCATTGTGTTTATGATGGTTTTTGAAACATCTAGGGGTAAAAATTCAGTTGGTTGCGCCTCCCGTTAGTGCCTTAAGAGGGCGCTAATGGGGCGCAAAGCCGCTAACGCCCGGGCACAGCGATGTTTGTGCCGCTCGGGAACTTAACTAGAGATTGTGTGGCGGCGCTAAAACTTACCGCTGCGACCACCTGCGCGTGCAGATTGTGACGTCATTCCATGGTGCAACGCCCTTGTGGCGCCCCGGAGCGGAAATTGAGTGGCGCCCCCTGCCTTACCGCCTGGCGCATCCAACGACCAGAAGACTGGAACGCTATCAATCGCTGTGGGGCTGGGGGGGGCGCTATTTAAAGGGGGCCTCTTCCTGCCTTTTATTGTTGGTGGCATTTTTGAACTACGCATTCTGAGAGCGAGAGGGAGAGATTTCTGGAGAGATTCAACGTTGTGTGAAGGAGTTTTGGGTACTGAGCAGCACTTTGCAGGTTCATTTTGATTTGCCATTCCTTGTATCGATTTAGCAGAGACTGTGGGAGCTGCACTCTGAGCTCTTTGCCTGATACTCTCCATTGTTCTTTCCAGCACATTTTATGTGCAAGTCTCTCCAGGCCGAGATTCAAGGCTGCAATGAACAGGATGTGGATGGAAAGCAAGATTAACCATCCCCTTTAAGAACTGGCCCGTGCCATTGTGTGTGTGTTCCATTGCTGACTGACATTACATGAGCTTCGCCAGCGCTCTGAGGTAGCGCCTCACTCCTTGGCCTTTGCGCCTTAAGACAGGTGTGCAGCGCCTGATTTAGCGCTCCACTCACCTCCCGGGGCGGTAAAAGTGAAGTTTCCAGTCAGTGCCGATAATTAGCGCCAGGCGCTAATATTTGCGTCCAGACGATATTTGCGCCCCAAATGGGGCGCGACCTAATTTTTACCCCCTAAGGTAGAGACATAATTATGCATGCAATGGCTAAATTGACAGTAAAGACAAAGCATTCAACAGAGATATCAATAAAGACAATTAGCTTACAGCAAGAATACTTCAAAGGATAAACCACCTAAAAAAATATAAAATACGAGCTTTTCAGATAGAAAGTCAGAAGTCGCTGGGAAGGCAAGCATTTCTCAACTTTACAGATATGCTCTGTAAGTTTTTAACTTTGAGTCTCAGGAGATCAAGGTACTCTTATTTGATTTTGGTGGATATTCTGGATTAAGAAATAAGTAGAAGTGTGGAAATGTAATGAAGTTAAGATTTGAGAATAAGGAACTCTGATAAGAAATGTAAGCTATTTGTATTTTGAATGGTTAAAGTTGCGATTGCCATAATAAATGTTATCTAAATGTCAGTTCTTTAATAAATCTATATATTTTTAGAATTATCTCAAAGAGTATTTCTGTATCATCTTGCGAACTCAATTTCTGTACACTCAAAGGAGTTGCAGAATTCTGGGGGGTATTCCGGACCCTCATAATATCTGAAAGGTTACAGTCTAGTTAAACTTATTAAAAGTACTATCCGGAGGACGGTAACATCTTTAGACCGTTTCTTTCCTTTAGGGAGAGGTAGTCTGACCTTTAGACCCAATTAAGCATCTTATGGGATCCGGCTACTGCTAACTTTAGTTGAAGGTAAACGTCTGGGGAATACGTCTGATCTGCGGTAGTCCGAAAGGGCTAGGACTTGTAATTATCCCTTCACCAGTACTGGGGAAAGTGGGACCTGTATCGTTGGGACGGTCTTCACCTGAAACGTGCTGGGACCAGTGTTCTCGTGAGTTATATAACTAGGGCGGTAGAGAGGGCTTTAAACTAAATATTGGGGGCATGGGATCAAATTTGGGAAGATGTGGTAATTCAAAGATTAGAGACAAGGCAATAGAGAAAGGTATTAATATGGGAAATGATAACCAGACTGTGACAGGAAGGGATAGAGAGTACAAATCTAAGAGTAAATCAACAGATAAGGCTAGAGGTTACAAAATTAATAAAAGGACAAAACTAAAGGTTCTGCATCTGAATGCACATAGCATTTGAAACAAAACAGATGAACTGATAGCGCAAATAGAAATAAATAAATATGATCTGATAGCCATTACAGAAACATGGCTGCAGGATGACATAGATTGGGACCTGAATATTGAAGGGTACATGACATTTAGGAAGGACAGGAAGATGGGAAAAGGTGGAGGGGTGGCTCTGTTAATTAATGATGGTATTAGCACAATAGAGAGGGATGACCTAAGTTCAGGAAACCAGGATGTAGAAGCGGTTTGGGTAGAAATGAGAAATAATAAAGGCAAAAAGTCACTTGTGGGAGTGGTGTACAGGCCCCCTAACAGTAACCACATGGTAGGATGGTGTATAAAGGAAGAAATAATGGGAGCTTGTCAGAAGGGTACGGCAATAATCATGGGGGATTTTAATCTGCATATAGACTGGAAAAATCAAAAATCAAAAGGCAAAGGTAGCCTAGATGAAGAGTTCATGGAATGTTTTCGGGATAATTTCTTACAACAGCACGTTCTGGAGCCAACCAGAGAGCAGGCTATACTAGACCTGGTATTGTGCAACAAGATAGGATTAATTAAGGACCTCATAGTGAAGGTGCCCCTAGGTAGCAGCGATCATAATATGATTGAATTTTACACTCAGTTTGAGAGAGAGAAGAGTGGGTCCAAGACTAGTATTTTAAACTTAAATAAGGGCAATTATGAGGGCATGAAAGCAGAGCTAGCTAAAGTGAACTGGCAAATTAGGTTAAGGGATAAGTCAATAGAGTTGCAGTGGCAGACATTTAAGGGAATATTTCAAAATACACAGAATATATACATTCCAACAAGAAAGAAACATTCCAAGGGGAGGACCCACCATCCGTGGTTAACTAAAAAAGTTAAAGATAGTATTAAACTTAAAGAAAAAGCATATAATTGTGCAAAGATGGGTGGCAGGTCAGAAGATTGGAAAGAATATAAAAAACAGCAAAGAATGACAAAGATTAATAAGGAGAGAAAAATTAGAGTACGAGAGAAAGCTAGCTAGAAATATAAAAACAGATAGTAAGAGTTTCTATAGATATTTAAAAAAGAAAAGAGTTAACAAAGTGAGCATTGGTCCTATAAAAAGTGAGTCTGGGTAATTAATAATGGAAAATAAGGAGATGGCAGTTGAATTGAACAGGTATTTTGCATTGGTCTTCACTATAGAGGATACAAGTAACATCCCAGAAATAGTTGTAAATCAGGAAATGGAAGGGAGGGAGGAACTCAAGAAAATTATAATCACCAGGGAAGTGTTACTGAGCAAATTGTTGGAGCTGCGGGCTGACAAGTCCCCGGGTCCTGATGGACTTCTTCCTAGGGTCTTAAAAGAAGTGGCTAGTGAGATAGTTGAAGTGTTGGTTTTAATTTTCCAAAATTCCCTAGATTCGGGGAAGCTTCCATTAGATTGCAAAATAGCGAATGTAACTCCTTTATTCAAAAAGGGAGGGAGACAGAAAGCAGGAAACTACAGGCCAGTTAGCTTAACATCTGTCCTAGGGAAGATGTTAGAAGCTATTATTAAAGACATTATAGCAGGGCATTTAGAAAAGTTCAAAGTAAACAGGCAGAGTCAACATGGTTTTGTGAAAGGGAAATCATGTTTAACCAATTTATTGGAGTTCTTTGAGGAAGTGACATGTGCTGTGGATAAAGGGGAACCAGTGGATGTACTGTACTTAGATTTCCAGAAGGCATTTGATAAGGTGTGACATCAAAGGTTATTGCGGAAAACACGGTGGCATAGTGGTTAGCACTGGTGCCTCACAGCGCCAGAGACCCGGGTTCGAATCTGACCTCGGGTGACTGTCTGTGTGGAGTTTGCACATTCTCCCCGTGTCTGCGTGGGTTTCCTCCGGGTCCTCCGGTTTCCTCCCACAGTCCAAAAAAAAAATGTGTGGGTTAGGTTGATTTGGCTATGATAAATTGACCCTTAGTGTTAGGGGGGATTAAATATGTGGGGTTATGGGGATAGGATGGGATATGTTAGGGGGAATTAAATACGTGGGGTTACGGGGGTAGGGTGGGATATGTGTACTGTGGGGATTAAAGCAGGGACAGGGTACTGGATTTGGATGATCAGCCATGATCGTATTGAATGGCGGAGCAGGCTCGACGGGCCGAATGGCCTACTCCTGCTCCTAGATTCTATGTTTCTATCTATGTTTCTATGAAAATAAAAGCTCATGGTGGAGGGGGTAGCATATTGGCATGGATAGAAGATTGGCTAGCTAACAGGAAACAGAGAGTAGGCACAAATGGGTCATTTTCTGATTGGCAAGATGTAACGAGTGGTGTGCCACAGGGATCAGTGCTGGGGCCTCAACTTTTTACAATTTATATAAATGACTTGGATGAAGGGACCGAAGGTATGGTTGCTAAATTTGCTGATGACACAAAGATAGTTAGGAAAGTAAATTGTGAAGAGGACAAAAGGAGCCTACAAAGGGATATAGATAGGTTAAGTGAGTGGGCAAAGATCTGGCAAATGGAGTATAATGTGGGAAAATGCGAAGTTGTTCATTTTGTCAGGAAGAATAAAAAAGAAGCATATTATCTAAATGCTGAGAGATTGCAGAGCTCTGAGATGCAGAGGGATCTGGGTGTCCTAGTGCATGAATCGCAAAAGGTTACAGCAAGTAATTAGGAAAGCTAATAGAATGTTATCGTTTATTGCGAGGGGAATTGAATGCAAAAGTAGGGAGGTTATGCTTCAGTTATACAGGGCATTGGTGAGACCACATCTGGAGTACTGTGTACAGTATTGGTCTCCTTATTTAAGGAAGGATGTAAATGCGCTGGAAGCAGTTCAGAGAAGGTTTACTAGACTAATACCTGGAATGGGCGGGTTGTCTTATGAGGAAAGGTTGGATAGGCTAGGCTTGTATCCGCTGGAGTTTAGAAGAATAAGCGGTGACTGGATTGAAACATATAAGATCCTGAGGGGTCTGGACAGGGTGGATGTGGAGAGGATGTTTCCTCTTGTGGGAGAATCTAGAACTAGGGGTCACTGTTTAAAAATAAGGGGTCGCCCATTTAAGATAGAGACGAGGAGAAATTTTTTCTCACAGAGGGCCGTGAGTCTTTGGAACTCTCTTCCTCAGAGGGCGGTGGAAGCAGAGTCTTTGAATATTTTTAAGGCAGAGGTAGATAGATTCTTGATAAGCAAGGGGGTGAAAACTTATCAGGGGTAGACGGGAATGTGGAGTAATCAGATCAGCCATGATCTTATTGAATGGGAGCAGGCTCGAAGGGCCGAGTGGCCGACTCCTGCTTCTAAGTCGTATGTTCGTATGTTTTGTTTCCGATTTGTGAATGTCTTTGACACACTGGCGAGGCTCTGTGCAGCGGGGCACCGAATTCAATAAATTCACATTTCACCCGGGAGGAAATTGTTTTCCGTTAAACGCAAACTGGTTCCAGATGTTTCAAAGCAACAACCCTGAGTTAATCAAATAGGAGCTTAGTGACCATCGCCCGAGTTAATATTTCAATCATTAACCCGTCTGCAACAAAAGGAACATTTTCGCCATAAAAGATCATCGCAGGTGAGTCCGTTCGTTCCGTCCTCACCGGGATCTCCCTCACCTGGATCTTCCTCACCGGGATCTCCCTCACCTGGATCTCCCTCACCGGGATCTTCCTCACCTGGATCGCCACCATGAAATCCCCAAACAAAACCCTGGTGGTGCTCGGAGTCCTGCTGGTCGGCGCTATCGCCACCATCATCGCTCTGGCAGTGGTCTATGCTCAGGAGAAGAACAAGAGCGGGACAGATTGTCCGGAGAGTCCAGGGACAGGATCGCCGGAGAGTCCGGGGACAGGATCGCCGGAGAGTCCGGGGACAGGATCGCCGTCTGCCACCACACCGCCTCCATCTAACCCCTGGAACAAGTTCCGACTCCCCAAGTCTCTGGTCCCCGATCACTATGACCTGACCCTCCGGCCCTATCTGGACGAGCACCCCACCAAGGGCTATTATTTCACGGGGAAATCCACTGTCTTCTTCCACTGTGTCCAGGACACCGACCTGATCCTGATCCACAGCAACAAGCTGAACTTCACCAAGTTGGGGCAACACGTCGCCCAACTGGCGGTCCATGACGGCTCGACTCCCCCCGGAATAGCAAAGACATGGCTGCAAAGCGACACCCAGTATCTGGTGATCAAACTGTCCTCCAGTCTGTCCACAAGTAAGAATTATTCGCTGCATACGGAGTTTGAAGGCGAGCTGGCGGACGACCTCGCCGGCTTTTACAGGAGCCAATACATCGCTGAAAATGGAAAACCCAGGTCAGCCTGCTTCTAAATACAGAAAATAATTGACAAATACTGAGCTAAATATAAGGAAACATTACTTTCAAGGATTGTTAAAATACTGTTGTAAAAGAGATGGTTCAGGGAAGGGAGGCGATCCGAGAGGAGTGATTGGGGAAAGTGTGGGGACAAAACATGGGGATTCCCATCACTTTGGGTGACGATCAGGGGCTGCACCCCTGAATTTCACAGCGGAACCCCTTTGATCGGCTGCCCCTGGGATCACACCTGTATTAGAAACAGACCCCAGTAAATATTCACAACCGCCCTGGCCCCGACCCCTCGCCCCATCTCCTTGGTCTGGTTTGGACTCCGGTTCCGTGTGAAGGTGAACCGGGAGCCTCAGTCAGAGCCGATCTGTACTTGGACTTCACACGTCAAAACCGGGCGGCACAGACCGACCTGAACCGAACCGAACCGAGAGATCGCACAGAGGGCAGCAGGCTCGGTGTTTGGGGCACTTCTCACAGGACACAGCGTCCGAAACTCAACCAACATTTCTAAACATCCCTGAGCTTGGACTCAATATAGGAGAGTTTCCACAGAATGATAGAAATTACAGCACAGGAGGAGGCCATTCGGCTCCCGGCGTTGGAGCTCTCTCCTGTAACCCCATTCCCCCTCCCCCATCCTTTTATATTCCTTCTTTTCAAATATTCATCCCATTCACTTTTAAATGATGTTCCAATCTCTGCCTCAATGGCCACTGTGAGCAGCAGTGCCCAGGAGAAGTCATGCCCCATTCTGGGAGACTCCCGGGCTATTCCTGAGAGTTGGCAACTTGGCTCTACAGGGACCTTCTGTAAATGCTTACAGACTCTCACAAGCTGGAGGGGGATGGTGTGAGGAGGGTTGGGGTGTGGGGAGGGGGAGGGTGTGGGGGAGGGGGAGGGTGTGGGGGAGGGGGAGGTTGTGGGGAGGGTTGGGGTGTGGGGAGGGGGAGGGTGTGGGGGAGGGGGAGGTTGTGGGGAGGGTTGGGGTGTAGGGGAGGGGGAAGGTGTGGGGAGGGTTGGGGTGTGGGGAGGGGGAGGGTGTGGGGGAGGGGGAGGGTGTGGGGGAGGGGGAGGTTGTGGGGAGGGTTGGGGTGTGGGGGAGGGGGAGGGTGTGGGGGAGAGGGGGTGTGGGGGAGGGGAGGGGGAGGGTGTGGGGGTGTGTGGGGAGGGGGAGGGTGTGGGGGAGGGGGGGTGGGGTGGGGGAGGGGGGTGTGGGGGAGGGGAGGGGGTGTTGGGGGGGAGGGTGTGGGGGTGTGTGGGAGGGGGGGTGTGGGGGAGGGGAGGGGGAGGGGTGTGGGGGGGGGAGGGTGTGGGGGAGGGGGGGTGTGGGGGAGGGGAGGGGGAGGGTGTGGGGGAGGGGGAGGGTGTGGGGGAGGGGAGTGTGGGGTGGGGGGCAGTCACTTTGCAGCAGTGCAGAAAGCCATGGATTGTCTCAGGTTATTGCATGTTGTCCAGGAATAACCCTGGGAATCCTACTTCATCCTCGACAATCCCAGAATTGCATTCCTCTCCATCCCTGCTCGCTCTGGTCACTGAGTGCTTCCCCGAGGAGTGAGTCATTCAGCACTTCACCAAGGGAGGCTCCGGGAATCTGTTAGGGGTCAATAGGTCTTCAAATAGACTCCCAGACAGTGACTGACTGACATTTCAGCAAAATAACGGAAAGTGGGGGTGAAAATAAATCTTCAAAATGGAAGATAAATATGAAAGTGCAGTCTGGTCATTCTGACTTCTCCTGTGATCACTGAGCTCTGATCTTCCTCTGTTATTAAAGAGTTATCGCAACAACTCAGATGGCGCCGACTGATGCCAGGAAAGCATTCCCGTGCTTTGATGAGCCAGCGATGAAAGCCACATTCAACATGACCCTGTATCACAAAGCGGAGCACGATGCAATCTCCAACATGCCAGCATTTAGTAAGTCTCACAAGTTTCATTAGCTAATTAGCGGTTTCAATAAAGTAACTAGGGTAAAACGGGGGCTGGGGGGGTGGCAGGGCGGGCAGGCTGGGGGGAATAATGGGCAGGGCGGGGTGACTGGGGGTGGCAGGGCGGGGACTGGGGGTGGCAGGGTGGGGGGCTGGGGGGCAGGGCGGGGGGATTGGGGGCAGGGTGGGGGGATTGGGGGCAGGGCAGGGGGGGCTGGGGGTCAGGGCGGGGGGATTGGGGGCAGGGCAGGGGCGGGGCGGGGGCTGGGGGTGGTGGGGCGGGGGGGTTGGTTGGCCAGGGCGCGGGGCTGGGGGGGCAGAGGGGGGGCTGCGGGGTCTGGGGGGGCAGGGCGGGAGGGGCTGGGGGGCAGGGCGGTGGGGGGGGGGCGAGGCTGGGGGCCTTGCCTGTCTGAATGCCCCAACACTGATTTCCCCCATCGCAATGATCAAAAACGGGGAAAAGGATAACTCTGGCAATTACAGGCCAGTCAGTTTAACGTCGATGATGGGGAAGCTTTTAGAAACAATGGGGGTCATTTTAACATGGGTTGCGGGTGGGGGGTTAAATGGGCAAAATATGGAAAGGTGTCGGGAAACCAGCTCCAACCCGCTGACTTCTGGCTTTTACTGCGGCGGGCAGCCAACCAGCTCCCAGGAGGCGGGTTGGCATTTAAAATATGTTAATGAGGCTGGAAGCTTCAGATTTACCAGGCTGTGCAGGTTTAACCATGGCCGACCAGGTTTCATGGGCCTTGGGAATCCCGACAGCTGCAGCGAGGTGAGGACAGCCTCGGAGAGCAATCCTTGTGGGCCAAGAGGAGCAGGTGAGCTTCCTCATGGGTACAGAGCACAATTTTGAAATTTGCAGATGACACAAAACTTGGAATAGGAATAGACTTCAAGAAGACATAGACAGGTTGGTGAAATGGGCGGACACATGGCAGATGAAATTCAATGCAGAACATAAGAACTAGGAGCAGGAGTAGGCCTTCGAGCCTGCTCCGCCATTCAATAAGATCATGGCTGATCTTCGACTTCAACTCCATTTTCCTGCCCAATCTCCATAACCCTTGATTCCCCTAGAGTCCAAAAATCTATCGATCTCAGCCTTGAATATACTCAATGACTCAGCATCCACAGCCCATTGGAGCAGAGAATTCCAAAGATTCACAACCCTGAGTGAAGAAATTCCTCCTCATCTCAGTCTTAAATGGTTGTCCCCTTACCCTGAGACTATGCCCCCAGATCGAGACTCTCCAGCCAGGGGAATCAACCTCTCAGCATCTACCATGTCAATCCCCCTCAGAATCTTATATGCTTCAATGAGATCACCTCTCATTCTTCTAAACTTCAGAGAGTATAGGCTCAATCTCTCCTCATAGGACAACCCTCTCATCCCAGGGATCACCTCTAAGGCAAGTATATCCTTCCTCTGATAAGGAGACCAAAACTGTGCACAGTACTCCAGATGTGGTCACACCAAAGCCCGATACAATTGTAGCAAGACTTCCTTACTCTTGTACTCCAACCCCCTTGCAATAAAGCCCAACATGCCATTTGCCTTCCTAATTGCTTGCTGTACCTGCATGCTAACTTTCTGTGTTTCCTGTATGAGGACATCTAAATCTGTCTGAACACGAACATTTAATAGTTTCTCACCATTTAAAATTTTCTCTTTTTCTATTCTTCCTACCAAAGTGAATAACCTCACATTTCCCCACATTATACTCCATCTGCCACCTTATTGACCACTCACTTAACCTGTCTATATCCCTTTGTAGGCTCTTTGTGTCCTCCTTGCAGCTCCCTTTCCCACCTAGTTTTGTATCATCAGCAAACTTGGATACATTGCATTCAGTCCTTCATCTAAGACATTAATATAGATTTTTAAATAGCTGAGGCCCAAGCACTGATCCTTGCGGTACCCCACTAGTTACAGCCTTCCAACCACAAAATGACCCATTTATCCTTACTCTCTGTTTTCTGTCTGTTAACCAATCCTCTATCCATGCTAATATTTTACCCCAACCCCATGAGCCCTTATCTTGCATAGTAACCTTTTATGTGGCACCTTATTGAATGCCTTTGGAAATCCAAATATACTACATCCACTGGTTCCCCTTTATCTACCGTGCTAGTTACATTCTCAAAAAACTCCAATAAATTTGTTAACCCTTTCATAAAAATTATGAAAAGTGATACATTTTGGTAGGAAGAATGAGGAGAGACAATACAAGTTAAATGGCACAATTTTAAAGAGGGCACAAGAACAGAGAGACCTGGGGGTGTTTGTGCACAAATCTCTGAAGGTGGCAGGACAGGTTAACAAAACAGTTAATAAAGTATACGGGATCCTGAGCTTTATAAATAGAGATATAGGTGGGAATTTTAACCACCAAAAATGGGTGGGTTGAGGGCGGGTGGAATGTAAAAATATTAAAAATTGAAACCCGCCTCCAACCCGCCCACTTCCGGTTTTAACGGAGGCGGGGCAGGGGATGGGCGACCAATCGGCTCTCAGGAGGCGAGTTTGTCATTTAAATATTGTAATGAAGCTGTGGGCCTCAGATTTAATCTTCATTTTAAATTTCACCCTGGCCGGTCGGGTTTTCCGATGGGAAACCCGGCAGCTAAAAGGAGGCGAGGACTGCAGGATCCAGCTGGTAGGTTCCTTTCAAGTGTCTTTCCACTTACCTGCGTTTAAATTCAGCAGGGCCTGAGGAAAACTGTTCTTCCAGGTTCCCGTTCTACAAACAGCTCCCCCCCCAGTCCACTCACTCTCTGTCTCTCCGTAAATATCTGGGCCACAGAGTACAAACACCAGGAAGTTACGCTAAACCTTTATACAATATTAGTTCGGCCCCAGCTGGAGTATTGTGTCCAATTCTGGGCACCGCACTTTAGGAAGCATGTTAAGTCCTTAGAGAGAGTGCGGAAGAGATTTACTAGAATGGTACCAGGGATGAGGGACTTCAGTTACATGGATAGACTGGAGAAGCCGGGGTTGTTCTCCTTGGAGCAGAGAAGGCTAAGAGACGATTTGATAGAGGTGTTCAAAATCATTTAAGGGTTCAGATCGAGTAAATAAAGAGAAACTGTTTCCAATGGCTGAAGGGTCGATAACCAGAGGGCACAGATTTCAGGTGATTGGCAAAAGAACCAGAGACGACATGAGGAAAAACTGTTTTACGCAGCGAGTGGTTAGGATTTAGATTGCACTGCCTGATGGGGCGGTGGATACAGATTCAATAGTAGCCTTCAAAAGGGAATTGGATAAATACTTGAAGGAGAAAAAATTGCAGGGAAATGGGGAAAGAGCGGGGGAGTGGGACTAACTGGATTGCTCTTCGAAAGAGTCGGCACAGACTCGATGGGCCGAATGGCCTCCTTCTGTGCTGTAAGATTCTATGAGCATAAAATTCATTAAAAATACAAATGATAGATCAAATCAAATCAGATCAAATCAAACAAAATAAATTGTATTAAATGATTTGTAGGAAATTAAATATACTATTTGTTTGTTTGAAAAAAGGCGTACAGAACAATATGAGCAGATAATAAGTTGGCTAGCATTCCTCGCTCAATCTACGCCACCAAAATGAGAGCCGTCTCCATCCTATCTGTGGGATCTTGCTGTGTGTAAAACAGCTGCTGCCGGTATCCAACTAACAGTAGTGGTAATTCAAAATAATTCATTATGTGTCAAACACTTTTGAGATGTTCTTGAGATGCGATAAATACAAGTTTTCCCTTTATTGCAGGTAGTAAAACCATAGTTGTCGATGGTAGCACTTGGAATGTTACTGCCTTTGTAAGAACACCCAAGATGTCCACTTACCTACTCGCTTTCATTGTTTCCGACTTCACGTATCTGTCGGAAGAGAGACATGAAACTTTGGTAAGAGATCAGAACTTAGTTATCTTTAAATCTAATTGTTTTTCCTTCCTTAAGGCCTCCTGTGCCGTGGATTGTTCCATCCAGTGTTGGAGAACTGACCAGTTGGAGCCGATAATTCTTTGTCTCCAGCTGCTATGATATAGTTGAGAGAAATTCTGGGTGACTTGCCCAGTGAGATGTCTCTGCGTCATGTCACTATCTGGGCATCATGGGTACACTAAGGTGGCATTTTACAATGAGATGGTCATCGGCATGTCCACCCTACTGGGAATTAATTCAATGGATGCTTCGCAAATCATGCTGTACACAAGCCTGAATCTCCGATATTGGAATTTTACAGGCGTTAATCCTGTGATGGGATACATCAATCCATATATCGCACACTCAAACACATACATTGGACAATGAAGCCTGTCAAACTCCGGGGCGGCGGCAGCTCGATTTTAACACCCGGGTTGTAACATCCTGTCGACCAGCTGCCCACCTGAACCGGGCACCCAGAGGCAGCTCGCGGGTGGGGTGGGTAGGGGGGATTTTACAGTTCGGAAGGGGGTGATCTCAGGGCGGCAGTGAGTCAAGCCCCAATCCTGCTCCTCCAGGCCCCACGAAACCTGACGGGGTTTCTGCTCGGGTCCAGCAGCTTCCACTGGTTGAGGGTTCGGGGTTCGTGCATCGAGTCGGCCCTTTATTGGCCGCTGGCTGGCAGGGCCCTGATTCCATACCCCGGGGTAATATCCACGCGGTAAGTGAACTTTAGGTAACGCGCAGGCGGAGGGAGTGAAAATCCCCTCGACTGTGCTAAATTGCACACTCCGATAAATCACACATCAACTCAATTAGGGCGATAAATTGTACAGACTGGCTGCGATTGTTCTTTTTAACAGGTGTTTCTTCCGGTACATTGTGTAGTGTTCACTGTACAGAAACAGCAGTTTCTTCTCAATGGTAAATGTACTTGCTCTTATACAAAGAACCGAATATTTGATATGTACAGAAACAGTCATGTTCATTCTGTACTGAGATAGTAAAGTGTATCGTAAACAGAAATGACTGCTTGCAACATTGGCATACACTCGCATAGTCTTCTGCTGTCTACTTTGATGGAGATGTTAACCTTCTGATTTTAAATGAGTTAATAGGGTGAATTTTAACCCCCAAAAACGGGTGGTTTGGGGTCTGGTCAGATGTTAATTTTTTAAATCTCAAACCCGACCCAACCTGCCCACTTCTGGGTTTAATGGAGGCGAGACAAGGGGCGGGCAGCCAACCCGCTCCCTGGAGACAGGTTGGCAATTTAAATATTTTAATGAGGCTGGGGACATCAGATTTAACCTGTTTTACAGGTTTAACCCCGGCCGGCTGGATTTCCCAGGCCTCGGGAAACCCGACAGCTGAAGGGAGGTGAGGACAGCTTTGGGGAGAAGTTAAATGCTTCCTCTGAGCCCCCAAGCTCCCCCCATCAGACCCCCCACAAAAACCTCCAGAGTTGAGGATCGGACCCCCACCCCCACGCTCCCAGTAGCAGGCTCCCTACTTGCTCCTGCGGCCTGCTCCGGAGTCCTCCCGACTGCAAGCCAAGCATGTCAATCAGCCTGACCTCTGGGCGGGGAACCTGTCAAGGAGAAAGGTCACACGCTGGGGAGTTAAAACTGCTCAGCATGCAGGGAGACATGTCTGAACCTCCGCCTATGTCAATATTGGGGCCTATGCTTCTGCTAAAATAGCAGACTGGAGAATATTCTATTCATCCATTAATGTCTTGACAGTACTGTAGGCTACTGCTCCTTTAATACACAGTGGTGCTCCTTCTCTTAATAAGTAACAATCATTCATCTCTATAGAGTCAGTGACATTCCTAATGTAACGCTCTAACACAGATGGTCACGTTCCTTTGTTGGAAAGAAGTAAAACATTATAACTTTCACACTGAGATTGCAATATTGGTTTGTACAGGGCTCGAATGTTCTCTCTGTCAGGAGCTGCTGTAGTTTGCTTGATGCAAAGACCAAAATTGTTCTTCTGGCCATCAATTCCTTCCATATAGGAGACCGTGTATATAAAACAATGTTTGAATTGACAAAAGATTTCTAAATAATTTAATATTTTTTAAGATCCGCATTTGGGCACGAAAACAAGCAATAGAAGAAGGACAGGGCAATTACGCACTAAACGTTACTGGGAAAATTCTAAAGTTTTTTGAAACTTATTACAATGTTTCCTACCCACTTCCAAAATCAGGTATGTTTTTTCTAAGCACGTTCACTATTCAGTGTTTTATTTAAATACAAATGTTTCATGTTTTTGCTGCATTCCATGATCACAACAATGCCCAGGAGGTTGGGCAAGGTTCTGCAGACCCCCCTCCTCTGTGCGGGCAGAATGCAGGAACACCCCCTCAGGTCTGAGTCTACTCCGCCCATTGGGGACTCCTCAGGTGATCGCCGTGTAGGGCAAGGTGGCATTATGGGTCTCCAGCTGTCTTCTATTTTTGCTGCACCTGCGATATGACAATTTCCTGTCCTAAGATTGATTAAAGCGACTGTAGTGAAATTATAATTGTAGATAATCCGCTATCTGTAGAGAAATTATTAAGGAGCACCAGAGAATTGATGTATGTGGTGTCAATAATGGGACTTTGTGTCTCATGTACCTTCACACAAAGATTGTGGTATTAGTGTCTCATGTTTCTCAAAATACCAACAGACCAGATTGCACTTCCCGACTTTAATGCTGGCGCGATGGAGAACTGGGGTCTTATCACCTACCGTGAGACGGCACTCCTATATGACCCCAAACTGTCATCTAATGGAAACAAGGAGAGAGTCGTAACTGTCATAGCCCATGAACTGGCCCATCAGGTACAAATACAGCATTTTGTACCGTGAGTGCATTAATCAAGTGTTAGCTTGGCTCATTTTTAAAATTCTCACCTCTGAGTTAGAAGGTTGTGGGTTCAAGCCCCACAACAGACTTGAGCACAGTTCATTGCAGTACTGAGGGAGTGCTGCACTGTTGGAGGGTCAGTACTGAGGGAGTGCTGCACTGTCAGAGGGGCAGTACTGAGGGAGCGCAGCACTGTCAGAGGGGCAGTACTGAGGGAGCACTGCACTGTCAGAGGGGCAGTACTGAGGGAGCGCAGCACTGTCAGAGGGGCAGTACTGAGGGAGCACTGCACTGTCGGAGGGGCAGTACTGAGGGAGCGCTGCATTGTCGGAGGGACAGTACTGAGGGAGTGCTGCACTCTTGGAGGGGCAGTACTGAGGGAGTGCTGCACTGTCGGAGGGGCAGTACTGAGGGAGTGCTGCACTGTCGGAGGTGCCATATTTCAGTTGAACTGAGGCCCCGTCTTCCCTCAGGTGGATGTAAAATATCACACAGCATTAATCGAAGAAGAGCAGGAGCATTCTCCCCAGTGTCATTGATAAGATCGATACATTAATGAGGTAGAGATGGAGTCTGTCTTCGATCGATAATGACAGTGATGATTTTGAAGCTGTCCCAGTGGAGCAGTGAGGTGAAGCTTGGATGGGTCTATAACTGGCCCAGTGGAACAGGGAGGTGAAGCTTGGGTGGGTCTATAACTGGCCCAGTGGAGCAGGGAGGTGAAGCTTGGATGGGCCTATAACTGGCCCAGTGGAACAGGGAGGTGAAGCTTGGATGGGCCTATAACTGGCCCAGTGGAGCAGTGAGGTTAAGCTTGGGTGGGCCTATAACTGGCCCAGTGGAGCAGTGAGGTGAAGCTTGGGTGGGCCTACAACTGGCGGCTGACCCATTGGAGGACAGCCCATGATTCCCAATCCCACTTTAGCAAACTGTGAAATTGAACAATAAATCTGGTCATTTTGAAATGTCACCAGAATAAATAAAATCCCACTGGTTCACCAGTGTTGAGGTAGTTTCTGATTGAATTACATACAATTTACAACATTGCACAAGGCTGCTTGGCTCAAGCTTTCCATGTTGGAGCTTATTCTCCAAACAAACTGTACAACAAAAACAACTTGAAATTAAAAAGCGCCTGGAACATAGAAACACTTCGCAAGGTGCTTCACAGAGGTGCAACCAGACAAAAATGAAGGTGAGCCAATGAAGGAAATATTAGGAGGCCGGACTAAAAGCAAAGGTTTTAAGGGGGAAATGAAACTGATACACACACTCCTGAAATAACTCTCTGTTACAGACTGAGACTCTCCTGATGTCTTACAGCCGAATACAGGAGAATTGTTTGTAATGTTAAACTGTTCCTGTGTTTCAGTGGTTTGGAAACCTGGTGACAATACGATGGTGGAATGACCTGTGGCTGAATGAAGGATTTGCCTCTTATGTAGAATACCTGGGTGCTGATTATGCTGAGCCTACCTGGAATCTGGTAAGATGATCAGGGTCAGAATTGTTAAAGAAAGACCTGAAATTATAAGTTGTTCACAAGTAAAAAGGTAAAGTAACATTAATGAGGGTGGTACAGCATTGTTCTGATTGAGGTGATTTATTGCAGTCCTGAGACTGATTAAACACAGTTCTGAAATCATACCCTGTAATCAGGTGACTTACAAATTATCTCCTTCTTCTATTTAACTTTTGATGTGACGAGCACTAATTATTTGCTAACATTGTGCCCAATAGTTGAAGTTCAAGATTGATGAGTAGAAGTTGTTGCCATATAGTTATCTTATAAATGATTGACACTCTCATATCAAATTCCTTTCTCTGTTCCTTTATTGTGGTGTTAATTTGTACTTTAATTATTATCCCTAATGCTGTTCCGATATGCCTGTCATACAGTATTGTATTCCTGTCTTCACTCTCAGTGGCGGAGTCTTTGTTAAAATGGAAGAGAGTTGTTCAATACAAGGACATTAGCATTTGTATATAATAGTATCAAGAATAATTCCTACCCTTAAATCTTTAAACCAATGATTACATATTTTAAGAAGGACTGAATTAGTTCGAGGGGGAACTGTGTGATTGTGCGGCTTATAGTCTGCCTTCAGTGCTGGAATATGGACTTGGATCTATCTGCGCTGATGAGGTGACTGGCCCAGATTTTGCTGTGAGTCTAACAGTGCTCATCGTTGTTTATGCACAAATTGGACAGCAACTTCGGCGAACAGATGCGTCAATAAACGTGAAAATCCGGACATTGCTGTCTGAGATGCGGCGCTCCTCCGTAAACTGTGCGGAAACGGGATCTCACTGTCTAGCACCCTGTTGAAATACATTGAACAGTGTGAAGTTCCTGTACTGGCGTTGTAGATACAGACTAAACTCGCCACAGGAAGTTAGAGCTTGTCCATTCCAGTCTAATTATAGAAGAACATAAGAATTAGAAGCAGGACTAGGCCATACGGCCCCTCGAGCCTGCTCCACCATTCAATAAGATCATGGCTGATCTTCGACCTCAACTCCACTTTCCCGCCCGATCCCCATATCCCTTGATTCCCCAATCTATCTCAGCCTTGAATATACTCAATGACTCAGCATCCACAGCCCTTTTGGGTAGAGAATTCCAAAGATTCACAACCCTTTGAGTGAAGAAATTCCTCCTCATCTCAGTCTTAAATGGCTGACCCCTTATTCTGAAACTATGCCCCCAGTCAGGGGAAACAACCTCCCAGCACCTATCCTTGCATGTTTCAATGAGATCACCTCTCATTCTTCTAAACTCCAGAGAGTATAGGCCCAATCTACTCAATCTCTCCTCATAGGACAACCCTCTCATCCCAAGAATCAATCTAGTGAACCTTCGTTGCACCGCCTCTAAGGCAAGTATATCCTTTCTCAGATAAGGAGACCAAAACTGTGCACAATACTCCAGGTGTGGTCTCACCAAAGCCCTGTACAATTGTAGCAAGACTTCTTTACTCTTGTACTCCAACCCCCTTGCAATAAACATCAACAGCCACTTGCCTTCCTAATTACTTGCATGCTAACTTTCTGTGTTTCCTGTACGAGGACACCTAAATCTCTCTGAACACCAACATTTAATAGTTTCTCACCATTTAAAAAATAATCTGTTTTTCTATTCTTCCAACCGAAGTGAATAACCTCACATTTCTCCACATTACACTCCATCTGTCACTTTATTGGCCACACACTTAACCAGTCTATATCCCTTTGCAGGCTCTTTGCGTCATCCTCACAACTTACTTTCCCACCTAGCTTTGTATCATCAGCAAACTTGGATACATTGCACTCAGTCCCTTTATCTAAGTCATTAATATAAATTGTAAATAGCTGAGGCCCCAGCACCCTTTTAATGATGTGGTAAGTTTTAATTACTGCCAGACAACCTCTCTGGCCCTGAAAATTAACTTTTACAGGTGTGGAGTCTCATGCTTTTAATTACTGTTGAAGATTTAGAGAAACAAATTAAAATGATTAAAAAACTTTTTATTTCTGTCCCTCTTTTCTCTCTCTCTGTTAATCTCGTCTTTCATTCCCTCATTTTATTTCGCTTTCTGTACCTGATTTGACATTGAATGAAATATTCTAACTGATGCATCCTGGTTCAGACTCTGTGCACCACATTAACGATTCTTCAAACTGATTGGTTAGAGAGATACACAGTTGCTTGCCCTGTTTGCACAGGTCCTAGATGCCCTGTAGAGGGTGCTGCACTGTTTGGATGTCCTGCTGACAGCAACTTGCTGTGCAAAACCCCACAGAAAGTCTATGAGCAAGAGCAAGTGTAATGAATGGCAGGCTCCGTTCCTTCACAGCTCACTGCAAAATCTGGCCCACAGTTTCTTGACAGATGTAAGGGTCCTGAGTTTGAGAAGACTCAATTTAGTTCTCAGTGAGTGTGAATCTGTGGCTTAAGGCAGCTCCTGTTTTATCAATTTGGCTCTGAGAAACCAAAATCCAATATTCTCCGTGCTGCAGTTCTGAAGCTGGAGTCATGGGGCAAGGTTGGAAGTGACTGTGAGTTGTCCAAATGTTTCACATAGTTGTATCAAATTTTTCCTTGTCTTATTTTAAAGGTGAGATTAACTATTTAAAATTAAATAACACCAGAGAGGGACTTAATACTAACAAGGTGCGACCTCACAATATCATTGTTCACAGTGATCTCCAGCCTGTAGCACCGAGCAAGTTTTGTTCCAGGACTATCCCTTGCAATATTGGAGCCAGGAGTGCTTGTTGTGGCCATTTATATGGAGGACACTCCATGTCCCAACACTGACCTCTGTCACCATCATCAGCACGAATACGCATTCAAAATGTGAATCATAGAAATTTATGGTACAGAAGGAGACCATTCGACCCATCGTGTCTGTGCCGGTGGAAAAAGAGCTATCCAGCCTAATCCCACTTTCCAGCTCTTGGTCCGTAGCCCTGTAGGTTACGGCACTTCAAGTGCATATCCAAGTACTTTTTAAATGCGATGAGGGTTTCTGCCTCTACCACCCTTTCAGGCAGTGAGTTCCAGACCCCCAACAACCTCTGGGTGAAGAAATTTCCCCTCAAATCCCCTCTAAACTGCCGACCAATTACTTTAAATCTATGCCCCCTGGTTATTGACCTCGCTGCTTGGCGAAACAGGTCCTTCCTATCCACTCTATCTAAGCCCCTCATAATTTTATACACCTCAATCAAATCTCCCCTCAGCCTTCTTGTTCCAAAGAAAGCAACCCCAGCCTATCCAATCTTTCCTCCAGTTCTGACAACACCCTCGTAAATCTCTTCTGTACCCTCTCTAATGCAATCACATCTTTGCTGTAATGTGGTGACCAGAACTGTACACAGTACTCTAGCTGTGGCCTAACTGGTGTTAAGCATAACCTCCCTGCTCTTCTATTCTATGCCTCGGCTAATAAAATAAAGTATTCCGTATGCCTTCTTAACCACCTTATCTACCTGTCCTGTTACCTTCAGGGATCTGTGGACATGCACTCCAAGGTCCCTCTGTTCCTCTACACTTCTCAGTATCCTACCATTTATTGTGTATTCCCTTGCCTTGTTAGCCCTCCCCAAATGCATTACCTCACACTTCTCTGGATTGAATTCCATTTGCCACTTTGCTGCCCACCTGACCAGTTCGTTGATATCTTCCTGCAGTCTACAGCTTTCTTCCTCACTATCAACCACACGGACAATTTTTGTGAACTATTTTAAAGGAAGAGATCATTTATATTTTTCTCACTTCAAATATCCTGAGTCGAGTACATTTTACTAATCGTTTAATTTCACCATTTGATACAAGTTTGTTTGATAAATAAGTATTTAAGTTCCTCTAAAGTGCTTCTATCACAGGAATCCTCTATTCACACTGTACCAAAATGAGAGACAAGTCTACTTGCTCATTAATTCGTATACAATCGTTTGCCCTTTTTACAGAAAGATCTAACTGTCCTGAATGATGTTTACAGAGTGTTTGCTGTCGATGCTTTAGCCTCATCTCATCCTCTCTCCTCCAAAGAAAATGAGATTAACACACCTGCGGAAATCAATGAGCTTTTTGATGCAATTTCGTACAGTAAGGCAAGTGCTCAGTTTAATCTTTCTTGCAGCATGTTGTACGCTGTGTAACTGGATCATTGTCATTCTAACAAGCTTCTGATTGGTTTCCTTGCAGGGAGCATCTGTTCTTCGAATGCTTTCTAACTTTCTCACAGAGGAAGTATTTGTGAAAGGGCTCAATGTAAGTCTGAATGTTGCATTTTATTTGATGGTGTCAATTAATTTGAAATATTTCAGTTGCTGAAGTTTCCTGAATTTCTTGACTACTTTTTCTTGTCTTATAGACCTATCTCCGACAATTTTCTTATGGCAACACAGTGTATAAGAATCTCTTTGATCATCTGCAGACGGTATGTATCTTAAAACAAATAATTAAAAACAAGAGATTTAATAATAATATTTATGACTGAAAATACAGATGCTCTAAACTTCCATTAAAAAACAGCACAAAACTGCTTGTAATAGTGACTAGTGACAGACCTGGGGGTGCCAGGTTCAACTGCAGGTAAATTCAGATTCTGCTTTTTTAGTCTTCAGCAATTCTCTTCAAACAAGTTGGCCAAAATTGGCAATTTCAGATCAGGTGTTCTAAACTTTCATTCTCTTGGTTACTTAGTTCACAAAGATAGTTCCTCTCTGAGCTGTTCTCAGGAAGTCTATTGAACAAAGCATGCCAATTCCTTTAATGTCAAACACAGAACATAATTGAATTCTGGCTCTCGGCTTCTGACAGTGGCAGTGCAGCGATATCATTATCCAACTATTGCCTCCTTTTATTGTTTACTCACTTCTCAGCATCTAAATGCAACCAGATCTCCATCTAAAGGTGATGGATCTTTGTGGATCTCCAATTTGTCATGTTACCTGTTAATTCTATGCTATAAATCCAGGATAGATTGTGATCAGTTATATGATAATGAACACAGATGGACACATTGGGGGTAATTTTAACCCCCAAAAATGGGAGGGTTTGGGTCAAGTAAAAAGTTAAAATGTAAAAAATTCCGAATCCGCCTTGAACCAGCCCACTTTTGGTTTTGACAGAGGTGTGACCGGGGTGGGGGGGGGGGCGGTCGGGTGGGGGGAGGGGACGACCAATCCGCTCCCAGGAGACGAGATGGGGTTGGGGGGGTGGGGGGGAGAGCGACCAATCCGCTCGTGGGAGGCGGGTCAGTCAGTAAAAGCTTCTAAGGAGGTTGCGTGCCTCCAGTTTAACAATCTGATTATTGTTAACGGATGTTGGCCGGGTTTCCCGTCCATTGGGAAACCCAGCAGGTAAAAGGAGGCGAGAAGAGCTGAATCCATGAGGTAAGTGCCTTTCCAGCACTGCTTGTGGGCCAGGAGGAGCCGGAGTGTTTCCCCCCGGCCCAATAAGCTAACTTGTAAACACCGTGTTCCCCACCCACCCTCCCACCATGATCTGTCTGACCCCCCCACCCCACTGATCTCCAGGCAACCATCTCCCCCCCCCCAACACCATCTCCCCCAAAAAACACCATCTCCCCCGAAAACACCATCTCCCCCCAAACACCATCCCCTCCCCACACACCATCTCCCCTCACTACCACCCCCCAAAACACTATCTTTCCCACTCAGACACCATCTCCCCCCCAACACCATCCCCCCACAAACACCACTCTCCCCCCAACACCATCTCTCCCCCCACAAACACCATCTCCCCCTCACACCATCTCCCCCCCAAAACACCATCTCCCCCCCCAGACACCATCCATCCCCCCCCAACACAATCCCCCCCACAAACACCATCTCCCCCCCTCAGACACCATCTCCCCTCACCACCACCCCCCAAAACACCATCTCCCCCCCACAAACACCATCTCCCCCCAACACCATCTCTCCCCCACAAACACCCTCTCCCCCGCATCACCATCTCCCCCCCAAAACACCATCTCCCCCCTCAGACACCATCTCCCCCAACACATCCCCCCCCAACACCATCTCTCCCCCACAAACACCATCTCCCCCTCACACCATCTCCCCCCCCCAAAACACCATCTCCCCCCCCTCAGACACCATCTCCCCCCAAACACCATCTCCCCCGGCCCAACACCATCTCGCCCCCAAAACACCATCTCCCCCCCACAAACACCATCTCCCCCTCAGACACCATCTCCCCCCCGCCCCAACACCATCTCGCCCCCAAAACACCATCTCCCCCCCCACAAACACCATCTCCCCCCCCCCACACACCATCTCCCCCCCCCACAAACACCATCTCTCCCCCCCCCACAAACACCATCTCCACAAACACCATCTCCCCCCCCCCCCACAAACACCTCTCCACAAACACCATCTCCCCCCCCCACAAACACCATCTCCCCCCCCCCCCCCCACAAACACCATCTCCACAAACACCATCTCTCCCCCCCCACAAACACCATCTCCACAAACACCATTTCCCCCACCTCTCTCTACCTGTTCCTCTGATGCGCCCTTTAGCCACAGGCTTCCCGCCCGACAGGCAGTCCACCCGTCAATCCGCCCGTCGGGTGGGAAGCCTGGAGAAAAAAATTGAAAAGATGTCATGCCGTTAAAAGCTGCAGGAATTTCGGGAAACCTGCCCATAACTCCCCCCGCTCCGAACACGCGGCCCCGTAAATATCGGGCCGTTTATTCTGGGTCTTGTAACTGAGCACCGACTTTCTCTTTCAGGCTGTCGTTACCTCTGGCTCTAAGTTACCGGATTCCGTTAACAACATTATGAATCGGTGGACGCTACAGATGGGTTTCCCAGTCGTTACTATAAATACGGAAAGTGGAATTGTCAACCAGAAACACTTTCTTCTTGATCCAAATTCAACTGTGACGCGTCCTTCCGAGTTTCAGTGAGTCTGTTCAGTAAATTGATGGTCAGTTCGGGCCATATTTTAATATTTTGATACTATATAATAATTGAATGTGACATTGTTAAATTCTTTTTATATGAAGATTATAAATGATAAAATAACAAAAATGAGTGATTTTCCAGTAAACAATTTGTACACACTTCCTGATGTAAAAATTCACTTTGTACAAATGGAGTTAAAAATGATGAGGTTTTTATATTTAAGGAGTAATGAAAGAATCTTGCACTGACCCACCTTCAAACTCTTCAAATCCAATGAATTACTTTGAGGTACATGAACTTTGACTGTTGTTATTTTAGCAAATGCGGCAGTCATTCGCACACAGTAAGGTCTCAAATGGAGCAATGAAATGATTGAGCAGCTCATCCGTTGCTCCGTTGGTGATTCCAGTTCTTATTGAAATAAAGCCAAAGGGTAGTTAGCATCACCAGACAAGGGGTCAGTTTAACATCTCATCTGAAGGAAGTGGATGGCAGTGTTGCACCCCTCGTGCACCTCCTCATTAATCTGTGCAATTCGGATAATTGGTATAACAATCCGTCTAATGTACGTGCGTCCCTGATGCCATGTTAAATGCTGACTGGGTGGAGCGTTGCCTGTGGATGTTCCCTCAGTGAAACGTGGCGGAACAGAAGAGGCCTGAAAATGTAAGTTTCAATTTATGTTGGCATAAGTGTCTGCCCTGGCTCCAGCAGAATAGTGTGGGATTCCCACCCCCGATATTCCCTGGCTGGGCCGGGCTGCAGGATGTTGGTATTGGGGCTCGCTGCGTGTAAGTTCCTGGGGCCCAGCCCTCAGATTGACCGGGGCTTATTGCTGGCACAGTTGGTCAGGCGGACAGCCCCTGGAGTGGGGCTTGCACCCCAACTTTCACAATCAGAGGTACAATCTCCTTGAGTACATTTTGTGCGAAGAACGACAAGCTGTCCCGCCCGGTGACCGGTGTGTCTGACCAAATGTTGTTACATAGATACATAGAAGATAGGAGCAGGAGTAGGCCATCCGGCCCTTCGAGCCTGCTCCGCCATTTAATGAGATCATGGCTGATCCTCCAATTCAGTATCCCGTCCCCGCCTTCTCTCCGTAACCCTTAACCCCTTTTGCCTGTAGAAATATATCTAATTCCCTCTTAAATATATTTAATGAGCTGGCGTACACTGCCCTCTGTGGCAATGAGTTCCACAGGTTCACCACCCTCTGAGTGAAGAAATTCCCCCTCATTTCTGTCCTAAATGGTTTAGCCCTTATCCTTAAATTATGTCCTCTAGTTCTGTTCTCACCCGCCAAGGGAAACATTCCTTCTGCATCTAGTCTGTCTAGACCTGTCAGAATTTTATACACTTCTATGAGGTCCCCTCTCAATCTTCTAAACTCCAGTGTGTACATCCCTAAACTACATAGTCTCTCCTCATAGGTCAATCCCGCCATTCCTGGTATCAGCCTGGTGAATCGCCGCTGCACCCCCTCCATGGCAAGAACATCTTTCCTCAGATGAGGCGACCAAAACTGTACACAGTACTCGAGCTGCAGCAAGGTATCCCTGTTCCTGTATTCCAACCCTTTTGCTATGAAGGCCAGCATACCGTTTGCCTTCTTGATCGCCTGTTGCACCTGCATGCTCGCCTTCAGTGACTGGTGTACAAGAACACCCAGGTCTCTCTGTACTTCCCCCTCTCCCAATTTATTGCCATTTAAATAATAATTTGCCCTCCCGTTCCTGCACCCAAGGTGGATAACTTCGCACTTGTCCACATTATAGTGCATCTGCCATTTATCCGCCCAATCACCCAGTCTGTCCAAATCGCTCTGGAGCTTCCTGGTCTCCTCCTCTGAGCCCACCCCCCCTCCTAGTTTAGTGTCGTCTGCAAATTTGGAAATGCTGCATCCGACTCCCTGATCCAGGTCATTAATGTAAATTGTGAACAGCTGGGGACCCAGGACAGATCCCTGTGGTACCCCACTTGTTACTGCCTGCCATTCAGAAAATGAGCCGTTTATTCCAACTCTCTGTTTTCTATCTGACAGCCAGTTCTCTATCCACGTCAATACTTTCCCCTTTATCCCATGAGCTTCAATTTTCCCTGCTAATCTTTTATGTGGGACCTTATCGAAGGCCTTTTGGAAGTCCAGGTACACCACATCTACTGGCTCTCCCCCATCTATTTTACCAGTTACTCCCTCAAAAAATTCCAATAGATTAGTCAAGCATGATTTACCCTTTGTAAATCCATGTTGACTCTGTCCTATCCTGTCCCCATTTGCTAAGTGCTCCGCTATTTCATCCTTAATGATGGACTCCAGCATTTTGCCCGCAACTGATGTAAGGCTTACAGGTCTGTAATTACCTGCTTTTTCCCTACCCCCCTTTTTGAATAGTGGGGTAACGTTAGCTACCCTCCAATCCATGGGCACTGTTCCCGAGTCTAATGAATTCTGAAAAATCATACTTAGTGCATCCGCTATCTCTAGGGCCACCTCCTTCAGCACCCTAGGATGCATGTTATCAGGCCCTGGGGATTTGTCCGCCTTCAATCCCTTTAGCTTCCTTAACACCATATCCTTAGAGATATTGACTTGCGTCAGTTCCTCCTTTGCAAATGTCCCTATTTTTCCCGATATCCCAGGGAGGTTTTTTGTGTCTTCCTTCGTAAAGACTGACCCAAAGTATGCATTTAGTTGGTCTGCCATTTCCTTATTTCCCGTTATATATTCCCCCGTATCTGACTGCAATGGGCCAACTTTGGTTTTCACCAGTCTTTTCCTCTTGATATACTTATAAAAGCTTTTGGAGTTAGTTTTTATATTTTCCGCCAGCTTGCTTTCGTAAGCTATTTTGCCCCTCTTGATTAAGCCCTTTGTCCTCCTTTGCTCTATCTTAAACTGTTCCCAATCTTCCGCTCTGGCGCTTTTTTTGGCTATTTTATACGCCCTATCTTTGGATTTTATGCTGTCTCTAATTTCCCCTGTTATCCACGGTTGAGTCACCTTTTTAGATTTCCTTTTATGCCAGATTGGTATAAACAATTTTTGCAATTTTGTCATTCTATCTTTAAATGCTTGCCATTGTTTATCTACCTCCAGTCCTCCCAGGAACGTTGTCCAATCAGACCTACTCAGTTCCCGTCTAATGGCATCATAATTCCCCTTGTTTAAATTCAGGACCTTAGTATCTGAGTCAATTTCTTCGCTCTCCATTTCGAGTGAGAAATCGATCATGTTATGATCGCTCTGACCCAAGGGTCCCCGTACAACAAGATTACTAATTAGTCCCTTCTCATTGCACAGTACCCAGTCCAATATAGCCTGTTCCTGAGTTGGTTCCTCGACATATTGATCCAGATAACCATCCCTTAAACACTCAAGGAATTCCTCCTCCTCATTATTTTTACTGATTAGGCTATTCCAATCTATATGTAAGTTAAAGTCACCTATGATGACAGCTGTGCTCTTATTGCACGCTTCTCTAATTTCCCTCGTGATGCCCTCCCCAACCTCTATTTTACTATTTGGAGGCCTATATACCACTCCTATTAATGTTTTTCGCCCCTCGCTATTTCTTAGCTCCACCCATATAGATTCTGTATTAACTGAGTTAATATCCTTCCTTTCAATTGCATTTATCCCTTCTTTTACCAGCAATGCTACCCCTCCTCCCTTCTTTGTGTTTCAGTTATATCTGGTTTGTGCCAATTACATGGAGGAAACGAAATACAGCAGATAATCAAACTTGGTTATTGAAACCCGAAGGTAGGAATTCTTGATTTCGACACCTGTCACAGAGATAAAAGGCAGAGATTTTGAGGCCTCTCACCTGATGGAAACTGGGCGTTGGTGGAAAATGACTAACCAACCTGTCCCTCAATCTCGCCCCTTCCTCACGCCCCTGGGCTACTGGACCCCCGCCTGAGTCAGGACCCTTTAATGTGTAAACCGGGGTTGTGTGACGGTCACCATTTTAGCGCAGATACCTCCCACAGTGCAGTGCTCCCTCAGTACTGCCCCTCTGACAGTGCGGCGCTCCCTCAGTCCTGCCCCTCCGACAGTGCGGCGTTCCCTCAGTACTGGCCCTCCGACAGTGCGGAGCTCCCTCAGAACTGCCCCTCTGACAGTGCAGCACTCCCTCAGTACTGACCCTCTGACAGTACAAGACTCCCTCAGTACTGACCCTCTGACAGTGCGGCGTTCCCTCAGTACTGCCCCTCTGACAGTGCAGCACTCCCTCAGTACGGCCCCTCTGACAGTGCAGCACTCCCTCAGTACGGCCCCTCTGACAGTGCAGCACTCCCTCAGTACTGCCCCTCTGACAGTGCAATGCTCCCTCAGTATTGCCCCTCTGACAGTGCAATGCTCCCTCAGTATTGCCCCTCTGACAGTGCAATGCTCCCTCAGTATTGCCCCTCTGACAGTGCGGCGCTCCCTCAGTACTGCCCCTCTGACAGTGCGGCGCTCCCCTCAGTATCCCTCAGTATTGCCCCTCTGACAGTGCAATGCTCCCTCAGTATTGCCCCTCTGACAGTGCGGCGCTCCCTCAGTACTGCCCCTCTGACAGTGCGGCGCTCCCTCAGTACTGCCCCTCTGACAGTGTGGCGCTCCCTCAGTACTGCCCATCTGACAGTGCGGCGCTCCCTCAGTACTGCCCATCTGACAGTGCAGCACTCCCTCAGTACTGCCCCTCCCACAGTGCGGCGCTCCCTCAGTACTGCCCTCCGACAGTGCGGCGCTCCCTCAGTACTGACCCTTCGACAGTACAAGACTCCCTCAGTACTGCCCCTCTGACAGTGCGGTGCTCCCTCAGTACTGACCCTTCAACAGTGCAGCGCTCCCTCAGTACTGTGCCTCCGACAGTGCAGCCGTCCCTCAGTACTAACCCTCCAACAGTACAAGACTCCCTCAGTACTGCCCCTCTGACAGTACAGGACTCCCTCAGTACTGCCCTCTGACAGTGCAGCACTCCCTCAGTACTGCCCCTCCGACAGTGCGGCGTTCCCTCAGTACTGCCCCTCCCACAGTGCAGTGCTCCCTCAGTACTGCCCCTCTGACAGTGCAGCACTCCCTCAGTACTGCCCCTCTGACAGTACAAGACTCCCTCAGTACTGCCCCTCTGACAGTGCAGCACTCCCTCAGTACTACCCCTCTGACAGTACAGGGCTCCCTCAGTACTGCCCCTCCGACTGTGCAGGACTACCTCAGTACTGCCCCTCTGACAGTGCAGCACTCCCTCAGTCGTGCCCCTCTGACAGTACAGGACTCCCTCAGTACTGCCCCTCCGACAGTACAGGACTCCCTCAGTACTGCCCCTCCGACAGTACAGGACTCCCTCAGTACTGCCCCTCTGACAGTACAGGACTCCCTCAGTACTGCCCCTCTGACAGTACAGGACTCCCTCAGTACTGCCCCTCTGACAGTACAGGACTCCCTCAGTACTGCCCCTCTGACAGTACAGGACTCCCTCAGTACTGCGTTGAAATATCAGCTGAGATTTTCTGCTCAAGTCTCTGGAGTGGGACTTGAACCCACGACCTTCTGAGAAAGCTGTTGCTGAGCCTGCTCCCCGCCTCGTGTAAAGTCCTTGTTTTTGCACATTCCAGCTGTAGCCAGTAGATAGTAATCGAGGTGGGAATCCCTAATAGTCGAGGGTACTGAGACCAATTCCAGCGCAATCGCTGGATCAGAACAGACTGAGTCTGGTATTTTCCCGCAGCTTATCTTCATATTACATCATTAGGGGGAGAGTGAGAGACTTTTACGTTGGGCGGAATTTCAGGTGAAAGGACAGTAAACTAACCAATTCTGCAAACATAGTCTTCAGAATTTAGTGAGATAATTGGAATGTGCACAGATATAGTGTAGCTTAAACATTCACTCCCCACACAACTGGCGTACCGTGCAGGATGCACTGCAGCAACTCGCCAAGGCTTCTTCAACAGCACCTCCCAAACCTGCAAACTCTACCACCAAGAAGGACAAGGGTAGCAGGTGCATGGGAACACCAGCACCGCCACGTTCCCCTCCAAGTCACACACCATCCTGACTTAGAAGTGTATCGCCGATCCTTCATCGTCGCTGGGTCAAAATCATGGAACTCCCTCCCTAACAGCACTGTGGGAGCACCTTCACCACACGGACTGCAGCGGTTCAAGAAAGCGGCTCACCACCACCTTCTCAAGGGCAATTAGGAATGGGCAATAAATGCTGGCCTTGCCAGCAACTCCCACATTCCATGAATGAATAGTAAAAATCTGAAAATGTACAGATATAGCAAACTGAATTCAATGAAGAATAAAAGCTCCTGATTACATTAAGAATGTCTTTGAAATTGCCTCAGGGAGTATAGAATCATAGAATAGTACAGCACAGGAGGAGGTCATTTGGCCCATCGATTCTGCGCCGGCTTTTTTGAAGAGTAATCCAGTTAGTCCCACTGCCCCGCTCTTTCCCCATATCCCTAGAATTTTTTTCTCATTCAAGTATTTATCCAATTCCTTTTGAAGGCTACTATTGAATCTGTATCCACCACCCTATCAGGCAGTGCATTCCAAATCCTAACCACTCGTTGCGTAAAAAGGTTTTCCTCATGTCTCCTCTGGTTCTTTTGCCAATCACCTTAAATCTGTGTCCTCTCATTATCGACCCTTCAGCCATTGGAAACAATTTCTCTTTATTTACTCTATCTCTAAACCCTTTATGATTTTGAACACCTCTATCAAATCTCCTCTTAGCCTTCTCTGCTCTAAGGAGAACAATCCCAACTTCTCCAGTCTATCCACGTAACTGTAGTCCCTCATCCCTGGGACCATTCCAGTAAATCTCTGCTGTATCCTCTCCAAAGCCTTCATGTCCTTTCTAAAGTGTGTGCCCAGAATTGGACATAATATACCAGCTGGGGCTGAACTAGTGTTTTATAAAGTATTCTTGTACTTAATGTTTCACAAGAAGTTTGGATAAGAAACTTCAATCTTTAAATACTGTTTTAAGCAAAACATTAATTAAAGATTGAGTTGCATGATTTTCTCTTTTTCACAGATCCTCAGACCTGTAAAAATGTGTCACACCTTCTGTGAAAGTTAGGTTTTGAAAGTTTTGAAAATGTAGTTTTCTCAAGTGGAAGAATTATTTTGCCAGCATCTACAATTTGTTTCTGTTTTGATATTTGCAACACTGCTTCATCTATAGTATTTGAATTTATATACTTACCAAGCTTTTAGTTATGAAAATCTAGAATGAGCAAAAGAGCAACTGTCAAGAAAACTGTAAAAAAAGGAAATAGTTTAAAGGAGACAGGAATGGTCCAGGGGATGTTTGAAGTGCAAAGTCTTTCCCCCATCCAGTTAGTCCAAAAAGGCAGCTTCGAATTCCAACTCCTAACTGATGCAGTGAGATGGATGAGGACATGGTGTGTTTACCTGTGATGTTTCTGAGGTCAGATAGCTTCCTAACACTCACTCTAGTTCTTGGCTGTTGGGAAGTTAAGTTTGGGAAGGATGTTCTAAGATTAGTTGGTGGGTGTTGAGGAAGCTTTACTCGACATCTGCTACCATCCGCAGTTCCACAAAAAGTGGAAGCAGAACTGACATTCTCCATCGTGATGACATTTTGTCAAACAAATAAGTAAAAGAATTAGAACAGCTACAATCAGATTGCCCCATGACGCATTCAGTTCTTGTCATAATGGCTTTGTTTTAAATCCCACTATAGCTACTTACAGTGACATGAAATACAGTGGAGATGACTGGTTCTTGGCCAACATTAATGTTACGGGATATTACAGAGTGAATTACGATGAGAGGAACTGGAACAATCTCGTAAAGCAATTGAAAAGCGATCACACAGTGAGTACAATCTTTATCCTTTGCTTCGTTGTGCTTGTTATTAAAGAGCTGACAGAACAGTCGATGCCTTCAAAACCAAACTTCAAATGGGAGAAACAAGTAGCTCCCTTGGTTATGAAGCTATTAAAAGTGTAGAAGCTACTGCTGATGACGTTACTGTAGGAATGTTTAACCAGCATGTACCGAATTCCTCTCCATTGCTTTATCTGAGACATCAATGAGGGATTTTAACTCAGAGACTTTCTGCTATGAACCCGCTCCAGCAAGTTAGTTCCCGCCTGTCTGGGGCAGCCGGAGACCATTGCAGGCGGGAGGACGGGGGTGGCGCGGGATGGGTGGGTGGGTTGGAGATGGGGGGCAGGGGAGGCAGGGGCCATACAGGGGGGGTGGGGGGGCAGGCAGGTGAACAGGGTGGGCGGGGATGACCTCATCCGCCTGCAAAACTTTCCCGTTAAAATCAGCAACTTCAGGAAAGGGTCAAGTTACAAGCGGGAAAGGAAGCCGCTCATTTTTAACTGCCCACCTGTCCAATTTCTTCTGGTTGGGTCGTTTAAGTTCAACTCCATTACTGTACCTGGGTTAATGCCATGGTCAACATAGCAGAATATGATAAATGTTGAGTCTTCACTATATACCGTCTGTTAACGGATTTCCCGTGGTTGTGGTTGCAACAAAGGGTTGTTAGTCCAGTCACAATAACCTCCACATGATTCAGGCCCACGTGGTTTTCAACAACAAGCTTTAATATACAAAAGCAAAATACTGCGGATGCTGGAAATCTGAAATAAAAACAGAAAATGCTGGAAATACTCAGCAGGTCAGGCAGTATCTGTGGAGAGAGAAACAGCGTTAATGTTTTAGGTCGATGACCCTTTGTCAGAACTGGTCTTGCATATACATTGACTAATAACAGTACTAGTTTTTATATAACTGTCCTACAGTATTATATTAAATGACCAGCCATTAATACAACCTGTTTGTCTTCACGAAGTCTCGTTCAATTGATCAGATTTGTAATCTTTTGTGGATGGACTTCCAACTATCCCAAGAGCGCTCTGAACAAGAGGAAAAAGGTCCCATCCTTATACTATTCGGCTACCTTGGGCTGCACCTACGCACAACAGTATGTGTTGGTGCACATTGGCTGAGGCCACATATTGAGGTGTTTCCCCCGCTTCTAATCTTGCGGCCTTCATCTCTGTTCTACAAGCTTTGTTTAATGCATAGGCCATGTGACCTTGCATTATTCTGACTGCCTTGTTCTATCTCTTACTGTGGTATGTGGTGTCTTAGGAATTCTAGCGTGACAAGTTTCTGTTATAATATAAAGATAGGAATTTACAATCGCAAAATTTACCGGAAGTGCGTTCAGTATAAGATTTTATATATTAAATTTACAAGGTCAAAACTGAAAGAGGGCATCTTCATTCTTAAATCTCCAGTGCTGAATTATCATTCTGAAAACACAGCATTTCTCAACTTTTATCGCAGTGTATTTTCAGATCTGATAGAGGCAAAGTGGAAGAGCAGATTTTCCAAGTCCTCATCTCCCATCACCACTTTACACCCACAATACATGCCAGCCCTGAGCAAGGACTCAGAAACCATTGTGATCGCTGCTATTTGCTTCTGTTAAATCCCACTGAAGAATAGAATGGCTGAGATTGTAATTTAACACACAGTACCCGCTGTAGAGATTCAATTCAGCTTTTAAAGTGTAATTGTGTGAACCGTACTTGACATCTTTCTTTTATAGGTTTTTCCAGTCATAAACCGAGCCCAGATAATTGCTGACTCCTTCAATCTCGCAAGGTAAGTTGCTTAAAACTTCTTATGTGGCATCTAAAAACAACAAATGTGATCACACAGTGAAAGATAACATTAAATAACGTGAAACCAGTGAACAATATTGGTGCTTTTGTAAACATTCAAAGTGTTTTCTATTAGAAAGCAATCCATGCCCGCATGCAGAAAAACCTGGACAAGATTCAGGCTTGGGCTGATAAGTGGCAAGTAACATTCACGCCACACAAGTGCCAGGCAATGACAAGTCTAACCACCTCCTCTTGACATTCAATGGCATTACCATGGCCGAATCACCCTACCATCAACGTCCTGGGGTCACCATTGACCAGAAACTTAACTGGACCAGCCACATAAATACTGTGGCTACTAGAGCAGGTCAGAGGTTGGGTATTCTGTGGTGAGTGTCTCACCTCTTGACTCTCCAAAGCCTTTCCACCATCTATAAGGCACAAGTCAGGAGTGTGATGGAATACTCTCCACTTCTCTGGATGGGTACAGCTCTAGAAACACTCAAGACGCTCGACACCATCCAGGACAAAGCAGCCCGCTTGATTGGCACTTTATCCACCAGGTTAAACATCCACTGTCTCCACCGTGGCTGCAGTGTGTACCATCTACAGGATGCACTACAGCAACTCGGCAAGGCTTCTTCGGCAGCACCTCCCAAACCCACGACCTCCACCGCTTAGAAGGACAAGGGCAGGAGGTGCATGGGAACACCATCACCTCCAAGTTCCCCTCCAAGTCACACACCATCTTGCCTTAGACATATATCACCGCTCCTTCATCGTCGCTGGGTCAAAATCCTGGAACTCCCGACTTAACAGCACTGTGGGAGTACCTTCACCACACAGACTGCAGCAGTTCAAGAAGGTGGCTCACCACCACCTTCTCAGGGCAACTAGGGGTGGGCAATAAATGCCAACGACACCCACATCCCGGGACTGAATTAATTTAAAAACTCACACACACAGGTTATTTTTGTAGTAAACGTTACTTCGGAATGAGGGGGAGGTGCTTATTGAATGAGTGGAGCTCAGAGATATATTGGTTTTGGAAGGAGTGCAGCGCAGATTCACCTGAATGATACCGGTGGTTAAAAGGGTTAAATTATGAGGACAGGTTGCACAGACTAGACTTGTAAATGGCATTTAATTATCCATCAATAAGCCATAAGTATTAATCATAGTCAATATCATCCAGTTTATACTTAGAAGCTAAGAATAAGTTAATAAGTTAATGTGGTGGTTTCCAAACTGTGGAACATGTATCAGTAATGGAATGCAATGAGGATGGGAAAGAGAAAATAAATTAAAGAAAAAGGAACAATCAAAAATAAGAAAGGGAACACTTGTGGCTTTGAATAGAGCTTCATTCCATTTTCAAGTTGGGCTCCGGCAATGTTGACACAGAGTGGGGAGAGACTGTGAACATGGAGTGATTGTCACTCACTGCACATCCATTCATCACCCACTGCAAGTCCCTTACTCCCTCACTGCAAGCAAGTTCATCCCGCACTCACTCACTCACTGTGGAATGGGTAATTCAATAACAGGAATTTGCAATTGGCTTTAGCCAACAATGGAAGACTTTCCCAAGTTGCTCAATGCCCAGAGGGTATTTCAGTGTAATGGTGCTGAATAATTTTGTTTGTCATTGTTATTGGAGCATCATCTTTGACAATGGCAATTAAATCTTTTACCATTGACAGCCCTTGAACAAGCTACTCTTAGAATGAAGAATAAACTGACCGTATGTGTTTACTGCAAGGAGTAATTCAGTGACAGGTTTAACATTTTGTACAAATTCTGTATGTAAATCAATCTTTTTGTAAAATGACGTTTATTCTAAATGGCCCTAAAAATACAGTCGTAACTATTTGAAATACTGATAAATGTTAAAACTGCAGTCTGTTGGTAGATGAATTCACTCTTCATACCGAGATAATGTGCAGCCTTTATTTAAAGTGAAAATGATATAATGTCCATATCCATGGTTAGTGAGACATGAGGGGAAGTAAAAGTCTTTGGCTGAGTCCTGAAAGGTTTGAGGATCCCTGGCGAATGCAGCTTCCACAGGAAACTTTAAAGCTAATCATCATCTCCTGGTAATCATTTTAGTGAAAAAATCACCATGAGCACAAAACGGGAGAAGCTCTCCATAACATTTGTCGCCGACACCACAGCCCATCTGCTGCTGAACCTTCCTACATTGTTCATGATCTCCAGACTCCACTCTGCCAATCCAATGCTCTACATTCCCGCCTTCCATCCTCCACCTTCCATCTTATTCAACACTCTGAATCCGATCCCGCACTAAGTCCTGCTCACGGTTACCCCCATTTTTACTGACCTAGTGCTCCAACAGCTCAAATTTAATATTCTTGTCCTTTTTAAACCCACCTTGCCCTTCTTCTCATGATTTTTGTATCCTTCTCTAGCCTCTCAGCCTCTCTTCACAAACTCTCCATTCCTCATACTCTAGCTTCCCGTACATCCACATTTCCCTTCGCCCCACCATTGATGACCGTGCCTTAATCCACCTAGAGCCCACTCTGGAATTCTCTCCCAAAATCCCTAAACCTTGCGACCCACCTCTCTCGACCTTTAAGGCAGTCCTTAAAACCCAACTCTTTGACCGAGCTTTTGATCGCCCCTCCAAATCTTTTCTTCTTTGGCTTGATGTCTGTTTTCCGCCTGATTCTGTGAAACACCTTTGGATGTTTTTCTATATTAAAGGTGCTATATAAATACAAGTTGTTCTTTTGTAAAATGATCAACAGGAATAGTTCTATCAGCCCTCCCCACAGTGTCCCAGTGAAAGGTCAGTAAAAAAGCAAATTATTATTTAAATGGAGAGAGATTACAAAATGCTGCAGTACAGAGGGACCTGGGGGTCCTGGTACACAAAAAGTTAGCATACAGGTACAGCAAGTAATTTGGAAGGCAAATGGAATGTTGGCCTTTATTGCAAGGAGGATGGAGTATAAAAGTAGGGAAGTCTTGCTACAACTGTACAGGGTATTGGTGAGACTACACTTGGAGTACTGCGTACAGTTTTGGTCTCCTTATTTAAGGAGGGATATACTTGCATTGGAGGCAGTTCAGAGAAGGTTCACTAGGTTGATCCCTGTGATGAAGGGGTTGTCTTATGAAGAAAGGTTGAGCAGGTTTGGCCTATACTCATTGGAGTTTAGAAGAATGAGAGGTGATCTTATTGAAACATATAAGATGCTGAGGGGCTCGACAAGGTAGATGCAGAGAGGATGTTTCCCCTCCTGGGGGAATCTAGAACTTGGGGGCATAGTTTCAGAATAAGGGGTCGTCCATTTAAAATGGAGATGAGGAGGAATTTCTTGTCTCAGAGGGTGTTGAATCCGTGGAATTCTCTACCTCAGAGAGCTGTGGAGGCGGAGTCATTTAATATATTTAAGGTGGAGAAAGATAGATATTTGAATGATAAAGGAGTCAAGGGTTATTGGGAGCGGGCAGGAAAGTGGAGTTGAGGTCGATGATCAGCCATGATCTCATTGAATGACGGAGCAGGCTCGAGGGGCCGAATGGCCGACTCCTGCTCCTATTTCTTTTGTTCTTATGTCAGCTAGCCACTGTGTCAGAGGGTGTGCTTTCGCTTTGAATATATTCTGTCTTGTTTTACAAGTTACTCCACTGAAGATCAAATTGTCTATAAATTGCTGCAGCAGCGAAACAGTGAAAAGGAGAATTACAGCAAATCGATTGTTTCTCGAAGGCACTTTGTTCCGTATCCAATGGACTAATGTTCTTTGTCCTTGACAGGGCAAAGTACCGTCTCACCACAGCGGCACTGGACACCACAATATATCTGGTCAAAGAGGTGGACTATATTCCCTGGCAGGCTGCCCTGGATAACTTGGCTTACATTAAGATCATGTTTGACCGTAGTGAGGTTTTTGGACACATGAAGGTAAGGAATTCTGGAAATGCTCATTTCCAGCTGTTTTGAATTCTGTCAGTACTTTCTGAGCTTTTATGGTTGTGATCTCTAGCAAGTTAAACAAATGCCACTTTTGCCTCTTTATTATATAAAATGGATTTGTCATCACTGCAATGGAATACATTGCAGAAAAACCTAAATGTGATATATTAAAGGAGAGGAGTTGTCTAGAGAGAGTATTTTCTGTTCAAAGTATTCCTCCACTGTCCATTGGAAAATAAACAATCAAATATATTTCCAAATTTAAAAAATGAAATTTACTGCGTGTGATGAAAATGAATTATTTTTGTCTTGTTTAGGTTTGGTGCCTATCCCTTTAAATCCACTCTGTACTTCAGCAGTTTATAAAGTGACTGCTGTTCAGGCTAAGGTACAAAATGCAAAACTACAAGTAAAAACAACAAGAAAGAAAGACCACACAATACAATCTAGTCGCATCAAATAGGGAACAATGATCAACCTTGTTTGTAGCAAATAAAAACACTAATAAAAGATAGTGAAAGCCATAATAAAAGATAGGACTGCTTAAACTATGCAATGAACTCAGCCAGTATTGTATTTTCCCGGGGTTGCAGGACTCAAACCTCTCCAAAGCTCTGTAGCCCGACCACTTCCAGTTGAAACTGGTGATGGCCAATCAGGCAACTAACAGGAGGGGGAGGCCCCATGAATATCCCCATCCTCAGCCATGGTGGAGCCCAGTGAGTAAGTTGAAGAGACAAGTCTGAAGTGTCTTCATCCAAAATTGGCAAATTGATTATCCTACTGGGCCATCACCCAGGATCTCCACCATCATCAATGCCAGTGTCCAGCCAATTCGCTTCACTCCACATGATATTAAGCAGTGTCTGAGTCCATTGGACTCTGGACTCTGACTCATCCCAGCTGTGGTGCTGATAAGCTGTGCTCCCGAACTAGCCACTCGCATAGCCAAGCTGTTCCAGGACAGCTCCAACACTGGCATCCACTTGACATTGTGGAAGATTTTCCAGGATAAATCGAACCTATCTTTTTTAATCGACAACAACCTTCCACCAGAACTATTTGGCCTCGGACCTCATCACAGCCTTGATCCAGACAGGGATGCAAGAGGTGATGTGAGAGTAACTCCATTCGCTATCAAGGCAGTGTTTGGCTGAGTGTAGAAACAAGGTGACTGATTTTCATCTCGCCTGTAAATGGGGCGGGATGAAAACTGCGAAAATCCAGCCGACTTACCTGTCATGGGTTATGAACTCAAAGTGCCAAATTTTTACGTGATATCCTCAAGGAGCAAACACAAGGAATATTCACACATTTTAAATCAGTTCAAAAACATGACCCAAGTATCTCTCAAATATTACACATGTGTCTACATAGATAGAGAAAACAATTAACAAACTTAAAGCAGCACACGTCTGCAGGAAAGACATTAAAAATGCTTAATACAGTACTTCCAACATCCAAGACAAGACTACAAAGGGTTAAATGTTTTTTAGCTCTGTGCACAGAACAATAGGTGGAGCTAAAACAAACATAGAAACATAGAATCTAGGAGCAGGAGTAGGCCATTCGGCCCGTCGAGCCTGCTCCACCATTCAATACGATCATGGCTGATCATCCAAATCCAGTACCCTGTCCCGGCTTTAATCCCCACAGTACACATATCCCACCCGACCCCCGTAACCCCACGTATTTAATTCCCCCTAACATATCCCATCCTATCCCCATAACCCCACATATTTAATCCCCCCCTAACACTAAGGGTCAATTTATCATAGCCAAATCAACCTAACCCACACATTTTTGGACTGTGGGAGGAAACCGGAGCACCCGGAGGAAACCCACGCAGACACGGGGAGAATGTGCAAACTCCACACAGACAATCACCCGAGGTCAGATTCGAACCCGGGTCTCTGGCGCTGTGAGACACCAGTGCTAACCACTATGCCACCGTGTTGCCACAACAGATACTTCTTTTTAAAATAACAACAGAAAACGCTGGAAAAACTCAGCAGGCCAGGCAGCATCCGTGGAGAGAGAAAGAGAGTTGACGTTTCAGGTCGATGACCTTTCATCAGAACTGGGAAGAGCTGGAAATCAAATAGATTTAAGGCCAGGGTAAAGCTGGGAAAAGGGGGAGGGGATAAAGGAACAAAGGAGGAGATGAAGAGACATTAAGAGACATTAAGAGATATGCAAGGCTAGAGGTGGTGTTAATGTGACAGATTAAGGCTGAATGAAGTGTGAAATCTACTGGCAGAATGAAGGACAGCTGCCAGCTTCTAGGAGGAAAAAAAAGGTGGGGGGGACAAATAAAAGGGTGGATAAAATAAAATATAAATGTGATTGGAGCTGAGGTTATGATCTAAAATTGTTGAACTCGATATTGAGTCCAGAGGGCTGTAGCGTGCCTAAACGAAAGATGAGGTGCTGTTCCTCGAGCTTACGCTGAGCTTCCGTGGAACAGTGTATTAGGCCGAGGACGGTGAGGTCAGAGTGGGAGTGAAGCGGTGAATTAAAGTGACAGGCCACCGGGAGCTCGGGGTCCCCCTTACGGACTGAACGGAGGTGTTCCGCAAAGCGGTCACCCAATCTGCGTTTGGTCTCCCCAATGTAGAGGAGTCCACATCGTGAGCAGCGAATACAGTATACTAAATTGCAGGAAGTACAAGTAAATCGCTGTTTCACCTGGAAGGGGTGTTTGGGGCCCTGGACAGTGGGAAGAGGGGAGGTATAAGGGCATGTGTTGCATCTCCTGCGCGTCCACGGGAAGGTGCCGGGCGAAGGGGAAGGGGTGCTGGGGGTGGTAGAGGAGTGGACTAGGGTGTCGCGGAGGGAGCGGTCCCTGCGGAATGCTGAAAGGGGAGGTGAGGGGAAGATGTGTTTGGTGGTGGGATCACGCTGGAGGTGGCGGAAATGGCGGAGGATGATCCGTTGAATGTGGAGGCTGGTGGGGTGAAAGGTGAGGACAAGGGGAACCCTATCGTGGTTCCGGGAGGGAGGGGCAGGGGTGAGGGCAGATGTGCGGGAGATAGAACGGACACGGTCGAGGGCCGTGTCGACCACGGTAGAGGGGAATCCTCGGTTGAGGAAAAAGGAAGACATGTCGGAAGCACTGGTATGGAAGGTGGCATCATCAGAGCAGATGCGGCGGAGACGGAGAAACTGGGAGAATGGAATAGAGTCCTTACAGGAGGCGGGGTGGGAGGAAGTGTAGTCCAGGTAGCTGTGGGAGTCGGTGGGCTTGTAGTGAATGTTAGTCAATAACCTATCCCCAGAGATGGAGATGGAGAAGTCGAGGAAGGGAAGAGAAGAGTCGGAGATGGACCATGTGAAGGTGAGGGAAGGGTGGAAATTGGAAGCATAGTGAATGAAATGTTCTAGTTCAGGGCGAGAGCAGGAGACGGCACCGATACAGTCATCAATGTACCGGAAAAAGAGGTGAGGGAGGGGACCCGAGTAGGACTGGAACAAAGAGTGTTCCACATATCCCACGAAAAGGCAGGCATAGCTAGGACCCATGCGGGTACCCATAGCAACACCTTTTTAAAAGACAGACTTTCAGACAAAAGAAATGCTGTAACTTCTTAAACATCCATAGTCAGGAAAACTTCCACACTTTAACACAAACTGAAATTCCAGCATCTTTTAAGTTTCATTCACCCAGTAATTCTTGTGTTTCATTTTTCTTGGCACAGAAGCTGGCAGGATATCTCCCTCTTCTTCTTAGGCAGTCCCTCGGAACCGAGGATGACTTGCTTCCACACTAAAAATGAGTTCTCGGGTGACTGATGAGTCCAATGCGGGACCTACAGTCTCTGTCACAGGTGGGGCAGACGGTGGTTGAAGGGGCGGGTGGGTGGGGTGCTTGGGTTGACGTGCGCTCCTTCCGCTGTTGTCCCGAACTTCATTTTAAAGGGTGGAAGATGCCTGTGTGTGAATTCTTTTAACGTGGGGTGGCCGTTGCACACCAGCTACCACACAGGCTTGACAGAGCAAGGTCTTGGTCCAATGGCAAGGGGATCCAAGACGATTGGAAACCAGGCTCTGCTACATCGGCCTAGCACACACACACAAACATACTCCTACTGTCCTCCTCCCTCCTTCCCGCAGGTCCTCACTGCCTGGGTTTCATAGGCTGCAGTGTGGTCTTCCCGACCCCGCTGCTGGTCCACGCTGCGCCACTCCTGGGCCTCGACCTCGCTGCTGTTCTCGTCCTCGCTCCTGGGCCTCGTCCTCGCTCCTGGGCCCCGACCTCGCTCCTGGGCCCCGACCTCGCTCCTGGGCCCCGACCTCGCTCCTGGGCCCCGACCTCGCTCCTGGGCCCCGACCTCGCTCCTGGGCCTCGTCCTCGCTCCTGGGCCTCGTCCTCGCTCCTGGGCCCCGACCTCGCTCCTGGGCCCCGACCTCGCTCCTGGGCCCCGACCTCGCTCCTGGGCCCCGACCTCGCTCCTGGGCCCCGACCTCGCTCCTGGGTCCGGTCCTCGCTCCTGGGCCCCGACCTCGCTCCTGGGCCCTGACCTCGCTCCTGGGCCCCGACCTCGCACCTGAGCCCCGACCTCGCTCACTCCTGCGTCCCGAACACCTTATAGTGTGTCTCCTTCCAGTGAGTGTGTCCCGCGGTGTCTCCTTCCAGTGAGTGTGTCCTGCGGTGTGTCTCCTTTCAGTGAGTGTGTCCCGCGGTGTGTCTCCTTCCAGTGTGTCCCGCGGTGTGTCTCCTTCCAGTGAGTGTGTCCCGCGGTGTGTCTCCTTTCAGTGAGTGTGTCCCGCGGTGTGTCTCCTTCCAGTGCTTCAGTGACGGTTTCAACTTTGTTTCTTTTCTTTCACCTTTTGAACTGTCGTCTCAGCAGCTTGTTTTGGTTTTCTAACTCCCTGTTCTTTCCCTTCATTTACTGAGTTCCCAGATTTCTGGTTTCTAGCTGCTGACGTTCTTTTTCCCTCTCTATTATTTTCTGTGTTTCCGAATGTTTTACTTCTCTTACTTCACCGCGCTGCGCACAGAAATGAGCTGCATAGCCTAACAAACGCTTCCCTTTGTCTAATTTGACCTTTCCCAGAAACACTTGGCTCTGGACCCACTCTATCACCTTCTGATGTGAGTCTCCTTCCAGACTCGTCCGAAGCGATACTAAATCAGTTATACATAATTTTTTGAATTCTTTATCGATGGCGTGCTCAACTTCTGTCAAGCCCACCATTTCTACTGGTAGGTCGCAATGCCCTACACTCCTGAAGGTTCCCTTCCTTAACTGGCTAGGTCGCGCTAACCCCGCCAGTCCTAGGATCTTACTTATAGCGAATAGTTTATAAAAGAATCAGCTGTTAGGCAGCCTCCTGGCTCGCCAATTTGTAAGGATCCCAGAGGGACCCTGATTCTGAGAGGTTCAAAGTTGACCCGCATTAGTGTCAGTGATTAAACTTTATTCAGCACAAGCAAGACTTAATACATTACAGTATTAGAGCAGCAGTTTACAGAATATAATTGAGACTTTTATTACCCCGTTATGCTCTGGGTAGAAACATAGAAGATAGGAGCAGGAGTAGGCCATTTGACCCCTTGAGCCTGTTCCGCCATTTAATGAGATCATGGCTGATCATCCAAATTCAGTACCCTGTCCCTGCTTTCTCCCCATATCCCTTGATCCCTTTAGCCTTAAGAAATATATCTAACTCCTTCTTGAATATATTTAATGAATTGGCCTCAACTGCCTTCTGTGGTAGAGAATTCCACAGGTTCACCACTCTCTGGGTGAAGAAATTCCTTCTCATCTCAGTCCTAAATGGCTTACCCCTTATCCTTAGACTGTGACCCCTGGTTCTGGACTCCCCCACCATCGGGAACATCCTTCCTGCATCTAGTCTGTCTAGTCCTGTTAGAATTTTATAAGTTTCAATGAGCTCCCCTCTCATTCTTCTAAACTCTAGCGAATATAAGCCTAATCGACCCAATCTCTCTTCATACCTCATTCCTGCCATCCCAGCTATCAGTCTGGTGAATCTTCACTGCACTCCCTCCATGGCAAGAACATCCTTCCTCAGATAAGGCGACCAAAACTGCACACAATACTCAAGGTGTGGTCTCACCAAGGCCCTGTACAACTGCAGCAAGACATCCTTGCTCCTGTACTCGAATCCTCTTGTTATGAAGGTCAGCGTACCATTTGCCTTCTTAACTGCCTGCTGCACCTGCATGCTTACCTTCAACGACTGGTGCACAAGGACACCCAAGTCTCGTTGCACCTCCCCTTTTCCCAATCTATTGCCGTTCAGATAATAATCTGCCTTCCTGTTTTTGCCACCAAAGTGCATAACCTCGCATTTATCCACATTATACTGCATCTGCCATGCATCTGCCCAATCACCCAACCTGTCCAAATCATACTGGAGTTTCTCTGCATCCTCCTCACAGCACACACGCCCACCCAGCTTTGTGTCTTCTGCAAACTTGGAGATATTACGTCTAGTTCCCTCGACGAGATCATTAATATATAGTGTGAATAACTGGGGTCCTAGCACCGATCCCTGCGGTACCCCACTAGTCACTGCCTGCCACTCGGAAAAAGACCCGTTTAATCCAACTCTTTGCTTCCTGTCTGCCAACCAGTTCTCTATCCAAGTCAGTACCTTACCCCCAATCCCATGTGCTTTAACTTTGTACGCTAATCTCTTATGCAGGACCTTATCGAAAGCCTTCTGAAAGTCCAAATACACCACATCCACTGGTTCTCCCTTATCTATTGTACCAGTTACATTCTCAAAAAATTCCAGTAGATTAGTCAAGCATGATTTACCTTTTGTAAATCCATGTTGACTTTGTCCGATCCTGTCACTGTTTTCCAAGTGCTCTGCTATTACATCTTTTATAATGGACCCTAGCATTTTCCCCACTACCGATGTCAGGCTTACCGGTGTATCATTCCCCGTTTTCTCTCTACCACCCTTTTTAAATAGTGGGGTTACATTAGCTACCCTCCAATCCATGGGAGTCACAACAGTGAGTCGGCCGCACCCTGTGTTTCTTGTCTCTCGTCTCTCATCTGTCTCTCGGGTGTCCCCTGGATTCTTCCTGAAATCTTCTACACTTTGCGGCTGTCGCGACCCCCTTCTTATACCTTTCCTATTATTCAAAGCCTATGGAGTCTTACTGAACCCATCACTGGCTTACGCCCAGTTCCCCAAAATCCAATCATGAAGATGCCACGTATGCAGCACCTCTACTTACTCAGGTTCTGGTCTTATGACCCCTGACATCATCTGTTTTTGACCATCAAGACTGATATCTGGGGCAGTTATGGCAACGCAATAGAACATGTCTCCATACTGGAGAGATACGGCACCCTTGATGGTCCTGTGAGAGGCCCATGTTTTAGCTCACTGCCAGACAACTTAACATTCCAGTACGGTTGCAACTACAACTCCAGGCTGTCCAGGTTACAGCCTTTCATTATAGGCAAAGGGTTACATATCTAATATAATTCAGGTTACCATTGCATACAGGTGATCATTACAGACTTCTACATTTAATTCTTACACACGATTATAAATCCATTACTGATGATTATAAGATAATAAAATAAGTATTTTAAAAACCAACTAATCCATGAAGCTCATACGTGCAGGCCCTCCCACCACAATCTTTAAGGACCGCAATTTAGTTGGCCAATGCAGCTGCCAGAAACAGATGGGGAGGTAATTAAAATATTGAACTGGGGTCAAATGACAGACTTAAGACCCCAATGCCATTTATTTGTCCAGTACTGTGGCCAACATTACTTCCTCAACCCACCCACAAATCATGGAGGCTACAGGCTGGGATGCTACCTCCAATAAAGGAGTCATTCGCTGCAGTAAGGCCAAGTTGGAATCAAGTCTGGCACTCAGTTGCCTTCAGTACTTTGGGACTTTTGAGCTGTAAAACTTCCTTAACTTCAATCCTTGCTGCCAGGTGTGTTCTTTAAATTTCTCCAAAGCTGAATTAAGTTGCTCCATTGACGCTCCTCTGTGCAGCCTTCGCCTTTAAGGTGCTGTGGCAGGCCTGAGATCAGTGTCTGACCCACCAGACTCCTGCCCTTATAAGCAGCACAATTCATGCTGGCAACTTGCCTGTTCAATGCTAATGAGGTCCAACTATGATGGCGATATCATCCAACGCCCCATCACCGCCCGATATCATCCAACGCCCCGTCACCGCCCGATATCATCCAACGCCCCGTCACTGCCCGATATCATCCAACGCCCCGTCACTGCCTGATATCATCCAACGCCCCGTCACCGCCCGATATCATCCAACGCCCCGTCACCGCCCGATATCATCCAACGCCCCGTCACCGCCCGATATCATCCAACGCCCCGTCACCGCCCGATATCATCCAACGCCCCGTCACCGCCCGATATCATCCAACGCCCCGTCACCGCCCGATATCATCCAACGTCCCGTCACTGCCCGATATCATCCAACGCCCCGTCACCGCCCGATATCATCCAACGCCCCGTCACCGCCCGATATCATCCAACGCCCCGTCACCGCCCGATATCATCCAACGCCCCGTCACTGCCCGATATCATCCAACGCCCCGTCACTGCCCGATATCATCCAACGCCCCGTCACTGCCCGATATCATCCAACGCCCCGTGACTGCCTGATATCATCCAACGCCCCGTCACCGCCCGATATCATCCAACGCCCCGTCACTGCCCGATATCATCCAACGCGCCGTCACCATCCGATATCATCCAACGCCACTGCCTGCCCGATATCATCCAATGCCTCGTCACTGTCCGATATCATCCAACGCCCCGTCACTGCCCGATATCATCCAACGCAAGTTCTCTTCCAAGTCACTTGTCATCCTGACAGGGATATTGCTGTTTCTTGATTGTCAGTGGATCATTAATCTGAAATTCTCTACCTAAAGCCACTGTGAGAACACCAACGCCACACAGACTGCTCAAACAGAAGACCCACCACCTTCTCGGGGCAGCTAGGGGTGGGTAATAAATGCCGGCCTTCCCGAGCATAAGTAAAAAAACTGGCAACACTACTGAAATAGCGAGTGGGAATTATTGTTCTCTATCATCAAAGTAATGAAATCAGAAAAGCATGAGCTGAATACTGGGATCTTCATCAAATGCTTTACCTGGGTCTGAACTTTCTGAAAGTGGGTTTTCAGGTCTGTCCGTGCCTTGCTAACAGAGAGTCTACGGGTGACTTTAGAACAGGTTAACAGGAAGCTTCTGGTAGAAGATAAATGGTTGTGCACGTGATTGAGATCTGATACATTTAATTTGATGTATCTGTGGAGGTAGCTGCCATTTATAAGGCCCATGGGGCAATGTATTTGTGTATATTTTGTGATTAATACTTTGTTATTGTGTTACTAATAGAATTACATGAGGCAACAGGTGACCCCACTGTATGAGCACTTTAAAAATCTGACTGATAACTGGAAGAATCCTCCTGCCGGTCACATGGAGCAGTAAGTATCCATTTACAATAATTACCAAATGGCCTAGACTTCTCCCCACACCCCACTCCCCCTCCAAAACCACAAATGTATTTGGGCGCATTTCCATGGCTTTGCCCCTGACCCCAACCTTGGAACCATTATCAATCTGGAGATGACAGAACTCCACCACCACCCAACATCTCCCATCTCCCACTTCCCACCATCTGCCATCCTCTCCCACCATCTCCCCAGTCACTTGCCCAGGAGGGAGTTTCCTCCTCATTCCCATTCAGGGACCTGATGGTTTCCCTTCCCCCACCCATGGTGGCTCATTGCTGCTGATTCAGGGAGACCTTTTCCTATAGAAAGACTCGGGATTCATTCTTCTCTCAAGCACCACCCTTGGTCTCAGGAAGTGGGATAAGGAGCCATGGACTGTGGTGGGAGAGGGATGTGTGGCAGTGGAGGAGGAAGTTGGTGAGGTATCTGGTGCATATTAACTGTCTCATTCATCTCTTCCTGTCCACTGTGTGACCATGGCTAGTGTGACTAGAACTCATGTTTCCAGCGTTCCCTCAGGCTGTGCAAAAACAGTCGCTCCTTCACTCACCGTCATTGGAACCTTCCCAGCCTGCCTGGCACTTGTGGGGTGGATGTTGTAGCCCAGACTGTCTGCTCCCCCTCGCTCCAGACTGTCTGCTCCCCCTCACTCCAGACTGTCTACTCCTCCTCGCTCCAGACTGTCTGCTCCTCCTCGCTCCAGACTGTCTGCTCCTCCTCGCTCCAGACTGTCTGCTCCTCCTCGCTCCAGACTGTCTGCTCCTCCTCGCTCCAGACTGTCTGCTCCTCCTCACTCCAGACTGTCTGCTCCTCCTCACTCCAGACTGTCTGCTCCTCCTCGCTCCAGACTGTCTGCTCCTCCTCACTCCAGACTGTCTGCTCCTAGAATCATAGATAGAATCATAGAAAGTTACAGCACGGAAGGAGGCCGTGCTATAACTTTCAGCCCATTGTGTCCGCGCCGGCCAACAGAGAGCTATCCACCCTAATCCCACTTCCCAGCTCTTGGTCCGTAGCCCTGCAGGTTACAGCATCATTACAGGTGGCATAGTGGTTAGCACTGTTGCCTCACAGCGCCAGGGACCCGGGTTCGAATCCGGCCTCGGGTGACTGTCTGTGTGGAGTTTGCACATTCTCCCCGTGTCTGCGTGGGTTTCCTCCCACAGTCCAAAGATGTGCGGGTTAGGTTGATTTGGCTATGATAAATTGACCCTTAGTGTTAGGGGGATTAAATACGTGGGGTTACAGGGATAGGGTGGGATATGTGTCGGTGCAGGCTTGATGGGCCGAAATGGCCTCTATCTGCACTGTGGGGATTCTGTGATCACAAGTGCACATCCAAGTACTTTTTAATTGTGGTTAGGGTTCCTCCCTCTACCACCCTTTCAGGCAGTGAGTTCCAGACCCCACAACCCTCTGGGTGAAGAAATGTCCCCTCCAATCCCCTCTAAACTCTCCACCAATTACTTTAAATCTGTGCCCCCTGGTTTTTGACCCCTCCGCTAAGGGAAATAGGTCCTTTCTATCCACTTTATCTAGGCCCCTCATCACTTTATACACCTCAAAATGGTCTTCCCTCAGCCTCCTCTGTTCCAAGGAAAACAAACCCAACCTATCCAGTCTTTCCTCATAGCTAAGATTCTCTACTCCCGGCAACATCCTTGTAAATCTCCTCTGTACCCTCTCTAGTGCAATCACATCTTTCCTGTAATGTGGTGACCAGAACTGCAAGCAGTACTCTAGCTGAGGCCTAACTCGTGTTTTATACAGTTGAAGCATAACCCCCCCTGCTCTTGTATTCTATGCCACGGCTAATAAAGGCAAGCATTCCGTATGCCTTCTTAACCACCTTTTCTACCTGGCATGCTACCTTCAGGGATCTGTGGATATGCACTCCAAGGTCCCTCTGTTCCTCTACACTTCTCAGTATCCTACCATTTAATGTGTATTCCCTTGTCTTGTTAGCCCTCCCCAAATGCATTACCTCACACTTCTCTGGATTGAATTCCATTTGCCACTTTGCTGCCCACCTGACCAGTTCGTTGATATCTTCCTGCAGTCTACAGCTTCCTTCTTCAGTATCAACCACACAACCGATTTTAGTATCATCTGCAAAATTCTTAATCATACCCCCTATATTCAAGTCTCGATCATTGATATATACCACAAAAAGCAAGGGACCTAGTACTGAGCTCTGCGGAACCCCACTGGAAACAGCCTTCCAGTCACAAAAACACCCACCAACCATTACCCTCTGCTTCCTGTCTCCGAGCCAGTTTTGAATCCAACTTGACACTTTGCCCTGGATCCCATGGGCTTTTAACTTCATGACCGGTCTGCCATGTGGAACCTTATCAAAAGCCTTGCTAAAGTCCATATACACTACATCAAATGCACTACCCTCATCTACCCTCCTTGTTACCTCCTCAAAAAATTCAATCAAGTTTGTCAGACACGACCTTCCCTTAACAAATCCTTGCTGACTATCCTTGATTAATCCGTGTCTTTCGAAATGAAGATTTATCCTGTCCTTCAGAATTCTTTCCAATAATTTTCCCACCACCGAGGTTAGGCTGACTGGCCTGTAATTACTAGGTCTATCCTTTTCTCCCTTTTTAAACAAGAGTACCACATTAGCAGTCCTCCAGTCCTCCGGCACCACACCTGAAGCTAGAGAGGATTGGAAAATGATGGTCAGGGCCTCTGCTATTCCCTTTTTTGCTTCGCTTAACAGCCTGGGATACATTTCATTCAGGCCTGGAGATTTCTCCACTTGTAAAGCTGCTAAACCCCTTAATACTTCCTCTCTACTATGTTTATTTCATCTCATATTTCACACTCCTCCTCCCTGATAGCAATGTCTGCTTCGCCCCTCTCCTTTGTGAAAACAGACGCAAAGTATTCATTAAGAACCCTACCGACGTCTCCCGCCTCCACACACAGATTACCCTCAAGATCTGTAATAGGCCCTACCCTTTCTTTAGTTATCCTCTTACTCTTAATATATTTATAAAACATCTTTGGGTTTCCCTTGATTTTACATGCCAAGAATTTTTCATGCTCTCTCTTTGCTTTCCTAATATCCTTTTTAATTGCACCCCTGCACTTTCTGTACTCCTCCAAAGATTCTGGAGATTCTGGAGTATTTAGCCCTCGGTATCTGTCATACGCCTCCCTTTTTTTCTTTATCCTACCCTGTATGTCCTTAGACATCCAGGGGGCTCTAGATTTGTTAGTCCCACCTTTTTTCTTTAAGGGCACATTTTTGGTCTGAACCCTCCGGATCTCCTCCTTGAAAGCCTCCCACTGCTCGGACACTGATTTACCTTCAAGTAGCTGTTTCCAGTCCACTATGGCTAAATCCCCTCTGAGCTTAGCAAAATTTGCTTTTCCCTCATTTAGAATTTTTATTCCTGGTCTATCCTTGTCCTTTTCCATAACCACCTTAAATCTAACTGAATTATTGTCACTAGCACCAAAATGCTCCCCCACTGATACGCCTTCTACCTGCCCAGCTTCATTCCCTAAAACTAAGTCCAGAACTGCCCCCCCCTTGTTGGGCTTGCTACATACTGGCTAAAAAAGTTCTCCTGGATGCATTTTAGGAATTCCGCACCCTCCATACCCTTCACTCTTATTTTATCCCAGTTAATATTGGGGTAGTTGAAATCCCCTACTATTGCTGCCCTATAGTTTTTGCACTTCTCAGAAATTTGTCTACATATTTGCTCTTCTATCTCCCTCTCACTGTTTGGGGGTCTGTAGTACACTCCCAGCAGTGTGATCGCCCCTTTTTTGTTTTTCAATTTGACCCATATGGCCTCGTTTGATGATCCCTCCAACATATCATCCCTCCTCACAGCTGTAATAGTTTCTTTAATCAATATCGTGACCCCCCCTCCCTTTTTACCTCCCTCTCTATCCCGTCTGAAAATCCTGTAACCAGGAATGTTGAGCTGCCATACCTGCCCCTCTTTCAGCCACATCTCAGTAATATCTATAATATCATAGTCCCAAGTATCTACCTGTGCCCTCAGCTCATCTGCCTTGTTCGCTATACTCCTTGCATTGAAGTATATACCATTTAGTACAGGCAAACCTCCTTGTTGACTGCTATCTAGCCCTCGATTCCTCTGTCCTTCCAATTTACTTTCTACATTTTTGTTTTCTAATTCCAGTTTTTCTTCCCCCCCCCCTACTGACTCTATTCTTAGGTTCCCATCCCCCTGCCAAGCTAGTTTAAACCCTCCCCAACAGCACTAGCAAACCCTCCCACGAGGATATTGGTCCCGTTCCCGTTGAGGTGCAACCCATCTGGCTTGTAGAGGTCCCACCTGCTGCAGAAACTGTTCCAATTCCTCAAGAATCTAAAGCTCTTCCTCCTACACCATCTTTCCAGCCACGCATTCATCTGCTCTATCTTCCTATTTCTGGACTCACTAGCACGTGGCACTGGTAGTAATCCGGAGATTACTACCTTTGAGGCCCTACTTTTTAACCTCTTTCCTAGCTCCCTAAACTCTGCCTGCAGGACCTCATCCCTCTTTCTACCCATGTCGTTGGTACCGATATGGACCCCGACCTCTGGCTGTTCATCCTCCCCCCTCAGAATGCTTTGCAACCGTTCAGTGACATCCTTGATCCTGGCACCAGGGAGGCAACATACCATCTTGGAGTCACGTCTGCGGCCGCAGAAACACCTGTCTGCTCCCCTAACTATTGAATCCCCTATCACTATTGCTCTCCCTCTCCTCTTCCCCCCTCCCCCCCAGCCTGTGCAGCTGAGCCTTCCATGGTGCTGTGGATTTGGCTCTGGCTGCTCTCCCCAGAGGTACCATTGCCCTCACCAGTACTCAGCACTGAATACTGGTTAGTGAGCAAGATGGGCTCAGGGGACTCCTGCACTACCTGCCTGGTCCTCCTCTTCTGTCTGACGGTTACCCATTCCATCTCTGTCTGCACACTCTTAAGCTGCGGGGTGACCACCTACCGAAACGTGCTATCCACGTAGCTCTCAGCCTCGCGGATGCACAGCAGTGACTGCAGCCGCCGCTCAAGCTCCGTAACCCGGTGCTCGAGCTGCTGTAGCTGGCAACACTTCCCACACATGTGGTCGTCCAGACCACGGGAGGTGTCCAGGACTTCCCACATGGCACAGGATGTGCATTCCACGGGTGTGAGCTGCCCTGCCATACCTCTAATTAACAGACTATTTACTAACCTAGCTGGAATAAACTTAAAACTTTAAGAAAGCCAAGTATAAACACTTACCAGATACTCACCAACCAGCTCCCTGCCCTTGTGCCGACATCACATTTGACTTCTGACGTCACTCTTTGAAAATTCTGCCGGTGCTGAGTTGGTGTCGCCGCCTCGCCGCTCCTCCCAGGGCCGCACAGCCACCGCTGCTGCTGCTCCTCCTCACTCCAGACTGTCTGCTCCTCCTCGCTCCAGACTGTCTGCTCCTCCTCGCTCCAGACTGTCTGCTCCTCCTCGCTCCAGACTGTCTGCTCCTCCTCGCTCCAGACTGTCTGCTCCTCCTCGCTCCAGACTGTCTGCTCCTCCTCGCTCCAGACTGTCTGCTCCTCCTCGCTCCAGACTGTCTGCTCCTCCTCACTCCAGACTGTCTGCTTCTCCTGTTCTGGGTCTGCCTGGCTTTCTTTGCCCTTCTTGTCCTTATCTAGGCCGACATCCGCCTCACTGGGCCTTAGGGTCTTGTTGACTGCAGGCAGCCCCGATGCTATTGTACCTTCTCCCATTCCCCTCTCACTCTGTCCTGCTGTTTCTACCTCTGTAAGATATACAGGCCTAAAACTTTGATCACGCTCCACTCGTTCCAGAGGGTTTTTCACCCCCTGCACACCTACTTTCAGGCAGGATCAGATTTTGGGCCACAATGTCTTCTGGCCCTGAAACCTGCAGCTAAATCGGATTTCCCTCCATCCCAATCAGCAGAACGATTATTTAACCTTCCCAGCGACTGAATTCGACCCCTGCCCAGGACAATCCTGTTGGGTGACGGTGAGACTGAGCGTGGACTCAGGAAAATGCTGTTCTTTGTGTCTTCAACTAAATCCAGTGAAGATTATTCATGAACAGACTGTACAGCAAACTAAATAAAAGAAAAGAAAGACTTGCATTTCTATAGCGCCTTTCACCACCTCAGGACGTCCCAAAGCGCTTTACAGCCAATGAAGTACTTTTTTGAAGTGTGGTCACTGTTGTAATGTAGGAGACGTAGCAGTGGCCGAATGTCCATGAACATTCGCCCTATTACCTGTCGTAAAGCCTGCACAAGGAGTGTGGAAACCTCGGAGAAACTGCCTCTTATCTGGGGTCTGGAAATTAGGAGAAATTCCAACCCATGGACTTTTGTGCAGAAGCCTCTTATCCTTGGATTGTGTGCAGAGGGACTTGCTTTCATCATTAATAATGAGAACCATATTTGAATACTTTTGAATTGCATCTTGTCAATACTGTAAAAGTTGTACGGTTTGTTTAGGTATCTTTGTGTGTAAGTCAATCCCAGATCAGACTGAATGGCGGATTATTGTGCCTGTTTTGCAGGTACAGTGCGATCAATGCGATGAGTGTGGCCTGTGGATATGGGCTCCAGGACTGTCAGAATACGTCGCAAGCATTATACAGGCAATGGATGGAAAATCCCAGTGTTAATCCGTGAGTCTTTTGCATGAAAGGGGAATATCAAAGTGGAGTTTGATAAAATGTAATCAGAGTTGATGGTAATATAGAGATTTACATAACATTGTATTCCAGAAAGAAAGCATTGGTAATATCTGATATTATAAATATCATTTATTTCACTCTCTGTGCTAATTCTGTAACATTATTTCTGATAAATAGAATCCAACTGAATCTGAAGACAACAGTTTATTGCAACGCAATTGCGTCAGGGGGTGAGAAGGAGTGGAACTTTGGGTGGGAAATGTTCCGGAATGCTACAATCGCCACAGAGGTGGACAAGCTGCGAGCAGCCCTGGCCTGTGCCACCGAGCCATGGATCCTGAACCGGTAAGAAGAGAGAATGAGCTGAGCTCATTAAACCGATTCCGCAGTCCACCAGGGCTAAGAGTGAGTGTTGACAATCTCTCACTAAACGGAGGAGACTCTCAGTCAAGGACATCTCCCTAATGCAGGGAAATAAACACAAACAGAGTAAGAGTGACCCGAGGTTGCAAAGACGAGTGTTTAAAGTTCCTCGCATTGTATAAGCCTTTACCTATGGGCCAAATATACTTTCAGCAGAAGAGAAGGTAAATCGGGAAGTTTTGGTGGGTGATGGCATGTTTGGGTGTTCGAAGCCTGCAGATGTCTGGAGGGTGAGATAGCTCGGGGAGGGTTTGTAGTTTTGCGAAAGAATACGTCCGGTTGCAAAGTGTAAAATTCCCGGGCAGGGAAGGGTCGGGCCAGGGGTTTAAATCTGGAAAATTATATTCCCACCCCGCGATGTAATATTAATGTGGAGCGCAGGGGGATCCCGCGGTGTCTGTTAGCTTGGCAACACGACCACTGCGGGAGGAGCCGACTGGTCAGAAGGTTTAAAACATTACTTCTCCGAGAACTCCTGTTGGCCCCTCCCCATGCCCCCCCCCCCGCCCCCCGCACACTCCCCCACACCCACCCCTGCACCCTCAAGATGCTCTCATCTTCCCCCGCCCCCTCCCCACGCCCCCCACACCCTTCCACCTTCCCCCGCCCCCTCCCCACGCTCCCCACATCCTCCCCACCCTCGCCCCCCCCGCACACTCCCCCATGCCCCCCCGCACTCTACCCCGCACCCTCAAGATGCTCTCACCTTCCCCCGCCCCCTCCCCACGCTCCCCACATCCTCCCTGCGCCCCCGCACCCCCACACTCCCCCCCCCCCCCACATTGAGATTTTGAGCCCCAGAAATGAATATTTGGATAGGTTGCTGCAGTGATTATATTTAAGCGATGTTGTAACCAGTTATATTGCAGTGAATCAGGAATTTATCATCCTTTCAAGAATTCTACTTATTTAATGTTTTCTTTGATATGTTAAAGATATCTTGAATATACTTTGGATCCGACTAAGATTAGAAAGCAAGATGCCACAAAGACCATTGTTTCCATTGCCAGTAACGTGGTCGGTCAATCTCTGGCCTGGGACTTTGTCAGGGCAGAGTGGCAATACATATTTGAGCAGTGAGTACCTGACCTTTCTGAATAATCATCAGTTTAACGAAAATCCTACATGTTGTGCATGAATTAGAATTTATCAATGCTTGGGCCTCAGCTGTTCACAATCTACATCAATGATTTGGATGAGTGGACCAAATGTAATATATCCAAGTTTGCTGATGATACAAAGCTGGGTGGGAATAGCTGAGGTCCAAGCACTGATTCTTGTGGTACCCCACTAGTTACATCCTGCCAAGCCAAAAATGACCCGTTTATTCCGACTCTCTGTTTTCTGTCCTTTAACCAATCCTTAATCCATGCTAGTATATTACCCCAATCCCATGAGCCCTAATTTTGTTAAATAACCTCTCGTGTGACACCTTATCGAATGTCTTCTGAAAATCCAAATACACCACATCCACTGGTTCCCCCTTATCTATTCTGCTAGTTACAACCTCAAAAAAACAGTTTCATCAAACACGATTTCCCTTTCAGAAATCCGTGTTGACTCTGCCTAATCCTATTATTATTTTCCAAGTGCCCTGTTACCACGTCCTTAATAATAGATTCTAACATTTTCCCTACTACCGATGTCAGGCTAACTGGTCTGTAGTTCCCCATTTTCTCTCTCCCTCCTTTCTTAAACAGTGGGGTTGCATTTGCTACCTTCCAATCCGCGGGAACCATTCTAGAATCAATGGAATTTTGGAAGATGACAACCAATGCAGCCACTATCTCTATAGCCACCTCTTTTAAAACCCTAGGATGTACGCCACCAGGTCCAGGGGATTTATCAGCTTTCATTCCCATTAATTTCTCCAGTACTATTTTTTACTAATACTAATTTCTTTCAGTTCCTCATTCTCGCTAGAGCCTTGGTTCTCCACTATTTCCAGGAAGTTTTTTGTATCTGAAGGCAGACACAAAGGGCTGGATTTTAATAATGGAGGCGGGTTGAGGACGGACCCGTACCCGGCTGCCGCCTCCCAGCACTTCCGACGGGCGGGTCGGGTCCCTCCGGGCGGGTCGAGTCCCTCCGGGCAACTGCTTGGAGGATGTCAGTTTCTCACGTCTGATGACGCGTTGTTTGTTTGAAAATTTAAAGGGGCCATGTCCCCTTTGCATACAAATGTCATTGGGATGGCTTGGTGCTTTATTATCTTGCAAGGGGAGTTGACAGCATCTGTTCTGAGCAAAATTTAATGAATGATATTGCTGGTCATATTATTCCAGAAAGAGATTCATGATTTTTTGATATATGACTTTATTATCTGACTATGAAATGAAAAGGATGCCAGATGTGTTCCAATCATTTGCTTCGTAATATTAATGCTTTTTTCTCTGAAAGGTGCTGGCTGCTGCAGGAATGGCAGCCCCAAAAACTAAGGCTACAGCCAGGTTCAGTGAGGGCTCTCTCCATGCTCTTGTGGAGGGAGTTAGAGGACGCCAAGAGCTCCTCTTCCCTGGAAACGGAAGGAGGAGGCCTCCTCAGCAAACCAAGGCAGCTTGGCTGCAAATTGCTGAGGAGGTGAGCTCGAGGCCTGTGTGCAGACGCACATGGGTTCAGTGTGGAAAAAGGTTTCATGATCTGCTGAGATCACCTAAAGTGTGGCCTCTGTGTTCTGGGAAATGGAAGTTTAAGAGTGAGGGCTCAGGGCGATTTCCATGTAGAATGATAGTGGTGACACTGAGCGCAAACCACCATTTATTGGACAGATGATGCCTGGGGTTTGAGACTGTTGGACTGATATTCATCTCCATGTGCTAGCCACCTGTGGTTGAAGCGTTAGCTTACGCGAATCTGGCATGGATGAGTGCATCCCTTCCCTGACGGCCATCAATGTGGTCGCCTGCTGCTGGATTGGCCACATCCGGCCCCGCAAGGCGTCACTCCCCGTCCTCCTACTCATCCTCCTCCTCATCCTCTTCCTCCAAGGAGGCTGAGTGCTGAGCCATTTGTTCATCCGGCAGCACTAAGCCGCACTGCTCTTCCTCCGAATCTGACGACCAGGATGAGAGGATGTAAATGGTTCCCATCCCGTTGTTATAGATTTCAGTTGAGGCAAGAGCTTGCAAGCACACACTCAAAGTGGCCTGAAATTATTCCAATCAGTTCAAACAACAGATGTGTGTCAGCTTGACCAGTCACAAGGTCAGTAAATTTGCAAAATCTTATCCCAAACCTCCAACAACAAAGTTGTTGCATTTGAATGCCAGCCATGTTACAGGAGCACTTTTAAAGTTCTGCACCAATAATGACTACATATCATGTCCTTCACCAAATCATCTCCTTGCAGCTGGACTGTTTCTGACAAGACGGGAAACAGGAGCCAGAGGCATGAAAATGGGAAACCTCTATGAAAATAGGATTATCAAGGCAGTTAACAGGCTCTTAACTACCTGTCCCACCGGTTGGAGGCGGGTCAGTTTGGGAGCATTTGAACAGACGCTCACGAAAATTGCGTGGGGGCGGGATGGAGGCGGGTTGGGTGTCTGAAGCCATTTTTTCCGATTTTCGCAGCTGACCCACCTCCAAACCCGCCTCCTTGGGGCTAATAAAATCGAGCCCAAAGTATTTGTTTAATTTCTCTGCCATTTCCTTATTCCCCATTATAATTTCTCTTGTCTCAGCCTGTAAGCGATCCTCATTTACTTTCGCTAATCTTTTCCTTTTTACATACCTATAGAAGCTTTTGCAGTCTGTTTTTATGTCTCTCACTAATTTACTCTCATTCTAGTTTCCTTTTCTTTATGAATTTCTTGGTCTTCCTTTGCTGAATTCTAAAATCCTCCCAATCCTCAGGCTTACTACTCTTTTTGGCAACATTATAAGCCTCTTCCTTTGATCTAACACTATCTTTAACTTCTCTTGTTAGCCACGGTTGGACCACTTTTCCTGTGGGGTTTTTGTGTCTTAAAGGAATGTATATTCGTTGTAAATTATGTATTAATTCTTTAAATGCTAGCCATTGCTTGTCTACCATCATACCTTTTAATGTAGTTTCCCAATCCACCTTAGCCAACTCGCTCCTCATACCTACGTAGCTTGCTTTGTTTAGATTTAAGACCCTAGTTCCGAATTTAACTAAATCACTTTCAAACTTAACATAAAATTCTATCATATTATGGTCACTCTTCCCAAAGGGCCCCTTTACTACAAGGTCATTAATTAACCCTTTCTCATTGCACAATATTAGATCTAAAATAGCCTGTTCCCTGGTTGGTTCCTCAACATACTGAGCTAGAAAACTATCTTGTATACATTCCATGAATTCTTCCTCCACACTATTACTGCAAATTAGGTTTGCCCAGTCTATATATAGATTAAAGTCCCCCATGATTATTGTATTACCCTTGTTACATGCGCCTCTAATTTCCTGATTTATATTCTGCCCTACATTATAACTACTGTTTGGGGACCTATAAACAACTCCCACCAATGTTTTCTGCCCCTTGCTGTTTCTTAGCTCCACCCAAACTGATTCTACTTCTTGATTTTCGGAGCGAAGATCCTTTCTCTCTACTGTCTTTATCCCATCCTTTATTATCAGGGCTACCCCCCTCCTCCTTTTCCATTTTGCCTATCTCTTCTAAAAGTTAAGTATCCTGGAATATTTAGTTCCCAACCTTGGCCACTTTGTAACCACGTCTCCGTTATGGCTATTAGATCGAACCTGTTAAATTCTACAAGGATTAATATTTGAAATATTTCATTGTTTAGATACGGTGGTGGGTCATTTTCATTCTCATCATTGATAGAGAGAGTGACACAGCGATTTTCAACAGAATTTGAACTGAAACAGGTTGGTGATAACTTTGAGAATTCTCTTGTTCTAGTTAGCTTAATCTGACAGTTGCTTGGTATAGTTTAACCACTCCTGCTCAGTGAGCATAACCCATCTCTCTCTCAAACAATATTTCTCATTTACCTAAACCATAGATTGAGCAGGCTCACTCAGTTAGCTTAACCGGTTGCCAGCTGAAGCTCGCCACTGCTCAGATAGTTTAACATTCCACTCATTTAGCTCAACCGGTCTTGTACTTAAATAGTCAAAAGCAAATTACTGTAGATGTTGGAGTTCTGATGCAGGTCAGGCAGCATCTGAGGAGAGAATGGAAATTAATGTTTCATTGTCGACCCTTGTTCAGTGTTTGCACATGAAACACTAATTGTTATCTCCAAAGATGTTGACTGACTGCTGTGTGTTTCCAGGACATTCTCCTTGTTCCTGCTTCTTATTTGCATAGCGTCATCAATCTTTCTCCATTAGCGAACCATCTGTCACTCAGATAGATGAAACAGGTGTCCATTTCAATAAGATAATCAATCTTGATCATTTAGCTTAGCCAGTCTTTGTGTTTGCTAACACTCCACTTAGTACTCCAGTGCAGTACTGAGGGAGCGCCGCACTGTCAGAGGGGCAGTACTGAGGGAGCGCCGCACTGTCAGAGGGGCAGTACTGAGGGAGCGCCGCACTGTCAGAGGGGCAGTACTGAGGGAGCACCGCACTGTCGGAGGGGCAGTACTGAGGGAGCGCCGCACTGTCAGAAGGGCAGTACTGAGGGAGCGCTGCACTGTCGGAAGGGCAGTACTGAGGGAGCGCTGCACTTTCGGAGGGACAGTACGGAGAGAGCGCCGGACTGTCAGAGGGGCAGTACTGAGGGAGCGCTGCATAGTGTAGGGTCAATACTGAGGGAGCGTCACACTGTCGAAAGGGCAGTACCGAGGGAGTGCCGCATTGTCGGAGGGGCAGTACTGAGGAAGCACTGCACTGTCGGGGCAGTATTGAGGGAGCGCTGGACTGTCGGAGGGGCAGTACTGAGGGAGCGCCGCACTGTCGGAGGGCCAGTACTGAGGGAGCGCTACACTGTCGGAGGGGCAGTACTGAGGGAGCGCTGCACTGTCGGGGCAGTATTGAGGGAGCGCTACACTGTCGGAGGGGCAGTACTGAGGGAGCGCTGCACTGTCGGGGCAGTATTGAGGGAGTGCCGCATTGTCGGAGGGGCAGTACTGAGGAAGCACTGCACTGTCAGGGGGCAGTATTGAGGGAGTGCTGGACTGTCGGAGGGGCAGTACTGAGGGAGCGCTGGACTTTAGGAGGGGCAGTACTGAGGGAGCGCCGCACTGTCGGATGGGCAGTACTGAAGGAATGCTGCACTGTCGGAGATGCCGTCCTTCGGATGAGATGTTAAACTGAGGCTCCGTCTGCGCTCTCAGGTGGTTGTAAAAGATCCCACGGCACTATTTCAATGCGCAGGGGAGTTCTCCTGGCCAATATTTATCCCTCAGGCTACATCACTGAAACCGGATTATCTGGTCATTGTGACATTTAGGGGGAGAAATTCAGTATCGCCCCATTTGGGGCGCAATTATCGGCCGGGCGCAAAGATTAGCGCCTGGCGCTAATTATCGCCACCGACTGCAAACTTGACTTTTATCGCCCCTGGAGGTGATTGGAGCGCTAAATCAGGTGCTTCACACCTTTCTTAAGGCACAAAGGCTGAGGAGCGAGGCGCTACCTCAGAGCGCTGGCGAAGCTCATGTGATGTCAGTCAACAATGGAACACACACACAATGGCACGGGCCCGTTCTTAAAGGGGATGGTTAATCTTGCTTTCCATCCACATCCTGCTCATTGCAGCCTTGAATCTTGGCCTGGATAGACCTGCACATCAAATCTGCTGGAAAGAACAATGGAGAGTACCAGGGAAAGAGCTCGAGTGCAGCCCCCACAGTCTCTTCTAAATCGATACAAGGAATGGCAAATCAAAATGAACCTGCAAAGTGCTGCTCAGTACCCAAAACTCCTTCACACAGCGTTGAATCTCTCCAGAAGTCTCTCTCCCTCTCTCTCAGAATGCGTGGTTCAAAAATGTCACCAACAATAAAAGGCAGGAAGCGGTCGCCTTTAAATAGCGCTCCCCCAGTCCCTTCATGACTGCAAAACGCTCCCCTCAACCTGTCGTTGCTAGCGTCAGGCGGTAAGGCAGGGGGCGCCACTCAATATCTGCTCCGGGGCGATACCGTGGCGTTGCGCACTTGACTGATGTCACGATCTGCCGGCGCAGGAGATCGTGGTGGTAGTGTTTAGCGCCGCCGCAAAATGTCTAGTTAATTTCGCGAGCGGCGCAAACATCGCCGCGTCCGGGCGCTAGATGATTTGAGCCCATTAGCGCCCTCTTAAGGCGCTAACGGGAGGCGCAACCAACGGAATTTTTCCCCCTTAGTTTGCAAATTGGCTGCCATGTTTCCTACATTACAACAGTGACCAATGTTCCCACTAATTTCTTTTGGGTTCGCGTTCCCTTTAACGGGCTACGTGGCTCATTCAAAATTTTGCACGCAAAATCTCCCATTGAAAAGCCGGTGCGCGGCTTGCACGGGACAGCTGTGCGGCTTCGCGGGAACGCTGACGGTGACGACACTTCAAAAGTATTTAATTGGCTGTAAAGCACTTTGGGAAGCCCTGAGGCTGTGAAAGGTGCTGAAGAAATACAAGTCATTCTTATTGACCAGTGCCATTTTACTAGTGTAGATGTTATAAACTCTAGATTTAAATATTATAGATGTCTTTAAGAAATACCAGAAATGATAAACTACTGAATAATGATTTCCATTAATAATCAGCAATTTAACCTAACACATTGCGAATAACTTCAGACAGATACGAGCAGCTTGTGACTGAAAATGCCCTGCTACCTGTCAACAGAACAGGAAATAAATTCCTCTGATTTCTACATAGAGCTCAGAACACTTGATGCGACTCTTAGACTGGTGTGGATATTACAAAGCCTCGTGGACTGGAAGTATTTCTGGAATTTCTGCAGGGAATTTTCTCAAACTCTCCCCATTTAAACAAAGGAGTAAGAGGAGGCCATTCAGCCCTTCAAGCTTGCTCCACCCTTCAATGAGATCATGGCTGATCTGTATCTGAACTCCACTTCCCACCTTTGCTCCATAACCCCGATACCCTCACCCAACAAAAATCTATCGTTCTCAGTCTTGAAAATTTCAATTGACCCCCAGCATCTACAGCCTGTTGGAGAGAGTTCCAGATTTCCACTGCCCTTTGTGTGAAAAAGTGCTTCCCGATTTCACTCCTGAACGGCCTGGCTCTAATTTTAAGATTATGTCCCCTTGTTCTAGACTCCCCCACCAGAGGAAATAGTTTCTCTGTATCTATATTACTATTGTGTACAGTAGTATAGAGGTTACGTTACTGGACTGGTAATCCGGAGGCCTGTATCTGCACCCCTAGATCAATGTGTCTGTACCCCTAGATCTGTGTACCTTTACCCCTGATTCTTTGTATGTGCCCCTCGATCTCAGTTGCTCCATTGCATTGAGAATGTTACTGTTATAGTTAAGAATGAGGCTTCACTGTCGAAATAAAGTGAAAGATGTATCTCTCATTCCTCAGCTCCTTCCAATGTTTCTCAAGGTTACTAATGACTCTAATTATCGAGGATTAAACTTTTCTGGAAGAAAGTAAGGCTGCTGGCATTAGAAATATATCCATGTTAAACACTATCCATGGCTGGTTTAATCAACATGTGGTAACTTATTTGCTTTGTTGCTTTCATTCTTTACAGCTCGAACAGTTTAAGCGAGATAACGAGCACATTGGATTTGGCTCCGGGACTCGGGCACTGGAACAGGCTTTAGAAAAAACAAAGGCCAATATCCAGTGGGTGAAAGAAAACAAGGAGCCTGTTAGCAACTGGTTTAAGAATGCCTTGGATTCCAAAAATCCTTAACTGAACGGCCGTTGGTAAATGTAAATAGAAAATCTCTGAAATATGTTTCTGAATGCAACTGAAGCAAGGAAGCAGTTTCCGATTGGAACCATCAGCGGATCTGTTCCACAGAGGAGAATGTTTTATTACTTATATCTGAAACAACAGAGGAAACTTTATAGTCAAATAATTTCAGGCCATGTTTGAGTAATGGTCCAAAACATAGGGAACTAAAACCATAAATACCATATAAGCCAATACATTTCAACCATGCCATGTCACCCCATACTGCGCAATGTTACAATGCCAAAGCATTGCTGACCATAACATATTATAGAATCATAGAAATTTACAGCAGAGAAGGAGACCATTCAACACATCGGGCAGAATTTTTATTGACCCGTGGAGGCTGGTTTGGAGGCGTGTGGGTGGTTAAAATTGCAGATTCGGGGGTCCCGAACCCATCCCGCCCCCAACCCGCCTCCATGCCAGTTTCACAGGAGGCGGGTACCCGACCTGTGCTGGGACCCGCCTCCCCGAGGCGGGAAGGGGATTAGTACCAATAAACTGCCTGTTAACAGGTAGTTAACAGGCAGTTTTTTGCCTAATCCCTATTTTTAGCCCTGAAGTGTGGGCTTCCCACAGGTCCGAACCACGCCGAATTAGTGAGGCTGACCATAGGTCTACAGGGGTTGGAGGGGTCGATATGTCCGGTGGGCAGGTGAGTGATGGGTGCATGTGTGCAGAGGTAAGTGTGTAAGGTAAGTGTAAAGTGTGGAAAAAAGTTTTACTTACCTTAACTTCCTCCTGCAGGTGTCAGCCCTTCAGGTCTCGGGAGTCAGAAATCTCACTGGCACAGAAAGCAGAATGGCCGTTGAGCCGTCAAAAGCTGCAGCCTCTGCTTTTTCTTCTGCAGAGATCTCTATATCAGCCTGAGAGGAAGGAATTAACTTAGAGGACAGATTGTCAGTGTTTGACAGCTTCAAGGAGCTGTCAAATGCTGATATTTCATCTGTCAAAAGCTCTTGACAGATGAAATGTCAATCTGTGACGTCACCTGTTGCCGGGTGGCCCTTAATTGGCCTGCTGAGCCCGCTGGGCGGGCTCAACAAGGTCAATCAAGGGAAAATCGAGTGGGTTGGCCACAAGTCGATGGAGGTGGGACTACAACCCAAAAACTGGGAGTCCCGCCTCCATCACGTCCCCATTGACAAAATCCAGCCCATCATGTCTGTGCCACCGAAACAGATCTATCCAACCTAATCCCACTTTCCAGCTCTTGGTCCGTAGCCCTGTAGGTTACAGCTCTTCAAGTGCACATCCAAGTACTTTTTAAATGTGATGAGGTTTCTGCCTCTACCACCCTTTCAGGCAGTGAATTCCAGATCCCCACCACCCTCTGGCTGAAAAACATTCTCCTCAACTCTCCTCTAATCCTTCTACCAATTACTTTAAATCTCTGCCCCCTGGTAATTGACCTCTCTGCAAAGGGAAATAGGTCCTTCCTATCAACTCTATCTCGACCCCTCATCATTTTATACACCTCAATTAAATCTCCCCTCAGTTTCCTCTGTTCCAAGGAAAACAACCCCAGCCTATTCAATCTTTCCTCGTAGCTAAAATTCTCCAATCCTGGCAACATCCTCGTAAATCTCCTCTGTACCATCTCTAGTGCAATCACATCTTTCCTGTAATGTGGTGACCAGAATTGTACGCAGTACTCTACCTCTGGCCTAACTAGTGTTTTATACAGTTCTAGCATAACCTCCCTGCTCTTATATTCTATGCCACGGCTAATAAAGGAAAGTATCCCGTATGCCTTCAGGGATCTGTGGACATGCACTCCAAGGTCCCTCTGTTCCTCTACACTTCTCAGTATCCTATAATTTATAGTGTATTCCCTTGCCTTGATAGCCCTCCCCAAATGCATTACCTCACACTTCTCCGGATTGAATTCCATTTGCCACTGTTCTGCCCACCTGACCAGTCCATTGATATCTTCCTGCAGTCTACAGCTTTCTTCCTCACTATCAACCACACAGCCAATTTTTGTATCAACTGCAAACTTCTTAATCATGCCCCCTACATTGAAGTCTAAATCATTGCTCTGTACCACAAAAAGTAAGGGACCTAGTACAGAGCCCTGCAGAACCCCACTGGAAACAGCCTTCAAGGGACAAGAACACTCGTCAACCATTACCCTTTGCTTCCTGCCACTGAACCAACTTTGGATCTAACTTGCCACCTACCCTTGGATCCCATGGGCTCTTACTTTTCTGACTAGTCTGCCATGTGGGACCTTGTCACAAGCCTTGCTAAAATCCATGTAGACTACATCAAACAAACTAACCTCATCGACCCTCCTCGTTACCTCCTGAAAAAATTCAATCAAGTTAGTCAGTCATGACCCTCCCTTTACATTTACCTACCAATTCCATACTGGGCTGTAATATTTCTTACCAAGTGGTTACACACCATTTATACCACACACAGCGGCACAATAACAACGCGCTTAGTGAGAGAGAGAGAACCAGAATGGAAATGAAAATCAGGTAGTTTCTATAACAACAGTTTCCCCCACTGCGCGTAATCAGTTACTGAAATATTCTTCTCTGCTGAGATACTACATTGGACCTTTGCCCATTGGCTGTATTGAGTGGACCTTTTGCCCATTGGCTGTAGTGATTGGACCTTTTACCCATTGGCTGTAGTGATTGGACCTTTTGCCCATTGGCTGTAGTGATTGGACCTTTGCCCATTGGCTGTAGTGATTGGACCTTTTGCCCATTGGCTGTAGTGATTGGGCCTTTTGCCCATTGGCTGTAGTGATTGGACCTTTGCCCATTGGCTGTAGTGATTGGACCTTTGCCCATTGGCTGTAGTGATTGGACCTTTGCCCATTGGCTCTGGTGGTTGGACCTTTGCCCATTGGCTGTAGTGATTGGACATTTGCCCATTGGCTGTAGTGATTGGACCTTTTGCCCATTGGCTGTAGTGATTGGACCTTTGCCCATTGGCTGTAGTGATTGGACCTTTTGCCCATTGGCTGTAGTGATTGGACCTTTGCCCATTGGCTCTGGTGATTGGACCTTTGCCCATTGGCTGTAGTGATTGGACATTTGCCCATTGGCTGTAGTGATTGGACCTTTTGCCCATTGGCTGTAGTGATTGGACATTTGCCCATTGGCTGTAGTGATTGGACCTTTTGCCCATTGGCTGTAGTGATTGGACCTTTGCCCATTGGCTGTAGTGATTGGACCTTTTGCCCATTGGCTGTAGTGATTGGACATTTGCCCATTGGCTGTAGTGATTGGACCTTTTGCCCATTGGCTGTAGTGATTGGACCTTTGCCCATTGGCTGTAGTGATTGGACCTTTTGCCCATTGGCTGTAGTGATTGGATCTTTTGCCCATTGGCTGTAGTGATTGGACCTTTTCCCATTGGCTGTAGTGATTGGACTCTCTCCATGTGATTGTTGTGCGATTTTCTTTCAGTGTTTCTTTATTTTGATTGGTTGTTGGCAACTCCTAGATTTAAAAGTTTCTACTGGTTTCATTCACACACTGTCCCAGTTTGAAGTTGTATTGTTTAAAGCAAAATATGAAATAGGCTTTAGAACAGGAATCTCAGTGATGTCTGGACAGGCTTGTAAAGGATTAACACTATTCCATAGCGGGCAAGGGACACTGGTAGATTAGATCAATGTCTTCATTCACAGAGAAAAGTGTCACAAGTATATGATTGAAATAATGTTTATTATTAAACAATCTGATGGGTTAATTCAGCTTTGTAGAATTAATTTTTGGTGCATGGATTATGCTTTGAAGAAATAACTTGCATTAATAATTACATCCTGTGTTCTGTTGGTCACCGGATATGTCACATCACTTCCGGGGAGGGTGCAAACGGCTGGCCTTTTGATAATGTTTCTAAATAGCACCTGGAACTGGAAAATAGTTCATTGAATTAATTTTATTAAATTAATAATGAAAGAGAAAATGCCTCGGACAGTTCCTGTCAGCAGGAGGCCTCTGAGAAAAATGGGGCAAGTTCTTCTGGCTCTCCCCGATCCAACAGTTCACAGCCTGAAACCAAACTCCAGAGGAACATTCCCAGAAAAAATTCAGATAATTAATTGCTGAAGATTTGCAACATGTATGTGCGTTGTAAAGATTGTCACAGGATGGGGACTGTCTGACGGAGCAATGAGATCTTGTGCCTGGCCTGTCGATTTTACACAGCAGGGACTTCAAGAACTGAATGAAAGTCACGATGAGCTTTGTTACAACACTAAGAGAACCTGCGGGAAACACCGTGTAAGAATACAACTTGTGTCTGTAGCACAATCAGAAATGTTTATCGTAACTTTCCTAAATAAAAGCTCCCATTAAAAATCGTTCAGAAGCATTATTTGTGTGTTGGTTAAATTCAGTGATTCACTCTTCATCGCGGCTGGTAGTTTGGAGAAAAGCTGGGGCTTTTTGAGGGGGGAGTTTCCCAGCCTGTGTCTAAATAGACTCAAAACACTTTCCTGTAGATTTCTGAAACCCTGAATGAGTTGGTGAGCAGCATCTGGGGAATTCTGTGGAAGGGAACCCGTCTTTCCTCTTTACAGCCTGATTTACCTGTTTTGTACTTTCAGCATTTCTGTTTTTATTTCTGAGGATTTTCTGTTGATTTGCAGGAACACAGCACTTTAATGAAGGGGCATTTGCACTCCTTCCCCACTCACAGAATGCCGCATTCCCTCTGCCAATGTTTTCTGAATGATTGAAGGAAAGGGGTGAGAGGATGATAAAGTGGAGGAAGGGGTTTTAGGGTTGTGCATGAGGGTGCTGGGTGGCCATGCTCAGGGTGCAGTGTGAAGGGTTAATTGTGCAAGTGTTGCTTTAACAGGGTGAATAGTGAGCTGGATCCCAGGGGTGGGGGGTGCAGGTGGAGGGGGTGCCCAGTGTGTTACCACACTGCCTTGGTGAGGTCACCAAACTTCTTGCAGCACTGGTCTGCAGTTCAGGGGGAGGGGGAGGGGGATTGGGACTCAGTGCCAGTCGTGGGGGGAGGGGGAGTTGGCCTCAGTGCCAGTCCTGGGGGTAGGGGGAGTTGGCCTCAGTGCCAGTCCTGGGCGGAGGGGGAGTTGGCCTCAGTGCCAGTCCTAGGGGGGAGGGGGAGTTGGCCTCAGTGCCAGTCCTAGGGGGGAGGGGGAGTTGGCCTGAGTGCCAGTCCTGGGGGGAGGGGGAGTTGGCCTCAGTGCCAGTCCTAGGGGGAGGGGGAGTTGGCCTCAGTGCCAGTCCTAGGGGGGAGGGGGAGTTGGCCTGAGTGCCAGTCCTGGGGGGAGGGGGAGTTGGCCTCAGTGCCAGTCTTGGGTGGGGGGGGAGTTGGCCTCAGTGCCAGTCCTGGGGGGAGGGGGAGTTGGCCTCAGTGCCAGTCCTGGGTGGGGGGGAGTTGGCCTCAGTGCCAGTCCTGGGTGGGGGGGAAGTTGGCCTCAGTGCCAGTCCTGGGGGGGGGGGAGTTGGCCTCAGTGCCAGTCCTGGGGGGAGGGGGAGTTGGCCTCAGTGCCAGTCCTGGGGGGAGGGGGAGTTGGCCTCAGTGCCAGTCCTGGGGGAGGGGGAGTTGGCCTCAGTGCCAGTCCTGGGGGGAGGGAAGTTGGCCTCAGTGCCAGTCCTGGGGGGGAAGGCTGTTGGCCTCAGTGCCAGTCCTGGGGTGGAGGGAAGTTGGCCTCAGTGCCTCCTCCCTCCACGCAGCATGTTTAATTTTGGAGTGATTTGCTGGTCCCCACACCCGTTTGGTCTTCGCCTCCTGCCCACGATCCGCTCGAGAAGGGTTTGAAAGCCTGAATGAGTAAAGTTGTTCGTTCCTGTCCTGATTGGAGCCCTGCAGCCCTCTGGGTGCAGATGGAGCTTGAGTGGCCATTATTCTGTAGCAGTATAATAATATTGCTAAAGGCTGAAAGAGCCAAGCCCTGTCCCTCTCTCTGCAATGGCGACTGAAGCATTAATCCTGTTTACATAGAAACACAGGAACAGGAGGAGGCCATTCAGCCCCTCAAGCCTGTTCCACCATTCAATTTGATGCCTGATCTGTATTTGAACCCCTTTTACCTGCCTTGATTCCGTAACCCTTAATGCCCTTGCCGAACAACACTCTATCAATCTCAGTCTTGAAATTTTCAGGAAATAGTTTCTCTTTATCTACCCAATGAAATCCTTTAATCTTAAACACCTCAATTAGATCACCTCTTAATCTTCTACACTCGAGCCAAGACAAGCCTAGTCTATGCAACATGTCCTCATAATTTAACCCTTTTAGTCCCGGATCATTCTGGTGAATCTGCGCCGCTCCCAATATTCCCTCTAATTTGTTTTTTGGCCTTGGTCACCCCTTTAACGGGCAGCGCGGGCCATTCAAAGTTCCGCTCAGTCACGGGTTTTTCTATTTAAAAGCCGGCTCACTGGGTGCGCAGGACCTCCAGAACACTGTGCCCCTGTGCAACTTAAAGGGAACATTGACTGTACCTCCTCCAAGGCAAATATATCCTTCCTGAGGTGCGGTGCCCAGAACTGAGCACAATACTCCAGAAGGGGTCTAACCAGAGCTCTGTGCAGCTGTAACATCACTTCCACCCGTTTGTATTCCAGTCCCCTTGAGATAAAGGCCAACATTCCATTAGTCATTTTAATTATTTTTTATACCAGTCCACTAGATTTCTGCACTTGGACCCCGAAATCTCTCTGCTCCTTCACAGTTCCAAGCTTCACACCATATAGAAAATACTCTGATCTATCTTTCTCAGATCCAAAGTGGATGACCTCACACTTCCCCACATTGAACGCCATCTGCCAGTTTTGCTCACTCACTCAGTCTGTCAATGTCCCTTTTTAACTTCCAGCTCCCATCTATACTATTTACTGTTCCTCCTAATTTTCTCTCTCCACTGATGCTGACTGACCTGCTGAGTGTTTCCAGCATTTTCTGTTTATATTTCAGATTTCCAGCATCGCAGTATTTTGCTTTTAATTTACACATTATTTTAAGTTCCTTTATTAGTTGTGCCCCTTATAAAAGGAGGGGGGGGGGGCAGGTCTAAATTAGATTTTCCTGTTCATAGAATCATAGAATAATACAGCACAGAAGGAGGCCATTCGGTCCATCGACCCACTCCCCTGCTCTTTCCCCATAGCTCTGCAAATTTTTCCCCTTCAAGTATTTATCCAATTCTCTTTTGTAAGTTACTATTGAATCTGCTTCCACTGCCCTTTCAGGCAGCGCATTCTAGATCATAACAACTTGATGCGTAAAAAGAAATTCTGCTCATCTCACTTCTAGTTCTTTTGCCAATCACCTTAAATCTGTGCCCTCTGGTTACTGAAACTTCTGCCACTGGAAACAGTTTCTCCTTATTTACTCTATCAAAACCCTTCATGATTTTGAACATCTCTATCAAATCTCCTCTTAACTTTCTCTTGATGCCCTGAGGAACTCCTGCAGCGATGCCCTAGGGCTGAGAGTGATTGCCCTTGTTGACATAAAGGCAGCATTTGACCGAGTGTGACATCAAGGAGCCCAAGTAAAATTGAAGTCAATGGGAATCAGGGAGAAAACACTCCACTGGCTGGAGTCATACCTAGCACAAATGAAGATGGTTGTGGTGGTTGGAGTCCAATCATCTCAGCCCTAGGACATCGCTGCAGGAGTTCCTCAGGGCAGTGTCCTAGGCCCAACCATCTTCAGCTGCTTCATCAATGACCTTCCCTCCATCATAAGGTCATAAGTGGGGATGTTTGCTGATGATTGCTGTGTTCAGTTCCATTCGCAACTCCTCAGATAATGAAGCAGTCCGTGCCCACATGCAGCAAGACCTGGACGATATTCAGGCTTGGGCTGATAAGTGGCAAGTAACATTTGTGCCAGGGTACTTGACCTTTCGAAAAGACAGGCAGAATGGAAAAGGAGGGGGAGTAGCTCTGATAATAAAGGATGACATATGGACAGTAGCGAGAAAGGATTTCAGCTCGGAAGATCAGGAAATAGAATCAGTATGGGTGGAGATAAGGAATAACAAGGGGCAGAAAACACTGGTAGGAGTAATATATAGGCCCCCTAACAGTAGCTGTACCATTGGACAGAATATTAATCAAGAAATAGTAGGAGCTTGTAACAAAGGTAATGTAATAATCGTGGGGGACTTTAATCTTCATATAGACTGGACAAATCAAATTGACAAAGGTAGTCTGGAGGACGAGTTCATGGAATGCATTTGGGACAGTTTCCTAGAACAATACATCATGGAACCAACCAAGGAACAGGCTATTTTAGATCTTGTATTGTGTAATGAGACAGGGTTAATTAGCAATCTCATAGTAAAGGATCCTCTGGGGCAGAGTGATCATATTATGATAGAATTTCACATTAAGTTTGAGAGTGACTGGCTTAGGTATGAATCTACAGTCTTAAACTTAAATAAAGCCAATTACATAGATATGAGGGGCGAGTTGGCTAAGGTAGATTGGAAAAATAGATTAAAAATTATGGCGGTAGATAAGCAGTGGCTAGCTTTTAAAGAAATATTTCATAATTCTCAACAAAAATACATTCCATTAAGAAACAAAAACTCCACAGGAAAAGTGATCCATCCGTGACTAACTAAAGAAGTTAAGGATAGCATTAAATTGAAAGAAGAAGCTTATAATGTTGCGAAGAATAATAGTAAGCCTGAGGATTGGGAGAGTTTCAGAAACCAGCAAAGGATGACCAAAGAATTGATAAAAAGGGAAAAAATAGAATGAGAGAAAACTAGCAAGAAATATAAAAACAGATTGTAAGAGCTTCTACAAGTATGTAAAAAGGAAGAGAGTAGCAAAAGTAAACGTTGGTCCCTTAGAGGCTGAGACAGGAGAAATTATTATGGGAAATAAGGAAATGGCAGAAACGTTAAACAAATATGTTGTATCTGTCTTCACAGTAGAAGACACAAAAAGCATACAACAAATGATGGGAAAGCAAGGGTCTAATGAGGGTGAGGAACTTAACGCAATTAATATAAGTAGAGAAAAAGTACTAGAGAAACTAATGGGACTAAAGTCTAACAAATCCCCTGGACCTGACAGCTTACATCCTAGGGTTCTAAAAGAGGTGGCTGCAGAGATAATGGATACATTAGTTTTGATCTTCCAAAATTCTCTAGATTCTAGAACGGTCCCAGCAGATTGGAAGGTAGCAAATGTAACACCACTATTCAAGAAAGGAGGGAGAGAGAAAACAGGGAACTACACGCCAGTTAGCCTGACATCAGTTGTTGGGAAAATGCTGGAATCCCCAACCAGCGGAAATAGTTTCTCTCTATCTACCCTATCTGTTCCCCTTAATATCCTGAAAACTTCGATCAGATCACCCCTTAACCTTCTAAATTCTAGGGAATACAACCATAATTTGTGTAATCTCTCCTCGTAACTTAACCCTTGGAGTTCGGGTATCATTCTGGTAAACCTATGCTGCACTCCCTCCAAGGCCAATATATCCTTCCTAAGATGTGGTGCCCAGAACTGCTCACAGTACTCCAGGTGTGGTCTAACCAGGGTTTTGTACAGCTGCAGCTTAACTTCTACCTCCTTGTATTCTAGTCTTCCATATATAAAGGCCAGCATCCCATTAGCCTTTTTGATTATTTTCTGTACGTGTTCATGACATTTTAATGATCGATGTACCTGGAGTTGCACAGGACATGAAGAATTATGAACTCAAGTTGGCAGGAGTTGATTAGTGGTGTCCCGCAAGGATCTGTGTTGGGGCCTCAACTATTCACAGTATTTCAAGTCTCTTTGGACCTCCACTGTTTTTAGCCTTTCATCATTTAGAAAGTACCCTGTTCTATCCTTTTTAGGTCCAAAGTGGATGACCTCACAATTGCCTACATTGAAATCCATTTGCCACAGTTTTGCCCATTCACTTAATCCGTCGATATACCTTTGTAATTTTATACTTCCATGGGAACGGTAGCGTAGTGGTAATGTCACTGGGCTAGTAATCCAGAGGCCAAGACCAATGACCCAGAGATGTGAGTTCAAATCCCACCACGGCAGCTGGGGAATTTAAATTCAGTTAATTAAATAAATCTGGAATAAAAAGCTCGTATCAGTAATGGTAACCATGAAACTATCGGATTGTCTTAAAAACCCACCTGGTTCACTATATCCTTTAGGGAAGGAAATCTGCCATCCTTACCTGGCCTATATGTGACTGCAGACCCACAGCAATGTGGTTGACTCTTAACTGCCCTCTGAACTGGCCTAGCAAGTCACTCAGTTGTAACAAACCGCTACGAAACATAATTAAGAATGAAACCGGACGGACCACTCGGCACCGGCTACGGACATGGCAACGGCACACCCAGCTCAGTCAACCCTGCAAAGTCCTCCTCACTAACATCTGGGGACTTGAGCCAAAATTGGGAGAGCTGTCCCACAGACTAGTCAAGCAACAGCCTGACATAGTCATACTCACAGAATCATACCTTTCAGCCAGTGTCCCAAACTCCTCCATCACCATCCCTGGGTATGTCCTGTCCCACCGGCAGGACAGACCCACCAGGGGTGGTGGCACAGTGCTATACAGTCGGGAAGGCGTGGCCCTGGGAGGTTTTTTTTATTCGCTTATGGGATCTGGGCGTCACTGGCAAGGCCAGCATTTATTGCCCATTCTTAGTTGCCCTTGAGAAGGTGGTGGTGAGCCACCTTCTTGAACCGCTGCAGTCCATGTGGTGAAGGTACTCCCACAGTGCTGTTAGGGAGGGAGTTCCAGGATTTTGACCCAGCGACGATGAAGGAACGGCGATATACCTCTAAGTCAGGATGGTGTGTGACTTGGCGGGGAACTTGGAGGTGGTGGTGTTCCCATGCGCCTGCTGCCTTTGTCCTTCTAGGTGGAAGAGTTCGCGGGTTTGGGAGGTGCTGCCGAAGAAGCCTTGGCGAGTTACTGCAGTGCATCTTGTAGATGGTATGCCGGTGGTGGAGGGAGTGAATGTTTAAGGTGGTGGATGGGGTGCCAATCAAACGGGCTGCTTTGTCCTGGATGGTGTCGAGCTTCTTGAGTGTTGTTGCAGCTGCACTCATCCAGGCAAGTGGAGAGTATTCCATCACACTCCTTACTTGTACCTTGTAGATGGTGGAAAGGCTTTGGGGAGTCAGGAGGTGAGACACTCGCTGCAGAATTCCTAGCCTCTGACCTGCTCTTGTTGCCACAGTATTTATGTGGCTGGTCCAGTTAAGTTTCTGGTCAATGGTGACCCCCCCAGGATGCTGATGGTGGGGGATTCGGCGATGGTAATGCCGTTGAATGTCAAGGGGAGGTGGTTAGACGCTCGCTTGTTTGAGATGGTCATTGCCTGGCACTTCTGTAATGCGAATGTTACCTGCAACTTATCAGCCCAAGCCTGAACGTCGTCCAGGTCCTGTTGCATGCGGTTATGGACAGCTTCATTATCTGAGGAGTTGTGAATGGTGCTGAACACTGTGCAGTCATCAGCGAACATCCCCATTTCTGACCTTATGTTGGAGGGAAGGTCATTGTTGGAGCAGCTGAAGTTGGTTGGGCCTAGGACACTGCCCTGAGGAACTCCTGCAGTGATGTCCTGGGCTGCGATGATTGACCTTTAACCACCACAACCATCTTCCTTTGTGCTAGGTATGACTCCAGTCAGTGGAGCATTTTCTCCCCGATTCCCATTTACTTCAGTTTTACTAGGGCTCCTTGATGCCACACTCAAATGCTATCTTGATGTCAAGGGCAGTCACTCTCACCTCACCTCTGGAATTCAGCTCCTTTGTCCATGTTTGGGCCAAGGCTGTAATGAGGTCGGGAGCCGAGTGGTCCTGGCGGAACCTAAACTGAGCATCAATGAGCAGGTTATTGGTAAGTTCTGCTTGATAGCACTGTCGATGACACCTTCCATCACTTTGCTGATGATTGAGAGTAGACTGATGGGGCGGTAATTGGGCGATTGCTCTTCTAATATGTTTGTTCTGGAGTTGGGCACAATATCAAAATCTGCAGATGACACAAAAATAGGGAGCGAGGTAATGTGAAGAAGACTAAGTGACTTCAGGAGGCTATACACAGATTTGTAGGTTGGGCAGTTAGATAAAATTTAATGCAGATAATGCACGCAGCGAACGGTAGCACAGTGTTTTTTTTTACTGGACTAGTAATCCAGAGGCCTGGACTAATGGTCCGGAGACACGAGTTCAAATTCCACCAAAGCAGCTGGGGAATTTAAATTCAGTTAATTAAATAAATCTAGTATCAGTAATGGTGACCATGTAACTACCGGATTGACATAAAAACCCAACTGGTTCACTAATGTCCTTTTAGGGAAGGAAATCTGCCATCCTTATCCGGTCTGGCCTGTGTGTGATTCCAGACCCACAGCAATGTGGTTGACTCTTAACTGCCCTTAAATGCCATACAGTTGTACAACACACCACACGGACTGCAGCGGTTCAAGAAGGTGGCTCACCACCACCTTTTCAAGGGCATTTAGGGATGGGCAATAAATGCTGGCCTTGCCAGCGGTGCCCACATCCCATAAATGAATAAATTAAAAATTAAATTATGTAAGATGCTACATTTTGAGAGGAAGAATAAGGGGAGGAAATTTACACTAAATGCTAAAACTTTAAAAGGGGTGGAGTGACTGGGGGGGGGGGCAGATATATAAATCTTTAAAAGTGAGGATAAGTTGATAAAGCTGTTTGCTTGAAAAAGCACAAGGAATGGTAGGTTGTATAAATAGAGATTAAGAGCAAACATGAAGTGAAGCTGAACCGTTTAAAATCATTGTTCAGGCAGCATTAGATTATTGTGTCCAAATTTTGGTGTCTCACTTTAGGAGAGTTGGCAGAGGGGATTCACTGAGATGTAACCAAGAATGTGAAGCTTTAGCTTTGAGGAGAAACTGGGGATTTTTTCATTAGACCAAAGAAGGCTAAGAGGAGATTTGATTGAGGGATTTAACATTGATGAGGAAAATTGGAAAAACTATTGCCACTGACGATGACTCAGTCATTAGAGGGAATAAAGTAAGATCCTCACCAAAAGAACAAAGAGGGAAGTTAGGAGACATTTTTTAATGCTGAGCATTTTAGGGACTAGAATACATACTAGCTTCTAAAAAGTAAGTGGATACATATTTGAAAAATAAAAAAATAAAAGGGATAGGTAAATGACAATGAGAAAAGTGGAGAGCTCTTTCAGAGAGTTAGCAGAGATATGTGGGGCCAAATGGCCTCTTCCTGTGCTGTAAAATACTATTGATTTTATAATCTCACCCTACTGAAACCCAAACTAAAGTCATATTGAGGAGCAGGTCCCTCTCCAAATCTAAACCCATTTCAATTTATTTGTTTCAGCTTCTGTCAACTTTGAAAAGTCTGCCAGAATGTATTGAGAATAAAAGGGAACAATCCAAGGAGGGAATCTCATTTGGTGAGTTACACAGAAAGTACAGCACAGAAACAGGCCATTCGGCCCAACTGGTCCATGTCTGCGTTTTTGCTCCACACGAGCCTCCTCCCACCCCTCATCATCTCACCCTATTAGCATATCCTTCTATTCTTTTCTCCCTCGTGCTTCTTTAGCTTCCCCTTAAATGAATCGATGCTATTCGCCTCAATCACTCCATGTAGTAGCGAGTTCCACATTCTAGCCACTCTGGGTAAAGAAGTTTCTCCTGAATTCTCTATTGGGTTTATTAGTGACTATCTTATATTTATGGCCCCTAGTTCTGGTCTCTCCCACACTTGGAAACATTTTCTCTACATTTACCCTATCGAGCCCTTCCTAATTTTCTGAGACATTCAAAATGTTTTGTTTCTAATAGATAATTGGAATTGTACTAGAATTGAGATTATCAAACAAGTTATTCTAGATATTTCCAGATGGATTGTAGAGAATCTCAAATGGGGGTGTTTGTGCAAAAGGATTTTAATATTGAATCATGAAATGCCTGTCTTTGCAGCTCCTAAGATCACTGTTGTTGTGAGTTGGGTGAATTGGGAGGAACAGACGTTTGAGGAGCTTGATCAGTTAAACCGAGCGATAGGATCCAGGGTAAGTGCACTGTAGGTTGGCAAAAGGCATCTGTAGAACAGCTGGGACATGAGCTCCATGTGACTATGTTGAGTTTAGTCAATAGAAAAGCACCAAAACACGCTAATGTATTTTGATGACAGCCCTAATTTAATTTAGTTTATTTTAGAGGGGAAAGGTAACTTAATTATTTTTGTCTTCAAAGAAATCCTGACACTCAGTTACTCCACTAACTTGCTGCCCAACCTCAGCCAGGCCCACCTTGGTTGAGAGATCTGGAATCTCCTGCCCAGGCATACTGCAGACACATCTGGTCAGTGCCAGTTGTGGGGCTGATTTTCTCCCTGGACAAGTTCCGAATTCTGGAGGTACTGTTGGAGAGAGTGGAGTCTACCAGACGTAGGGTGGGGAAATCAGTGGGCATTTCACCTCGTAGGGCTTTTGTACCCCAGCGAGCTAAAGAGCAGCCAAGATTTCTTCGACAGCACCTCCCAAACCCGCAACCTCCACCACCTAGAAGGACAAGGGCAGCAGGCGCATGGTAACACCATCACCTCCATGCTCCCCTCCAAGTCACACACCATCCTGACTTGGAAATATATCGCCGTTCCTTCATCATCACTGGGTCAAAATCCTGGAACTGCCTCCCTAACAGCTCTGCGGGAGTATCTTCACCATGCGGACTGGCCACCTTCTCACATCCCAGGAACTAATAAAATAAAGCATTGGCAGCAACCAAGAGTCAGTTCAGTTTGTGCCTCTGTGCCAGAGTGTGTTCTAGGGAAAGGAAATGGAGAAAGAAAAAAGTAAAGATGGGGAGAAAAACCAAAAAGTCTAGTCCAGAGAGAAAAATAACACGCTGACTGGTTAAATGGTGGGTTGTGGTTGGAAATGGCGCTGTTAACTCCGAATGTTGTTGTAGATTCCCTTGCGGACTCTGTGGATGGGCAACACGGTGAAGCTGTTGGATTTAGTGGATGTGCAAGAAATCTCTCTTTTCCCGGGTAGGTTATTTAAAATGTCATGCTAAAAAGCAGGATTTTTTTTAGCCAATCTGATGGTGAGCAGCTCTCATTCCATCCTTCTCCCTATTGAAGCTTGGATTAGTAAATGACTCTTGAGGAAATCAGCCATGGCTCAGTGGGTAGCACACTCGCCTCTGAGTCAGAAGGTTGTGGGTTCAAGTACCACTCCAGAGACTTGAGCACAAAATCTAGGCTGACAGTCCAGTGCAGTACTGAGGGAGTGCTGAGTACTGAGAGAGTTTTTCTCTCAACAGATGCTGCCTGACCTGCTGAGTATTTCCAGAAAGATTCCCAAGCTAGTTTTCCAGTGTTTGCTTTGGTGATTAGAATGGCCACGAGCTCAGCTGGACTCCGGCTGGAAACTATCACCCTCAACCCATGGCAAATTATAGACAAAATCCATTTCTTGCCTAATCTCAATGCAGAGCCGCACAGACTGCAGGACTGGATAAGAGTGGCCAAGTATTTGCCATACAACGTTGGAGAGATGTGGCTAGACTGTCGGTTCTCTTCATGGAGCAGCAGCATAGAGCTGTTAGTTTGTTAAAACAGACCCCTCTCCACCAGGAACACGCCCCTCAGCATTCTCTATCCGTTCAGCAGCGTTTGTAGCAGGTCTGAGAAATGGTCTTGTGTATTTAGTTGCTGCTGTGCATTCCTAACATTTTCTGTTTTTATTTTGCGTGCCAATTTTGTCTGTGAAACTTTTCCCACTGTATTGCTACATAATGACGCTGGAGGCCTAGGGGTAGTTCCTTTGCCACCCCCGTGCTGTGTGCAATGGCAGGGCAAGAACGTGAGAATGGAAGTCACTTTTCACAAAGTAAAATGTTTCTAAAGACATTTTTAAAATAGCAGTGTCACTGCTGACTTATGGCAGTTTGTGGGGTTACCACTACATTCGTACTTTATGCACAAATGGGGCAAAAGGTGTTTTTTCTCTAATCATTGGTGAATGAAGGCACATTTGTAGCAGGATATCTCAAGGATTTATTTTCCATCATCAGATTATTAGCACAGGTTGGACATAATGTGTCCTTCCCACAGAAGTTTTTGTTGGACATCATGGAGAGTTAAGGTTTAATAATCAAACTTCTTTGTATCTTGAAGCAACAGACTTTCTAAAATAAACAGGATGGCTTCGAAGTGTCGTGAGAGGAAAGCCTGGCTCGTCTTCTGCTTTTAGTGTCCGAGTGTTATATGTGAGAAATGCTTGTGCAAGGGAATAAGGGACAGTAATGACGTCAGCTATGATTGATTAAAGTGTAACCTTGGTGACTAGGGTAATAAACATAGGTAGAGGGATCATAGAAACATAGAAACATAGGGGGAAAAATTCAGCTGCTTGCGCCTCCCGTTAGCGCCTTAAGAGGGCGCTAATGGGGCGTAAAGCAGCTAACGCCCAGGCGCAGCGCCACCCACGCCTCCCGAAAAATTTAGTGGGAGGTTAGCGGCGGCGGCAGCCGGTAGCGCCCTGTGGCGCTGCGCCGCCGGCGATGATGTCATCGCCGTGCGCAGCACCCCGCTCGCGCCCCGGCCATGATCTTCAGTCGCGCCCCCTGATTTACCGCCAGACGCTATGTCCGACGGGTTCAGGGAGGCGTACGTGCGGCCGGGGCGGCGATATTTAAAGCGGAGGTGGCAGGCGGCCATTTTTGTTGCTGGCCGCCTGCCAGCACCTGCCCCCGGCCCCCGTGAAGCCCCCCCACCGTGAAGTGCCGGCTGCGCTCCAAGACATCAGTTGGATCCTGGAGAGGCATAGAGTAAGACCTCTTTTGTATGTAGCACCTTTTTAGTTGATTAAAGCTTACTTTAAGTTCACCACGCGTAAGGCTCATTCTTACGACAATTTAATCAACTTTGGAAAACTTCGCACTCAAACTTTTTGGACGAACTCGGAACTAAGGATCCAGGGAATCACCCATCATGGAAAACATCCTTAAACCATCGTGTCTTGACTTGGACCCAAACACCCCAGCAGCCGGTAAGGTGTGGAAACACTGGTATCGCACGTTTGACAATTTTCTGGAATATTGCAAGGCTGATGATGACTCAAAGTTGCGGATACTCATCAACTGTGTCACCCCGAATGTATTTCAGTATGTGGAGGAATGGGGCAGTTACGAGGAGGCAATTCGGACGCTTAAGAGACTATATACTAAGACACCGAATGAGGTCTATGCCAGACATCTACTAGCTACAGCCCAACAAGGGCCGGAGGAATCCATTGATAAATTCCTCCAAGAGCTTCGCAGACTTAGTATGGACTGTAACTTTCAGGCGGCCTCAGCTGAGCTGTACCGTGAAGAAATGATTCGTGATGCTTTCATCTGCGGGCTTGCCTCCCCATTTATACGCCAGCGTCTACTGGAAAGTAAGACACTTGAGCTTCAGAGAGCTTATGACATGGCTTGCTCTCTAGATCTGGCAAAAAGAAATGCAGACCTTTATACAGTGCCCAGACCTCGGTCTACTGCCTTAACTACAGTCAGGCAATTTAAGAGGCCACAGGTGAACTCTATTAGGGAGGTCTTTATCCCTGACGATCAATCTGATGACTTCACTGATGAAGAGGATGATGACCCCACTGTGGCAGCCTCTTGGCAATCTAAGAAATGCTTCTTTTGTGGTGATGAGTTTCACCCTCGGAAATTCTGCCCTGCTCGCAATGCGTTTTGCAGTCATTGCAACAAAAAGGGTCATTTTGCAAAGGTTTGCCTATCAAGAGCCTCTACGAGGGCTTATCAAGCTAAGTCCTACCGAACTGCCCCGGTAAGGGCCTATCAAGATGTTCCGGCTAACATCTATCGTGCTTCCTCTCGGGTTTCCTCTCGAAGAAACACACCTAGAGTTTCAGCCACTCTTTGTGCAACGACACCAATTACAGCTGCTTGTCCTCAGAACCTATTCCATGCAGCTACAAAAGCATCAATTAATGGACATACTTTAGATGCCTTAATTGACTCAGGTAGCACTGATAGTTTCATTAGGGAACAGATTGTTGCAGAGTTAAAGCTACATGTTTTCCCATCGGACCAGGCAATTGCGATGGCTCAGTCATCACTTAATACCAGAATTTCTGGCTTTTGTATGGTTGAAATAACACTTAATGGTCACAGGTATCCCTCCACCCGGCTTTCGGTGCTCAAGGACTTATGTAGTGATCTTATCTTAGGGCTGGATTTTCAAAAGCAGCATAAGAAGCTCACCATTGAGTTCGGCGGATCCAAACCTGAACTCACTATTTCTAATATACGACCTCGATTACCGTTCTGTGCATTGTCAGCAGCTTCACTGGATGAACCCTCACTGTTTACCAGTATCCCTCCTCGATGCAAACCGATTATAACAAGGTCACGACGTTTCAGTCAGGAAGACCAGTCTTTTATTGCGGCTGAGATTTCTCGGCTTTTAGCAGAGGATATCATCGAGCCTTGTTCGTCGCCATGGCGCGCCCAGGTCGTTATTGTTAAGAACCCTCTACAACCTCACAAGAAACGGCTGTGCATTGACTATTCACAGACCATCAATCAATATACGGACTTGGACGCATACCCATTGCCGCGCATCGATGATATGGTTAATAAACTGGCTGAGTACACGGTGTTCTCAACATATGATCTGAAAAGTGCCTATCATCAGGTACCCTTGAAGGTCTCAGACAAGCAGTATACGGCCTTTGAAGCCAATGGACGGCTGTATCAATTTCGTCGCCTCCCCTTTGGGGTCACTAATGGCGTGGCTGTCTTCCAGTGAGCAATGGATGACCTGGTCAAACAGGAAGACTTGAAGGATACGTTTCCTTATCTGGACAATATTACTGTCGCAGGTCGCAATCAGCGGGAACATGACGCCAATCTCCAACGATTTTGGGATGCACTCCAGCACCGTAATTTGACATTAAATGCGGCTAAATCCATTGAGTCACAACCAACCATCAACATCCTTGGCTATTGTGTGGGCAATGGCATCATTAAACCTGACCCTGAAAGGCTTCGCCCACTCCAAGAACTCCCGCCACCTAAGAATCCGGCCTCCTTGCGCCGGGCCCTCGGCCTGTTTGCATACTATGCTAAATGGATTCCTAACTTCTCGGACCGAATCCAACCTCTACTAAAGGCCAGCACATTCCCACTAGACACAGCGGCTGTTGCAGCCTTTAACCTCCTGAAAAAACAGTTGGAGAAAGCGGCTCTTCACTCCATCGATGAGAGTCTTCCTTTTGTTGTGGAGTGTGATGCCTCGGAGGTGGCGATCTCGGCCACTCTGAATCAGGAAGGTCGTCCGGTGGCATTTTTGTCCAGGACTTTTCAAGGGGCTGAGCTACATTATCCTCCAGTCGAGAAAGAAGCTACAGCCATCATAGAGGCAGTACGGAAGTGGAGTCATCTCCTAGCTCGCCAGCACTTTACCTTAATCACGGACCAGCGATCGGTCGCCTTCATGCTCGATAATCGAAAACGGACCAAAATTAAAAATAATAAAATCCAGCTTTGGCGGCTGGAATTGGCCTCTTTTGGTTACACCATCCACTATCGACCTGGCAAGGAGAATGTGGCTCCAGATACCCTCACACGAGCATTCTGCTCCGCCATGGCACCCTCTACGTTCGTAGACATCCATGATGGGTTGTGTCATCCAGGCGTTACTCGCATGCTACACTTCGTGCGGTCCCGAAATCTCCCATTCTCTACCGGGGATGTAAAGAAGATGTGCTCGGACTGCAGAGCCTGTGCGGAATTGAAACCTCAGTTTTTCCGCCCCTCGGGTGGTATACTCATACATGCGACCCAGCCAATGCAACGGCTTAGCATCGATTTTAAGGGGCCGTTGCCCTCTTCAACTCGCCACACTTATCTGTTGACCATGGTCGATGAGTATTCCCGTTTTCCGTTTGCCTTTCTCTGCCCCAATATGCTGACGACCACGGTTATCAGCTGCCTTGAGCAGGTATTTGCTTTCTGTGGCATGGCATCCTATGTTCATTTGGATCGGGGCCCTTCTTTTATGTCAGGAGAACTCAAGGCCTATCTCTCGGAACGGGGTATTGCTGCCAGCAGAACGACGCCTTATCATCCGGTCGGGAATGGGCAAGTCGAGCGTTTTAACGCTATCATCTGGAATGCGGTACGTCTGGCTTTGAGATCTCGGGGCCGCCCCAACCAGCAATGGGAAGCAGTACTTCCAGACGCATTACACTCCACACGGTCCCTCCTTTCGACCGCCACAAATACGACGCCTCATGAACGGTTCTTCCGATTTCAGCGTCGCTCATCCTATGGGATATCTCTCCCGTCGTGGCTGACTACACCGGGACCAGTGCTACTCCGAAGATATGTCCGGGCGTCTAAGAATGACCCCCTGGTAGATGAAGTTGAGCTCACTGACGTCAACCCTACCTACGCCTATATTCGGTATCCTGATGGTCGGGAATCTACCGTGTCATTGCGGGATCTGGCTCCCTGCCCGCCGAAACATAGAGGGACACCAGGGGATGATGTTGTACCAGGCACATCTCTGGGCTCGCCAGGTGCCTCTCATCACGATCTGGATCTGACGCCGGCTGGTACCTCACTCCAGTGTGCCGACCTGGGGCAGACTGACTATGAGCCCGTCGGGGCTCGCACGCGCAGCCACGATCCACCCCGTACCGTACGCTCGGAAACGGATCTGCCACAGCCCTGCCCGACACCCGTTCGGGCACCAGTACACAGTCAGGATCGTCCTGACCCCTCACAGAGCGGGCTGGATCACTCGGACTCTGGTCCACGGCCCGCGGCGGGTAAACGGGCTAGGGGCCCTCTACCGCTACGAGAACCCAAACGGGTGCGGCTCTCCCTCGTTCAGCGGCTACGAAATGGAGGGAGCATCCCGGCCTCCTAATCTTTTGGGGGGGGGAGAATGTGGTAACACAATACAGCTTCCTGTGACTCGAACTTTATTGCATCACTTCCTGTGATTAGTCCAGGATAAATACTGGACTGATCAGTTGGATCCTGGAGAGGCATAGAGTAAGACCTCTTTTGTATGTAGCACCTTTTTAGTTGATTAAAGCTTACTTTAAGTTCACCACGCGTAAGGCTCATTCTTACGACATACAGTATAGATTGATCACCTGTGCTGGATATCAGTAAAATCTGTTCCGTATACTCCATCATCGAGTGTCTCGAGCTTACTCAAAGTGTGTGGTTGTGAAGCAGAAAAGGAAGGAGGCCGACTAACTGTTGAATGTTAACAGTGTTAACTGCAGAAATGGGTTGAAATTCTGCTGCACAATATTCACAGAATCACAGAATCCCCACAGTGCAGATAGAGGCCATTTCGGCCCATCGAGCCTGCACCGACACATATCCCACCCTATCCCCGTAACCCCACGTATTTAATCCCCCTAACACTAAGGGTCAATTTATCATAGCCAAATCAATCTAACCCGCACATCTTTGAATATTAAGGACATAAGAACACTGGTTCGGCCTCAACTGGAGTATTGTGTCCAATTCTGGGCACCATACTTTAGGAAGGATGAGGAGGTGCAGAAAAGATTAACGAGAATGGTTCCAGGGATGAGCAACTTCAGTTACATTGATAGACTGGAGAAGCTGGGGTTGTTCTCCTTGAAGCAGAGAAGATTGAGAGGAGATTTGATAGAGGTGTTCAAAATCATGAGGGGTCTAGACAGAGTAGACAGAGAGAAACTGTTCCCATTGGCGGAAGGGTCGAGAACCAGAGGACACAGATTTAAGGTGATTGGCAAAAGAACCAAAGGTGACATGAGGAAAAACTTTTTTATGCAGCATGAGGTTAAGATCTGGAATGCACTGCCTGAAAGGGTGGTGGAGGCAGACTCGATCTTATGTTTCAAAGGGAAGTTGGATAAATATCTGAAGGTAAAGAATTTGCAGGGCTATGGGGAAAGGGCAGAGGAGTGGGACTAGCTGAGAGTCGGTACGGGCTCGACGGGCCGAATTGCCTTCTTCCGTGCTGTAACCATTCTATGATTCTATGATAAGAATTAGGAGCAGGAGTAGGCCATATGGCCACTCGAGCCCGTTCCGCCATTCAATAAGATCATGGCTAATCTTCGACCTCAACTCCACCTTCCTGCCCGATCCCCATATCCCTTGATTCCAAAAATCTATCTCGAGTCCAAAGATCTATCTGGCTCAGCCTTGAATATACTCAATGACTCAGCATCCACAGCCCTTTGGGGCAGAGAATTCCAAAGATTCACAAACCTCTGAGTGAAGAAATTCCTCTTCATCTCAGTCTTAAATAGACTGGTTTAGACAAATTAGATGCGGGCAGAATGTTTCCAATGTTAGAGAAAACTAAAACCAGGGGTCACAGTCTAAGGATAAAGGGGAAGCCATTTAAGACTGAGATGAGGAGGAACTTCTTCACCCAGAGAGTGGTGAATCTGTGGAATTCTCTACCACAGAAGGTTGTTGAGGCCAGTTCGCTAAATATATTCAAAAGGGAGTTAGATATAATACTCACAACTAGGGGGATCAAGGGGTATGGCGAGAAAGCAGGAATGGGGTACTGAGGTAGCATGTTCAGCCATGAACGCATTAAATGGCGGTGCAGGCTCGAAGGACCGAATGGTCTACTCCTGTACCTATTTTCTATGTTTCTATGTTTCTATGTTTCTAAATGGCCAACCCCTTACCCTGAGACTATGCCCCCTGGTTCTAGACTCTCCTGCCAGGGGAAACATCCTCCCAGCATTTACCCTGTCAATCCCCTTAAGAATTTTATATGTTTCAATGAGATCACATCTCATTCTTCTAAATTCTAGGGAATATAGGCCTAGTCTACTCGATCTCTCCTCATAGGACAATCCCCCCCCTCCCCCCCCCAATCCCAGAAACTAGTCTGGTGAACCTTTGTTGCAATCCCTCTATGGCAAGTATATCCTTCCTTGGGTAAGGAGACCGAAACTGTGCAAAATACTCCAGGTGTGGTCTCACCAAGGCCCTATATAATTACAGTAAGACTTCTTTACTCTTATACTCCAATCCTTTTGTAATAAAGGTTAACACACCATTTGCTTTCCCAATGGCTTGCTGTACCTGCATGTTAACTTTCAGTGATTTGTGTACAGGGACACCCAGGTCCCTTTGAATACCAACATTTCCCAATCTCTCACCATTTAAAAATATTCTGCTTTTCTATTTTTCCTACCAAAACTTTACAATTCTCCACATTATTATGGTGTTCCTCAGTGTATTGTACCAGCACACTACAATCACAAGCCAATATGCTTTAATATCCATCCCTTCAAGTATCTCCCACTGTGTCAGCTGTGACTCAGTGGGTAGCACTCTCGCCTCTGTCAGAAGGTTGTGGGTTCAAGTTAGTTTCCACTCAACTAATTTGTTAAAATTGGACACGACGGGTAAACAGCGGCAGCAGACGAGCTGGAATCCCCAAATCTCAATCTGTTTGTTATATTCAAACAATGAAGGCAATTGAAGCCTAAAAGCACAACACAAAACCTCGATATGAACCAGGTACTTTGAAATCAGCTCCTTAATATAATTGATTATTGAATGGCGGGGCAGACACGAGGCCGAATGGCCGACTCCTGCTCCTAATTCTTATGTTCTTCTATTTTAACTCCTGCTGAGTCGGAGTTTTGTCCGATAACGCCCCTGTGAAGCGCCTACGTTAAAGGCACTATATAAATGCAAGTTGTTGTTGTTGAGTTATTCAGCGTTTTTAACTTTATCTTTTATCTTTTCTTTTGCTTGGGAAGAAGTGAGGCTTCTGAGAACTATCTGCGCGTTTGACCCAGACCTGGAGGCTAATCCAGGAGAGGATCACATTGAGAATATTTCCTTGAAATAGTTGAGTTTTTTCATGTCTTGAATGAATATTTATATAGAAAGCACCTTCCCCAAATAAATCCTCGCTTTGTCCTTTGATTAGTGTTTCTATAAATTTTAGAAATTACTCTGAAGGATTAAACTCTGACTGGATCAATAGGTTGGCAGCATGATAATGGAGGATGGTTGTGACTTAGTGAAGCAGCATGGGATGTTTTACTATGTTAAAGGCGCTATATAAATGAAAGTTGTTGATGCAGTTTCAAAGCAGGACTGAGGCAGTCACAAAGTGGAGCCGAAACAGTCGTCTCTTGGTCAGCACACGCTCGAGACTCTCATTTGGAAGTTTTATCAGGACACTGTGTAATAAAACTGCATATTGTCGAAGTTTCGACTTCCGAGTAAGACTCTTTAAACATAAAGAATCGTCAAAGGAAGGTTTTATTAATTTACTTGCTGCAAGGAGGGTGCAACCATAGTCAAATTCGGCTATGATGACACCCTGCAAATACAAAAACTGCTACAAATTTATACACAGAAAAAATACAAGCTTCCTATATCACATGACATGGTAATAAATCATTAAGTGACAGCATAGTGCCTATAAAACAAGTTAAAAGAGTATTTGTGTATACATAAAAGGACTTTCTAAAGGTCATAAAGATTTAAAACAGCAGAAATCCCTTGAGATAAAGCTAACTAGATCCCTTCTAAAGGGTGGACGTGTGATTTCTCCCACCACACCATCTAGAATTCAAGGGAGATAGTGATTCACGCTTTAGTCTTGGTTATCTTAAGAACATAAGAACATAAGAAATAGGAGCAGGAGTAGACCAATCGGCCCCTCGAGCCTGCTCCGCCATTCAATGAGATCATGGCTGATCTGATCCAACCTCAACTCTAAAGAACACAAGAAGCAGGAGCAGGACCAGGCCACTCGGCCCCTGGGCCCGCTCCGCCACCCACAGGGCCTTGACCGATCCGAACTCAAACTCATGTCCAATTTCCAGCCCGCTCCCCGTAACCCCTGATTCCCTTTACTTCTAGGAAACGGTCTATTTCTGTTTTAAATTTATTTAATGAAGTAGCTTCCACAGCTTCCTGGGGTAGCAAATTCCACAGACCCACTACCCTCTGAGTGAAAAAGTTTCTCCTCATCTCAGTTTTGAAAGAGGAGCCCCTTATTCTAAGATTATGTCCCCTAGTTCTAGTTTCACCCATCATTGGGAACATCCTCACCGCGTCCACCCGATCAAGCCCCTTCACAATCTTATATGTTTCAATAAGATCGCCTCTCACTCTTCTGAACTCCAATGAGTTGAGTCCCAATCTACTCAACCACTCCTCGTATGTCCACCCCCCTCATCCCCGGAATTAACCGAGTGAACCTTCTTTGTACTACCTCGAGAGCAAGTATGTCTTTTCTTAAGTATGGACACCAAAACTGTATGCAGTACTCCAGGTGCGGTCTCACCAATACCCTATACAACTGCAGCAATACCTCCCTGTTTTTATATTCTATCCCCCTAGCAATAAAAGCCAACATTCCATTGGCTTTCTTGATCACCTGCTGCACCTGCATACTAACTTTTTGATTTTCTTGCAGCAAGACCCCCAGATCCCTTTGTACTGCAGTACTTTCCAGTTTCTCGCCATTAAGATAATAACTTGCTCTCTGATTTTTCCTGCCAAAGTGTATAACCTCACATTTTCCAATATTGTATTGCATCTGCCAAATATCTGCCCACTCACCCAGCCTGTCTATATCCCCTTGTAGGTTTTTTATGTCCTCCTCACTCTCTACTTTCCCTCCCATCTTTGTATCATCTGCAAACTTTGATATGTTACACTTGGTCCCCTCCTCCAAATCGTTAATATAGATTGTAAAGAGTTGGGGACCCAGCACCGACCCCTGCGGAACACCACTGGCTACTGGTTGCCAGTCCGAGAATGAACCATTTATCCCAACTCTCTGCTTCCTGTTAGATAACCAATCCTCCACCCATGCCAGAATATTACCCCCAATCCAGTGATTTTTTATCTTGAGTAATAATCTTTTATGTGGCACCTTGTCGAATGCCTTCTGGAAGTCTAAATACACTACATCCACTGGTTCCCCTTTATCCACCCTGTACGTTATGTCCTCAAAGAACTCGAGCAAATTTGTCAGACATGACTTCCCCTTCATAAAGCCATGCTGACTTTGTCCTATTAAATTATGTTTATCTAAATGTTCCGTTACTGTCTGCTTAATAATAGACTCCAAAATTTTACCCACCACAGATGTTAGGCTAACTGATCTATAATTTCCAGCCTTCTGCCTACAACCCTTTTTAAATAAGGGTGTTACATTAGCAGTTTTCCAATCTGCCGGGACCTTTGCTGATTCAGGGAGTTTTGGAAAATTATTACCAAAGCATCCACAATTCCTACTGCCACTTCCCTCAAGACCCTAGGATGTAAGCCATCAGGTCCAGGGGATTTATCCGCCTTGAGTCCCATTATTTTACTGAGTACCAATTCCTTAGTAATTTTAATCGTATTTAGCTCCTCCCCCACTAGAGCCCCCTGTTTGTCCAGTGTTGGGATATTCTTAGTGTCCTCTACCATAAAGACTGAAACAAAATATTTGTTCAGCATTTTTGCCATCTCCATGTTTCCCACCATTAATTTCCCGGTCTCATCCTCTAAGGGACCTACGTTTGCCTTAACCACCCTTTTTCTTTTTATATAACTATAGAAACTCTTGCTATCTGTTTTTATATTTTTTGCTAATTTATTTTCATAGTCTATTTTCCCTTTCTTAATCAATCCTTTAGTTACTTTTTGTTGTGTTTTGAAGACTTCCCAATCTTCTATCCTCCCACTAACTTTGGCTACCTTATATGTCCTTGTTTTTAGTTGGATACTTTCTTTAATTTCTTTACTGTCATTTCTTTTACACCCTTTTTTCCTCAGTGGAATATATTTATTTTGAAAGTTGTAAAATAACTCCTTGAATGAACACCACTGCTCATGTACCGTCTTACCCTTTAATCTATTTTCCCAGTCCACTTTAATCAATTCTGCTCTCATGCCATCATAGTCTCCTTTATTCAAGCTCAGTATGCTTGTTTGAGAACCAACCTTCTCACCCTCTAATTGGATATGAAATTCAACCATGTTATGGTCACTCATTCCAAGGGGATCCTTAACTAGGACATTATGAATTAATCCAAACTCATTACACAGTACCAGGTCCAAGGTTGCTTGCCCCCTTGTAGGATCAGTTACATACTGCTCAAGAAATCCATCCCTAAGACACTCAATAAACTCTTCCTCAAGGCTGCCCTGCCCAATTTGATTTGTCCAGTTAATATGATAGTTAAAATCCCCCATAATTATAGCTGTTCCCTTATTACATGCCCCAACTATTTCCTGATTAATACTTCTTCCAACAGAGTTGCAACTATTAGGAGGCCTATATACTACGCCCACCAGTGTTTTTTTCCCCTTTTTATTCCTAATCTCTACCCAAACTGTTTCATTATCCTGATCTTTTGACCCAATTTCTCTGTATTACAGTGATTCCTTCCTTTATTAACATAGCCACCCCCCTCCCCTTCCTTCCTGCCTGTCCTTCCTGATTGTTAAATGCCCTGGCATATTTAATTCCCAGATGTTAGAGAGAGAGTTCTTTGTTCTACAAACCTAAGTTATTTATTGGGGGCAATTAAAACAGTCTACAAACTGAAATTCCTTCATTAGGTTGAAACTATAAACAATTGGTTAATCTTTCTAACAGACATTGTGTAGGCCATTTTAGATTTTATATTCTGTGTCTTAGGAAGCCATTTTGTGTCCAAGAAGCCATTTTGTGTCCAACTCAAAATACACTTCCACAAGATTTAGCAATAATAAATGTGTGTAGCTCATATAATCTGTTTCTATGGATGCAATCAGAATGTTTCATATTAATTATCCTGATAAGAAATGTTTTTTGGCAAGAGATCATTCTGAAGCAAGAAACTCCAACCAACAGACACTTTCTTACTGCAAGATATGTAGCATTATCTCCACTTGCACTCGTTCTCCACAAACCTTTACTCCCAATTGCGTCCGTTATTGTCCTTGATATGAATGAATGGTGATACATATCTATATGCAAATCAGGATAACATTGATGTTGGAGGTTCAGAAGATTATCTGGTCATTTATCTCATTGCTGTTTGTGGAATCTTGCTGTGCACTATTGGCTGCTGTTTCTGCCAACATAACAGTGGCTGCACTTCAAAATAATTTGTTAGCTGTAAAGCACTTTAGGTTTTGCTGTGAAAGGCACTGCATAAATCAAGGTCACAAGATAGTTACGGATGAGGAAGGCCATTCGGCCCATCTTGGATCATCCAGCATGACCCTAAAGTTCCCCAATTGCACTCCACTTGGTACTTAATTGATTCCCTGGTTTTTTCCTCCACTGCCCTGTCTGAGTCAGATTTATATGTTGATCACTTCCTGATACCAGTTCTAAATTTGCCTTTTGCTGGTTTAAACCCATGACGCTTTCCCCTACTCCTCCAGTTTAAAGTAATTTTCCAGATTTGCCTTTCCATTCTGTTAACTATCTTGTAAATCTCTGAACAATCACCTTTTGGACATCTTCAAGGCTGTAAATCCCAAGGTTCTCTGGTCTTTCTCATAACTCAAATTCTTAAGATAGGATCATAGGAATCGTGAGACAAAGAAAGACCACGGTCCCTCTAGTTCACCACCTACCATCCTGGTAGTCACATGATACAACAATAATGGAGTTGTTGACCAATCACAGCAATCAATCTCTATCAATTAGTCTACAACAGACCCAGACATGAGGCGAAGAAAACCCCCAGTGGTGGAGAGCAATGGAAACCATAAGTCCAAAGTCACCTGTTCCTCCCAAACACGCTACAATATATTCAATTTGACATTTTTCATGGCCATTTTGATGCCTTTTTAGATTGAATCCATCTTAATACTTTGCCATTTTCCTTCATGGCCTTAAATGCTTGTTTCTCCTTCTTTGAGTTGATTGGCAGTCCCATTCACCAGGCAGGAGTGACTTTAAGCTTTGGAACTTTGTTTTACATGAGTACACTGGTCCATTGCGTTCAGAATCACCTCCGTCAAGCAACTCCACAGTTGCTCCACTCTGGCCATATTCCAACCGTCCAGGCACACTCTGACAATGCTTCACAATCGCATCAAGTCGCTCCTCTTAAAATTGGCAATTTTGTTTGGATTTTAATAACCTCTCCAATTCTTTTAATGTCAAATTTGATCACATTAAGATCACTGGTACTTAAAGCCTTACCTACCTTGGTGTTGGAGATTAGATGGTCCTTGTTACTCATCATCAAATCCAGGGATTTCTCCTCTCGGCTCTTTTACAAAGGTGTCGTAGAAGTTGCCGCAGTTCCTCAGGAATCCACGCTGACTGCTGCTTACTTGGTTATATTGTATAGATAATGTTCAAGTTTAACCTGATAATCCATTCCATTATTTAATGTGGGATTGGAGTAAGACTAATGGGCCAATAGTTGCCTGTGTCTGATTTGTCGCTGTGGATACCTACTCAAGTGCTCATGTCATTTGATACTGATATTTCAGAGATATGTGGAACTTTCTGGAAGTCAGGAACAGTTGAAAACAGTTGTATTGGGAAAAGTTTAACTTTTACAGCCTTTTGTCTGCCTCCCTCCCTGCAATGGCAGGGCGCAGCTTGTCCATGCAATCCCCAAACAGCACGCTTCTGATCTCAAATGGATCAGATTGCTTCTGATCGCAATCTGCTGCCCTGGTGGAAGTGCGCCTGAGGGCAGGGTGGCGCTCAGGCTACTGGTGCTCACTGGCAGGTGAAGAATGGGCACTTGGAGGAAGACAGGAGGGGAGAGAACTGACCAGAAAAGAGAAAACAAACTATTCTGAGACAGAGCTGTTTTGTTAAAAATGCAACAGCTTTATTCTATTCTTGAATTGTTTTGTGACCCTGGGCATCAGATGTTAAGTTGTATTTTGAATAGTTAGAATTTGTTTGTATTGATCAATGAGTTACCAAGCTGGTACTTGTTTGCAGCCTGTCTGAGATTGCAGTGAGTCGGCAGAAGTTGCGATTGGGATGATTTGCCAGTGTTTCTATCCACAGGTCCATTGCATTCTGCAGGAGGTGGTAATGGGAGGAATGGTGCTCGAGACCAACATGACCGAGATTGTATCGCAGGTGGAGGCACAGACTAAGCTGGAAAAGTCTGAGGTAAGAAATACTGAAGGTACATCTGAAGCAAGGCTAATTATCTCTGTGGGAGTTCTATTCCTTGGACATCTAATGGAAACCCTGCATGTCTCCCACTATTGCCCGGCTGCTGGGGAGGGAGGAGAGGAGTTCTGTGCCCATTGTATGGACCTGATGGTTTAGTCCTGTGTAACGGTCAGTTTAGAGCCTCTAAGATTCAGGTAGTTGCCGTGTGCTGCGCCTTCACGGCCTTCCCTTTCTACCACACTTCAACCCAGAATTGTTGTAGTCTTTGTCTCTTGCTTTCTCCTTGACTGTTTTATGTTTGGAATCTGTCTGTGTTGCTGATCTTTCTAATTACACCTGTTTTCTTGAAGCGGATTGTAATTCTTGTAGCCATTTGTTTGTCTCTCATCTCCTGCCTCGACGTGTTTCTCCCTCACAGTTCATCTTTTCTCTGAAGAGTTTTCTTCTCTGTAAACATTCACCCACTTCAACCCAACCCAACCCAACCCCCCGGACCTGGACCCTCAGACACTTGTGAGCGCTTGGTCTGGTTTCTGGTCTGTGTTGACACGGACAGTGTTGCCTTTTCACAGGTTTGCAATGTTACAGTATTTAGCTGTGAATTTTATATGTTGGATCATAAAGCACTGTAATAGTTTAGATTATTTGCACCCAGCAGAGTAGCAGCATCAGCAGTTGCAAAGACTTTGAGTGATGGTGATAAGGACTGGGTGCTGACAGTAGGGAGTTTTCAGGCTGGCTCACATGCTCCAAGAGTCAAGGACAGCCTGTTCCAAAAACTGATCCAAAATAACTCCCAGAACAGAATAAAACCAGCCCTCAAACTTCACAAAAAAAAACCTTTAAATGATTACACGGCAGTAATCTAATCTTGTTCAGATTGTGGTTATAAATCACGCACCCTTTACTTTACAATTTGGAACAGTTTGGTAAGTTTCCAGCCTTGCGTTCCAGTGCAAGCTGGATTAATTATTCATCAGCCTCCGATTGGGTGAGGCTTCCAGCCAGCACACTGCCCACCACAGTTCCATTGTCCTTTTTAACACTTTTGAGAAAAATGCAGCTGAGAAGATGATTGAGCGATTGGGTGAAATGCAGAAGTTTGCATAAGTAGTATTTGGTCTAATTTGCAGAAATGGATCAGAAATGGTGCTGCTGAGTGCTGGTTTAATCCAGTGAAACTTTGTTTGTCACTTGATATATAAAATAATCAGGCTGGTGATGCAACATGATTCTCCCTTGTTGTGCCACTAAGTCATCGGATATGAATTCTTTTAGTTACCAAATGTGGTGAGCTCCTAATCTTGGGCAGGACATTCAGGTGAAGCTGCCAAAACTGAGAGTTGGAAGAGAGGTAGCGGATTAACCAGGTTCGCTAAGCTGCTAGCCTTGAAGAGAAAGACAGTGTTGTAAATTGAAGATGTACCTCCTCGTTACCATTATCCTCCTCCTCTTCCTATTTCTCTTCCTCCTCTCTCTCCTCTCTTTCGCCAGCCTTTATTGGAATGGCTTCAGTTTTGCTTTTAGCAATTTTGAACAAATTTATAAAGTGATGCAGTTCTTTGTTGCTTTAATTACCTGGATGCAGTTTGGATTTCTTGGTTCTGTGACATTAAAGTCTAACCTTTTGTTATTCCAGGCTGGGTTCTCTGCAGCTCCTGCCCGTGCAGTCTCTGCTGTCAAGAACATCAATCTGCCGGAGATCCCACGCACTATCAAAGTTTCAAATCTATCCCCATTTGTGTAAAAGGACATTTCGTATCAATGATACCTGGTCATCCACTACACTCACCTGTAAATACTGAGAACTTTCATCACATCAGCTTTTGATGGTCAGTTTATCACTATAAAAATTATGAAGACTTGCAGCGTGCTGTCACTGGAGCCCTCAGTCTCTGACACTGTTTGTAGTGAGCATCTACACCGGTCACATTACAGACAGGAACACGCTAAGCATGTAGTCAGTGCCAATCCTTAATCGAGTGCCGTGACCCAGATAAGTTGCATCTCTACACCAATCCATTAGGCAGCTTCACCATCCAAATGGAGGCAGGTCCCCAGAAACAGTCAACACCAATCCCTCACTGTGGTCCCCCTAGAAAATAGGGCTAGGGCTCCTTGATGCCACATTCGGTCAAATGCTGCCTTGATGTCAAGGGCAGTCACTCTCACCTCACCTCTGGAATGCAACTCCTTTGTCCATGTTTGGACCAAGGCTGTAATGAGGTCGGGAGCCGAGTGGTCTTGGCGGAACCCAAACTGGGCATCAGTGAGCAGGTTATTGGTGAGTAAGAGCCGCTTGATAGCACTGTAGATGACACCTTCCATCTCTTTGCTAATGATTGAGAGAACACTGATGGGGCGGTAATTGGCCGGGTTGGATTTGTCATGCTTTTTGTGGACAGGACATACCTGGGCAGTTTTCCACATTGTCGGATAGATGCCAGTGTTGTAGCTGTACTGGAACAGCTTGGCTAGAGGTTTGGCTAGTTCTGGAGCACAAATCTTCAGCACGATAGCCGAGGTGTTGTCAGGGCCCATAGCCTTTGCTGTATCCAGTGTGCTCAGCCGTTTCTTGATATCAAGTGGAGTGAATCGAATTGGCTGAAGACTGGCTTCTGTGAAGTGGGGACCTCAGGAGTAGGCCGATATGGATCAAGGGGTATGGGGAAAGAGCGGGAATATGGTATTGAGATAGAGCCATGATCATATTGAATGGCGGAGCAGGCTCGAAGGGCCGAATGGCCTACTCCTGCTCCTATTTTTCTATGTTTCTATCATACACTCGGCACTTCTGGCTGAAGATGGTTGCAAACGCTTCAGCCTTGTCTTTTGCACTCACGTGCTGGCCTCCACCATCATTGAGGATGGGGATATTCATGGAGCCTCCTCCTCCCGTTAGTTGTTTAATGGTCCACAACCATTCACGACTGGATGTGGCAGGACTGCAGAGCTTTGATCTGATCCGTTGATTGTGGGATCGCTTAGCCCTGTCTATAACATGCTGCTTCCGCTTTTTAGCATGCATGTAGTCCTGTGTTGCAGCTTCCCCAGGTTGGCACCTCATTTTTAGGTACGCCTGGTGCTGCTCCTGGCATGCTCTTCTACATTCCTTATTGAACCAGGTTTGGTCCCCTGGCTTGATGGTAATGGTAGAGTGAGGGATATGCCAGGCCATGAGGTTATAGATTGTGGTGGAATACAATTCTGCTGCTGCTGATGGCCCACAGCGCCTCATGGATGCCCAGTTTTGAGCTGCTAGATCTGTTCTGAATCTATCCCATTTAGCATGGTGGTAGTGCCACACAACACGATGGAGGGTGTCCTCAGTGGGAAGACGGGTCTTCATCTCCACAATGACTGTGCAGTGATCACTGCTACCAATACTGTCATGGACAAATGCATCTACGACAGATAGATTGGTGAGAATGAGGTCAAGTAGGTTTTTCCCTCTTGTTGGTTCTCTCACCACCTGTCGCAGGCCCAGACTGGCAGTTATGTCCTTCAGGTCTCGGTCAGTAGTGGTGCTACCGAGCCACTCTTGGTGATGGACATTGAAGTCCCCCACCCAGAGTACATTCTGTGCCTTTGCTACTCTCAGTGCTTCTTTCAAATGGTGTTCAACATGGAGGAGTACTGATTCATCAGCTGAGGGACATACGACTTAGGAGCAGGAGTAGGCCACTTGGCCTCTCGAACCTGCTCCGCCATTCAATAAGATCATGGCTGATCTGATTACTCATGCACTCCAAGGTCCCTTTGTTCCTCTACAGTACTCAGTGGCCTACCATTTAATGTGTATTCCCTTTCCTTGTTAGCCCTCCTGAAATGCATTACCTCACACTTCTCCGGATTGAATTTCATTTGCCACTGTTCTGACCAATTTATTGATATCTTCCTGCTGTCTACAGCTTCCTTCTTCAGAATCAACCATACAGCCAAATTTAGTATCATCTGCAAAGTTCTTAATCATACCCCCTATATTCAAGTCTATATACCACAAAAAGCAAAGGACCAAGTACTGAGCTCTGCGGAACCCCACTGGAAACAGCCTTCCAGTCACAAAAACACCCATCAGCCATTACCCTCTGTTTCCTGTCTCCGAGCCAGTTTTGAATCCAACTTGACACTTTGCCCTGGATCCCATGGGCTTTTAACTTCGTGACCAGTCTGCCATGTGGAACCTTATCAAAAGCATTGCTGAAGTCCATATACACTACATCAAATGCACTACCCTCATCTACCCTCCTTGTTACCTCCTCAAAAAATTCAATCAAGTTTGTCAGACACGACCTTCCCTTAACAAATCCTTGCTGACTATCCTTGATTAATCTGTGTCTTTCTAAACGAAGATTTATCCTGTCCTTCAGAATTCTTTCCAATAATTTTCCCACCACCGAGATTAGGCTGACTGGCCTGTAATTACTTGGTCTATCCTTTTCTCCCTTTTTAAACAAGGATACCACATTAGCAGTCCTCCGGCACCACACCTGAAGCCAGAGAGAATTGAAAACTGATGGTCAGGGCATCTGCTATTTCCTATTTTGCTTCGCTTAACAGCCTGGAATACATTTCATCCGGACCTGGGGATTTATCCACTTTTAAAGCTGCTAAACCCCGAAGTACTTCTTCTCTCACTATGTTTATTTCATCTAATATTTCACACTCCTCCTCCCTGATAACAATGTCTGCTTCGCCCCTCTCCTTTGTGAAAACAGACACAAAGTATTCATTAAGAACCCTACCGATGTCTCCCGCCTCCACACACAGATTACCCTCATGATCTCTAATAGGCCCTACCCTTTCTTTCGTTATCCTCGTACTCTTAATATATTTATAAAACATCTTTGGGTTTTCCTTGATTTTACTTGCCAAGAATTTTTCATGCTCTCTCTTTGCTTTCCTAATATCCTTTTTAATTGCACCCCTGCACTTTCTGTACTCCTCTAAAGATTCTGGAGTATTTAACCCTCGGTATCTGTCATACGCCTCCCTTTTTTCCTTTATCCTACCCTGTATGTCCCTAGACATCCAGGGGGCTCTAGATTTGTTAGTCCCACCTTTTTTCTTTAAGGGCACATTTTTGGTCTGAACCCTCCGGATCTCCTCCTTGAATGCCTCCCACTGCTCTGACACTGATTTACCTTCAAGTAGGTGTTTCCGTTCCACTATGGCTAAATCCCCTCTGAGCTTAGCAAAATTTGTTTTGCCCCAATTTAGAATTTTTATTCCTGGTCTATCCTTGTCCTTTTCCATAACTACCTTTAAATCTAACAGAATTATGGTCACGAGCTCCCAGTATAAGGCCTTTCGCCCCGGAATTATTAATTGGCGTTGAGCCGTGAAACTCCTAGATGGTCGAACAACACGAGCACAAGAGCTCTGGTCCCAGGGCTTGTGTTTTATTTACCGTGGTATATTTAGAGGACACAAGCCCTGAGTGAGTACTGTAGGCTGCCTTCTCATCAGGAGTCATAGTCATAGAGTCATAACAGCACAGAAGGAGGCCATTCGGCCCATCGAGTCCGTGCCAGCTCTCTGTAGAGCAATCCAGTCAGTCCCATTCCCCGCTCTATCCCCGTAACCCTGCAAGTTTATTTCCCTCAAGTGCCTATCCAGTCTCCCCTTGAAAACATTGAGTGTCTCCGTTTCCACCACTTCCGTCAGCAGCGAATTCCAGGTCCTCACCACTCGCTGCGTAAAAAAGTTTTCCCTCACATCCCCCCTGTATCTCTTGCCCAAAACCTTAAATCTGTGTCCCCTAGTCCTTGTACTATCTACTAGTGGGAACAGCCTTTCCCGTCTAGCCTATCCAAACCCGTCATAATCTTGTACACCTCTATCAACCTCCTTTACTCTAATGAAAATAAATCCAGCTTCTCCAACCTGTCCTTGTAGCTAAGATCCCCCATCCCTGGAACCATTCTGGTAAATCTCCTCTGCACCCTCTCAAGGGCCTTCACATCCTTCCTAAAGTGTGGTGACCAGAACTGGACACAATACTCCAGTTGTGGCCTAACCAGCGCTTTATCAAGGTTCAGCATAACTTCTCTACTTTTGTACTCAATACCTCTATTTATGAAGCCCAAGATCCTATATGCTTTGTGAACCACTCTTTCAATATGTCCCGCCACCTTCAGGGCCCTATGCACATTAACTCCCTGGTCCCTCTGTCCCTGCACACTCTTTAAAACTGTGCCATTAAGTGTATATTGCCTCTCCCTGTTCCTTCTGCCAAAATGCATTACCTCACACTTCTCTGTATTAAATTCCATCTGCCACTTGTCTGCCCATTCTGTTAGCCTTTCTATGTCCTGTTGCAGTTGATTGGTATCATCACCACACCCCCAAGTTTTGTGTCATTGGCAAATTTAGAAATTCTACTCTGTATTCCAATATCCAGGTCATTTATATATATCAAAAAAAGAAGTGGCCCCAGCACTGACCCTTGGGGAACACCACTGTCCACCATCCTCCAGTCTGAAAAACAGCCATTTGCCACAACTCGCTGTTTTCTGTCCTTAAGCCAATTCCTTATCCAAGTTTCCACTGACCCACCGATTGCATGAGCCTCAATTTTGTTAACCAGCCTTCTATGTGGTACTTTGTCAAACGCTTTCCTAAAATCCATGTGGACAACATCCATTGCATTCCCTTCATCAATCCTCCCTGTTACTTCATCAAAAAATTCAATTAGATTAGTTAAACATGATCTGCCTTTTACAAACCCCTGTTGGCTCGCCTTAATTAGCTTAAACCTCTCCAAGTGCCCGTTAATTTTTTCCTTCATTATTGTTTCTAAAACTTTACCCACCACTGATGTTAAACTGACCGGCCTGTAGTTAAACTGACTGGCCTGTAGTTACTAGGATTGTCCTTACACCCTTTCTTGAACAATGGTGTCACATTTGTCTGTCCTATTTGAGGATGGTGGTGTGGTACTGGACTAGTGACCCTAGAGGTTGTGAGTTCATCTCACTGTGATGAAATCAGGTAACAGTCAGGAAAATGAAAGGTAGCAGGGTCAAAGGAACCCACCTTACATGATAGGGTTAACTCAAACAATCCTTGCCCACATCCTGAGAACTTGCACCACTGGAATGAGTTAAGCGGCATCCCACACTGGTTTGTCAACAGATTCTTATTGTGACACGGTTAAAGTTTCCACAAGACTAATTGAAAAGATGCCTGGAATGAGAATTACGTTGATACAAATTTACCCGTAATTTAAAAATATACCAAGAAAACAACTGTAACCCTGTGTGTGTCTGAGTGTGTCAGTGTGTGTCTGTGTGTCAGTGTGTGTCTGTGTCTGTGTCAGTGTGTGTCTGTGTGTCTGTGTCTGTGTCTGAGTGTGTGTCAGTGTGTGTCTGTGTGTCTGTGTGTCAGTGTGTGTCAGTGTGTGTCTGTGTCTGTGTCAGTGTGTGTCAGTGTGTGTCTGTGTGTGTCAGTGTGTCAGTGTGTGTCTGTGTGTGTCTGTGTCTGTGTCAGTGTGTCAGTGTGTGTCTGTGTGTGTCTGTGTCTGTGTCAGTGTGTGTCTGTGTGTGTCAGTGTGTGTCTGTGTCTGTGTCAGTGTGTGTCAGTGTGTGTCTGTGTGTGTCAGTGTGTCAGTGTGTGTCTGTGTGTGTCTGTGTCTGTGTCAGTGTGTCAGTGTGTGTCAGTGTGTGTCTGTGTGTCAGTGTGTGTCTGTGTGTGTCTGTGTGTGTCAGTGTGTCAGTGTGTGTCAGTGTGTGTTAGTGTGTGTTAGTGTGTGTCAGTGTGTCAGTGTGTGTCAGTGTGTGTTAGTGTGTGTTAGTGTGTGTCAGTGTGTCTGTGTGTGTCTGTGTGTGTCAGTGTGTGTTAGTGTGTGTCAGTGTGTCAGTGTGTGTCTGTGTGTGTCAGTGTGTGTCAGTGTGTGTCAGTGTGTCAGTGTGTGTCAGTGTGTGTCTGTGTGTGTCTGTGTGTGTCAGTGTGTCAGTGTGTGTCAGTGTGTGTTAGTGTGTCAGTGTGTGTCTGTGTGTGTCTGTGTGTGTCAGTGTGTGTCTGTGTGTCTGTGTGTCAGTGTGTGTCTGTGTGTGTCAGTGTGTGTCTGTGTGTCAGTGTGTGTCTGTGTGTGTCTGTGTGTGTCTGTGTGTGTCAGTGTGTGTTAGTGTGCCTTATCCTGAGACTATGTCCCCTAGTTCTAGACTCTCAGCATCTACCCTGGCAAGGCTCTTCAGAATCTTATATGTTTCAATGAGATCATCTCTCATTCTTCTAAACTCCAGAGTATAGGTCCAATCTACTCAATCTCTCCTCATTGGACAACCCTCTCATCCCAGGAATCAATCTAGTGAACCTTCATTGCACTGCCTCTAAGGCAAGTATATCCTTCCTCAGATAAGGAGACCAAAACTGTGCACAATACTCCAGGTGTGGTTGCATCAAAGCCCTGTACAATTGTAGCAAGACTCCCTTACTCTTGTACTCCAACCCCCTTGCAATAAAGGCCAACATGCCATTTGCCTTCCTAATTGTTTGCTGTACCTTCATGCTAACTTTCTGTGTTTCCAGTACAAGGACACCTAAATCTCTCTGAACACCAACATTTAATAGTTTCCCTCCATTTAAAAAATATTCTGTTTTTCTGTTCTTCCTACCAAAGTGAATAACCTCACATTTCCCCACATTATACTCCATCTGCCACCTTACTGCCCACTCACTTAGTCTATCTATATCCCTTTGCAGACTCTTTGGACTGGATTTTCTCAATGAGAAGCTTTTAGAGGCGGGACTGCTGCTTGCCGGCTTTCAATCCCGCCTCCATCAGCTTCTGGCCAACCAGCGGGATTTTCCCCTGATTGACCTGATTGACCATCGGGCTCAGCAGGCCAATTAGGAGGAAGTCACTGACAGAGCACGTCAACGTCTGACGTGCCATCTGTCAACAACTTTTGAAAGAAGAAATGTCATCGTTTGACAGCTCTGTGACTCTGTCAAACACTGACATTCTGTGTAGTTTGATGAGGCCTTGTGTTCAGGACTCATCAAACCTTTCAACTTTGCAGAAATCACCTGGCTGTTGGATCGGAGGATCCAACAGACAGTCTGTGAAATCTACAATGGAGATGTCGGGACTCCGGCTCCACAGCGGCTGAAGGCTGTAGGCAGAAACAAAGGGAAGTGAACATTTTATAACACTTAACACTCACCTTACATACTTACCACTCCACACTTGCACCCATCACTACATCGCACTTTCAGACCCCTCCGACCCCCTCAGACCTCCTTCTGGTCTCCTACACCCTGGCGGGGTTCCCCGAGGTTGGGAAGCCTGCACTTCAGAGCTAAAAATGGGGGTAATCCTATTTTCTGCCTGTTAACTACCTGTTAACAGGTAGTTAATAGGCTTTAATCCCTTTCCCGCCTCGAGGAGATGGGACCCGGGGCAGGACGGCTTCCTGACTCCTGGCAAGAGGGCACAGAGGCGGGTTTGCCATCCGGCCCCAAATTCTGCAACTTTACCGGCAGTCCCGCCTCCTCGGGGCTGACAAAATCCAGCCCTTTGTGTCCTCCTCACAGCTTATTGTCCCACCTAGCTTTGTAACTTCAACAAACTTGGATACATTACACTCAGTCCCTTCATCTAAGTCACTAATATAGATTGTAAATAGCTGAGGCCCCAACACTGATCCTTGCGGCACCCCAATAGTTACAGCCTGCCAACCTGAAAAAGATCCGTTTATCCCTACTCTCTGTTTTCTGTCCGTTAACCAATCCTCTATCCATGCTACTATATTACCCCCAACCCCATGAGCCCTTATCTTGTGTAATAACCTTTTATGTGGCACCTAATCGAATGCCTTTTGGAAATCCAAATATACTACATCCACTGATTCTACTTTATCTACCCTGCTAGTTACATCCTCAAAAAGCTCTAATAAATTTGTTAAACACGATTTCTCTTTCATAAATCCGTGTTGATTCTGCCCAATTATATTATTTTCCAGCATTTTCCCGACAACTGATGTCAGACTAACTGGCTTGTAGTTCCGTGTTTTCTCTCCCCCTCCTTTCTTGAATAGCAGCCGTACAAAATTGGCTTTATTTAAGTTTAAGATTCTAGCTCAGGGCTTATGTATTTCACTCTCAAACCCAATGTAAAATTCTATCATATTTTGATCACTCTTCCCCAGAGGATCCTTCACTATGAGATTACTAATTAACCTGTTTCATTACACAATGCAAGATCTAAAATAGCCTGTTGTGGAGTATTTTAAACCAACACTCGACACAAGGTTTTCGGATCGATAATCAAGTCGTCTTTATTACACCAGTGGGGAGACAGCCCACTCTGTCTTAGCCAGACGTCTCCAAATTGTTATAGCAAACACTACATTTTTATACATTACAATACATATGTCCAGCTGATGCAAAATTAATTCCTGCCACCTGATTGGACCTTGGCCCGCATACATCTTCACTGATTGGATGCCTATGCCGCGTTACACTAAAGTACCGCCTCTATTGTCGGAAAAGTATATGTCCGTTATCCCACAAGCTGTTGTTGCACCTATGACCTTTGTTTATACCAGATGGGGTTCCACCAACATTGTACTTCTGACTTATTGTCCTCCTTTCCTGCCTCTCTAGACCTCTTTACTTCTAACCCATTGTTTTACCTTCCTGCCAGAACAGAGTTTACATCCTCTCGGCCTCTTATGGTTCCAGTTATCTTAAGTTATCTCAACTGCCAGTTCAGCAATTTAGAAAAAGCTTACTACTGCAAAGTTTTGTCTTTATTACACCATTCAGTGAAACTGCCAGCGATGTCAGTTTAACTCTTTCCCCACTGCATAACCTGTTCACTGTTTGGTTCTATGACGTATTGTTCCAGGAAACTGTCTCGAATGCATTTCATGAACTTGTTCTCCAGACTACCTTTGCCAATTTGATTTGCCCAGACGATATGAAGATTGCAGTCCCCCAGATGGTAAGGGTTTGATCGAGCAACACACGCCCAAGTATGATGGCAATTGAGTTATTATAGAGGGAGTACTATTCAGCATCTGGAATTATGCACATCAGTACATATATTTATTTTTAAAATACACAATATCTTAATTTCATATTTAATTAGCTTTAAGAATGAATTCACTATCAGCCTTTCCCAGAACCATGACATGGTGTCAGCCATGGCTCAGTGGGTAGCACTCGCGCCTCTGAGTCAGAAGGTTGTGAGTTCAAGCCCCATGCAGAGACTTGAGCACAAAATCTTGGCTGACACTCCAATACAGTACTGAGGGAGTGCTGCACTGTCGGAGGGGCAGTACTGAGGGAGCGCTGCACTGTCGGAGGGGCAGTACTGAGGGAGTGCTGCACTGTCGGAGGGGCAGTACTGAGGGAGCGCTGCACTGTCGGAGGGGCAGTACTGAGGGAGCACTGCACTGTTGGAGGGGCAGTACTCTCCGCTGCACTGTTGGAGGGGCAGTACTCTCCGCTGCACTGTTGGAGGGGCAGTACTGAGGGAGTGCTGCACTGTCGGAGGGACGGTACTGAGGGAGTGCTGCACTGTCAGAGGGCTATTCGGGTAGACTGTTGCGTTGTAAGAGGGGCAGTACTAAGGGAGTGCATATGAGACATTAAACTGAGGTTCCGTCTGCCCCCTCAGATGGATGTAAAAGCTCCCATGCCACTGTGTTGAAGAAGAGCCGGGGAGATCTCCTGGCCAATATTTATCCCTCAACCAGCATCACTAAAACAGATGATCTGGTCATTTATCTCATTGCTGTTTGAGGGATCTTTTTCTGCACAAATTGGCTGCCGCATTTCTTACATTACAACAGTGCCTACAATTCAAAAGTACTTCATTGGCTGTAAAGCGCTGTGGGACGTCCCGAGGTTATGAAAGGCGCTATAGAAATGCAATTCTTTCCTGTTTTTACTATTGTCTGAAATTTGGACAATTATTTCTGTGATTTCAGTGAAGTCCATTTTACATTAACATCTGAGTGAGCAAATGTGAAGAGTTCCACACAGATGTTTGATTGCCACCAGTGAGTGGCATGCTGTGTGTGACAATGATTAACTGCCATCTGATCATAGTCCAAACCTAAGACATATTCAGGGTCAAAGTGTCAGAGAATTTTGAAATGTAAGCTGTTTTAAATGTCAAACAAAATACATTTCAGCTAATTGTCACCTACTTATGAACTTGTAATTGCAGTTAAAGGTACACAATTTTTATATTGGATGTGCACTCTGATTCTGCATTAGCAATGTTTCCAAGCAGACTTCACCATCAAAAATGTTTAATTTGTTCAGAAAGTTTCTAAATGAACTGAATTATAGATGAGTTTAAACGATTAACAATAACGTGGCCGCTCAATTTCACCGATTTATACTCTGTGATACTATTGTTCTCACTATAGAGGTTGAGGAACATAGAAACAGCAGTAGGCCATTTAGCCCCTCGAGCCTGTTCCACCATTCAATGAGATCACGGCTGATCTGCGACCTAACTCCATATAGGATGAAAGAAGTTAGTATTAGTAAAAAAAATAGTACTGGAGAAATTAATGGGACTGAAAGGCGATAAATCCCCTGGATCTGATGGCCTACATCCTAGGGTTTTGAAAGAGGTGGCTATAGAGATAGTGGATGCATTGGTTGTCATTTTCCAGAATCTATGGAATTTTGGAACAGTTCCCGCGGATTGGAAGGTAGCAAATGTAACCCCAGTATTTAAGAAAGGAGGGAGAGAGAAAACGGGGAACTACAGATCGGTTAGCCTGACATCAGTAATAGAACATAGAAACATAGAAAAAATAGGAGCAGGAGTAGGCCATTCGGCCCTTCGAGCCTGCTCCACCATTCAATATGATCATGGCTGATCCTCTATCTCAATACCATATTCCCGCTCTCTCGCCATACCCCTTGACGCCTTTTGCATCTAGAAATCTATCTATCTCCTTCTTAAATATATTCAGTGACTTGGCCTCCACAGCCTTCTGTGGTAGAGAATTCCACAGGTTCACCACCCTCTGAGTGAAGAAATTTCTCCTCATCTCAGTCCTAAATGTCCTACCCCATATCCTGAGACTGTGACCCCTCGTTCTAGAGCCCCCAGCTAGGGGAAACATCCTCCCTGCATCCAGTCTGTCTAGCCCTGTCAGAATTTTATACGTTTCAATGAGATCCCCTCTCATTCTTCTAAACTCTAGTGAATACAGGCCTAGTTGACCCAATCTCTCCTCATACGACAGTCCTGCCATCCCAGGAATCAGTCTGGTGAACCTTCGCTGCACTCCCTCTATGGCAAGTATATCCTTTCTTAGGTAAGGAGACCAAAACTGCACACAGTACTCCAGGTGTGGTCTCACCAAGGCCCTGTATAACTGTAGTAAGACATCCTTGCTCCTGTACTCAAATCCTCTTGCAATGAAGGCCAACATACCATTTGCCTTCCTAACTGCTTGCTGCACCTGCATGTTTGCTTTCAGTGACTGGTGTACAAGGACACCCAGGTCCCTTTGTACATCAACATTTCCCAATCTATCACCATTTAAATAATACTCTGCCTTTCTGTTTTTCCTACCGAAGTGGATAACTTCACATTTATCCACGTTATACTGCATCTGCCATGTATTTGCCCACTCACTCAACTTGTCTAAATCGCCTTGAAGCCTCTTTGCATCCTCCTCACAACTCACAATCCTACTTAGTTTCATGTCGTCACCAAACTTGGAAATATTACATTTGGTTCCCTCATCCAAATCATTGATATATATTGTGAATAGCTGGGGCCCAAGCACTGATCCCTGCGCTACCCCACTAGTCACCGCCTGCCACCCCGAAAAAGGCCCATTTATTCCTACTCTCTGTTTCCTGTCTGTTAACCAATTTTCAATCCATGCCAGTATATTACCCCCAATCCCATGTGCTTTAATTTTGCACACTAACCTCTTATGTGGGACTTTATCAAAGGCCTTCTGAAAATCCAAATACACCACATCCACTGGTTCTCCCTTATCGATTCTACCAGTTACATCCTCAAAAAACTCCAGTAGGTTTGTCAAACATGATTTCCTTTTCATAAATCTATGTTGACTTTGTCTAATCCCGTTGATATTTTCTAAGTGTTCTGTTATCACATCCTTTATAATAGACTCTAGCATTTTCCCTACTACTGATGTTAGGCTAACCAGTCTGTAGTTCCCTGTTTTCCCTCTCCCTCCTTTTTTAAATAGTGGGGTTACATTTTCCACCCTCCAATCTGCAGGAACTGTTCCATAATCTATAGAATTTTGGAAGATTACAACCAATGCATCCACTATTTCCATGGCTACCTCTTTTAGTACTCTGGGATGCAGATTATCAGGCCGTGGGGATTTATCGGCTTTCAGTCCCATTAATTTCTCCAGCACTAGTAGTAGGGAAAATTCTAGAATCTATTATTAAGGATGTGGTAACAGGACACTTAGAAAATAATAATAGGATTGGGCAGAGTCAACACGGATTTATGAAAGGGAAATTGTGTTTGACGAATCTTTTAGAGGTTTTGAGGTTGTAAATAGCAGAATAGATAAGGGGGAACCAGTGGATATTGTGTATTTGGATTTTCAGAAGGCATTCGATAAGGTGCCACACAGGAGGTTATTAAACAAAATTAGGGCTCATGGGATTAGGGTTAATATACTAGCATGGATTGAGGATTGCTTAACGGACAGAAAACAGAGAGCAGGAATAAATGGGTCATTTTCGAGTTGGCAGGCTGTAACTAGTGGGGTACCGCAAGAATCAATGCTTGGGCCTCAGCTATTCACAATCTACATCAATGATTTGGATGAGGGAACAAAATGTAATATAGCCAAGTTTGCTGATGATACAAAGCTGGGTGGGAATGTAAGTTGTGAGGAGGATGCAAGGAGGCTTCAAGGGGATATAGACTGGCTAAGTGAGTGGGCAAGAACAAGGGAAATGGAATATAATGTGGAGAAATGTGAAGTTATCCACTTTGGTAGGAAAAATAGAAAAGCAGAGTATTTTTTAAATGGTGAGAGATTGGGAAATGTTGGTATTCAGAGGGACCTGGGTGTCCTTGTACATGAATCACTGAATGTTAACGTGCAGGTACAGCAAGCAATTAGGAAAGCAAATGGTATGTTGGCCTTTATTATAAGAGGATTTGAGTATAAGAGTAAAGACATCTAACTGCAATTATCTCTCTCTCTCTCTCTCTTAGGCAGTCCCTTGGAACCGAGGATGACTTGCTTCCACGCTAAAAATGAGTTCTCAGGTGACTGATGAGTCCAATGCGGGAGCTACAGTCTCTGTCACAGGTGGGGCAGACGGTGGTTGAAGGGGCAGGTGGGTGGGGTGCTTGGGTCGACGTGCGCTCCTTCCGCTGTTTGCGCTTGGTTTCCGCTTGCTCCCGGCGAAGAGACTTGAGGTGTTTGGCGGCTTCCCAGATGCTTCTCCTCCACTTTGAGCAGTCTTGGGCCAGGGATTCCCAGGTGTCGGAAGGGATGTTGCACTTTTTCAACGAGGCTTTGAAGGTGTCCTTGAAGCGTTTCCTCTGCCCACCTGGGGCTCTCCTGCCGTGTCGGAGCTCCAAGTAGGGCGCTTGTTTTGGGAGTCTCGTATCGGGCATGCAGATGATGTGACCCGTCCATCGGAGCTGATCGAGCGTGGTCAAAGCTTCGATGCTGGGGATGTTGGCCTGAGCAAGAACACTGACATTGGTGCGCCTATCCTGCCAATGGATTTCTAGGATCTCGTGGAGGCAGCGTTGGTGGTACCTCTCCAGTGCTTTGAGGTGCCTGCTGTACATGGTCCAGGTGTCTGAAGCGTACAGGAGGGCGGAATCACTACTACTCTGTAGACCATGAGCTTGATGCCGGGTTTGAGGTCCTGGTCTTCAAACACTCTCTTCCTCAGGCGACCAAAGACTGCACTGGCATACAGAAGGTGGTGATGGACTTCATCATTGACATCTGCCCTTGTTGACAGTAGGCTCCCGAGATATGGAAAGTGGTCCACGTTGTCCAAGGGCTCGTCGTGAATTTTGATAATCGGGGGGCAGTACTGTGTGGCGGGGGCAGGTTGGTAGAGGACCTTTGTCTTACGGATGTTTAGTGTAAGGCCCATGCTCTCGTATGCTTCAGTGAATGCGTTGACGATGGTTTGGAGTTCGACCTCCGAGTGTGCGCAGACAAAAATATCGTCTGCATACTGTAATTCGACGACAGAGGATGGGACAACCTTGGATCTGGACAGGAGGCGACGGAGGTTGAACAGTTTCCCGTTTGTTTTGTAGATTAGCTCCACTCCAGCGGGGAGCTTACTGAGGGTGAGATGGAGCATTGCAGCCAGGAAGATCGAGAAGAGCGTTGGTGCGATGACACGGCCTTGCTTGACCCCGGTCCGTATGTGAATTGGGTCTGTGGTGGATCCGTTGGTCAGGATCACGGCTTGCATGTCGTCGTGAAGCAGGCGGAGGATGGTGACAAACTTTTGGGGGCAGCCGAATTTGAGGAGGATACTCCATAATCCCTCACGGTTGACGGTGTCGAAGGCCTTTGTGAGGTCAAAGGAGGCCATATACAGCGGTTGGTGCTGTTCACTGCATTTCTCTTGTAATTGGCGCGCGGTGAAGATCATGTCCATTGTGCCCCTTAGTGGGTGGAATCCGCATTGTGACTCTGGGAGGAGCTCTTCAGCCACTGGGAGAAGACGATTGAGGAGGATTCTTGCGATGACTTTCCCTGTGGCAGACAGCAGGGAAACTCCTCTTTAATTACTGCAATTGGACTTGTCACCTTTCTTGAAGATGGTCACGCTTACGGCGTCTCTGAGATCCCCTGGCATACTCATCTCCTTCTAAAAAAGAGAAATTAGTTCATGTATTCGCGCCAATAGTACTTCTCTGCCATGTTTTAGCGCCTCGGCGGGGATTCCATCTGCTCCTGAGGCCTTGTTGTTCTTCAGTTGTCAGGTGATCTTTTCAACCTTATGCCGGGCTGGGGTTGTGCTGAGGTGGTGGCGGGTAGCATGCTGCGGGATGGAGTTGAGGACACTCACATCGAAGACAGAGTCTCGATTAAGGAGGTCTTCGAAGTGCTCTTTCCAGCGGGCACTGACTGCCTCTCTGTCCTTGATGGGTACCTCTCCGTTCTTGGCCCGCAGTAGGGTAAGACCTTGGGTGCTTGGGCAGGGAGGTGGTCATTACTGCGCTAAAGAATCCACGCACGTCATGGTTGTCGGCTAGCTGCTGGATCTCCTGCGCTTTCTCCACCCACCATCTGTTCTTTAGGTCGCGAGTTTTTTGTTGGACCTCGGCCTTCAGGTGTCTGTAGAGCTGCTTTCTTGCTCTCGAGCTGTGTTGCTGTTTCCAGATCAGGAATACCTTGCGCTTGCGGCTTATTAGCTCCTGGATCTCCTGGTCGTTCTCGTCGAACCAGTCTCGGTGTTTCCTGGTCGAGTGACCGAGCGTCTCTTCACAGGTGCTGATTATGGAGGCCTTGAGTGCAGACCAGGCGCTGTGGACACTCTGTGTCTCTGCATCACTGGGAGGAGTCAGGTTGTTTGTGAGGCACAGGCTGAATAGGACTTTCTTAGCGGGGTCTTTGAGTGCTCCAGCATTGATTTTCCTGCGTCATTGTTTCTGTTGCCGCTGCTGTTTTGGGGCTACATTGATGGAGATGACAGAACGGATTAGGTGGTGGTCTGTCCAGCAGTCGTCAGCTCCTGTCATGGCGCGGATGATGCGGACGTCCTTGCGGTCCCTCGCTAGGACGATGATGTAGTCCAGCAGATGCCAGTGCTTGGAGCGGGGGTGTTGCCATGAAGCCTTGTACTTGTCTCTCTGATGGAACAAGGTGTTGGTTATGACAAGGCCATGTTCTAAGCATTTCGTCAGGAGGAGGGTACCATTGGAGTTGGCTTTCCCTACCCGCTCTCTGCCGATCACACCTCCCCAGAGGTCTGTGTCCTTTCCAACTCTGGCGTTAAAGTCGCCAAGGAGGATCAGCTTGTCGCCCGTTGGGACTCGGGACAGGGATTGTTCGAGGCTGGAGTAGAATTCCTCTTCTGTCTCATCTGTGGCTTCCAGTGTTGGGGCGTACGCACTGATGACCGTAGCGCACTGGTTCCGGCCTAGGGTGAGCCGAAGAGTCATGAGGTGTTCGTTTATTTTGCAAGGGGAGTCTCTGAGATGTCCAACTAGTTCATTTTTTAAGGCAAAGCCTACCCCATGGAGGTGGCGTTCTTCTTCAGGTTTGCCTTTCCAGAAGAAGGTGTAACCACCGCCTTGCCCCTTGAGCTGGCCTTCCCCTGCCCGCCGGGTCTCACTTAGGGCGGCGATGTCAATGTCGAAACGTCTGAGCTCACAGGCAATGATAGCAGTACGGCATTCCGGTCTGTCGCTGTTGGGGCTGTCCATGAGGGTCCTGACGTTCCAGGTTCCAAACTTCCTTTTAAAGAGTGGAAGATGCCTGTGCGTGAATTCTTTAACATGGGGTGGCCGTTGCACACCAGCTACCACACGGGCTTGACAGAGCAAGGTCTTGGTCCAATGGCAAGGGGATCCAAGACGATTGGAAACCAGGCTCTGCTACATCGGCCTAGCACACACAGAAACATACTCCTACTGTCCTCCTCCCTCCTTCCCGCAGGTCCTCTCTGCCTGGGTTTCATAGGCTGCAGTGTGGTCCTCCTGACCCCGCTGCTGGTCCACGCTGCGCCAGTCCTGGGCCTCGTCCTCGCTCCTGGGCCTCGTCCTCGCTCCTGGGCCCCGTCCTCGTTCCTGGGCTTCGTCCTCGCTCCTGGGTCCTGAGCTCGCTGCTCCTTCTGTCCCTGCTCCTGGGCCTCGTCGTCGCTCCCGGGTCCCGATGTCGCCCCTGGGCCTTGTCCTCGCTCCTGGGCCTCTTCCTCACTTCTGGGCCTCGTCCTCGTTCCTCGGTCCCGGCTTTGCTGCTCTTCCTGTCACTGCACCTGGGCCTCGACCTTGCTCCTGGGCCTCGTCCTCGGTCCTGTGCCTTGTCCTCACTAGCTAGGGCAGGCTAGCTAAAAGAGGATGCTGGGCTGAATACATCAACATTTTTGTTCAAAGGTGCAATAGGTGACAAAGGTTCTCATGGTTATCCTGGATTACGTGGACCTCTTAGCTGTAGTTCCTCAGGCTCCACCACTTATCTGACGTCACTTTTTCAGATGTAGAATTTTTTTCAGATTCTTCTCTGTGTCACCAACAAGCCTCTGTTCACCCACCGCTTCTCCCACCCTTTAAGGCCTCATATAGGGATTATATAGGGCCCTGGTGAGACCACACCTGGAGTATTGTGTACAGTTTTGGTCTCCTTACCTGAGGAAGGATATACTTGCCATACAGGGAGTGCAACAAAGGTTCACCAGACTGGTTCCTGGGATGGGGGGATTGTCCTATGAGGAGATTGAGTAGACTAGGCCTATATTCTCTAGTGTTTAGAAGAATGAGAGGTGATCTCATTGATACATACAAAACTCTTACAGGGCTTGACAGGGTAGATACAGGGAGAATGTTTCCCCTGGCTGAGGAGTCCAGAACATGTGGTCACAGTCTCAGAATAAGGGGTCGGCCATTTAGGACTGAGATGAGGAGAAATTTCTTCACTCAGAGGGTGGTGAATCTTTGGAATTCTCTACCCCAGAGAGCTGTGGAGGCTCAGTTGTTGAGTATATTCAAGATGCGGAGATGCCGGTGTTGGACTGGGGTGGACAAAAGTGAGAAGTCGCACAACACCAGGTTATAGTCCAACAGCTTTATTTGAAATCACAAGCTTTCGCAGCGCTGCTCCTTCGTCAGGTGAATATTCGTCAGGAGTATATTCAAGACAGAGATCGATAGATTTTTGGATATTAAGGGAATCAAGGGATATGGGGATAGTGCAGGAAAATGGAGATGAGATAGAAGATCAGCCATGATTTTATTGAATGGTGGAGAAGGCTCAAAGGGCCAAATGATCTACTGCTGCTCCTATTTCTTATGTTCTTATACCGCCTTTGCCCCATATCCTTTAATACCTTTGGTTAACAAAAATCTATCAATCCATGATTTAAAATTAACAATTGATCTAGCATCAATTGCCGTTTGTGGAAGAGAGTTCCAAACTTCTACCACCCTTTACGTGTAGAAGTATTTCCTAATTTCACTCCTGAAGGGTCTGGCTCTAATTTTTAGACTATGCCCCCGAGTCCTAGAATTCCCAATCAGCGGAAATAGTTTCTCTCTATCTACCCTATCTGTTCCCCTTAATATCTTGAAAACTTCAATCAAATCACCCCTTAACCTTCTAAATTCTAGGGAATACAACCCTAATTTGTGTAATCACTCCTCGTAATTTAACCCTTGGAGTCCAAGTATCATTCTGGTAAACCTACGCTGCACTCCCTTCAAGGCCAATATATCCTTCCTAAGTCCCAGAACTGCTCACAGTAGTCCAGGTGTGGTCTAACCAGGGCTTTGTGTAGCTGTAGCATAACTTCTACTCCCTTGTATTCTAGTCCTCTAGATATAAAGGCCAGCATCCCATTAGCCTTTTTCATTATTTTCTGTACCTGTTCACGACAGTTTAATGTACCTGGACCCCCAAGTCTCTTTGGACCTCCACTGTTTCTAGGTTTTCATCATTTAGAAAGTCTCTGATCTATCCTTTTTAGGTCCAAAGTGCAATTTTCCAATCTAAAGGAACGGTTCATGAATTGAGAGAACTTTGGAAGATTATAGTTAGGGCATCTGCAATGTGCTCACCTACTTCCTTTAAAACTCTGGGATGAAAACCATCTGGTCCTGGGGATTTGTCATTCTTTAGTGCCATTATTTTCTTCATTATTGTTATTTTGCTTACATTAATTTTGGTGAGCCCCCGTCCCTGATCCAATATTAGTTTCCTTGGGATGTCCAGCATGCTATCCTTATCCTCTACTGTAAATACTGACGCAAAGTAATTATTCACCATTTTCTTATTGACAATATCACCTCTTTCAGTTTTTAAGGGGCCAACATTGCTCCTGACCACCTTCTTTTTCCTAATATAATTGTAAATTTTTTGTGTTGATATTGATATCCTTTGCAAGTTTCTTTTCATACTCCCTTTTTGTAGCTCTTGCTATCAGTTTTGTGACCCTTTGTATCTTTCCCATTTGCCAGGATCTGCGCTAGTTTTTTGCATTTTTGTATGCTTTTTCTTTTAGTTTTAGGCTGTCCCTTACTTCTTTAGTTGTCCATGGCTTTTTTTTGGAAAGTAGAATATGAAAGTAAGCTTTCAGGGAACATATAAACTGAATGTAAGAGCTTTTATAGATATGTGAAGAGAAAAAGATTAGTGAAATCAAGTGTAGGTCCCTTGCAGTCAGAAGCGGGGGAAGTTATAATGGGGAACAAAGAAATGGCAGACCAATTAAATGCATATTTTGGTTCTGTCTTCACAAAGGAGGACACAAATAACCTCCCAGAGATGTTGGAGAACATAGGGTCTGATGAAAGGGAGGAACTGAAAGAAATCAGTATTTGCAGGGAAATGGTGTTAGGGAAATTGACGGGATTGAAGGCCGATAAATCCCCAGGGCCTGTTAATCTACATCCTAGGGTACTTAAGGAAGTGGCCCTAGAAATAGTAGATGCATTGCTGATCATCTTCCAACATTCGATGGATCTGGAACTGTACCCATGGATTGGAGGGTAGCTAATGTTACTCCACTATTCAAAAAGGGTGGTAGAGAGAAAGCGGGGAATTACAGACCAGTAAGCCTGACATCGGTAGTGGGGAAAATGCTAGAGTCCATTATAAAGGACGTAATAGCTGAGCACTTGAAAAACAGTGACAGGATCAGACAAAGTCAACATGGATTTATAAAAGGTAAATCGTGCTTGACTAATCTACTGGAATTTTTTGAGGATGTAACTGGGAAAATAGATAAGGGATAACCAGTAGATGTGGTGTATTTGGACTTTCAAAAGGCTTTCGATAAGGTCCCACATAAGAGATTAGTGTGTAAAGTTAAGGCACATGGGATTGGGGGCAAGGTATTGACTTGGATAGAGAACTGGTTGGCGGACAGAAAGCAGAGTGTAGGAATTAATGGGTCCTTTTCCGAGTGGCAGGCAGTGACTAGTGGGGTACCACAGGGATCGGTCCTTGGACCCCAGCTATTCACAATATACATTAATGATCTAGATAAGGGAACTAAATGTAATATCTCCAAGTTTGCAGATGACACAAAGCTGGGTGGGCGTGTGTGCTGCGAGGAGGATACCGAGAAACTCCAGGATGATTTGGACAGGTTGGGTGAGTGGGCAGAAGTGTGGCAGATGCAATATAACGTGGATAAATGCGAGGTTATCCACTTTGGTGTCAAAAACAGAAAGGCAGACTATTATCTGAATGGCAATAGATTGGGAGAAGGGGAAGTGCAACGAGACCTGGGTGTCCTTGTGCACCAGTCGCTGAAGGTAAGCAGGCAGGTGCAGCAGGCGGTGAAGAAGGCAAATGGTATGTTGGCCTTCATAGCGAAAGGGTTTGAGTATAGGAACAGGGATGTCCTGCTGCAGTTGTACAGGGGCCTTGGTGAGACCACACCTTGAGTACTGTGTGCAGTTTTGGTCGCCTTATCTGAGGAAGGATGTTCTTGCCATGGAAGGAGTTCAGCGAAGATTCACAAGGCTGATACCTGGGATGGCAGGAATGACATATGAGGAGAGATTGGGTCGATTGGGCTTATACTCGCTGGAGTATAGAAGAATGAGAGGGGATCTCATCGAAACATATAAAATTCTAACAGGTCTGGACAAACTAGATGCAGGAAGAATGTTCCCGATGGTCGGAGAGTCCAGAACCAGGGGTCATAATCTAAGGATAAGGGATAAGCCATTTAGGACAGAAATGAGGAAGAATTTCTTCACCCAGAGAGTGGTAAACCTGTGGAATTCTCTACCACAGAAGGTAGTTGAGGCCTAGTCATTAAATATATTCAAGAATGAGTTAGATATATTTCTTAAAGCTAAAGATATCAAGGGATATGGGGAGAAGGCAGGGACAGGGTACTGAGTTTGGATGATCAGCCATGATCTCATTGAATGGCGGAGCAGGCTCGAGGGGCCGATGGCCGACTCCTGCTCCTATCTTCTATGTTTCTATTCAGGACTGAGATGAGAAGAAATTACTTCACACAGAGGGTGGTGAATCTTTGGAATTCTCTACCCCAAAGGGCTTTGGAGGCTCAGTCATTGGGTATATTCAAAATAGAAGTCGATAGATTTCTGACTAGTAAGGGCATCAAGGGATATGGCGATAGGGCCGGTGAATGGAATTGAGGCAGAAGATCTGCCATGATCTCATTGAATGGCAGAGCAGGCTCGAAGGGCCGAATGGCCTACTCCTGCTCCTATTTCTTATGTTCTTATGTTCTCTTGCCCCTCAGGCATATAAACTGATTCTGTATCACCTTAAATTCTTTTTTGAACACCTCCCACTGATCTTCTGTCATTTTACCCATTAACAGATTTGCCCAGTTTACTTTAGACAGTCTCTGTCTCATTGAAGTCAGACTAGAATCTTAGTAGCTGTTTCGCGTTTCTCCCTTTCAAACATTACGTTGAACTCGATCATGTTATGATCGCTATTAGATAAATGTTCACGTACCGTTAGGCTGCTAGCTAAATTTGACTTATTACTAGGACATATTGTTGGAGATGTTTAGTGATGTTTAAACATCCGTAAGACAAAGGTCCTTTACCAACCTGCCCCCGCCACACAGTACTGCCCCCCGATTATCAAATTCCACGACGAGGCCTTGGACAACGTGGACCACTTTCCATACCTCAGGAGCCTACTGTCAACAAGGGCAGATGTCGACGACGAAGTCCAACACCGCCTTCAGTGTGCCAGTGCAGCCCTCGGTCGCCTGAGGAAGAGAGTGTTTGAAGACCAAGACCTCAAACCCGGCACTAAGCTCATGGTCTACAGAGCAGCAGTGATACCCGCCCTGCTGTATGCCTCAGAGACATGGACCATGTACAGCAGGCACCTCAAAGCACTGGAGAGGTACCACCAACGTTGCCTCCGCAAGATCCAGCAAATCCATTGGTAGGATAGGCACACCAACGTCAGTGTTCTCGCTCAGGCCAACATCCCCAGCATCGAAGCTTTGACCAATGCTCGATCAGCTCCGATGGACGGGTCACATTGTCCGCATGCCCGATACGAGACTCCCAAAACAAGCGCTCTACTCGGAGCTCCGACACGGCAAGAGAACCCCAGGTGGGCAGAGAAAATGCTTCAAGGACTCCCTCAAAGCCTCCTTGAAAAAGTGTAATATCCCCACCGACACCTGGGAATCCCTGGCCCAAGACCGCACAAAGTGGAGGAGAAGCATCCGGGAAGGCGCCAAACATCTCGAGTCTCTTCGCTGGGAGCAAGCGGAAGCCAAGCTCAAACAGCGGAAGGAGCGCACGTCAACCCAAGCACCCCACCCACCCGCCCCTTCAACCACCGTCTGCCCCACCTGTGACAGAGACTGTAGCTCCCGCATTAGACTCATCAGTCACCTGCGAACTCATTTTTAATGTGGAAGCAAGTCATCCTCGGTTCCGAGGGACTGCCTAAGTAGAAGAAGATTGTTGCTGAAAACTATCCTGAACTGTAAGGGATTTTTTTTCTCGGGCTTATTTGTAGGTCAGCCAGTTATGTTTTCCTGGACTGTCCTGCGCCCGCTATGCGGTTGCGAATCGCTACCCCTTATTATTAGTTCTGAGCCCAGGACTTATCGAGCGGCGATAAGGACAAACGAACAGACTCGTGGATTGGTGCGAGGAAAGCCAATGTTTATTTACAGAAGTAAAACTACAGAGAAACAGTATCATATGAAAACGGTTTTACACTTAGCACAGGGAGGGAACGGACACATCGAGGGAAAATCCTAAAATTACAGTTTTAGCAATATCCCCATTAATCCCCACCCTTAATACCTAACTAAAATTGTCTTGCGACAGCTAGAAGAAAGATAATGCTCACCGGTGAAATGGATGGAAAAACCTGGCCCTGTGCTCTGTTTCTGCCGTCGACACGTGGCTCCGAAGTTTCTGGAAGTCTTCTTTCTTAGCTGCTGGCAGACAGAGCGAACCGAGGGTCCAGGCAGAGAGAGAGAAAAATGGCTGGGTCTTCCCAGTTATACCCCCTCCGGTCGCTCTAATCTTCCCTCCGATCAGCACATTTCTATTGTCTGATCTGGGCATGATGAATTTTAACAAAAGGTTGATCTCGGCCCATCATGGTAGATGGCCGGTAATGGTGTGATACCAGTTCTACAACTGCCACTCTATTGTTCGACAGGTTGGATGATTGTCCAGAACAGTTCCGTTGATGGGCCCAGCGCCGTCTCAATGTCTCCGCTGATTACTTGAGCAAACACCTTGAAAGCCTTATGCATAGACCTGATTGTATTGCATAAGGAAAGGTCCTGTCCTGTTGCAGACATCGGAATACACAAGCTGATGGCTTCCCAGCGTCTGAAATTAAACTGCCAGGCTCTCGGTCACGAGGTCCAACCATTTTATGCCCTGGATTTTTAAAACTCAGTCTGACCAGGGTTTGAAATTAATAAGTCCAACAACAAAAATCTTCGGTGGGGGGAACACATGAAATTTTGCGAATCCTTTCAGTCCCCCCTGTGGAGACTTAAACTTGCTTGAAGTGTCCATACGAGGTGAACAAAATTTCTGACTGTCGCAAACAACCTTCCCCTTTATTTACCTATCCCAATTCCCCCGACACGTACATTCCCCCACTTGGAGAATAACCACAGTGTACAGCAGGCATTTTAGATAGGAAACAAATTCTTTTCCAGTAATCCCAGCACGGAGGGGGTCCAACATATCCCTGCACCACTTGGGATAAAACAGTTTTTTTTAAATCAAACAAAAAAACAACAAACGGAGGGGACCATCTTTATTAAAAGTAATAAAATTAGGCCACCATCACTCGTAAGTGGTGCAACACGGAATTCACGCGAGTGTCTCGTCTACCTGAGCATACTGGTCCCTCCAGACCCTTTGGGTTCTTGCTACTGCCTCGGGACCCTTTTTCCGACACTGGACGCAAACCAGGTAGAGGACGATCCCGAGCTGACAAATTACGAGCGCGTGTGATGCCAGACGAATCCAGGAGGGGACCTCGATATTCTCAAAGATGTCCCACCAGGGTGGGGTCGTAATATCCAGAATATCGGCCCCTATCTGGATAGTCTGCTGCTCCAGTGTATAAAAATGCTTTTGCGACACCACTACGGCTTTTAATAGTTTAATGAGGTGTTCTGGGAGAGGGGGAATCTGGTAGCCGAAGTGAGCCACATACTTTTGGAGGTTGGTGAAATTCTCTCTTACAGTTAGGTGAACCGTGGATGGTTCAGGAATGGGGACAATTCGTTTCTGGGCCACTTGAACTTCTGCCTTGGGTTTAAAGCAGAAGCTGCTGTCACTCACCGCGCACCAGCTGTGCTGTCCGTGCTGGTAGTGAGACGCTCCTGTGGTGATGCAATATGTCCCACCCCCTATATATGCTACCTGCGGGGGAACATGGCCTTGTGCCATGGCTTCCATGGTACAATTTATAGGTTTCGCGTCAGCAGCTCTGAACCCGCATTGTGGTTTCGAATAGGCATTCAAGTGCTGGGGACACAGGATGATGTGTGGTCCCCGGCTACAGCACCCCGAGAGGTCAGTACCCGTCATAGCGTGATCCCACTTTATGACGTAGGGCGGGACCGCTGTAAAACGAACGTGGACACCCCCCTGAATGACACCAATGTTCTCCACCCTGTATACCGGCGCGGGTCGGGCCGTCCCGCCCATGACCGGCATCCTTACTATTATCCCCATGATAGTGTGGTTGGAACGTCCACAGTCCACTGGGACTGGGTAGGCCTCAGAAGCTAGTTGGAGCTGGCACGGGCTTAATGCGTTCTCAAAAGGGTGGAGGGCTGCGAGGTGCTTGTTGCTGATCCAGGAGGGGACCAAACCCTGTTTTAAGTCCTCCAGATTTCTGCGGCCCTCGCCCAGCAACCATGCCCCGTACAGTACGCACACCTCGTTCTGTGCAGCCTGATCGGACGCATTCCGATCCTCCCTAATGAGCGCATTCACCATCTTTGCATGTATCTCCAGCTCCGCTATGATCTCCTTTAGATGGAGAGTCATGGCCTGGTCTTCATGCAGTTCCGAACCCACTACCTTATTCTCATCAGTTAAGACCTTTTTTAATTGGGTCTTCAGACCGTTGATCTGCGTCTGCAGTTCAATGTCGTCTAAACTATTAATAACTGAAGACCCTGCATTAAAACCCGTTAAAACATCATTAACAGTACCCCGTCTCTGTCTCCCCACCCCGTCCCAAGCCTCGTGGCTATGTGTATACAATTTGGTCTTATCGATCTCCGCAAAATCGAATTCGTAAAACTTTTGAAATGTTTCCCTTAAGAGGGCTTGATATAGTTTAGCGGTCTCTGCAGGGCACCACGCGGGCAAGTGCACCTAATTGAGATTTAAGATCACCGAGGCCACCGCGTAATGCACCCCTTGATAGAGCACCTGGTCTGTGGGTACCAGCACCAGGCCGTTCCCTGGTCCCTTGGTGGTGGCGGGGCATCCCTCTGCTACAGTGCGTGACGTCGGGGTCATGGGCAGGGGCTGTCGGGGACGGGTCACTAATTCAGTGGCATTAACCGAGATTGGGGAGTATGGGATCGCGCATGCATCCAGGCGCGACCCCCAGTCCATCCCCCTCCCGTTATCCTGCCACTGGCTGTGGAAAATGATGGAAATGCCCGTGGGGCAGACTCTCTCTGAACCCCACATGCAGACATAGATCCCCTGATCCGGTTCCCACCATTTGTCCCAGCACACACTTAACCCTCCCTGGGTCCCCGTGATGGTCCTGTGGGTGTCGTTCCCTAACCTTTCCCATTCTACCCTGGGGTTCCCCATGTCTTTGCTTAATTTTCTGAGCCACCACCACCTATCCAGGGGAACGTTGCCCTTACATGATAAACAAATCCTTTTGCCCACGGTGACGCTGATCCTTGGGGTGACAATCCGTATCCTCGGGCAATGGAGGGAGGCCTCCCCATATGTAAAACCGGTCTGGCTCGAGTACTGGGTCGAGTTTGATCCCAGCCATCCAGGCCAGCTCCCCTCGTGAGTGTACGAGGTAATTTCATCTGCCTTGCGTAGGCCACTTCCATCATGGGCTAGGGGCGCTGTTCTTCCGGAGCATCCGAAGATGCGGTGGTCCTCGGTGTCGCCCCTTCTCGCGAGGCTCAGCCCAGACAGGGCGAGCAAGACCAGGCCTCCGAACATTTCCCCTTTTAATTGCCTGAAAAAAAAAATTAAAGAACATCTAGCCAGGCTCCCTATAGGCTCCTTGGCTGGGGTGAAGTGTGAGCGGGTCCCTCGACCTCAGCTCACATGGACAAACACACATACACTGGAACGGTTCCATCTTAAAACTGCTATACGGTTCCACACCTTAAAATCAAACTCAACAATCCAACTTAAAACTACAAACTTCTCAGACCAAGTTCTGTACATTTGCTGCCCGTCTCCGAGCGGCTAGCTTAAGCTCTGTTAGGACTGCGGCAGGCTGCTCCCTGCAGCGTGGCTGTACGGACCCTTACTTCTGGTCCTTCACAGCCTGCGACTGTTGGCTGGGGACCTTTGTCTTTTAACCTAACTTTTGCTCGGGAGGTCGCCCCTTTAAACTGGAGAGTCGGTGACCATGCCTTCCTAGGTTGGGGTGTCCGAGGGGACCTCCTAGGAAGTGCTATAGGTGGGGCTACCCTGGCGAGTGGACCTTTGCCGTGGGTCGCAGTCCTCGCTGGCTAGGGGCTTTTCCCCCGTGGCTCCTCCCCTCCCAAGTCTGAGCTGGGGACAGGCAATCCCTCGCTTCCTGCTGCTGTTGGCTGAGAGTCCTCGCCTCCAGGTTCAAAACCTGGGTTGGGGGTGGGGTTATCTGATTCAGGCTCCTCCTCCTCCCCACCTGAGTCCCAGAAGAGAGGGGGGGGTGGTTTGAACAGGGGCCTGGGTGACTCCTCCCTCAACGCACGCAACTGTCCCTGCGTGTGTTGCCTGTGAGCTGAGACTTGCTGGCTCCTCCCCTTTGTCAGGTTTAAACAGTTTGCACTGGTTAATGCTGCTAGCAGCCTGCCTGTGAACCTGTTTTAAAACCTTGTCCATTTCCTCAAACGGACATTCTAGGGACTCCCCATTCTCTCTCTTTACCAGGACGGCCTTAAGGACGGGATCCTGGGCTTGGACCTGCTTTAAGTCCGGGGCCAAAGCTACCGGATTGCGGCTACCGGACCTGCTTTACGGGGATCCCAGAACTCTCCTTCCCTGGCCCCCTGCTTGGCCGACTTGTTGGCCTTTTGGTTACCCTCCCACGTGGTATGGAGGGATCCTAAATCTATGTCCAAAGGTTTGGACATTGCCCCAGCCTGCTTGTTCCCTGTGAATCCCATTAAACTGTACGGGACCCTGTTAGACCTGGGTGAATTGGTCGGGTCTTCCGAATGGACCACCGTGCTGGCAGCTCCGGTGTCCACCAAACATCTCCCCTGCACTTTCTCCACCCCCTGCTTAACATCGTATCCCGGGGAACACAGGTGGACAGGCTACGCTGGTTCTAGTCATAGGTCTGCGTTGTATGGGACTGATGGGATCAATGCGCCAGTGGCTGTAGCTACCTTCCCCGGACTGGTCAGGAGAACCCGCAGTGCTTCTAGAACACTCTCTACTGTGGGGGTCCCAGTGTCTACCTTTGGGCCTGGAGCTGTGGAGCTCTTTCCCTTGGTGTCCTTCCAGGGGTTTTTGCAATCTGTGCGCCAGTGGCCGTCCTTCCCGCAGCCATAGCAGTTTAACTTATTCTGGGAGGGACGGTTTCCCTCCTGGTGCCACTCTTTCTTATTCTGGCCCCCAGGTTTAACCTCGTGGACTTTCCCTTTGGACTGGGGCGTCTCAATTCCCCTCCCGTTATTTCTAAATGCTACCGTGAGCTGGCGGATCACCGTTTCTTCGGTGGTCTGGGGGTTTCGGGGGTCAAACCAGGCCGCAGCCTGGGCTCGGATTTGGGGCAGGCAGTTTGTCATGAGACAACGGAGCCAGTGGGTCAATTGATCTCTGTTTAGGAACGTCCGCACTGGCGTTCCCGGGCACGCGCTCTGGTAGACTGGCCACAGCCTGTCTGCGAATGCCTGCGGGGACTCCCCGGGGAGCTGTACCGTTTTTTCCACTCGGGCGAACGGACTCCCATCATTTAGTCCCATGGCCTCCAATATCTCATCCCTTAACTCCTCGTAATCTTTCTGTCCCTTCTTACACTCATCCGATAGGGTTTGGAGGAGATCACTACCCAGAGAGAACAGCAGCATTTTTGCTTGTTCTGCCTCATTGCAGTCATTAACGCATGCTGCCTGTTCTATCTCCCGGAAATGTAGAGAGGGGTCCCCCCTCACTGTGAGCTTAGGGATGTGTCCAACCATGGCTCTGAGCTGTTGGGTACCATGCGGCACTACAAACTGGTTCTGGATGGCCCCTAGGTCCTCGCCATCGGCTGGCGGGCCGTACCTCCGTTGTTTGAGGGGGTACACTGGTCCCGGACCCGGTCTATCCCCTAGGGCCTGCTGGGTCTCCCCTAACGCTCCATCCTCCACCCCCTCTTGCTGCCAGGCCTCCTGAAAACTCGGGGCTATGGGTGGCGGTCGTGAGACCTTTGATTCCCTAACCAGTGCCTTTCTGGGAACTGCCTGTGGGACTTCCCTGCTTGGGTTGCCAGTAAAATCCAACTGGCCCGTCTTCGGGCTAATGAGGCATACCATGCCCTTCGCCCTTACTAAGGCCATGCCCAAGCTTTCTATTTCTTGCCAACAGGGGCCGTGATCGGCGTCTTCAAACCCCTGGGCACAAGCCAGCTTATATGCTGCTTTTACTTCGCCTACTTTCTCCTCCTGCTCTTTCAATTCTTGCGTGAGGCTGGAAATCCTGTCCATTAATCTAACCTCACTACCTCTCGCCTCTCTGACCTGGTATTCCAGGTATTCCATCCTGTGCCTAGCACTACTTTTTAGCTCAGCGATCCGGTCTTCCAGGCGCTCTGACTTTGCCTGGTGTTCCCTTTGAGCTTCAACGGCCCGGGCCCTCATACGCTGTAACTCAGCCTGATGATCCCGCGCCGTCTGTGCCCTCTCTTGGCTTATTGCCTGGAGGGCCGCGATTACTTTCTCCTCCGCTGCAGTCTTTTCCTGCAGCTCTCGGGTCAACTGTTTGATCTTGGCTGCTCGTGTTGCAACAGCATGGTCTAACACTAAAACCTGCTTTTTCAAACACATGAGCCAGACTATCCTGCACACACTCAAAGAAAACCACTACCTTTCTGTCATGAGCGCGTCTGCTTATCCCAATCTATATGGAAGTTAAAACCCCCCATTAAAACCACTATAGATGATGATGATATTCTCAATATAATGGACACCATGTGCTGGGTTGGAAGGCCTGAACTTGCCTGCAGATTTCAGGATCAATTTTGGGAGACGTTTCCTTTTTCTCACCGGTTTCTGCCAATCATCTGCAGAAATCGTGGCTGGAGATGCAAAGATCTGCCATGGAAAGACCAGGCGATTCTATCTGAGTCCAAAAATGTGTGGGTTAGGTTGATTTGGCTATGATAAATTGACCCTTAGTGTTAGGGGGGATTAAATATGTGGGGTTATGGGGATAGGATGGGATATGTTAGGGGCAATTAAATACGTGGGGTTACGGGGGTAGGGTGGGATATGTGTACTGTGGGGATTAAAGCAGGGACAGGGTACTAGATTTGGATGATCAGCCATGATCGTATTGAATGGCGGAGCAGGCTCGACGGGCCGAATGGCCTACTCCTGCTCCTAGATTCTATGTTTCTATGTTTCTATGTTTCTATGACTGTTATCCTGGTCTTCAACAATCAGCTTTGAATTTTCACTTGGCGATTATTCTAAAATATAGTCACATCATTCCTGTCACCACCTCGATCCATCACTTCAACAAACTGCACTCCCAGGAATTCAGGATTTGTGAATCAGGCCCCTCCACCCTCCATTTCCACTGATACAGAAAAATCTTTCAACTCACTCCACACAGATTTTGGCAGCAAAAAGGCTTGTCTGTTCGAGTGCAGTGGCGTCGTGCCTGGAAGCTGCACCAGGCACCAGGGTGAACTTTTATTTAAAGACACCTGTCCCCGGAGTTCTGTATGAGGTGGGAATTGGACAAAGCCAGGCAATTTTCCGGAGTCTGCATCCAGGCGCAAGAGTCGCCTGATCTTCAATATTCGCGAATAACCTAATTATTATTTTCGAAAGTACTGATCAATAAAACATTAATTATAGAAAGGATAATATTAGACTCACAATAACTAAGCTTTCACATTGAAGGTTAAATCGATGACACTTGCTAAGTACCACTTGAAAGGCAACTAACAAAATTAGGGTTAAACCCAGTAAAACCTGAAAAAGTCAACACCAGCAACTCATGCACTGGAGCCCGAAACCATCTCTGGCTCTGTCCCGTCTCTCTGTCCCAGTGTAGACCCTCAGTGAGTCACTGCCCCGTCTCTCTGTCCCAGTGTAGACCCTCAGTGAGTCACTGCCCCGTCTCTCTGTCCCAGTGTAGACCCTCAGTGAGTCGCTGCCCCGTCTCTCTGTCCCAGTGTAGACCCTCAGTGAGTCACTGCCCCGTCTCTCTGTCCCAGTGTAGACCCTCAGTGAGTCACTGCCCCGTCTCTCTGTCCCAGTGTAGACCCTCAGTGAGTCGCTGCCCCGTCTCTCTGTCCCAGTGTAGACCCTCAGGGGGAACAGCCAGTTGTCGTGATACATGTTGGTACCAACGACGTAGCTAAAAAAAGGGAAGAGGTCCTACAAGTAGAATTTAGGGAGTTAGGAGCCAAGCTAAAAAGTAGGACCTCGAACGTAGTAATCTCTGGATTACTACCAGTGCCACGTGCTAGTAAGAGTACAGAGAACAGGATAGTTAGGCTAAATACGTGGCTTGAGCAGTGGTGTAAGAGGGAGGGTTTTAAATTTTTGAGGCATTGGAACCAGTTTTGTGGTAGGTGTGACCTATACAAAAGGGACGGTCTACACCTGTGCAAAGATGGAACTGATGTTCTCGGGGTAATTTTTGATAAAGCAGTTCGGGAGCATTTAAACTAGTATGGCAGGGGGCTAGAAACCTATGTAGTGAAATAGAGGAAAGTGAAAGGCAGACAGAAATAAATGGTAAAAGGGTGAGGAACAAAAAACAAAGGGCCAAACCAATTCATAAAAAATGTGAGCATAAAAAAAGCCTGAGGGTTTTATACCTTAATGCGAGAAGCATCAGGAACAAGGTAGATGAATTAGCTGTGGAAATAGAGGTTAATAATTATGATCTAATTGGGATTACGGAAACATGGTTGCAGGGTGAGCAGGGCTGGGAGCTTAACATACAAGGGTATTCAGTATTTAGGAAGGATCGACAAAAAAGAAAGGGAGGAGGGGTAGCATTGCTGGTAAAAGAAGGGATAAATGCAATTGAAAGGAAGGATATTAACTCAGTTAATACAGAATCTATATGGGTGGAGCTAAGAAATAGCGAGGGGCGAAAAACATTAATAGGAGTGGTATATAGGCCTCCAAATAGTAAAATAGAGGTTGGGGAGGGCATCACGAGGGAAATTAGAGAAGCGTGCAATAAGAGCACAGCTGTCATCATAGGTGACTTTAACTTACATATAGATTGGAATAGCCTAATCAGTAAAAATAATGAGGAGGAGGAATTCCTTGAGTGTTTAAGGGATGGTTATCTGGATCAATATGTCGAGGAACCAACTCGGGAACAGGCTATATTGGACTGGGTACTGTGCAATGAGAAGGGACTAATTAGTAATCTTGTTGTACGGGGACCCTTGGGTCAGAGCGATCATAACATGATCGATTTCTCACTCGAAATGGAGAGCGAAGAAATTGACTCAGATACTAAGGTCCTGAATTTAAACAAGGGGAATTATGATGCCATTAGACGGGAACTGAGTAGGTCTGATTGGACAACGTTCCTGGGAGGACTGGAGGTAGATAAACAATGGCAAGCATTTAAAGGTAGAATGACAAAATTGCAAAAATTGTTTATACCAATCTGGCATAAAAGGAAATCTAAAAAGGTGACTCAACCGTGGATAACAGGGGAAATTAGAGACAGCATAAAATCCAAAGATAGGGCGTATAAATTAGCCAAAAAAAGCGCCAGAGCGGAAGATTGGGAACAGTTTAAGATAGAGCAAAGGAGGACAAAGGGCTTAATCAAGAGGGGCAAAATAGCTTACGAAAGCAAGCTGGCGGAAAATATAAAAACTAACTCCAAAAGCTTTTATAAGTATATCAAGAGGAAAAGACTGGTGAAAACCAAAGTTGGCCCATTGCAGTCAGATACGGGGGAATATATAACGGGAAATAAAGAAATGGCAGACCAACTAAATGCATACTTTGGGTCAGTCTTTACGAAGGAAGACACAAAAAACCTCCCTGGGATATCGGGAAAAATAGGGACATTTGCAAAGGAGGAACTGACGCAAGTCAATATCTCTAAGGATATGGTGTTAAGGAAGCTAAAGGGATTGAAGGCGGACAAATCCCCAGGGCCTGATAACATGCATCCTAGGGTGCTGAAGGAGGTGGCCCTAGAGATAGCGGATGCACTAAGTATGATTTTTCAGAATTCATTAGACTCGGGAACAGTGCCCATGGATTGGAGGGTAGCTAACGTTACCCCACTATTCAAAAAGGGGGGTAGGGAAAAAGCAGGTAATTACAGACCTGTAAGCCTTACATCAGTTGTGGGCAAAATGCTGGAGTCCATCATTAAGGATGAAATAGCGGAGCACTTAGCAAATGGGGACAGGATAGGACAGAGTCAACATGGATTTACAAAGGGTAAATCGTGCTTGACTAATCTATTGGAATTTTTTGAGGGAGTAACTGGTAAAATAGATGGGGGAGAGCCAGTAGATGTGGTGTACCTGGACTTCCAAAAGGCCTTCGATAAGGTCCCACATAAAAGATTAGCAGGGAAAATTGAAGCTCATGGGATAAAGGGGAAAGTATTGACGTGGATAGAGAACTGGCTGTCAGATAGAAAACAGAGAGTTGGAATAAACGGCTCATTTTCTGAATGGCTGGCAGTAACAAGTGGGGTACCACAGGGATCTGTCCTGGGTCCCCAGCTGTTCACAATTTACATTAATGACCTGGATCAGGGAGTCGGATGCAGCATTTCCAAATTTGCAGACGACACTAAACTAGGAGGAGGGGTGGGCTCAGAGGAGGAGACCAGGAAGCTCCAGAGCGATTTGGACAGACTGGGTGATTGGGCGGATAAATGGCAGATGCACTATAATGTGGACAAGTGCGAAGTTATCCACCTTGGGTGCAGGAACGGGAGGGCAAATTATTATTTAAATGGCAATAAATTGGGAGAGGGGGAAGTACAGAGAGACCTGGGTGTTCTTGTACACCAGTCACTGAAGGCGAGCATGCAGGTGCAACAGGCGATCAAGAAGGCAAACGGTATGCTGGCCTTCATAGCAAAAGGGTTGGAATACAGGAACAGGGATACCTTGCTGCAGCTGTACAGGGCACTGGTGAGACCACAGCTCGAGTACTGTGTACAGTTTTGGTCGCCTCATCTGAGGAAAGATGTTCTTGCCATGGAGGGGGTGCAGCGGCGATTCACCAGGCTGATACCAGGAATGGCGGGATTGACCTATGAGGAGAGACTATGTAGTTTAGGGATGTACACACTGGAGTTTAGAAGATTGAGAGGGGACCTCATAGAAGTGTATAAAATTCTGACAGATCTAGACAGACTAGATGCAGAAGGAATGTTTCCCTTGGCGGGTGAGAACAGAACTAGAGGACATAATTTATGGATAAGGGCTAAACCATTTAGGACAGAAATGAGGGGGAATTTCTTCACTCAGAGGGTGGTGAACCTGTGGAACTCATTGCCACAGAGGGCAGTGTACGCCAGCTCATTAAATATATTTAAGAGGGAATTAGATATATTTCTACAGGCAAAAGGGGTTAAGGGTTACGGAGAGAAGGCGGGGACGGGATACTGAATTGGAGGATCAGCCATGATCTCATTAAATGGCGGAGCAGGCTCGAAGGGCCGGATGGCCTACTCCTGCTCCTATCTTCTATGTATCTATGTATCTATGTATCTCTCTGTCCCAGTGTAGACCCTCAGTGAGTCACTGCCCCGTCTCTCTGTCCCAGTGTAGACCCTCAGTGAGTCACTGCCACATCTCTCTGTCCCAGTGTAGACCCTCAGTGAGTCACTGCCCCGTCTCTCTGTGAGTCACACACAGGCTGCAGGAAGTGGCAGTGAATGTGCATGAACTCCATTTAACATTAGACTTTCCAGGACAGTTCCATGTGTTTGTAATTTATTTGAAACATCTTGTTCCTATAAAATCATTTGCTCGTTAGGCCAGAAGTTTCCAGATTGCCAACGTTTTGCTTTATTTTGACCTAAATGAGGGTGAATTTCCTCCCAGTAAATTGCTCAACGATTACTCAATGGACAAAGATTTGTGTCGTCCAGTGAGCTGCATAGTCACCAACAGAAGGCTTCCCTGGGCCAGCTCATTTACATACCCATTGGAGCTGTGATTGGTGTAAATCCCGTGTAGAACTGGTACAAACTGCTGGAAAATGGAGTGTAGCCTTTAAACAAACACACCCCTGGAACACAGACAGACACTCCCCACACCCCCGGGACACAGACACTCCCCACACCCCCGGGACACAGACACTCCCCACCCCCCCGGGACACAGACACTCCCCACACCCCCGGGACACAGACACTCCCCACACCCCCGGACACAGACACTCCCCACACCCCCGGGACACAGACACTCCCCACACCCCCAGAACACAGACACTCCCCACACCCCCGGGACACAGACAATCCCCACACCCCCGGGACACAGACAGACACTCCCCACCCCCCCCGGGACACAGACATTCCCCACACCCCCGGGACACAGACACTCCCCACCCCTCCGGGACTTAGACAGACACTCCCCACACCCCCGGGACACAGACACTCACCACACCCCCGGAACACAGACAGACACTCCCCATCCCCCTGGGACACAGACACTCCCCACACCCCCGGAACACAGACAATCCCCACACCCCCGGGACACAGACACTCCCCACCCCCCCCGGACACAGACAGACACTCCCCACCCCCCCGGGACTTTCTGGTCCAGCTGGCTTCAGACAAACACAGTTTAAAGAAATTATCCAGTACAATAAACATTTAGAAAAGTTATTTAAACATCATAATTACAAAACTGAAATAAAATATTGACAAATGTCAGCTATAAGACTAATATATCGTGGCAGTGATTGTCGTTACCCTAAATACAGATCACTGCCAAGTTTTACAATGGATTTCTCAGTGGATGACATAGGGCAGCTCACCAGGAGCGATGGAACACAAGAGGAATTCGACACTGTCACAAAATCAAACTTCATCTTTTTTTGAGGAATGGTTGCTCGCTGTGGCGCGGCCCAAGGCAACTCGTGGTATTGGAGCAAAGTTTAGCTGATGAGAACAAGAGACTTGCATTTCTGTAGCACCTTTCAAAACCTGACCACATCCCAAAATGCTTCACAGCCAATGAGGTACCTTTTTTTAATGGAGTGTAGTCACTGTTGTAATGTAGGAAACACGGCAGCTAATTTGCGCACAGCAAGCTCCCACAAACAGTACTGGGATTTTGACCAGATCATCTGTTTTGTGATGTTGGTTGAGGGATAAATATTGGCCCAAGATACCTGGGAGAACTCGCCTGCTCTTCGAATAGTGGCCGTGGGATCTTTAATGTTCACCTGAGAGAGCAGACGGGGCCTCGGTTAACATCTCATCCGAACGTGTCTTTGCTTCACCACAGATAGTCCAAATCTGATTAACTCTCCAGCCCTACGGAGGCAGGTGTCAGTCACCTGTTGAACATTTCCTCTCTCTGCCCTTTGACTGATCGTCACAGCCCTGCTGATGCCTGGAAGGATCCAGACCCGTAAACTGTGAGGGTTGTGGTGACTTTCACTTCTGCTGTGAGGCCTCTGCTGCTGCTCCGAGGCTTCAGGTCATGTCACAGTCGGTCTCCTTTGTAAATTATGGATGGCCCAGAGTCAGATCCTCAGACATCACCTGCAATATCAGCCCAGGCCTGGTATGCTTTCCGGGCTGGGTACCTGCGAATGGGGTGCAGTCTCCTCCTGTTGGGCTTCACTCTTTATACTGTCTCTGGTTCTCTCCCTCCTCCTCACAGAATCATAGAACCATAGAATCATAGAATAGAAGGAGGCCATTCGGCCCATCGAGTCTGCGCCGGCTCTTTCAAAGAGCAATTCAGTTAGTCCCACTCCCCCGCTCTTTCCCCATATCCCTGCAATGTTTTCTCTTTCAAGTATTTATCCAATTCCCTTTTGAAGGCTACTATTGAATCTGTATCCACCGCCCTATCAGGCAGCGCATTTCAAATCCTAACCACTCGCTGTGTAAACAAATTCTCCTCATGTCGCCTCTGGTTCTTTTGCCAATCACCTTAAACCTGTGCCCTCTGGTTATCGACCCTTCAGCCAGTGGAAACAGTTTCTCTTTATTTACTCTGTGTCAAGCCCTTTATCAAATCTCCTCTTAGCCTTCTCTGCTCTAAGGAGAACAAGCCCAGCTTCTCCAGTCTATCCACATAACTGTAATCCCTCATCCCTGGAACCATTTTAGTAAATCTCTACTGTACCCTCTCCAAAGTCTTCATGTCCTTCCTAAAGTGTGGTGCCCAGAATTGGACACAATACGCCAGCTGGGCGGGATCCTGACCAACGGTTCCACCACAGACCCAATTCACGTACGGACCGGGGTCAAGCAAGGCTGTGTCATCGCATCAACGCTCTCCTCGATCTTCCTTGCTGCAATGCTCCATCTCACCCTCAGTAAGCTCCCCGCTGGAGTGGAGCTAATTTACAGAACTAACGGGAAACTGTTCAACTTCCGTTGCCTCCAGTCCAGATCCAAGGTCGTCTCATCCTCTGTCGTTGAATTACAGTATGCAGACGATGCTTCCATCTGCGCTCACTCAGAGGTCGAACTCCAAACCATCGTCAACACCTTCACCTGCTGTATGCCTCAGAGACATGGACCATGTACAGCAGGCACCTCAAAGCACTGGAGAGGTACCACCAACGCTGCCTCCGTAAGCTCCTGCAAATCCATTGGCAGGATAGGCGCACCAACGTCAGTGTTCTCGCTCAGGCCAACATCCCCAGCATCGAAGCTTTGTCCACGCTCAATCAGCTCCGATGGACGGGTCACATCGTCCGCATGCCCAATACAAGACTCCCAAAACAAGCACTCTACTCGGAGCTCCGGCATAGCAAGAGAGCCCCAGGTGAGCAGAGGAAATGCTTCAAGGACGCCCTCAAAGCCTCCTTGAAGAACCTGGGAACCCCTGGCACAAGACTGCACAAAGTGAAGGAGAAGCATCCGGGAAGGCGCCGAACACCTCGAGTCTCTTCGCCGGGAGCAAGCGGAAGCCAAGCGCAAGCAGCGCAAGGATCGCACATCAACCCAAGAACCCCACCCACCCGCCCCTTCAACCACCGTCTGTCCCACCTGTGACAGAGACTGTAGTTCCTGCATTGGACTCATCAGTCACCTGAGAACTGATTTTTATTGTGGAAGCAAGTCATCCTCGGTTCCGAGGGACTGCCTAAGAAGAAGTGTTTTATACAGGTTTAGCATAACTTCCCGGCTTTTGTACTCTGTCTCTATTTATAAATGTTGGAGGAGGAGGAAGTTCAACGCAGAGAAGTGTGAGGTGATACATTTTGGTAGGAAGAATTAGGAGAGACCATACACTTTACCTGACGAAGGAGCAGCACTCCGAAAGCTCGTGATTTCAAATAAAACTGTTGGACTATAACCTGGTGTTGTGCGACTTCTCATTTCTATTTATAAAGCCCAGGATCCCGTATGCTTTATTAACTGTTTTGTTAACCTGTCCTGCCACCTTCAAAGATTTGTGCACAAACACCCCCAGGTCTCTCTGTTCTTGCATCCCTTTAAAATTGTACCATTTAGTGTGTATGGTCTCTCCTTATTCTTCCTACCAAAATGTATCACCTCACACTTTTCTGCGTTGAACTTCCTCCTCCTCCAACATTAGGAAGCCTCACGGACCACCTCACGATGCTCCACTTTTCCAGCTTCCAACCTAACCACGTTAAAGAAGCCATCCCCTATGGACAAGCCCTGCGAATACACAGGATCTGCTCAGACGAGGAGGAACGCGATGGACACCTACGGACGCTGATAGACGCCCTCGTAAGAACAGGATATGACACTCGACTCATCAATTGACAGTTCCGACGGGCCACAGCGAAAAATCGCATAGACCTCCTCAGAAGGCGAACACAGGACACAACCAACAGAGTACCCTACATCGTCCAGTACTTCCCCGGAGCGGAGAAACTACGCCATGTTCTTCGCAGCCTTCAACATGTCATCGATGACGTGAACACCTCGCTAAGGCCATCCCCACGCCTCCACTACTCGCCTTCAAACAGCCGCCTAACCTCAAAAGTACCATCGTTCGCAGCAAATTACCCAGCTTTCAGGAGAACAGCGACCATGACACCACACAACCCTGCCACAGCAACCTCTGCAAGACATGCCAGATCATCAACACAGATACCATCATAACACGTGAGGACACTACCCACCAGGTACATGGAACATACTCATGTGACTCGGCCAACGTTGTCTACCTCATACGTTGCAGGAAAGGATTCCCCGGAGCATGGTACATCGGCGAGACCATGCAGACACTGAGACAATGTATGAACGGACACCGTGCAACAATCGCCAGGCAGGAGTGTTACCTCCCAGTCGGGGAACACTTCAGCAGTCAAGGACATTCAGCTTCGGATCTTCGGGTAAGCGTTCTCCAAGGCGGCCTTTGAGACACACGACAACGCAAAATCATCGAGCAGAAACTGATAGCCAAGTTCCGCACCCATGAGGACGGCCTCAACCGGGATCTTGGGTTCATGTCACGCTACATGTAACCCCACCTGACGTAGAGTCATCCAGACTTGAGTCGTCGTTGGCTTGTTCACAGATGTGATTTGCAGTAAAAAAAGTAAAAAGTTTAAAGTTTTTGGTTTTCCATACCGACTGCAGCATCTGACACATTAGACCCCCTGTGACCCCACCTCATTGTCTTTGTTGTATTTTGCTATCGTCTTTGATGTAATGTCTTCCTGACTGACCTGGTTGGATTTGATTGCCGTGATTGTCTCTCTGCCGAGGTGTGATAAAGGGCAGTTAGAAAGATTAACTGTAGTCGTCTGGCATTGTTCTCTGCACAGGCATTGGTCTCTGTCTATATATGCTGTGCCCATTTGTATTTCTTCACTTCACCTGACGAAGGAGCAGCCGCTCCGAAAGCTTGTGATTTCAAATAAAGCTGTTGGACTATAACCTGGTGTTGTGTGACTTCTAACATTAGGAAGAGCAACAATCGTTCTTGATTTATTCACCAGCAGCCTGTAGAATTCCTGCCTGGTCAGCTGATCTGTGCTTGCCTCAGGTCACTGGTGACTGTTTGTCTGAAAATCTGGCCACAATGTTAAGAGGTTCCTCCCCCGAACAAGGCTACTATTGAATCTGTATCCACCACCCATTCCAAATCCTAACCACTCGCTGCGTAAAAAAATTCTCATGTCACCTCTGGTTCTTTTGCCAATCACCTTAAATCTGTGCCCTCTCGTTATCGACCCTTCAGCCATTGGAAACAGTTTCTCTTTATTTGGAGGATACTCATGTTTGAGAACTGGGGAGGGGACCAGCTTTGTGGGTGGAGATTCATTCAGAGGGTTTGATGGACAGATGTAAAAGATCGAAGAGACTCAGGCGTATTGGGTTTTTGCACATAACTCACTTACACCCAGAACTCCACAATCTCTTAAACTCAGATTACAATCCCTCTGGGCAAGAATGTGGAGGAAACTCTGGAGCCAAGAGTTTAATGGAGAGAAAAATGAGGAAAGTAACAAAAGAGATGATTCAATCACGTGATGGTTTCTGCTCCTTAATTACAAAGATAAAATGATCCTTTTATTTTGCCTAATCACTGATACAATTTCGAGAGGCATGTTTTGGTTAAATCAGACAGGAGATGTGTCAATCAGCCCAATTTGCATTACATCCCCATGAGTTGTCTTAGCTTGCATGTAATTCTGGGAATCTGCATGTTCTCCCAGTATTAGCCCACTGGTTATGTTTGGTTATGACTGGTTATGCCTGATGGCAGCTACATGAGAAATTCAGGTTTACATCTAACTGATTATGAGCTGGGCTCTTTGACCAAGCTTTTGGTCACCTGTCCTAATTTCTCTTTATATGGCTGGTGTCAAATTTTGTCTGATAATTGCTCCTGTGAAGCACCTTGCAACGTTTTACTAGTTAAAGGCAGTATATAAATACAAGTTGTTCTACTAAGCTAAATCCACCCCTGGGACAGTCACATGGGAACAAGGAGCACAGGAAGGAGGCCAGTCAGCCCCTCAAGCCTCTTCCACCATTCAGTTGGACCATGGGTAATCTGTATCTTATCTCCATCTATCCGCTTGGTTCCATCTCCCATAATACACCGGAGTTCCCCCAGACATTGAACAGTAGGAACGTTACTTCTTTTTGTTATAATTGCAAAATACTGTTAGTTATAATTGCTAATCTCATCCTCTCCTTGCAGGATAGATAACCACGCCATTCCAATCCTACAGCGTGTTTCAGGGAAGGGCCGGGATAAGTCTGGGATTGAGCAATCCGAGCCTGGTTGGTGCAAGGATCTGTGGTCGGCGATCAGCCCATCTCACTGAACACAAAATATTCACAATTCAAAGAAAAGCTGGCGGAAGAACTAATGTGGGAGCAAAGGGTCAAAGGGCATTTATAATGTAAGGATTTGTGAATTAGAGAATTAGAAGTTGGAAGATCACATTCCATTGAGGCGATGAGTGGTGATGGAAAAGGCGGGGAAATCTGAGAGTGGGGATAATTCGCACAAAATCCTAAAAAGGATTGGGATCAATTGTTATCCCAGAAATGGCCTTAAACTGTTCAAAAACTATAGCCCAACACATTTTCTTTTTGTATTAGTGTTTAATTCACTGCCACCTCTCTTCCAGGAATGCCCACCTTGAAGAAGTTCTGCTCTTCTCTCTGACGGGATTTCCGTTTGTCTCTTTCTTAAAAATCTGTTCCATTTCCTGCTTTTTTCCAGTTCTGACCAAAGGTCATCGACCTGAAACTCTGTTTCTCTCTTCACAGATGCTGCCTGACCTGCTGAGTATCTCCAGCATTTTCTGTTTTTATTACAGACTGGAGCCTCGATCTGTGTCTAAAGTTTGCTTCGTTCTTGTTCGGAATCCTCGCCTTTGACCCGCTGCTGTCTGATAGTTTGATTAAAACTGAACTAGATTAATTAGTGAGAATCGCACAATAATCTCTAAACCATGTAAATAACACCGACCTTTCCAAACCTCGCCCCAGACACTTCCTGCCCCCAGTCTGAGCTTTCCAATTATTTAAATAATCAGCTAACATTCCAGGTATTAAAATCGGCCGCAATGAGCGCAGCTGTTGTCTCCCTCAGGAGCTGGTGCGGTTCCCAGGGGCGGTGCAGCTGGAAACATCTGCATTGTATCAGACTTTATTTTTACAAAGTAATCCGAGGAGCTCCCGAGTTTTCTAAACTCTCGTTTTAAGGACAAGCTGCTCTTTAATTGTTTTGTTTCCGATTTGTGAATGTCTTTGACACACTGGCGAGGCTCTGTGCAGCCGGGGCACCGAATTCAATAAATTCACATTTCACCCGGGAGGAAATTGTTTTCCGTTAAACGCAAACTGGTTCCAGATGTTTCAAAGCAACAACCCTGAGTTAATCAAATAGGAGCTTAGTGACCATCGCCCGAGTTAATATTTCAATCATTAACCCGTCTGCAATAAAAGGAACATTTTCGCCATAAAAGATCATCGCAGGTGAGTCCGTTCGTTCCGTCTTCACCGGGATCTCCCTCACCTGGATCTTCCTCACCTGGATATTCCTCACCTGGATCGCCACCATGAAATCCCCAAACAAAACCCTGGTGGTGCTCGGAGTCCTGCTGGTCGGCGCTATCGCCACCATCATCGCCCTGGCAGTGGTCTATGCTCAGGAGAAGAACAAGAGCGGGACAGATTGTCCGGAGAGTCCGGGGACAGGATCGCCGGAGAGTCCGGGGACAGGATCGCCGGAGAGTCCGGGGACAGGATCGCCGGAGAGTCCGGGGACAGGATCGCCGGAGAGTCCGGGGACAGGATCGCCGGAGAGTCCGGGGACAGGATCGCCGTCTGCCACCACACCGCCTCCATCTAACCCCTGGAACAAGTTCCGACTCCCCAAGTCTCTGGTCCCCGATCACTATGACCTGACCCTCCAGCCCTATCTGGACGAGCACACCACCAAGGGCTATTATTTCACGGGGAAATCCACTGTCTTCTTCCACTGTGTCCAGGACACCGACCTGATCCTGATCCACAGCAACAAGCTGAACTTCACCAAGTTGGGGCAACACGTCGCCCAACTGGCGGTCCATGACGGCTCGACTCCCCCCGGAATAGCAAAGACATGGCTGCAAAGCGACACCCAGTATCTGGTGATCAAACTGTCCTCCAGTCTGTCCACAAGTAAGAATTATTCGCTGCATACGGAGTTTGAAGGCGAGCTGGCGGACGACCTCGCCGGCTTTTACAGGAGCCAATACATCGCTGAAAATGGAAAACCCAGGTCAGCCTGCTTCTAAATACAGAAAATAATTGACAAATACTGAGCAAATATAAGGAAACATTACTTTCAAGGATTGTTAAAATACTGTTGTAAAAGAGATGGTTCAGGGAAGGGAGGCGATCCGAGAGGAGTGATTGGGGAAAGTGTGGGGACAAAACATGGGGATTCCCATCACTTTGGGTGACGATCAGGGGCTGCACCCCCGAATTTCACAGCGGAACCCCTTTGATCGGCTGCCCCTGGGATCACACCTGTATTAGAAACAGACCCCAGTAAATATTCACAACCGCCCTGGCCCCGACCCCTCGCCCCATCTCCTTGGTCTGGTTTGGACTCCGGTTCCGTGTGAAGGTGAACCGGGAGCCTCAGTCAGAGCCGATCTGTACTTGGACTTCACACGTCAAAACCGGGCGGCACAGACCGACCTGAACCGAACCGAACCGAGAGATCGCACAGAGGGCAGCAGGCTCGGTGTTTGGGGCACTTCTCACAGGGCACAGCGTCCGAAACTCAACCAACATTTCTAAACATCCCTGAGCTTGGACTCAATATAGGAGAGTTTCCACAGAATGATAGAAATTACAGCACAGGAGGAGGCCATTCGGCTCCCGGTGTTGGAGCTCTCTCCTGTAACCCCATTCCCCCTCCCCCATCCTTTTATATTCCTTCTTTTCAAATATTCATCCCATTCACTTTTAAATGATGTTCCAATCTCTGCCTCAATGGCCACTGTGAGCAGCAGTGCCCAGGAGAAGTCATGCCCCATTCTGGGAGACTCCCGGGCTATTCCTGAGAGTTGGCAACTTGGCTCTACAGGGACCTTCTGTAAATGCTTACAGACTCTCACAAGCTGGAGCCAATGTAGGTCAGCGAGCACAGGGGTGATGGGCGAACTGGACTTGGTGCGAGTTAGGACAGGGGCAGCTGAGTTTTGGATCACCTCAAGGTTACATTGGCTGGAATGTGGGAGGCCGGCCAGGAGTGCGTTGGAATAGTGAAGCCTGGAGATAACAAAGGCATGGATGAGAGTTTCAGCGGTGGAGGAGGGGGAGGGTGTGGGGGAGGGGGAGGGTGTGGGGAGGGTTGGGGTGTGGGGGAGGGGGAGGGTGTGGGGGTGGGGGAGGGTGTGGGGAGGGTTGGGGTGTGCGGGGGGGGGGGAGAGGGGGTGGGGGAGGGGGAGGGTGTGGGGAATGGGGTGTGTGGGGGCAGTCACTTTGCAGCAGTGCAGAAAGCCATGGACTGTCTCAGGTTATTGCAGGTTGTCCAGGAATAACCCTGGGAATCCTACTTCATCCTCGACAATCCCAGAATTGCATTCCTCTCCATCCCTGCTCGCTCTGGTCACTGAGTGCTTCCCCGAGGAGTGAGTCATTCAGCACTTCACCAAGGGAGGCTCCGGGAAACTGTTAGGGGTCAATAGGTCTTCAAACAGACTCCCAGACAGTGACTGACTGACATTTCAGCAAAATAACGGAAAGTGGGGGTGAAAATAATTCTTCAAAATGGAAGATAAATATGAAAGTGCAGTCTGGTCATTCTGACTTCTCCTGTGATCACTGAGCTCTGATCTTCCTCTGTTATTGAAGAGTTATCGCAACAACTCAGATGCAGCCAACTGATGCCAGGAAAGCATTCCCGTGCTTTGATGAGCCAGCGATGAAAGCCACATTCAACATTACCCTGTATCACAAAGCGGAGCACGAACGCAATCTCCAACATGCCAGCATTTAGTAAGTCTCACAAGTTTCATTAGCTAATTAGCGGTTTTAATAAAGTAACTAGGGTAAAACGGGGGCTGGGGGGAATGGGGGTCAGGGTGGGGGTTCGGGGGAGGGCTGGGGGGACGGCAGGGGGGCAGGGCACGGGGGCTGGGGGTCAGGGTGGGGGTTGGGCGTGGGGGCTGAGGGGGCAAGGTGGTGGGGCTGGGGGGGCAGGGCTGCGGGGGCAGGGCAGGGGGAGCGGGGGGGCAGGGCGGGGGGGGGCAGGGGCTGCGGGGGCAGGGTGGGGGTTCGGGGGGGCTGGGGGCAGGGCGCAGGGGCTGGGGGGAATGGGGGGCAGGGTGGGGGGGCTGTGGGGAGTCTGTGGGGGCGGGGGGGGCAGGGCCGGGTGGGGCTGGGGGGGTGGGGCTGGGGGGCAGGGCGGGGGCTGGGCGTGGGGACTGGGGGTGCAAGGTGGTGGGGCTGTGGGGGGCAGGGCTGGGGGGCTGGGGGGGCAGGGCAGGGGCTGCGGGGGCAGGGTGGGGATTCGCGGGGGGGCTGGGGGGCAGTGCGCGGGGGTTGCGGGGGTGTAGTGCGGGGGGGGGGTGGCTGTGGGGTGTCTGTGGGGGCAGGGCCGGGTGGGGAGGGAGGCTGGGGGCCTTGCCTGCCTGAATGCCCCAACACTGATTTCCTCCATTGCAATGATCAAAAACGGGGAAAAGGATAACTCTGGCAATTACAGGCCAGTCAGTTTAACGTCGATGATGGGGAAGCTTTTAGAAACAATGGGGGTCATTTTAACATGGGTTGCGGGTGGGGGTTTAAATGGGCAAAATATGGAAAGGTGTCAGGAAACCAGCTCCAACCCGCTGACTTCTGGCTTTTACTGCGGCGGGCAGCCAACCAGCTCCCAGGAGGCGGGTTGGCATTTAAAATATGTTAATGAGGCTGGCAGCTTCGGATTTACCAGGCTGTGCAGGTTTAACCATGGCCGACCGGGTTTCATGGGCCTTGGGAATCCCGACAGCTGCAGCGAGGTGAGGACAGCCTCGGAGAGCAATCCTTGTGGGCCAAGAGGAACAGGTGAGCTTCCTCATGGGTACAGAGCACAATTTTGAAATTTGCAGATGACACAAAACTTGGAAGTGTAGTAAACAGTGAGAAAGATAGGAATAGACTTCAAGAAGACATAGACAGGCTGGTGAAATGGGCAGACACATGGCAGATGAAATTCAATGCAGAACATAAGAACTAGGAGCAGGAGTAGGCCTTCGAGCCTGCTCCGCCATTCAATAAGATCATGGCTGATCTTCGACTTCAACTCATTTTCCCGCCCAATCTCCATAACCCTTGATTCCCCTAGAGTCCAAAAATCTATCTATCTCAGCCTTGAATATACTCAAAGACTCAGCATCCACAGCCCATTGGAGCAGAGAATTCCAAAGATTCACAACCCTGAGTGAAGAAATTCCTCCTCATCTCAGTCTTAAATGGTTGTCCCCTTACCCTGAGACTATGCCCCCAGTTCTAGACTCTCCAGCCAGGGGAATCAACCTCTCAGCATCTACCCTGTCAATCCCCCTCAGAATCTTATATGCTTCAATGAGATCACCTCTCATTCTTCTGAACTTCAGAGAGTATAGGCTCAATCTCTCCTCATAGGACAACCCTCTCATCCCAGGGATCAATCTAGTGAACCTTCGTTGCATTGCCTCTAAGGCAAGTGTATCCTTCCTCAGATAAGGAGACCAAAACTGTGCACAGTACTCCAGATGTGGTCACACCAAAGCCCTATACAATTGTAGCAAGACTTCCTTACTCTTGTACTCCAACCCCCTTGCAATAAAGTCCAACATGCCATTTGCCTTCCTAATTGCTTGCTGTACCTGCATGCTAACTTTCTGTGTTTCCTGTATGAGGACACCTAAATCTGTCAGAACACCAACATTTAATAATTTCTCACCATTTAAAAATATTCTCTTTTTCTTTCCTTCCTACCAAAGTGAATAACCTCACATTTCCCCACATTATACTCCATCTGCCACCTTATTGACCACTCACTTAACCTGTCTATATCCCTTTGTAGGCTCTTTGTGTCCTCCTTGCAACTTACTTTCCCACCATCAGCAAACTTGGATACATTGCATTTAGTTCCTTCATCTAGGTCATTAATATAGATTTTAAATAGCCGAGGCCCAAGCACTGATCCTTGCGGTATCCCACTAGTTACAGCCTGCCAACCACAAAATGACCCATTTATCCTTACTCTCTGTTTTCTGTATGTTAACCAATCCTCTATCCATGCTAATATTTTACCACAACCCCATGAGCCTTATCTTGCGTAGTAACCTTTTATGTGGCACCTTATTGAATGCCTTTGGAAATCCAAATATACTACATCCACTGGTTCCCCTTTATCTACCATGCTAGTTACATTCTCAAAAAACTCCAATAAATTTGTTAACCACGATTTCCCTTTCATAAAAATTATGAAAAGTGATACATTTTGGTAGGAAGAATGAGGAGAGACAATACAAGTTAAATGGTACAATTTAAAGAGGGCACAAGAACAGAGAGACCTGGGGGTGTTTGTGCACAAATCTCTGAAGGTGGCAGGACAGGTTAACAAAACAGTTAATAAAGTATACGGGATCCTGGGCTTTATAAATAGAGATATAGGTGGGAATTTTAACCACCAAAAATGGGTGGGTTGAGGGCGGGTGGAATGTAAAAATATTAAAAATTGAAACCCGCCTCCAACCCGCCCACTTCCGGTTTTAACGGAGGCGGGGCAGGGGATGGGCGACCAATCGGCTCTCAGGAGGCGAGTTTGTCATTTAAATATTGTAATGAAGCTGCGGGCCTCAGATTTAATCTTCATTTTAAATTTCACCCTGGCCGGTCGGGTTTTCCGATGGGAAACCCGGCAGCTAAAAGGAGGCGAGGACTGCAGGATCCAGCTGGTAGGTTCCTTTCAAGTGTCTTTCCACTTACCTGCGTTTAAATTCAGCAGGGCCTGAAGAAAACTGTTCTTCCGGGTTCCCGTTCTACAAACAGCTCCCCCCCCAGTCCACTCACTCTCTGTCTCTCCGTAAATATCTGGGCCACAGAGTACAAACACCAGGAAGTTACGCTAAACCTTTATACAATATTAGTTCGGCCCCAGCTGCAGTATTGTGTCCAATTCTGGGCACCACACTTTAGGAAGCATGTTAAGTCCTTAGAGAGGGTGCGGAAGAGATTTACTGGAATGGTACCAGGGATGAGGGACTTCAGTTACGTGGATAGACTGGAGAAGCCGGGGTTGTTCTCCTTGGAGCAGAGAAGGCTAAGAGACGATTTGATAGAGGTGTTCAAAATCATTTAAGGGTTTAGATAGAGTAAATAACGAGAAACTGTTTCCAATGGCTGAAGGGTTGATAACCAGAGGGCACAGATTTCAGGTGATTGGCAAAAGAACCAGAGACGACACGAGGAAAAACTGTTTTACGCAGCGAGTGGTTAGGATTTAGATTGCACTGCCTGATGGGGCGGAGGATACAGATTCAATAGTAGCCTTCAAAAGGGAATTGGATAAATACTTGAAGGAGAAAAAATTGCAGGGAAATGGGGAAAGAGCGTGGGAGTGGGACTAACTGGATTGGTCTTCGAAAGAGCCAGCGCAGACTCGATGGGCCGAATGGCCTCCTTCTATGCTGTATTATTCTATGAGCATAAAATTCATTAAAAATACAAATGATAGTCATAGAGTCTTACAGCTCAGAAAGAGGCCCTTCGGCCCATCGTGTCCGCGCCGGCCATTAAGCCCTGTCTATTCTAATCCCATTTTCCAGCACTTGGTCCGTAGCCTTGTATGCTATGGCGTTTCAAGTGCTCATCTAAATGCTTCTTGAATGTTGTGAGGGTTCCTGCCTCTACCACCCTTTCAGGCAGTGAGTTCCAGATTCCAATCACCCTCTGGGTGCAAAAGTTTTTCCTCAAATGCCCTCTAAACCTCCTGCCCCTTACCTTGAAACTATGCCCCCTTGTTATTGACCCCTCCACTAAGGGGAAAAGTTCCTTTCTATCTACCCTATCTATGCCCCTCATAATTTTGTACACCTCAATCAGGTCCCCCCTCAGCCTTCTCTGCTCTAAGGAAAACAACCCCAGCCTGTCCAGTCTCTCTTCATAGCTGAAGCGCTCCAGCCCAGGTAACATCCTGGTGAATCTCCTCTGCACCCTCTCCAATGCAATCACATCCTTCCTATAGTGTGGCGACCAGAACTGCACACAATATTCCAGCTGTGGCCTAACTAGCGTTTTGTACAGCTCCATCATAACCTCCCTGCTCTTATATTCTATGCCTCAGTTAATGAAGGCAAGTATCCCATATGCCTTTTTAACCCCCTTATCTACCTGTCCAGCTGTCTTCAGGGATCTATGTAAATGCGGTGGGGTGGGCGGTGGGGTGGGAAAGAGTAGATACTATTTTGGACTCCACAGGAAGCACCTGGTTGAGTTTAACATTTGATGCATCTTTTAATGTTTAATGCCTTTGTTACTACAGGGTTATAGCCTATGAAACCCAGGCAGAGAGGACCTGTAGGAAGGAGGGAGGAGGACAGTAGGAGTATGTTTGTGTGTGTGTGTGCTAGGCCGATGTAGCAGAGCCTGGTTTCCAATCATCTTGGATCCCCTTGCCATTGGACCAAGACCTTGCTCTGTCAAGCCCGTGTGGTAGCTGGTGTACAACGGCCACCCCACGTTAAAAGAATTCACGCACAGGCATCTTCCACCCTTTAAAATGAAGTTCGGGACCTGGAACGTCAGGACCCTCATGGACAACCCCAACAGCGACAGAGAGTGTAGGTCCCGCATTGGATTCATCAGTCATCCTCGGTTCTGAGGGACTGCCTAAGAAGAAGAGAAGAAGAAGATGTACATGCACACCAAGGTCTCTCTGATCCTCTGTCCTTCCTAGGGTCCTACCATTCATTGTGTATTCCCTTGCCTTGTTAGTCCTCCCAACATGCATCACCTCACACTTTTCAGGGTTCAATTCCATTTGCCACTGTTCTGCCCATCTGACCAACCCGTCTATATCGTCCTGGAGCCTGAGGCTTCCCTCCTCGCTATTTACCACTCCACCAATTTTCGTGTCATCTGCGAACTTACATTCATATCTAAATCATTAATGTACACCACAAACAGCAAAGGACCCAGCACCGATCCCTGCGGTACACCACTGGACACAGGCTTCCAGTCACAAAAACAACCTTCGACAATCACCCTCTGCCTCCTGCCACTAAGCCAATTTTGGATCCAATGTGCCAAATTGCCCTGGATCCCATGGGCTCTTACCTTTTTGACCAGTCTCCCATGCGGGACTTTGTCAAAACCCTTACTGAAGTCCATGTAGACTACATCAACTGCACTACCCTCATCCACACACCTAGTCACCCCCTCGAAAAATTCAATCAAATTGGTTAGACATGATCTCCCCCTAACAAAGCCATGCTGACTATCCTTGATTAATCCTTGCCTCTCCAAGTGGAGACTAATTCTGTCCCTCAGAATTTTTTCCAATAATTTCCCTACCACTGATGTTAGGCTCACTGGCCTGTAATTCCCTGGTTTATCCCTACTACCCTTCTTGAATAATGGTACTATGTTGGATGTCCTCCAGTCCTCTGGCACCTCCCCTGTGGCCAGAGAGGTTCTGAAAATTTGTGTCAGAGCCCCTGCAATCTCCTCCCTTGCCTCACACAGCAGCCTGGGATACATCTCTTCTGGGCCTGGGGATTTATCCACTTTTAAGCCCGCTAAAACCATTAGTACCTCCTCCCTCTCAATACTAATTTCCGCAAGTATATCACATTCCCCCTGCCTGACTTCTATGCCTACATCGTCCTTCTCCATAGTGAACACAGATGCAAAATATTCATTTAAAACCTCACCTCCATCTTCCAGCTCTACACACAGATTGCCACTTTGGTCCCTAATGGGCCCTACTCTTTCCCTGGTTATCCTCTTGCCCTTAATATACTTATAAAACACCTTGGGATTTTCCTTTATTTTGCCCGCCAGTGTTTTTTCATGCCCCCTCTTCGCTCTCCTAATTTATTTTTTAAGTACCCCCCTGCACTTTCTATACTCCTCTAGGGCTTCCACTGTTTTTAGTCCTTTGTATCTGCCAAAAGCCTCCCTTTTTTTCCTAATCCATTCTTGTATATCCCTTGACATCCAGGGTTCCCTGGGCTTGTTGGTCACACCCTTGACCTTTACGGGAACATGTTGGTGTTGTACTCTCTCTATTTCCTTTCTGAAAGACTCCCACTGCTCTGATGTGGATTTTCCTACAAGTAGCTGATCCCAGTGCACTTTGGCCAGATCCTGCCTTATCATATTAAAAACAGCCTTCCCCCAATTTAGAACCTTTATTTCCGGTCCATCTTTGTCCTTTTCCATGACTACCTTAAATCTCACTGAATTATGGTCACTGTCACCAAAATGCTCTCATACTGATACTTCTACCACTTGCCCGGTTACATTCCCTAGAATTAGGTCCAGTACTGCCCCCTGTCTTGTAGGACTTTCTACGTGCTGGCTCAAAAAGCTCTCCTGGATGCACTTTAAGAATTCCGCACCCTCTAAGCCTTTCACGCTCTGACTATCCCAGTTAATATTGGGGAAGTTGAAATCCCCTACTATTATTACCCTATTATTTCTACACTTCTCTGAGATTTGCCTACATATCTGTTCCTCTATCTCCCCCTGACTGTTTGGGGGCCTATAGTACACTCCCAGCAAAGTGCTTGCTCCCTTTTAGTTTTTAAGTTCTACCCATATGGCCTCATTAGAGGAACCTGCTAAGATATCATCCCTCCTTACAGCAGTAATTGACTCCTTGATTAATATTGCAACACCCCCTCCTCTTTTACTCCCCCCTCTGTCTCGCCTGAAGATTCTATACCCCGGAATATTGAGCTGCCAGTCCTGCCCCTCCCTCAACCATGTCTCTGTGATAGCAACAATATCATACTCCCATGTGTTCATCAACACCTTCAATTCATCTGCCTTACTCGCAAGACTCCTTGCATTAAAATAAATGCCATCCAGCCTTGCCATACTCCCTTGTGCCGTTACATATTTGCTCTGCCTTCCAGGCTGACTTGTTTTTTCCTCTATATTTGGCTGTGCATCACCCCCTACTATAGCTCCACTCTGTATCGCATCCCCGTACCAAGTTAGTTTAAACCCCCACCTCCCAACAGTATTAGCAAACCTCCCCGCAAGGATGTTGGTCCCATTCCGGTTCAGGTGCAACCCGTCCAACTTGTACAGGTCCCATCTTCCCCAGAAGCAGACCCAGTGATCCAGGAAACGAAAGCCCTCCCTCCTGCACCAACTCTTTAGCCACGCATTCATCTGCTCTATCCTCCAAATCCTATACTCCCTAGCACGTGGCACCGGGAGTAATCCAGAGATTACAACCTTTGAGGTCCTGCTTTTTAATCTGCTACCTAGCTCCCTAAATTCTTGTTGCAGGACCTCATCCCTCTTTCTACCTATGTTGTTGGTACCAATGTGAACCACAACCTCTGACTGTTCGCCCTCCCCCTTCAGAATGCCCTGCAGCCGTTCAGTGACATCCTTGACCCTGGCACCAGGGAGGTAACATACCATCCTGGAGTCACGTCTGCGGCCACAGAAACGTCTATCTGTTCCCCTTACGATAGAATCCCCTATCACTATTGCTCTCTCACTCTTTTTCCTCCCCTCCTGTGCAGCTGAGCCACTCGTAGTACCATGGACTTAGCTCTCGCTGCATTCCCCATAGAAACCATCTCCCCCAGCAGTATCCAAAACGGAAAATCTGTTGGAGAGGGAGATGGACCCAGGGGACTCCTGCACTACCTTTCTAGTTCTTTTACTCTGTCTGGTGGTCACCCATTCCCTGTCTGCCTGTGCACTCTTTACCTGCGGTGTGACCACCTCGTTAAACGTGCTATCCACGAAGATCTCAGCTTTGCGGATGCTCCACAGTGACTCCAGCCGCAGCTTCAGCTCCGAAATGCGGATTTCGAGTAGCTGCAGCTGGAGACACTTCCTGCACATTTGTTTGCCCTGGACACCTAAAGTGTCCCTGACTTCCCACATAGCACAGGAGGAGCACTCCATGCTGCCGAGCTGCCCTGCCATGTCCTACCCTTAATTTACACCCTTTACTTCCTTTAAATTAAAGAATATTAAATACACTAGGGACCTTACTTCCCTTTAAAAACTACTTACTCTAAACTAGAGACCTTACTTTTACTTTAAGGACTGGACTGTAGAAATATTCACCAGGTCCTACTTACCAATCAGCTCTTTCCCTGGTTGTGACGTCACTTTTGATAGATCAAATCAAATCAGATCAAATCAAACAAAATAAATTGTATTAAATGATTTGTAGGAAATTAAATATACTATTTGCTTGTTTGAAAAAAGGCGTACAGAACAATATGAGCAGATAATAAGTTGGCTAGCATTCCTCGCTCAATCTACGCCACCAAAATGAGAGCCGTCTCCATCCTATCTGTGGGATCTTGCTGTGTGTAAAACAGCTGCTGCCGGTACCCAACTAACAGTAGTGGTAATTCAAAATAATTCATTATGTGTCAAACACTTTTGAGATATTCTTGAGATGCGATAAATACAAGTTTTCCCTTTATTGCAGGTAGTAATACCGTAGATGTCGATGGTAGCACCTGGAATGTTACTGCCTTTGAAAGAACACCCAAGATGTCCACTTACCTACTCGCTTTCATTGTTTCCGACTTCACGTATCTGTCGGAAGAGGGACATGAGACTTTGGTAAGAGATCAGAACTTAGTTATCTTTAAATCTAATTGTTTTTCCTTCCTTTGGGGCCTCCTGTGCCGTGGATTGTTCCATCCAGTGTTGGAGAACTGACCAGTTGGAGCCGATAATTCTTTGTCTCCAGCTGCTATGATATAGTTGAGAGAAATTCTGGGTGACTTGCCCAGTGAGATGTCTCTGCGTCATGTCACTATCTGGGCATCATGGGTACACTAAGGTGGCATTTTACAATGAGATGGTCATCGGCATGTCCACCCTACTGGGAATTAATTAAATGGATGCTTCGCAAATCATGCTGTACACAAGCCTGAATCTCCGATATTGGAATTTTACAGGCGTTAATCCTGTGATGGGATACATCAATCCATATATCGCACACTCAAACACATACATTGGACAATGAAGCCTGTCAAACTCCGGGGCGGCGGCAGCTCGATTTTAACACCCGGGTTGTAACATCCTGTCGACCAGCTGCCCACCTGAACCGGGCACCCAGAGGCAGCTCGCGGGTGGGGTGGGTGGGGGGGATTTTACAGGTCGGAAGGGGGTGATCTCAGGGCGGCAGTGAGCCAAGCCCCAATCCTGCTCCTCCTGGCCCCACGAAACCTGACGGGGTTTCTGCTCGGGTCCGGCAGCTTCCACTGGTCGAGGGTTCGGGGTTCGTGCATCGAGTCGGCCCTTTATTGGCCGCTGGCTGGCAGGGCCCTGATTCCATATATTTATGAAGCAGTTACTGACTTGGACAGAACCCTCACCCCCGGGGTAATATCCATGCGGTAAGTGAACTTTAGGGGGTAGAAATTAGGTCGCGCCCCATTTGGGGCGCAAATATCGTCCGGACGCAGATATTAGCGCCTGGCGCTAATTATCGGCACTGACGGGAAACTTCACTTTTACCGCCCCGGGAGGTGAGTGGAGCGCTAAAGCAGGCGCTGCACACCTCTCTTAAGGCGCAAAGGCCGAGCAGTGAGGCGCTAACTCGGAGCGCTGGCGAAGCTCATGTAATGTCAGTCAGCAATGGAACACACACACAATGGCACGGGCCAGTTCTTAAAGGGGATGGTTAATCTTGCTTTCCATCCACATCCTGTTCATTGCTGCCTTGAATCTCGGCCTGGAGAGACTTGCACATCAAATGTGCTGGAAAGAACAATGGAGAGCACCAGGCAAAGAGCTCAGAGTGCAGCTCCCACGGTCTCTGCTAAATCGATACAAGGAATGGCAAATCAAAATGAACCTGCAAAGTGCTGCTCAGTACCCAAAACTCCTTCACACAACGTTGAATCTCTCCAGAAGTCTCTCCCTCTCTCTCTCAGAATGCGTAGTTCAAAAATGCCACCAACAATAAAAGACAGGAAGAGGCCCCCTTTAAATAGCGCCCCCCCCCCAGCCCCACAGCGATTGATAGCGTTCCAGTCTTCTGGTCGTTGGAAGCGCCAGGCGGTAAGGCAGGGGGCGCCACTCAATTTCCGCTACGGGGCGCCCCAAGGGCGTTGCACCATGGAATGACGTCACAATCTGCGCGCGCAGGTGGTCGCAGCGGTAAGTTTTAGCGCCGCCGCACAATCTCAAGTTAAGTTCTCGAGCGGCGCAAACATCGCTGTGCCCGGGCGTTAGCGGCTTTGCGCCCCATTAGCGCCCTCTTAAGGCGCTAACGGGTGGCGCAACCAAGTGAATTTTTACCCCTAGGTAACTCCGGTGCGCAGGCGGAGGGAGTGAAAATCCCCTCGACTGTGCTAAATTGCACACTCCGATAAATCGCACATCAACTCAATTAGGGCGATAAATTGTACAGAATGGCTGCGATTGTTCTTTTTAACAGGTGTTTCTTCCGGTACATTGTGTAGTGTTCACTGTACAGAAACAGCAGTTTCTTCTCAATGGTAAATGTACTTGCTCTTATACAAAGAACCGAATATTTGATATGTACAGAAACAGTCATGTTCATTCTGTAAACAGAAATGATTGCTTGCAATATTGGCATACACTCGCACAACACACTCGCATAGTCTTCGGCTGTGATTACTACTTTGATGAGTTAATAGAGTCTGGTCAGATGTTAATTTTTAAAAATCTCAAACCGGACCCAACCTGCCCACTTCTGGGTTTAATGGAGACGAGACAAGGGGCGGGCAGCCAACCCGCTCCCTGGAGACAGGTTGGCAATTTAAATATTTTAATGAGGCTGGGGACATCAGATTTAACCTGTTTTACAGGTTTAACCCCGGCCGGCTGGATTTCCCAGGCCTCGGGAAACCCGACAGCTGAAGGGAGGTGAGGACAGCTTTGGGGAGAAGTTAAATGCTTCATCTGAGCCCCCAAGCTCCCCCCATCAGACCCCCTACAAAAACCTCCAGGGTTGAGGATCGGACCCCCACCCCCATGCTCCCAGTAGCAGGCTCCCTACTTGCTCCTGCGGCCTGCTCCGGAGTCCTCCCGACTGCAAGCCAAGCATGTCAATCAGCCTGACCTCTGGGCGGGGAACCTGTCAAGGAGAAAGGTCACACGCTGGGGAGTTAAAACTGCTCAGCATGCAGGGAGACATGTCCGAACCTCCGCCTATGTCAATATTGGGGCCTATGCTTCTGCTAAAATAGCAGACTGGAGAATATTCTATTCATCCATTAACGTCTTGACAGTACTGTAGGCTACTGCTCCTTTAATACACAGTGGTGCTCCTTCTCTTAATAAGTAACAATCATTCATCTCTATAGAGTCAGTGACATTCCTAATGTAATGCTATAACACAGATGGTCACGTTCCTTTGTTGGAAAGAAGTAAAACATTATAACTTTCACACTGAGATTGCAATATTGGTTTGTACAGGGCTCGAATGTTCTCTCTGTCAGGAGCTGCTGTAGTTTGCTTGATGCAAAGACCAAAATTGTTCTTCTGGCCATCGATTCCTTCCATATAGGAGACCGTGTATATAAAACAATGTTTGAATTGACAAAAGATTTCTAAACAATTTAATATTTTTTAAGATCCGCATTTGGGCACGAAAACAAGCAATAGAAGAAGGACAGGGCGATTACGCACTAAACGTTACTGGGAAAATTCTAAAGTTTTTTGAAACTTATTACAATGTTTCCTACCCACTTCCAAAATCAGGTATGTTTTTTCTAAGCACGTTCACTATTCAGTGTTTTATTTAAATACAAATGTTTCATGTTTTTGCTGCATTCCATGATCACAACAATGCAGATTTTCCTTTAATATTGTTTATAATCTGAGGTAGGAGAACAGAGTTATTTTAAAATTCTGATATGTATCCATTTCTCCAAATCTGTATTGACTGTTTTAGGAGCAATTATCCTTTAAGCCTGTGGTTATACTCGGTTTCTGATTTGAGAGAGGAACGTGCAGAATCCTTTCACAGCCAGCAACTCAGAGTTATACTGCCTGAAATAAAAACAGAAAATGCTGGAAACACTCAGCAGGTCAGGCAGCATCTGGGGAGAGAGAAACAGATTTAACGTTTCAGGTCGATGGCCTTTCATCAGAAGGTGCTGGTCATGGTTCTGCTGTTGTCATTTGCAGTTCCTCCAAAACCATCTTTTGTTTGAAGTAAATCTGGCCTCACCATGGCCAGATTTACTTCACTTGACGCTGTACACCCTGGCTGCCACATGATGCGCCAGGTTGGCACCACCCCACACCAATACGATAAAGCATCCCTACAATGTCCAAGGCATTCCTTTCACATTCACCACCATTGCGGGGGGGTACCGTTACATCTCACCATTCACTGCAACTCACTAAGCCGCTTCCAAAGGTGCACACAAATCTGTCCAAGACCGGAAAGTGTTGAAAATAAAGGTTTCAATGTTTGATAGCACATTAACAGAAACTTTACATGAACATTGGATAAAACACCCAAGTGTCTACCCTTGTGTGTTGTTAGTTGGTATGATTGCACTAGGATGAGGGTGGCTAGTGAGATGGGGATGTGCTAATGTAGATAGAGAGAGACGGATGGGTGGAGGTGCCAGGTAAGTTGGTGTGAGTAAGGATGTGCAGGACTAGGGCAGAGTGATGGGGATGTGATGAGAGGCACAGCAGGATGATGGTGAGTGTGGTTTTGTACTATCGTTTCATGATCTAATGAGATAATTGAAAGGTTTGCGCCACTGCACCCAGGTCCTCCTGATGACATAACAACAGAAAACGCTGGAAAAACTCAGCAGGCCAGGCAGCATCCGTGGAGAGAGAAAGAGAGTTAACGTTTCAGGTCGATGACCTTTCGTCATCGACCTGAAACGTTAACTCTCTTTCTCTCTCCACGGATGCTGCCTGGCCTGCTGAGTTTTTCCAGCGTTTTCTGTTGTTATTTCAGATTTCCAGCATCCGCAGTATTTTGCTACCCCTCCTGATGACATCCCTGTTTGTGACCTTTTGTGCAACCAGACTGTGTTGATTTCATGGGGAGGTCTCTTCTGCCCATAGGAGGGAGGCATGGGAGAACCTGGGTGCAGCCCTGCACCTCTGAGCAGTCATTGTCAGTGTTTGTAGCACTTCAATGCTGTAGAACACTGAGTGGGACTAGCTGAAGTGCTCTTGCAGAGAGCCGGTACAGGCCCGACGGGCCGAGTGGTCCCCTTCCGTGCCATAACCATTCTATGATTCTAGCACAAATGTCAAAATAAAGTTGGCCATGGTCCCTTTAAGGAAACCAGCTGATGACGTGTCATGAAATGACGTCACCAGACCCGCTTCCTCCAATTGGACCGGGAAACGCGCTGGGCGGGGCTTAACAAGCCCTAGCAATGGAAGGTCATTTCACAGAGCGGGATAGAGCCAGCAGTGGGGTCGGGACCCACCAACGACGTCGCCCGCCCCGGTCCCGTCGAGGTGAGCAAAATCCCAGCCAGAGTTAACGTTTCATGTTCCGATGAAAGGACATCGACCTGAAATGTTAACGCTGCTTCTCTCTCCACAGAGTTAAGGCTTTGCTTGGCTGGAACTGCACTCCCACATCTGGGTGTGTCAGTAAGCTGTACTTGCCGCAAGTACATTTTAAATGCTTTGAGAGTGTAGAGGGAGTATCTGGACTCTCAGAATAAACTCCATGTCAGTTTATAAAATGCCCAGGGATCCATGAGATTTATATGTCAGCTCTCAAGAGAATAAAATAAATATTAAAGGTGAATGTAACTGATGAAATGTCTGTACTAGCAATGTGTGCACAGATTACATGGGGTGGGGCGTGAGACAGAGCGGGGATGGAAACACCGAATTCTTACATTGACCTTGTTTCTGATCATACTCTTCAGGCTTTCCCCCAGATCCTGCAGACCCTCTGGCCCAGGAGGTTGGGCAAGGTTCTGCAGAACCCCCTCCTCTGTGCGGGCAGAAGCTAGGAACACCCCCTCAGGTCTGAGTCTACTCCGCCCATTGGGGACTCCTCAGGTGATCGCCGTGTAGGGCAAGGTGGCATTATGGGTCTCCAGCTGTCTTCTATTTTTGCTGCACCTGCGATATGACAATTTCCTGTCCTAAGATTGATTAAAGCGACTGCAGTGAAATTATAATTGTAGATAATCCGCTAACTGTAAAGAAATTATTAAGGAGCACCAGATGTATGTGGTGTCAATAACGGGACACTAATTAACATAACATAGGCTGTGTGTCTCATGTACCTTCACACAAAGATTGTGGTATTAGTGTCTCATGTTTCTCAAAATACCAACAGACCAGATTGCACTTCCCGACTTTAATGCTGGCGCGATGGAGAACTGGGGTCTTGTCACCTACCGTGAGACGGCACTCCTATATGACCCCAAACTGTCATCTAATGGAAACAAGGAGAGAGTCGTAAAGGTCATAGCCCATGAACTGGCCCATCAGGTACAAATACAGCATTTTGTTCCGTGAGTGCATTAATCAAGTGTTAGTTTGGCTCATTTTTTAAATTCTCACCTCTGAGTTAGAAGGTTGTGGGTTCAAGCCCCACAACAGACTTGAGCACAGTTCATTGCAGTACTGAGAGAGCGCTGCACTGTCAGAGGGGCAGTACTGAGGGAGCGCCGCACTGTCAGAGGGTCAATACTGAGGGAGTGCTGCACTGTCGGAGGGTCAATACTGAGGGAGTGCTGCACTGTCGGAGGGGCAGTACTGAGAGAGTGCTGCACTGTCAGAGGGTCAATACTGAGGGAGTGCTGCACTGTCGGAGGGGCAGTACTGAGAGAGTGCTGCACTGTCAGAGGGTCAATACTGAGGGAGTGCTGCACTGTCGGAGTGGCAGTACTGAGAGAGTGCTGCACTGTCAGAGGGGCAGTACTGAGGGAGTGCCGCACTGTCAGAGGGGCAGTACTGAGGGAGCGCCGCACTGTCAGAGGGTCAATACTGAGGGAGTGCTGCACTGTCGGAGGGGTGGTACTGAGGGAGCGCCGCACTGTCAGAGGGTCAATACTGAGGGAGTGCTGCACTGTCGGAGGGGCAGTACTGAGAGAGTGCTGCACTGTCGGAGGGTCAATACTGAGGGAGCGCTGCACTGTCGGGGGGTCAGTACTGAGGGAGCGCTGCACTGTCGGAGGGGCGGTACTGAGGGAGTGCTGCACTGTCGGAGGGTCAATACTGAGGGAGCGCTGCACTGTCGGGGGGGCAGTACTGAGGGAGCGCTGCACTCTTGGAGGGGCAGTACTGAGGGAGCGCTGCACTGTCGGAGGGGCAGTACTGAGGGAGCGCTGCACTCTTGGAGGGGCAGTACTGAGGGAGCACTGCACTGTCGGAGGGGCAGTACTGAGGGAGCGCTGCACTGTCAGAGGGGCAGTACTGAGGGAGCGCTGCACTGTCAGAGGGGCAGTACTGAGGGAGCGCTGCACTGTTGGAGGGACAGTACTGAGGGAGTGCTGCACTGTTGGAGGGCAGTACTGAGGGAGCGCTGCACTGTCGCGGGGCGGTACTGAGGGAGCACTGTACTGTCGGAGGGGCAGTACTGAGGGAGCGCTGCACTGTCAGAGGGGCAGTACTGAGGGAGCGCTGCACTGTCGGAGGGGCAGTACTGAGGGAGTGCTGCACTGTCAGAGGCGCAGTATGGAGGGAATGCTGCACTGTCGGAGGGTCAGTACTGAGGGAGCGCTGCACTGTCGGAGGAGCAGTACTGAGGGAGTGCTGCACTGTCGGAGGGTCAGTATTGAGGGAGCGCCGCACTGTCGGAGGGGCAGTACTGAGGGAGTGTTGCACTGTCGGAGGGGCAGTACTGAGGGAGCACTGCACTGTCGGAGGGGCAGTACTGAGGGAGTGCAGCACTGTCGGAGGTGCCGTATTTCAGTTGAACCGAGGCCCCGTCTTCCCTCAGGTGGATGTAAAATATCCCACAGCATTAATCGAAGAAGAGCAGGAGCATTCTCCCCGGTGTCATTGATAAGATCGATACATTAATGAGGTAGAGATGGCGTCTGTCTTCGATCAATAATGACCATGATGATTTTGAAGCTGGCCCAGTGGAGCAGTGAGGTGAAGCTTGGGTGGGTCTATAACTGGCCCAGTGGAGCAGTGAGGTTAAGCTTGGGTGGGTCTATAACTGGCCCAGTGGAGCAGTGAGGTTAAGCTTGGGTGGGTCTATAACTGGCCCAGTGGAGCAGGGAGGTGAAGCTTGGGTGGGCCTATAACTGGCCCAGTGGAGCAGGGAGGTGAAGCTTGGGTGGGCCTATAACTGGCCCAGTGGAGCAGGGAGGTGAAGCTTGGATGGGCCTATAACTGGCCCAGTGGAACAGTGAGGTGAAGCTTGGGTGGGCCTATAACTGGCCCAGTGGAGCAGTGAGGTGAAGCTTGGGTGGGCCTATAACTGGCCCAGTGGAACAGGGAGGTGAAGCTTGGGTGGGCCTATAACTGGCCCAGTGGAGCAGGGAGGTGAAGCTTGGGTGGGCCTATAACTGGCCCAGTGGAGCAGGGAGGTGAAGCTTGGGTGGGCCTATAACTGGCCCAGTGGAGCAGGGAGGTGAAGCTTGGGTGGGCCTATAACTGGCGGCTGACCCATTGGAGGACAGCCCATGATTCCCAATCCCACTTTAGCAAACTGTGAAATTGAACAATAAATCTGGTCATTTTGAAATGTCACCAGAATAAATAAAATCCCACTGGTTCACCAGTGTTGAGGTAGTTTCTGATTGAATTACATACAATTTACAACATTGCACAAGGCTGCTTGGCTCAAGCTTTCCATGTTGGAGCTTATTCTCCAAACAAACTGTACAACAAAAACAACTTGAAATTAAAAAGCGCCTGGAACATAGAAACACTTCGCAAGGTGCTTCACAGAGGTGCAACCAGACAAAAATGAAGGTGAGCCAATGAAGGAAATATTAGGAGGCCGGACTAAAAGCAAAGGTTTTAAGGGGGAAATGAAACTGATACACACACTCCTGAAATAACTCTCTGTTACAGACTGAGACTCTCCTGATGTCTTACAGCCGAATACAGGAGAATTGTTTGTAATGTTAAACTGTTCCTGTGTTTCAGTGGTTTGGAAACCTGGTGACGATACGATGGTGGAATGACCTGTGGCTGAATGAAGGATTTGCCTCTTATGTAGAATACCTGGGTGCTGATTATGCTGAGCCTACCTGGAATCTGGTAAGATGATCAGGGTCCGAATTGTTAAAGAAAAACCTGAAATTATAAGTTGTTCACAAGTAAAAAGGTAAAGTAACATTAATGAGGGTGGTACAGCATTGTTCTGATTGAGGTGATTTATTGCAGTCCTGAGACTGATTAAACACAGTTCTGAAATCATACCCTGTAATCAGGTGACTTATAAATTATCTCCTTCTTCTATTTAACTTTTGATGTGACGAGCACTAATTATTTGCTAACATTGTGCCCAATAGTTGAAGTTCAAGATTGATGAGTAGAAGTTGTTGCCATATAGTTATCTTATAAATGATTGACACTCTCATATCAAATTCCTTTCTCTGTTCCTTTATTGTGGTGTTAATTTGTACTTTAATTATTATCCCTAATGCTGTTCCGATATGCCTGTCATACAGTATTGTATTCCTGTCTTCACTCTCAGTGGCGGAGTCTTTGTTAAAATGGAAGAGAGTTGTTCAATACAAGGACATTAGCATTTGTATATAATAGTATCAAGAATAATTCCTACTCTTAAATCTTTAAACCAATGATTACATATTTTAAGAAGGACTGAATTAGTTCGAGGGGGAACTGTGTGATTGTGCGGCTTATAGTCTGCCTTCAGTGCTGGAATATGGACTTGGATCTATCTGCGCTGATGAGGTGACTGGCCCAGATTTTGCTGTGAGTCTAACAGTGCTCATCGTTGTTTATGCACAAATTGGACAGCAACTTCGGCGAACAGATGCGTCAATAAACATGAAAATCCGGACATTGCTGTCCGAGATGCGGCGCTCCTCCGTAAACTGTGCGGAAACGGGATCTCACTGTCTAGCACCCTGTTGAAATACATTGAACAGTGTGAAGTTCCTGTACTGGTGTTGTAGATACGGACTAAACTCACCACAGGAAGTTAGAACTTGTCCATTCCAGTCTAATTATAGAAGAACATAAGAATTAGAAGCAGGACTAGGCCATACGGCCCCTCGAGCCTGCTCCACCATTCAATAAGATCATGGCTGATCTTCGACCTCAACTCCACTTTCCCGCCCGATCCCCATATCCCTTGATTCCCCAATCTATCTCAGCCTTGAATATACTCAATGACTCAGCATCCACAGCCCTTTTGGGTAGAGAATTCCAAAGATTCACAACCCTTTGAGTGAAGAAATTCCTCCTCATCTCAGTCTTAAATGGCTGACCCCTTATTCTGAAACTATGCCCCCAGTCAGGGGAAACAACCTCCCAGCACCTATCCTTGCATGTTTCAATGAGATCACCTCTCATTCTTCTAAACTCCAGAGAGTATAGGCCCAATCTACTCAATCTCTCCTCATAGGACAACCCTCTCATCCCAAGAATCAATCTAGTGAACCTTCGTTGCACCGCCTCTAAGGCAAGTATATCCTTTCTCAGATAAGGAGACCAAAACTGTGCACAATACTCCAGGTGTGGTCTCACCAAAGCCCTGTACAATTGTAGCAAGACTTCTTTACTCTTGTACTCCAACCCCCTTGCAATAAACATCAACAGCCACTTGCCTTCCTAATTACTTGCATGCTAACTTTCTGTGTTTCCTGTACGAGAACACCTAAATCTCTCTGAACACCAACATTTAATAGTTTCTCACCATTTAAAAAATAATCTGTTTTTCTATTCTTCCTACCGAAGTGAATAACCTCACATTTCTCCACATTACACTCCATCTGTCACTTTATTGGCCACACACTTAACCAGTCTATATCCCTTTGCAGGCTCTTTGTGTCATCCTCACAACTTACTTTCCCACCTAGCTTTGTATTGTCAGCAAACTTGGATACATTGCACTCAGTCCCTTTATCTAAGTCATTAATATAAATTGTAAATAGCTGAGGCCCCAGCACCCTTTTAATGATGTGGTAAGTTTTAATTACTGCCAGACAACCTCTCTGGCCCTGAAAATTAACTTTTACAGGTGTGGAGTCTCATGCTTTTAATTACTGTTGAAGATTTAGAGAAACAAATTAAAATGATTAAAAAACTTTTTATTTCTGTCCCTCTTTTCTCTCTCTCTGTTAATCTCGTCTTTCATTCCCTCATTTTATTTCGCTTTCTGTACCTGATTTGACATTGAATGAAATATTCTAACTGATGCATCCTGGTTCAGACTCTGTGCACCACATTAACGATTCTTCAAACTGATTGGTTAGAGAGATACACAGTTGCTTGCCCTGTTTGCACAGGTCCTAGATGCCCTGTAGAGGGTGCTGCACTGTTTGGATGTCCTGCTGACAGCAACTTGCTGTGCAAAACCCCACAGAAAGTCTATGAGCAAGAGCAAGTGTAATGAATGGCAAGCTCCGTTCCTTCACAGCTCACTGCAAAATCTGGCCCACAGTTTCTTGACAGATGTAAGGGTCCTGAGTTTGAGAAGACTCAATTTAGTTCTCAGTGAGTGTGAATCTGTGGCTTAAGGCAGCTCCTGTTTTATCAATTTGGCTCTGAGAAACCAAAATCCAATATTCTCCGTGCTGCAGTTCTGAAGCTGGAGTCATGGGGCAAGGTTGGAAGTGACTGTGAGTTGTCCAAATGTTTCACATAGTTGTATCAAATTTTTCCTTGTCTTATTTTAAAGGTGAGATTAACTATTTAAAATTAAATAACACCAGAGAGGGACTTAATACTAACAAGGTGCGACCTCACAATATCATTGTTCACAGTGATCTCCAGCCTGTAGCACCGAGCAAGTTTTGTTCCAGGACTATCCCTTGCAATATTGGAGCCAGGAGTGCTTGTTGTGGCCATTTATATGGAGGACACTCCATGTCCCAACACTGACCTCTGTCACCATCATCAGCACGAATACGCATTCAAAATGTGAATCATAGAAATTTATGGTACAGAAAGAGACCATTCGACCCATCGTGTCTGTGCCGGTGGAAAAAGAGCTATCCAGCCTAATCCCACTTTCCAGCTCTTGGTCCGTAGCCCTGTAGGTTACGGCACTTCAAGTGCATATCCAAGTACTTTTTAAATGCGATGAGGGTTTCTGCCTCTACCACCCTTTCAGGCAGTGAGTTCCAGACCCCCAACAACCAATGGGTGAAGAAATTTCCCCTCAAATCCCCTCTAAACTGCCGACCAATTACTTTAAATCTATGCCCCCTGGTTATTGACCTCGCTGCTTGGCGAAACAGGTCCTTCCTATCCACTCTATCTAAGCCCCTCATAATTTTATACACCTCAATCAAATCTCCCCTCCGCCTTCTTGTTCCAAAGAAAGCAACCCCAGCCTATCCAATCTTTCCTCCAGTTCTGACAACACCCTCGTAAATCTCTTCTGTACCCTCTCTAATGCAATCACATCTTTCCTGTAATGTGGTTACCAGAACTGTACACAGTACTCTAGCTGTGGCCTAACTGGTGTTAAGCATAACCTCCCTGCTCTTCTATTCTATGCCTCGGCTAATAAAATAAAGTATTCCGTATGCCTTCTTAACCACCTTATCTACCTGTCCTGTTACCTTCAGGGATCTGTGGACATGCATTCCAAGGTCCCTCTGTTCCTCTACACTTCTCAGTATCCTACCATTTATTGTGTATTCCCTTGCCTTGTTAGCCCTCCCCAAATGCATTACCTCACACTTCTCTGGATTGAATTCCATTTGCCACTTTGCTGCCCACCTGACCAGTTCATTGATATCTTCCTGCAGTCTACAGCTTTCTTCCTCACTATCAACCACACGGACAATTTTTGTGAACTATTTTAAAGGAAGAGATCATTTATATTTTTCTCACTTCAAATATCCTGAGTCGAGTACAATTTACTAATCGTTTAAATTCACCATTTGATACAAGTTTGTTTGATAAATAAGTATTTAAGTTCCTCTAAAGTGCTTCTATCACAGGAATCCTCTATTCACACTGTACCAAAATGAGAGACAAGTCTACTTGCTCATTAATTCGTATACAATCATTTGCCCTTTTTACAGAAAGATTTAACTGTCCTGGACGATGTTTACAGAGTGTTTGCTGTCGATGCTTTAGCCTCATCTCATCCTCTCTCCTCCAAAGAAAATGAGATTAACACACCTGCGGAAATCAATGAGCTTTTTGATGCAATTTCGTACAGTAAGGCAAGTGCTCAGTTTAATCTTTCTTGCAGCATGTTGTACGCTGTGTAACTGGATCATTGTCATTCTAACAAACTTCTGATTGGTTTTCTTGCAGGGAGCATCTGTTCTTCGAATGCTTTCTAACTTTCTCACAGAGGAAGTATTTGTGAAAGGGCTCAATGTAAGTCTGAATGTTACATTTTATTTGATGGTGTCAATTAATTTGAAATATTTCAGTTGCTGAAGTTTCCTAAATTTCTTGACTACTTTTTCTTGCCTTATAGACCTATCTCCGACAATTTTCTTATGGCAACACAGTGTATAAGAATCTCTTTGATCATCTGCAGACGGTATGTATCTTAAAACAAATAATTAAAAACAAGAAGGGATTTAATAATATTTATGACTGAAAATACAGATGCTCTAAACTTCCATTAAAAAACAGCACAAAATTGCTTGTAATAGTGACGAGTGACAGACCTGGGGGTGCCAGGTTCAACTGCAGGTAAATTCAGATTCTGCTTTTTTAGTCTTCAGCAATTCTCTTCAAACAAGTTGGCCAAAATTGGCAATTTCAGATCAGGTGTTCTAAACTTTCATTCTCTTGGTTACTTAGTTCACAAAGATAGTTCCTCTCTGAGCTGTTCTCAGGAAGTCTATTGAACAAAGCATGCCAATTCCTTTAATGTCAAACACAGAACATAATTGAATTCTGGCTCTCGGCTTCTGACAGTGGCAGTTCAGCGATATCATTATCCGACTATTGCCTCCTTTTATTGTTTACTCACTTCCCAGCATCTAAATGCAACCAGATCTCCATCTAAAGGTGATGGATCTTTGTGGATCTCCAATTTGTCATGTTACCTGTTAATTCTATGCTATAAATCCAGGATAGATTGTGATCAGTTATATGATAATGAACACAGATGGACACATTGGGGGGTAATTTTAACCCCCAAAAATGGGAGGGTTTGGGTCAAGTAAAAAGTTAAAATGTAAAAAATTTGGAATCTGCCTTGAACCAGCCCACTTCCGGTTTTGACAGAGGTGTGACCGGGGTGGGGGGGGGGGGTGGGGGTCGGGGTGGGGGTAGGGGACGACCAATCCGCTCCCAGGAGACGAGATGGGGTTGGGGGGGGTGGGGGGGGGAGAGCGACCAATCCGCTCGTGGGAGGCGTGTCAGTCAGTAAAAGCTTCTAAGGAGGTTGCGTGCCTCCAGTTTAACAATCTGATTATTGTTAACGGATGTTGGCCGGGTTTCCCAGCCATTGGGAAACCCAGCAGGTAAAAGGAGGCGAGAAGAGCTGAATCCATGAGGTAAGTGCCTTTCCAGCACTGCTTGTGGGCCAGGAGGAGCCGGAGTGTTTCCCCCCGGCCCAATAAGCTAACTTGTAAACACCGCGTTCCCCACCCACCCTCCCACCATGATCTGTCTGACCCCCCCACCCCACTGATCTCCAGGCAACCATCTCCCCCCCCCCCAACACCATCTCCCCCAAAAAACACCATCTCCCCCCAAACACCATCCCCTCCCCACACACCATCCCCTCCCCACACACCATCTCCCCTCACACCACCCCCCCAAAACACCATCTCCCCCCCAACACCATCCCCCCCACAAACACCATCTCGCCCCAACACCATCTCGCCCCCAAAACACCATCTCCCCCCAAAACACCATCTCCCCCCAAAACACCATCTCCCCCCACATCATCTCCCCCCCCCAACATCATCCCCCCCCCAACATCATCTCCCCCCAAACACCATCCCCTCCCCACACACCATCTCCCCTCACACCACCCCCACAAAACACCATCTCCCCCCACACCACCCCCCCAACACCCCCCCCACAAACACCATCTCCCCCCCCCACAAACACCATCTCCACAAACACCATCTCCACAAACACCATCTCCCCCCCCCCCACAAACACCATCTCCACAAACACCATTTCCCCCCCCCCCCACAAACACCATCTCCACAAACACCATCTCCCCCCCCCCCCACAAACACCATCTCCACAAACACCATTTCCCCCCCCCCCCCACAAACACCATCTCCACAAACACCATTTCCCCCACCTCTCCCTACCTGTTCCTCTGATGCGCCCTTTAGCCACAGGCTTCCCGCCCGACAGGCAGTCCACCCGTCAATCCGCCCGTCGGGTGGGAAGCCTGGAGAAAAAAATTGAAAAGATGTCATGCCGTTAAAAGCTGCAGGAATTTCGGGAAACCTGCCCATAACTCCCCCCGCTCCGAACACGCGGCCCCGTAAATATCGGGCCGTTTATTCTGGGTCTTGTAACTGAGCACCGACTTTCTCTTTCAGGCTGTCAATACCTCTGGCTCTAAGTTACCGGATTCCGTTAACAACATTATGAATCGGTGGACGCTACAGATGGGTTTCCCAGTCGTTACTATAAATACGGAAAGTGGAATTGTCAACCAGAAACACTTTCTTCTTGATCCAAATTCAACTGTGACGCGTCCTTCCGAGTTTCAGTGAGTCTGTTCAGTAAATTGATGGTCAGTTCGGGCCATATTTTAATATTTTGATACTATATAATAATTGAATGTGACATTGTTAAATTCTTTTTATATGAAGATTATAAATGATAAAATAACAAAAATGAGTGATTTTCCAGTAAACAATTTGTACACACTTCCTGATGTAAAAATTCACTTTGTACAAATGGAGTTAAAAATGATGAGGTTTTTATATTTAAGGAGTAATGAAAGAATCTTGCACTGACCCACCTTCAAACTCTTCAAATCCAATGAATTACTTTGAGGTACATGAACTTTGACTGCTGTTATTTTAGCAAATGCGGCAGTCATTCGCACACAGTAAGGTCTCAAATGGAGCAATGAAATGATTGAGCAGCTCATCCGTTGCTCCGTTGGTGATTCCAGTTCTTATTGAAATAAAGCCAAAGGGTAGTTAGCATCACCAGACAAGGGGTCAGTTTAACATCTCATCTGAAGGAAGTGGATGGCAGTGTTGCACCCCTCGTGCACCTCCTCATTAATCTGTGCAATTCGGATAATTGGTATAACAATCCGTCTAATGTACGTGCGTCCCTGATGCCATGTTAAATGCTGACTGGGTGGAGCGTTGCCTGTGGATGTTCCCTCAGTGAAACGTGGCGGAACAGAAGAGGCCTGAAAATGTAAGTTTCAATTTATGTTGGCATAAGTGTCTGCCCTGGCTCCAGCAGAATAGTGTGGGATTCCCACCCCCGATATTCCCTGGCTGGGCCGGGCTGTAGGATGTTGGTATTGGGGCTCGCTGCGTGTAAGATCCTGGGGCCCAGCCCCCAGATTGACCGGGGCTTATTGCTGGCACAGTTGGTCAGGCGGACAGCCCCTGGAGTGGGGCTTGCACCCCAACTTTCACAATCAGAGGTACAATCTCCTTGAGTACATTTTGTGCTAAGAACGACAAGCTGTCCCGCCTGGTGACCGGTGTGTCTGACCAAATGTTGTTCTTTGTGTTTCAGTTATATCTGGTTTGTGCCAATTACATGGATGAAACGAAATACAGCAGAGAATCAAACTTGGTTATTGAAACCCGAAGGTAGGAATTCTTGATTTCGACACTTATCACAGAGAGAAAAGGCAGAGATTTTGAGGCCTCTCACCTGATGGAAACTAGGCGTTGGTGGAAAATGACCAACCAACCTGTCCCTCAATCTCGCCCCTTCCTCACGCCCCTGGGCTACTGGACCCCCACCTGAGTCAGGACCCTTTAATGTGTAAATCGGGGTTGTGTGACGGTCACCATTTTAGCGCAGATACCTCCCACAGTGCAGTGCTCCCTCAGTATTGCCCCTCTAACAGTGCGGTGTTCCCTCAGTACTGCCCCTCTGACAGTGCAGCACTCCCTCAGTACTGCCCCTCCGACAGTGCGGCGTTCCCTCAGTACTGCCCCTCCGACAGTGCAGCACTCCCTCAGTACTGACCCTCTGACAGTGCAGCGTTCCCTCAGTACTGACCCTCTGACAGTGCAGCGTTCCCTCAGTACTGACCCTCCAACAGTGCGGCGTTCCCTCAGTACTGCCCCTCCGACAGTGCGGCGCTCCCTCAGTACTGCCCCTCCGACAGTGCGGTGCTCCCTCAGTACTGCCCCTCCGACAGTGCGGCGCTCCCTCAGTACTGCCCCTCCGACAGTGCGGCGCTCCCTCAGTACTGCCCCTCCGACAGTGCGGCGCTCCCTCAGTACTGCCGCTCTGACAGTACAGGACTCCCTCAGTACTGCCCCTCTGACAGTACAGGACTCCCTCAGTACTGCCCCTCCAACAGTGCAGCGTTCCCTCAGTACTGACCCTCCGACAGTGCAGCACTCCCTCAGTACTGCCCCTCCGACAGTGCGGCGTTCCCTCAGTACTGCCCCTCCGACAGTGCGGCACTCCCTCAGTACTGCCCCTCCGACAGTGCGGCGCTCCCTCAGTACTGCCCCTCCGACAGTGCGGCGCTCCCTCAGTACTGCCCCTCCGACAGTGCGGTGCTCCCTCAGTACTGCCCCTCCGACAGTGCGGCGCTCCCTCAGTACTGCCCCTCCGACAGTGCGGCGCTCCCTCAGTACTGCCCCTCCGACAGTGCGGCGCTCCCTCAGTACTGCCCCTCCGACAGTGCGGTGCTCCCTCAGTACTGCCCCTCCGACAGTGCGGCGCTCCCTCAGTACTGCCCCTCCGACAGTGCGGCGCTCCCTCAGTACTGCCCCTCCGACAGTGCGGCGCTCCCTCAGTACTGCCCCTCCGACAGTGCGGCACTCCCTCAGTACTGCCCCTCCGACAGTGCAGCGCTCCCTCAGTACTGCCGCTCTGACAGTACAGGACTCCCTCAGTACTGCCCCTCTGACAGTACAGGACTCCCTCAGTACTGCCCCTCTGACAGTACAGGACTCCCTCAGTACTGCCCCTCTGACAGTGCAGCGCTCCCTCAGTACTGCCCCTCCGACAGTACAGGACTCCCTCAGTACTGCCCCTCTGACAGTGCAGCACTCCCTCAGTACTGCCCCTCTGACATTGCAGCGCTCCCTCAGTACTGCCCCTCTGACAGTACAGGACTCCCTCAGTACTGCCCCTCTGACAGTGCAGGACTCCCTCAGTACTGCCCCTCTGACAGTACAGGACTCCCTCAGTACTGCCCCTCTGACAGTACAGGACTCCCTCAGTACTGCCCCTCTGACAGTACAGGACTCCCTCAGTACTGCGTTGAAATATCAGCTGAGATTTTCTGCTCAAGTCTCTAGAGTGGGACTTGAACCCACGACCTTCTGAGAATGCTGTCGCTGAGCCTGCTCCCCGCCTCGTGTAAAGTCCTTGTTTTTGCACATTCCAGCTGTAGCCAGTAGATAGTAATCGAGGTGGGAATCCCTAATAGTCGAGGGTACTGAGACCAATTCCAGCGCAATCACTGGATCAGAACAGACTGAGTCTGGTATTTTCCTGCAGCTTATCTTCATATTACATCATTAGGGGGAGAGTGAGAGACTTTTACGTTGGGTGGAATTTGAGATGAAAGGACAGTAAACTAACCAATTCCGCAAACATAGTCTTCAGAATTTAGTGAGATAATTGGAATGTGCACAGATATAGTGTAGCTTAAACATTCACTCCCCACACAACTGGCGTACCGTGCAGGATGCACTGCAGCAACTCGCCAAGGCTTCTTCAACAGCACCTCCCAAACCTGCAAACTCTACCACCTAGAAGGACAAGGGTAGCAGGTGCATGGGAACACCAGCACCGCCACGTTCCCCTCCAAGTCACACACCATCCTGACTTAGAAGTGTATCGCCAATCCTTCATCGTCGCTGGGTCAAAATCATGGAACTCCCTCCCTAACAGCACTGTGGGAGCACCTTCACCACACGGACTGCAGCGGTTCAAGAAAGCGGCTCACCACCTTCTCAAGGGCAATTAGGAATGGGCAATAAATGCTGGCCTTGCCAGCAACTCCCACATTCCATGAATGAATAGTAAAAAAACTGTATATGTACAGATATAGCAAACTGAATTCAACGAAGAATAAAAGCTCCTGATTACATTAAGAATGTCTTTGAAATTGCCTCAGGGAGTATAGAATCATAGAATAGTACAGCACAGGAGGAGGTCATTTGGCCTATCGATTCTGCGCCGGCTTTTTTGAAGAGTAATCCAGTTAGTCCCACTGCCCCGCTCTTTCCCCATATCCCTAGAATTTTTTTCTCATTCAAGTATTTATCCAATTCCTTTTGAAGGCTACTATTGAATCTGTATCCACCACCCTATCAGGCAGTGCATTCCAAATCCTAACCACTCGCTGCGTAAAAAGGTTTTCCTCATGTCTCCTCTGGTTCTTTTGCCAATCACCTTAAATCTGTGTCCTCTCATTATCGACCCTTCAGCCATTGGAAACAATTTCTCTTTATTTACTCTATCTCTAAACCCTTTATGATTTTGAACACCTCTATCAAATCTCCTCTTAGCCTTCTCTGCTCTAAGGAGAACAACCTCAGCTTCTCCAGTCTATCCACGTAACTGTAGTCCCTCATCCCTGGGACCATTCCAGTAAATCTCTGCTGTATCCTCTCCAAAGCCTTCATGTCCTTTCTAAAGTGTGGTGCCCAGAATTGGACATAATATACCAGCTGGGGCTGAACTAGTGTTTTATAAAGTATTCTTGTACTTAATGTTTCACAAGAAGTTTGGATAAGAAACTTCAATCTTTAAATACTGTTTTAAGCAAAACATTAGTTAAAGATTGAGTTGCATGACTTTCTCTTTTCCACAGATCCTCAGACCTGTAAAAATGTGTCACACCTTCTGTGAAAGTTAGGTTTTGAAAGTTTTGAAAATGTAGTTTTCTCAAGTGGAAGAATTATTTTGCCAGCATCTACAATTTGTTTCTGTTTTGATATTTGCAACACTGCTTCATCTATAGTATTTGAATTTATATACTTACCAAGCTTTTAGTTATGAAAATCTAGAATGAGCAAAAGAGCAACTGTCAAGAAAACTGTAAAAAAAGGAAATAGTTTAAAGGAGACAGGAATGGTCCAGGGGATGTTTGAAGTGCAAAGTCTTTCCCCCATCCAGTTAGTCCAAAAAGGCAGCTTCGAATTCCAACTCCTAACTGATGCAGTGAGATGGATGAGGACATGGTGTGTTTACCTGTGATGTTTCTGAGGTCAGATAGCTTCCTAACACTCACTCTAGTTCTTGGCTGTTGGGAAGTTAAGTTTGGGAACGATGTACTAAGATTAGTTGGTGGGTGTTGAGGAAGCTTTACTCGACATCTGCTACCATCCGCAGTTCCACAAAAAGTGGAAGCAGAACTGACATTCTCCATCGTGATGACATTTTGTCAAACAAATAAGTAAAAGAATTAGAACAGCTACAATCAGATTGCCCCATGACGCATTCAGTTCTTGTCATAATGGCTTTGTTTTAAATCCCACTATAGCTACTTACAGTGACATGAAATACAGTGGAGATGACTGGTTCTTGGCCAACATTAATGTTACGGGATATTACAGAGTGAATTACGATGATAGGAACTGGAACAATCTCGTAAAGCAATTGAAAAGCGATCACACAGTGAGTACAATCTTTATCCTTTGCTTCGTTGTGCTTGTTATTAAAGAGCTGACAGAACAGTCGATGCCTTGAAAACCAAACTTCAAATGGGAGAAACAAGTAGCTCCCTTGGTTATGAAGCTATAAAAAGTGTAGAAGCTACTGCTGATGACGTTACTGTAGGAATGTTTAACCAGCATGTACCGAATTCCTCTCCATTGCTTTATCTGAGACATCAATGAGGGATTTTAACTCAGAGACTTTCCGCTATGAACCCGCTCCAGCAAGTTAGTTCCCGCCTGTCTGGGGCAGCCGGAGACCATTGCAGGTGGGAGGACGGGGGTGGCGCGGGATGGGTGGGTGGGTTGGAGATGGGGGGCAGGGGAGGCAGGGGCCATGCAGGGGGGGTGGGGGGGCAGGCAGGTGAACTGGGTGGGGGGTGGTCGGGGTGGGCGGGGATGACCTCATCCGCCTGCAAAACTTTCCAGTTAAAATCAGCAACTTCAGGAAAGGGTCAAGTTACAAGCGGCAAAGGAAGCCGCTCATTTTTAACTGCCCACCTGTCCGATTTCTTCTCGTTGGGTCGTTTAAGTTCAACTCCATTACTGTACCTGGGTTAATGCCATGGTCAACATAGCAGAATATGATAAATGTTGAGTCTTCACTATATACCGTCTGTTCGCGGATTTCCCGTGGTTGTGGTTGCAACAAAGGGTTGTTAGTCCAGTAACAATAACCTCCACATGATTCAGGCCCACGTGGTTTTCAACAACAAGCTTTAATATACAAAAGAAAAATACTGCGGATGCTGGAAATCTGAAATAAAAACAGAAAATGCTGGAAATACTCAGCAGGTCAGGCAGTATCTGTGGAGAGAGAAACAGCGTTAATGTTTTAGGTCGATGACCCTTCGTCAGAACTGGTCTTGCATATACATTGACTAATAACAGTACTAGTTTTTATATAACCAGCCATTAATACAACCTGTTTGTCTTCACGAAGTCTCGTTCAATTGATCAGATTTGTAATCTTTTGTGGATGGACTTCCAACTATCCCAAGAACGCTCTGAACAAGAGGCAAAAGGTCCCATCCTTATACTATTCGGCTACCTTGGGCTGCACCTACGCACAACAGTATGTGTTGGTGCACATTGGCTGAGGCCACATATTGAGGTGTTTCCCCTGCTTCTAATCTTGCGGCCTTCATCTCTGTTCTACAAGCTTTGTTTAATGCATAGGCCATGTGACCTTGCATTATTCTGACTGCCTTGTTCTATCTCTTACTGTGGTATGTCGTGTCTTAGCAACGGTCCCTTATCGCGATATGGGCTGTCTCTTGACCTGGGTGTTTCTCATTCTCTGTCTTGGTTTATACATTCCCCCTTTCCTCCACATGCTGGGATACCGTGACTGTTTAAACCAGTTTAAAATATTTTAACACCCTCACCTGTCTCTCCCCTAAATCGACCCACATCCTTTATGATGAGGAATTTAGCTTTATTGTCCAAGATCTTTGATATTGTGACCTGGAGGCCATAACAATGAAACCCTTTGCTACTGTAATCTCTAATCTTCCAAACAGCACATCGATTAACAGTTTAGTTTAAATCAATGAGCTGGTTTAGGAATCGCTGGACGAACAAAGACCGCAGTCCCTCTCGTTCACCATCTCCCCTCCTGGGAGTCCCATGATCCGACGATAATGGGTTGTTGACCAATCCCAGGAATCAATCTCCATCAGTGACCCAGACATGAGGTGAGGAAAACCCCCAGCGGTGGAGAGCTTTGGGAGCCAGAGGTCCAAAGTCACCTGTTCCTCCCGAGCTCGCTGCACTCACCACACATCACGGCTCAAATTACTCGTAGACTGGATCCCAAAATATTATATTCTGAACGAGATCTACCTCATTTGCATTTGAATGAATCAACACTAATTGTTCCACCGTCTCCCCAGGCAGCCTGTTCTATAGATTAACCACTCGCTCACTGAAAGGGATGACTTTTAACCCCCAGAAATGGGTGTGTTGGGTCAGGTGAGATGTAAACATTTAAAAAATCTCAAACCCGACCCTAACCCCCCTCTAACCAATGTTTCCTTTAAGCTGCGCGGCTGCACGGCTGTCTGACGGTCCTGTGCAGCCTGGGACTGGCTTTCCCGATGTTGAAGTTCACGGGCGAACCTGTGAATGGGCCGTACAGCCCCTTACAGGGGCCGCGCACCCAAAAAAATGACGGGGAACATTGCCTCTAACCCACATGCGGGTTTAACGGAGGCATGACAAGGGGAAGGCAGCCAACCCGCTCTCAGGAGGCGGGTTGCCATTTAAATATTATAATGAGGCTGGGAGCCTCACATTTAACTTCCCTTACAGGTTTAACCCTGGCCGGCCGAGTTTCCCAGGCCTCAGGAAACCAGGCAGCTGAAGTGAGGTGGTGACAGCTTTGGGGAGAAGGTAAGTGCTTTTACAGCACTGCTTATGGGCCAGGAGGAGCAGGAGTGCTTTCCCCGGCCCCCGAAGCTTACCTGCTTCCCTGGGATCGGATCCTCCCCCCCAAGCTCCCACTAGAAGTTGCAGGCTCCTTACCTGCTCCTGCGGCCTGCTCCAGAGTGCTTCCGGGTTTCCCGACCAAATCTCCACTGCCCGCTCGGAAAACACAACTCATTAATATCTGGGCCATTATTTCCGCAGAATAGTTTTGAACATAATTGCTCCTGATAATCCAACCACTCCATTCCCTCAATCTGTCTGGTTGCTCTCCTCTGTATCCTCTCTATAGCTGCAATGTCCTTTCTGTACTGTACACAGGATTCGAAGCGCAGTCACACCAATGATTTATAAAGCAGCAGATTACCTCACTATTTGACTCAATATTTATTTGCCAAACCATAGTTTATGAAGAGTAACAATTGCAATGAAATACGGTTTATTTTGTAGCGTTCCTTGTAACATAGAAAATAACAAAATACGCAACACTGCCCCTGTTTGTGGGCTAGGAACCTGGCTGCTATAACCAAGGAGGACGCTCCCTTCCTTTGTCCAACTTCCTGACCAGTTCTTCCATCCGATGATCTCCGAAGACCATTTATATCCTTTTCCCCCTTCCTATTTCCCAGACGTGGAGATGCCGGCGTTGGACTGGGGTGGACAAAAATGAGAAGTCGCACAACACCAGGTTATAGTCCAACAGATTTATTTAAAATTACAAGCTTTCGGAGCTGTCGCCCCTTCCTCAGGTAGAGTTACTGTGAGACAATCTACCAGAATTCACAGAATATAAACACAGAGAAAATGCGATTGAATCTTTCCCTACATCAAAGACACACTAAGAGCACAGCCAAGACAATGAGATGTGTCCCAGGGGGTGCAACGTGTCAAAACACCTGCTGGCTGTATATCCTCTCCATTTGGGTTTGTTTCTTGTGTTTGTTTTTTTAAAAAGCTGGAAAGACCGGCAACGATGTCAAGTCACGTTCTGTATCGGGTTTCTCTCTACCACCCTTTTTGAATAGTGGGGTAACATTAGCTACCCTCCAATCCATGGGTACAGTTCCAGATTCCATCGAATGTTGGAAGATGATCAGCAATGCATCTACTATTTCTAGGGCCACTTCCTTAAGTACCCTAGGATGTAGATTATCAGGCCCTGGGGATTTATCGGCCTTCAATCCCGTCAATTTCCCTAACACCATTTCCCTGCAAATACTGATTTCTTTCAGTTCCTCCCTTTCATCAGACCCTATGTTCTCCAACATCTCTGGGAGGTTATTTGTGTCCTCCTTTGTGAAGACAGAACCAAAATATGCATTTAATTGGTCTGCCATTTCTTTGTTCCCCATTATAACTTCCCCCGCTTCTGACTGCAAGGGACCTACACTTGATTTCACTAATCTTTTTCTCTTCACATATCTATAAAAGCTCTTACAGTCAGTTTTTATGTTCCCAGCAAGCTTACTTTCATATTCTATTTTCCCCTTCTTAATTAATCCCTTTGTCCTCCTTTGTTGAATCCTAAACTGCTCCCAATCCTCAGGGTTACCGCTTTTTCTGGCCAATTTATATGCTCTCACCTTGGATCTTATGCGATCCCTAATTTCCCTTGTTAGCCATGGTTGAGTCACCCTTTTTGTTTTATTCTTATGCCACACTGGGATGAACAAATTCTGTAGTTCATCCATGCAGTCTTTGAACGTTTGTCATTGCCTATCCACCGTCATCCCTTTGAGTGACATTCCCCAATCAATCCTACCCAATTCGCGCCTCATACCATCGTAGTTTCCTTTATTTAAATTCAGGACCCTAGTCTCTGATTCAACTACTTCACTCTCCATCCTAATGAAGAATTCGATCATATTATGATCACTCGGACCCAAGGGGCCTCGTACAACAAGATTGCTAATTAATCCTTTCTCGTTACATAATACCCAGTCTAAGATGGCCTGATCTCTGGTTGGTTCCTCGACATATTGTTCCAGAAAACCATCCCATAAACATTCTAGGAATTCCTCCTCCACAGTATTTTTACTAATTTGGTTAGCCTAATCTATATGTAAATTAAAGTCACCCATGATGACTGCTGTGCCCTTACTGCATGCTTCTCTAATTTCCCTTTTAATGCCATCCCCAACCTCCGTATTACTGTTTGGAGGTCTATATACCACTCCCACTAACGTTTTCTGCCCCTTGTTATTTCTCAGTTCTACCCATACAGATTCCGCATCATCAGAGTTACTATCCTTCCTTTCAATTGTGTTAATCCCCTCTTTAACCAGCAATGCTACCCCACCTCCCTTTCTTTTTTGCCTATCTTTCCTAAATATTGAATACCCCTGGATGTTGAGTTCCCAGCCTTGGCCACCCTGGAGCCATGTTTCTGTAATCCCAATCAAATCGTATTCATTTACCTCTATTTGCGCAGCTAATTCATCCACCTTGTTCCGAATGCTCCTTGCATTAAGACACAAAGCCTTCAGGCTTGTTTTTTTAATGCTCTCAGACCTATATGAATTATTATTTACTGTGACCATGTTTGATGTAAACCGTTGAGTTCTTTGCCTTCTACTTTCGTTTTTCTCCTTCCTGTCTTTTGCTTTTATCCTTGTTTCCCTTTCCTCTGTCTCCCTGCTCAGGTTCTCAACCCCCTGCCACTTTAGTTTAAACCCTCCCCAACTGCACTAGCAAACACTCCCCCTTGGACATCGGTCCCGGCCCTGCCCAGGTGCAGATCGTCTCGTTTGTACTGGTCCCATCTCCCCCAGAACCGGTTCCAATGTCCAAGGAATTTGAATCCCTCCCCCTTGCACCATTCCTCTAGCCACGTATTCATTTGAAATATCCTCCTATTTCTACTCTGACAGGCACGTGGCACTGGTAGCAATCCTGAGATTACTACCTTTGAGGTCCTATTTTTTAATTTACCTCCTAACTCCCTATATTCTGCTTTTAGGACCTCCTGCTGACCTCAAATAAGTCGGGAATTCTGACACCTGGTGTGAATCTTCACTGGGAACTTTCATTGTCTCAAACTGAAGTGGAATATGGAAGTCCCTGGTGGATGGAGATCTAATCCTTCTCCCCCGGACCTGCCTGTTCTGTGGTTTAATCCCTTATGAGCGAAATTAACACCGTTTTATTTCAAATTAAACCAAAATCCTTCTGTGGTGATATAGTCAGAAATTCTGAAATTGACATAGAGAGGATTCTGGATAAGCATTCAAGAAATATAAAAAACGATTGTAAGAGCTTCTCCAAGTATGTAAAAAGGAAGAGAGTAGCAAAAGTAAGCGTTGGTCCCTTAGAGGCTGAGACAGGAGAAATTATAATGGGGAATAAGGAAATGGCAGAGACTTTAAACAAATATTTTGTATCTGTCTTCACAGTAGAAGACACAAAAAGAATACCAAAAGTACTGGGGAACCAAGGAGCTAATAAGAGTGTGGGACTAAAAGCCAACAAATCCTCTGAACTTGACGGCTTACATCCTAGGGTTCTAAAAGAGGTGGCTGCAGAGATAGTGGATGCATTGGTTTTGATCTTCCAAAATTCCCTAGATTCTAGAACGGTCCCAGCGGATTGGAAGGTAGCAAATGTAACCTCGCTATTCAAGAAAAGAGGGAGAGAGTAAACAGGGAACTACAGGCCAGTTAGCCTGACATCAGTCGTCAGGAAAATGCTGGAATCCATTGTTAAGGAAGTGGTATCAGGGCACTTAGAAAATCATAACATGATTAGGCAGAGTCAACATAGTTTTATGAAAGGGAAATTGTGTTTAACAAATTTATTAGAGTTTTTTGAAGATGTAATTAGCAGGGTAGATAAAGGGGAAGTTATTCACTTTGGTAGGAAGAATAGAAAAACAGAATATTTCTTAAATGGTGAGAAACTATTAAATGTTGGTGTTCAGAGAGATTTAGGTGTCCTCGTACAGGAAACACAGCAAGTTAGCATGCAGGTACAGCAAGCAATAAGGAAGGCAAATGGCATGTTAGCCTTTACTGCAAGGGTGTTGGAGTACAAGAGTATGGAAGTTTTACTACAATTGTACAGGTGTTTGGTGAGACCACACCTGGTGTATTGTGCACAGTTTTGGTCTCCTTATCTGAGAAAGGACGTACTTGCCTTAGAGGTGGTGCAACGGAGGTTCACTAGATTGATCCCTGGGATAAGAGGGTTGTCCTATGAGGAGAGATTGAGTAGATTGGGCTTATACTCTGTGGAGTTTAGAAGAATGAGAGACGATCTCGTTGAACCATATAAGATTCTGAGGGAGATTGAGAGGGTAGATGCTGAGGTTGTTTCCCCTGACTGAAGAGTTTTGAACTAGAGGGCATAGTCTCAGGATAAGGGGTTGGCCTTTTAAGACTGAGATGAGGAGAAACTTCTTCACTAAGAGGGTGGCGAATCTTTGGAATTCTCTACCCCAGAGGGCTGTGGATGCTCAGTCATTGAGTATATTCAAAGCTGAGATCGATAGACTTTTGGACTTGAAGGGAATCGAGGGATGTGGGGCTCGGGCAGGAAAGTGGAGTTGAGCTCGTAGATCAGCCATGATCTTATTGAATGGCGGAGCAGGCTTGAATGGCTGACTCCTGAGTCTATTTCTTATGTTCCTAAGGGACCAATGGGTATTATCATCGACTGAACCAATGGCTGCAGCTCCTCCATTTGTTGGAGGTGGAATTCCAGCGTGACAAGTTTCTGTTATAATATAAAGATAGGAATTTACAATCGCAAAATTTACCGGAAGTGCGTTCAGTTGTAAGATTTTAAATATTAAATTTACAAGGTCAAAACTGAAAGAGGGCATCTTCATTCATAAATCTCCAGTGCTGAATTATCATTCTAAAAACACAGCATTTCTCAACTTTTATCGCAGTGCATTTTCAGATCTGATAGAGGCAAAGTGGAAGAGCAGATTTTCCAAGTCCTCATCTCCCATCACCGCCTTACACCCACAATACATGCCAGCCCTGAGCAAGGACTCAGAAACCATTGTGATCGCTGCTATTTGCTTCTGTTAAATCCCACTGAAGAATAGAATGGCTGAGATTGTAATTTAACACACAGTACCCGCTGTGGAGATTCAATTCCGCTTTTACAGTGTAATTGTGTGAACCGTACTTGACATCTTTCTTTTATAGGTTTTTCCAGTCATAAACCGAGCCCAGATAATTGCTGACTCCTTCAATCTCGCAAGGTAAGTTGCTTAAAACTTCTTATGTGGCATCTAAAAACAACAAATGTGATCACACAGTGAAAGATAACATTAAATAACGTGAAACCAGTGAACAATATTGGTGCTTTTGTAAACATTCAAAGTGTTTTCTATTAGAAAGCAATCCATGCCCGCATGCAGAAAAACCTGGACAAGATTCAGGCTTGGGCTGATAAGTGGCAAGTAACATTCGCGCCACACAAGTGCCAGGCAATGACAAGTCTAACCACCTCCTCTTGACATTCAATGGCATTACCATGGCCGAATCACCCCACCATCAACGTCCTGGGGTCACCATTGACCAGAAACTTAACTGGACCAGCCACATAAATACTGTGGCTACTAGAGCAGGTCAGAGGTTGGGTATTCTGTGGTGAGTGTCTCACCTCTTGACTCTCCAAAGCCTTTCCACCATCTATAAGGCACAAGTCAGGAGTGTGATGGAATACTCTCCACTTCTCTGGATGGGTACAGCTCTAGAAACACTCAAGACGCTCGACACCATCCAGGACAAAGCAGCCCGCTTGATTGGCACTTTATCCACCAGGTTAAACATCCACTGTCTCCACCGTGGCTGCAGTGTGTACCATCTACAGGATGCACTACAGCAACTCGGCAAGGCTTCTTCGGCAGCACCTCCCAAACCCGCGACCTCCACCGCTTAGAAGGACAAGGGCAGGAGGTGCATGGGAACACCATCACCTCCAAGTTCCCCTCCAAGTCACACACCATCTTGCCTTAGACATATATCACCGCTCCTTCATTGTCGCTGGGTCAAAATCCTGGAACTCCCGACTTAACAGCACTGTGGGAGTACCTTCACCACACAGACTGCAGCAGTTCAAGAAGGTGGCTCACCACCACCTTCTCAGGGCAACTAGGGGTGGGCAATAAATGTCGTCCTTGCCAACGACACCCACATCCCGGGACTGAATTAATTTTAAAACTCACACACACAGGTTATTTTTGTAGTAAACGTTACTTCGGAATGAGGGGGAGGTGCTCATTGAATGAGTGGAGCTCAGAGATATATTGGTTTTGGAGGGAGTGCAGCGCAGATTCACCTGAATGATACCGGTGGTTAAAAGGGTTAAATTATGAGGACAGGTTGCACAGACTAGACTTGTAAATGGCATTTAATTATCCATCAATAAGCCATATGTACTAATCATAGAGTCAATATCATCCAGTTTATACTTAGAAGCTAAGAATAAGTTAATAAGTTAATGTGGTGGTTTCCAAACTGTGGAACATGTATCAGTAATGGAATGCAATGAGGATGGGAAAGAGAAAATAAATTAAAGAAAAAGGAACAATCAAAAATAAGAAAGGGAACACCTGTGGCTTTGAATAGAGCTTCATTCCATTTTCAAGTTGGGCTCCGGCAATGTTGACACAGAGTGGGGAGAGACTGTGAACATGGAGTGATTGTCACTCACTGCACATCCATTCATCACCCACTGCAAGTCCCTCACTCCCTCACTGCAAGTTCATCCCGCACTCACTCACTCACTGTGGAATGGGTTATTCAATAACAGGAATTTGTAATTGGCTTTAGCCAACAATGGAAGACTTTCCCAAGTTGCTCAATGCCCAGAGGGTATTTCAGTGTAATGGTGCTGAATAACTTTGTTTGTCATTGTTATTGGACAAAAATGAGAAGTCGCACAACACCAGGTTATAGTCCAACAGATTTATTTAAAATTACCAGCTTTCGGAGCTATCGCCCCTTCTTCAGGTAAAGTTACAATACAATTGTTATTGGAGCATCATCTTTGACAATGGCAATTAAATCTTTTACCATTGACAGCCCTTGAACAAGCTACTCTTAGAATGAAGAATAAACTGACCGTATGTGTTTACTGCGAGGAGTAATTCAGTGACAGGTTTAACATTTAGTACAAATTCTGTATGTAAATCAATCTTTTTGTAAAATGACGTTTATTCTAAATGGCCCTAAAAATACAGTCGTAACTATTTGAAATACTGATAAATGTTAAAACTGCAGTCTGTTGGTAGATGAATTCACTCTTCATACCGAGATAATGTGCAGCCTTTATTTAAAGTGAAAATGATATAATGTCCATATCCATGGTTAGTGAGACATGAGGGGAAGTAAAAGTCTTTGGCTGAGTCCTGAAAGGTTTGAGGATCCCTGGCGAATGCAGCTTCCACAAGAAACTTTAAAGCTAATCATCATCTCCTGGTAATCATTTTAGTGAAAAAATCACCATGAGCACAAAACGGGAGAAGCTCTCCATAACATTTGTCGCCGACACCACAGCCCATCTGCTGCTGAACCTTCCTACATGGTTCATGATCTCCAGACTCCACTCTGCCAATCCAATGCTCTACATTCCCGCCTTCCATCCTCCACCTTCCATCTTATTCAACACTCTGAATCCGATCCCGCACTAAGTCCTGCTCACGGTTACCCCCATTTTTACTGACCTAGTGCTCCAACAGCTCAAATTTAATATTCTTGTCTTTTTTAAACCCACCTTGCCCTTCTTCTCATGATTTTTGTATCCTTCTCTAGCCCCTCAGCCTCTCTTCATAAACTCTCCATTCCTCATACTCTAGCTTCCCGTACATCCACATTTCCCTTCGCCCCACCATTGATGACCGTGCCTTAATCCACCTAGAGCCCACTCTGGAATTCTCTCCCAAAATCCCTAAACCTTGCGACCCACCTCTCTCGACCTTTAAGGCAGTCCTTAAAACCCAACTCTTTGACCGAGCTTTTGATCGCCCCTCCAAATCTTTTCTTCTTTGGCTTGATGTCTGTTTTCCGCCTGATTCTGTGAAACACCTTTGGATGTTTTTCTATATTAAAGGTGCTATATAAATACAAGTTGTTCTTTTGTAAAATGATCAACAGGAATAGTTCTATCAGCCCTCCCCACAGTGTCCCAGTGAAAGGTCAGTAAAAAAGCAAATTATTATTTAAATGGAGAGAGATTACAAAATGCTGCAGTACAGAGGGACCTGGGGGTCCTTGTACACAAAAAGTTAGCATTCAGGTACAGCAAGTAATTTGGAAGGCAAATGGAATGTTGGCCTTTATTGCAAGGAGGATGGAGTATAAAAGTAGGGAAGTCTTGCTACAACTGTACAGGGTATTGGTGAGACTGCACTTGGAGTACTGCGTACAGTTTTGGTCTCCTTATTTAAGGAGGGATATACTTGCATTGGAGGCAGTTCAGAGAAGGTTCACTAGGTTGATCCCTGTGATGAAGGGGTTGTCTTATGAAGAAAGGTTGAGCAGGTTTGGCCTATACTCATTGGAGTTTAGAAGAATGAGAGGTGATCTTATTGAAACATATAAGATGCTGAGGGGCTCGACAAGGTAGATGCAGAGAGGATGTTTCCCCTCCTGGGGGAATCTAGAACTTGGGGGCATAGTTTCAGAATAAGGGGTCGTCCATTTAAAATGGAGATGAGGAGGAATTTCTTGTCTCAGAGGGTGTTGAATCTGTGGAATTCTCTACCTCAGAGAGCTGTGGAGGCGGAGTCATTTAATATATTTAAGGTGGAGAAAGATAGATATTTGAATGATAAAGGAGTCAAGGGTTATTGGGAGCGGGCAGGAAAGTGGAGTTGAGGTCGATGATCAGCCATGATCTCATTGAATGGCGGAGCAGACTTGAGGGGCCGAATGGCCGACTCCTGCTCCTATTTCTTTTGTTCTTATGTCAGCTAGCCACTGTGTCAGAGGGTGTGCTTTCGCTTTGAATATATTCTGTCTTGTTTTACAAGTTACTCCACTGAAGATCAAATTGTCTATAAATTGCTGCAGCAGCGAAACAGTGAAAAGGAGAATTACAGCAAATCGATTGTTTCTCGAAGGCACTTTGTTCCGTATCCAATGGACTAATGTTCTTTGTCCTTGACAGGGCAAAGTACCGTCTCACCACAGCGGCACTGGACACCACAATATATCTGGTCAAAGAGGTGGACTATATTCCCTGGCAGGCTGCCCTGGATAACTTGGCTTACATTAAGATCATGTTTGACCGTAGTGAGGTTTTTGGACACATGAAGGTAAGGAATTCTGGAAATGCTCATTTCCAGCTGTTTTGAATTCTGTCAGTACTTTCTGAGCTTTTATGGTTGTGATCTCTAGCAAGTTAAACAAATGCCACTTTTGCCTCTTTATTATATAAAATGGATTTGTCATCACTGCAATGGAATACATTGCAGAAAAACCTAAATGTGATATATTAAAGGAGAGGAGTTGTCTAGAGAGAGTATTTTCTGTTCAAAGTATTCCTCCACTGTCCATTGGAAAATAAACAATCAAATATATTTCCAAATTTAAAAAATGAAATTTACTGCGTGTGATGAAAATGAATTATTTTTGTCTTGTTTAGGTTTGGTGCCTATCCCTTTAAATCCACTCTGTACTTCAGCAGTTTATAAAGTGACTGCTGTTCAGGCTAAGGTACAAAATGCAAAACTACAAGTAAAAACAACAAGAAAGAAAGACCACACAATACAATCTAGTCGCATCAAATAGGGAACAATGATCAACCTTGTTTGTAGCAAATAAAAACACTAATAAAAGATAGTGAAAGCCATAATAAAAGATAGGACTGCTTAAACTATGCAATGAACTCAGCCAGTATTGTATTTTCCCGGAGTTGCAGGACTCAAACCTCTCCAAAGCTCTGTAGCCCGACCACTTCCAGTTGAAACTGGTGATGGCCAATCAGGCAACTAACAGGAGGAGGAGGCCCCATGAATATTCCCATCCTCAGCCATGGTGGAGCCCAGTGAGTAAGTTGAAGAGACAAGTCTGAAGTGTCTTCATCCAAAATTGGCAAATTGATTATCCTACTGGGCCACCACCCAGGATCTCCACCATCATCAATGCCAGTGTCCAGCCAATTCGCTTCACTCCACATGATACTAAGCAGTGTCTGAGTCCATTGGACTCTGGACTCTGACTCATCCCAGCTGTGGTGCTGATAAGCTGTGCTCCAGAACTAGCCACTCGCATAGCCAAGCTGTTCCAGGACAGCTCCAACACTGGCATCCACTTGACATTGTGGAAGATTTTCCAGGATAAATCGAACCTATCTTTTTTAATCGACAATAACCTTCCACCAGAACTATTTGGCCTCGGACCTCATCACAGCCTTGATCCAGACAGGGATGCAAGAGGTGATGTGAGAGTAACTCCATTCGCTATCAAGGCAGTGTTTGGCTGAGTGTAGAAACAAGGTGACTGATTTTCATCTCGCCTGTAAATGGGGCGGGATGAAAACTGCGAAAATCCAGCCGACTTACCTGTCATGGGTTATGAACTCAAAGTGCCAAATTTTTACGTGATATCCTCAAGGAGCAAACACAAGGAATATTCACACATTTTAAATCAGTTCAAAAACATGACCCAAGTATCTCACAAATATTACACATGTGTCTACATACATAGAGAAAACAATTAACAAACTTAAAGCAGCACACGTCTGCAGGAAAGACATTAAAAATGCTTAATACTTCCAACATCCAAGACAAGACTACAAAGGGTTAAATGTTTTTTAGCTCTGTGCACAGAACAATAGGTGGAGCTAAAACAAACATAACAGACACTTCTTTTTAAAAGACAGACTTTCAGACGAAAGAAATGCTGTAACTTCTTAAACATCCATAGTCAGGAAAACTTCCACACTTTAACACAAACTGAAATTCCAGCATCTTTTAAGTTTCATTCACCCAGTAATTCTTGTGTTTCATTTTTCTCGGCACAGAAGCTGGCAGGATATCTCCCTCTTCTTCTTAGGCAGTCCCTCGGAACCAAGGATGACTTGCTTCCACACTAAAAATGAGTTCTCGGGTGACTGATGAGTCCAATGCGGGACCTACAGTCTCTGTCACAGGTGGGGCAGACGGTGGTTGAAGGGGCGGGTGGGTGGGGTGCTTGGGTTGACGTGCGCTCCTTGCGCTGTTGTTCCGAACTTCATTTTAAAGGTTGGAAGATGCCTGTGCGTGAATTCTTTTAACGTGGGGTGGCCGTTGCACACCAGCTACCACACGGGCTTGACAGAGCAAGGTCTTGGTCCAATGGCAAGGGGATCCAAGACGATTGGAAACCAGGCTCTGCTACATCGGCCTAGCACACACACACAAACATACTCCTACTGTCCTCCTCCCTCCTTCCCGCAGGTCCTCTCTGCCTGGGTTTCATAGGCTGCAGTGTGGTCCTCCCGACCCCGCTGCTGGTCCACGCTGCGCCACTCCTGGGCCTCGACCTCGCTGCTGTTCTCGTCCTCGCTCCTGGGCCCCGTCCTCGCTCCTGGGCCCCGTCCTCGCTCCTGGGCCCCGTCCTCGCTCCTGGGTCCCGTCCTCGCTCCTGGGTCCCGTCCTCGCTCCTGGGTCCCGTCCTCGCTCCTGGGTCCCGTCCTCGCTCCTGGGTCCCGACCTCGCTCCTGGGCCCCGACCTCGCTCCTGGGCCCCGACCTCGCTCCTGGGCCCCGACCTCGCTCCTGGGTCCGGTCCTCGCTCCTGGGTCCGGTCCTCGCTCCTGGGCCCCGACCTCGCTCCTGGGCCCCGACCTCGCTCCTGGGCCCCGACCTCGCTCCTGGGTCCGGTCCTCGCTCCTTGGTCCCGCAGTGTCACCTTTCAGTGAGTGTCCCGCGGTGTCTCCTTCCAGTGAGTGTGTCCCGCGGTGTCTCCTTCCAGTGAGTGTGTCCCGCGGTGTGTCTCCTTCCAGTGAGTGTGTCCCGCGGTGTGTCTCCTTCCAGTGAGTGTGTCCCGCGGTGTGTCTCCTTCCAGTGAGTGTGTCCCGCGGTGTGTCTCCTTCCAGTGAGTGTGTCCCGCGGTGTGTCTCCTTCCAGTGAGTGTGTCCCGCGGTGTGTCTCCTTCCAGTGAGTGTGTTCTGCGGTGTCTCCTTCCAGTGAGTGTGTTCTGCGGTGTCTCCTTCCAGTGAGTGTGTTCCGCGGTGTCTCCTTCCAGTGAGTGTGTTCCGCGGTGTGTCTCCTTCCAGTGAGTGTGTCCCGCGGTGTCTCCTTCCAGTGAGTGTGTCCCGCGGTGTGTCTCCTTTCAGTGAGTGTGTTCTGCGGTGTCTCCTTCCAGTGAGTGTGTCCCGCGGTGTCTCCTTCCAGTGAGGGTGTCACCTTTCAGTGAGTGTGTCCCGTGGTGTCTCCTTTCAGTGAGTGTGTCCCGCGGTGTCTCCTTCCAGTGAGGGTGTCACCTTTCAGTGAGTGTGTCCCGCGGTGTGTCTCCTTCCAGTGAGTGTGTCCCGCGGTGTCTCCTTCCAGTGAGTGTGTCCCGCGGTGTCTCCTTCCAGTGCTTCAGTGACGGTTTCAACTTTGTTTCTTTTCTTTCACCTTTTGAACTGTCGTCTCAGCAGCTTGTTTTGGTTTTCTAACTCCCTGTTCTTTCCCTTCATTTACTGAGTTCCCAGATTTCTGGTTTCTAGCTGCTGACGTTCTTTTTCCCTCTCTATTATTTTCTGTGTTTCCGAATGTTTTACTTCTCTTACTTCACTGCGCTGCGCACAGAAATGAGCTGCATAGCCTAACAAGCACTTCCCTTTGTCTAATTTGACCTTTCCCAGAAACACTTGGCTCTGGACCCACTCTATCACCTTCTGATGTGAGTCTCCTTCCAGACTCGTCCGAAGCGATACTAAATCAGCTATACATAATTTTTTGAATTCTTTATCGATGGCGTGCTCAACTTCTGTCAAGCCCACCATTTCTACTGGTAGGTCGCAATGCCCTACACTCCTGAAGGTTCCCTTCCTTCACTGGCTAGGTCGCGCTAACCCCGCCAGTCCTAGGATCTTACTTATAGCGAATAGTTTATAAAAGAATCAGCTGTTAGGCAGCCTCCTGGCTCGTCAATTTGTAAGGATCCCAGAGGGACCCTGATTCTGAGAGGTTCAAAGTTGACCCGCATTAGTGTCAGTGATTAAACTTTATTCAGCACAAGCAAGACTTAATACATTACAGTATTAGAGCAGCAGTTTACAGAATATAATTGAGATTTTTATTACCCCGTTATGCTCTGGGTAGAAACATAGAAGATAGGAGCAGGAGTAGGCCATTTGACCCTTTGAGCCTGTTCCGCCATTTAATGAGATCATGGCTGATCATCCAAATTCAGTACCCTGTCCCTGCTTTCTCCCCATATCCCTTGATCCCTTTAGCCTTAAGAAATATATCTAACTCCTTCTTGAATATATTTAATGAATTGGCCTCAACTGCCTTCTGTGGTAGAGAATTCCACAGGTTCACCACTCTCTGGGTGAAGAAATTCCTTCTCATCTCAGTCCTAAATGGCTTACCCCTTATCCTTAGACTGTGACCCCTGGTTCTGGACTCCCCCACCATCGGGAACATCCTTCCTACATCTAGTCTGTCTAGTCCTGTTAGAATTTTATAAGTTTCAATGAGCTCCCCTCTCATTCTTCTAAACTCTAGCGAATATAAGCCTAATCGACCCAATCTCTCTTCATACCTCATTCCTGCCATCCCAGCTATCAGTCTGGTGAATCTTCACTGCACTCCCTCCATGGCAAGAACATCCTTCCTCAGATAAGGCGACCAAAACTGCACACAATACTCAAGGTGTGGTCTCACCAAGGCCCTGTACAACTGCAGCAAGACATCCTTGCTCCTGTACTCGAATCCTCTCGTTATGAAGGCCAGCGTACCATTTGCCTTCTTAACCGCCTGTTGCACCTGCATGCTTACCTTCAACGACTGGTGCACAAGGACACCCAAGTCTCGTTGCACTTCCCCTTTTCCCAATCTATTGCCGTTCAGATAATAATCTGCCTTCCTGTTTTTGCCACCAAAGTGGATAACCTCGCATTTATCCACATTATACTGCATCTGCCATGCATCTGCCCAATCACCCAACCTGTCCAAATCATACTGGAGTTTCTCTGCATCCTCCTCACAGCACACACGCCCACCCAGCTTTGTGTCTTCTGCAAACTTGGAGATATTACGTCTAGTTCCCTCGACGAGATCATTAATATATAGTGTGAATAACTGGGGTCCTAGCACCGATCCCTGCGGTACCCCACTAGTCACTGCCTGCCACTCGGAAAAAGACCCGTTTATTCCAACTCTTTGCTTCCTGTCTGCCAACCAGTTCTCTATCCAAGTCAGTACCTTACCCCCAATCCCGTGTGCTTTAACTTTGCACGCTAATCTCTTATGCAGGACCTTATCGAAAGCCTTCTGAAAGTCCAAATACACCACATCCACTGGTTCTCCCTTATCTATTCTACCAGTTACATTCTCAAAAAATTCCAGTAGATTAGTCAAGCATGATTTACCTTTTGTAAATCCATGTTGATTTTGTCCAATCTTATCACTGTTTTCCAAGTGCTCTGCGATGACATCTTTTATAATGGACTCTAGCATTTTCCCCACTACCGATGTCAGGCTTACCGGTCTATAATTCCCCGTTTGCTCTCTACCACCTTTTTTAAATAGTGGGGTTACATTAGCTACCCTCCAATCCATGGGAGTCACAACAGTGAGTCGGCCGCACCCTGTGTTTCTTGTCTCTCGTCTCTCATCTGTCTCTCGGGTGTCCCCTGGATTCTTCCTGAAATCTTCTACACTTTGTGGCTGTCGAGACCCCCTTCTTATACCTTTCCTATTATTCAAAGCCTATGGAGTCTTACTGAACCCATCACTGGCTTACGCCCAGTTCCCCAAAATCCAATCATGAAGATGCCACGTATGCAGCACCTCTACTTACTCAGGTTCTGGTCTTATGACCCCTGACATCATCTGTTTTTGACCATCAAGACTGATATCTGGGGCAGTTATGGCAACGCAATAGAACATGTCTCCATACTGGAGAGATACGGCGCCCCGTCACCGCCCGATATCATCCAACGCCCCGTCACCGCCCGATATCATCCAACACCCCGTCACTGCCCGATATCATCCAACGCAAGTTCTCTTCCAAGTCACTTGTCATCTTGACAGGGATATTGCTGTTTCTTGATTGTCAGTGGATCATTAATCTGAAATTCTCTACCTAAAGCCACTGTGAGAACACCAACACCACACAGACTGCTCAAACAGAAGACCCACCACCTTCTCGGGGCAACTAGGGGTGGGTAATAAATGCCGGCCTTCCTGAGCATAAGTTTAAAAACTGGCAACACTACTGAAATAGCGAGTGGGAATTATTGTTCTCTATCATCAAAGTAATGAAATCAGAAAAGCATGAGCTGAATACTGGGACTCTTCATCAATTGCTTTACCTGGGTCTGAACTTTCTGAAAGTGGGTTTTCAGGTCTGTCCGTGCCTTGCTAACAGAGAGTCTACGGGTGACTTTAGAACAGGTTAACAAGAAGCTTCTGGTAGAAGATAAATGGTTGTGCACGTGATTGAGATCTGATACATTTAATTTGATGTATCTGTGGAGGTAGCTGCCATTTATAAGGCCCGTGGGGCAATGTATTTGTGTATAGTTTGTGATTAATACTTTGTTATTGTGTTACTAATAGAATTACATGAGGCAACAGGTGACCCCACTGTATGAGCACTTTAAAAATCTGACTGATAACTGGAAGAATCCTCCTGCCGGTCACATGGAGCAGTAAGTATCCATTTACAATAATTACCAAATGGCCTAGACTTCTCCCCACACCCCACTCCCCCTCCAAAACCACAAATGTATTTGGGCGCATTTCCATGGCTTTGCCCCTGACCCCAACCTTGGAACCATTATCAACCTGGAGATGACAGAACTCCACCACCACCCAACATCTCCCATCTCCCACTTCCCACCATCTGCCATCCTCTCCCACCATCTCCCCAGTCACTTGCCCAGGAGGGAGTTTCCTCCTCATTCCCATTCAGGGACCTGATGGTTTCCCTTCCCCCACCCATGGTGGCTCGTTGCTGCTGATTCAGGGAGACCTTTTCCTATAGAAAGACTCGGGATTCATTCTTCTCTCAAGCACCACCCTTGGTCTCAGGAAGTGGGATAAGAAGCCATGGACTGTGGTGGGAGAGGGATGTGTGGCAGTGGAGGAGGAAGTTGGTGAGGTATCTGGTGCATATTAACTGTCTCATTCATCTCTTCCTGTCCACTGTGTGACCATGGCTAGTGTGACTAGAACTCATGTTTCCAGCGTTCCCTCAGGCTGTGCAAAAACAGTTGCTCCTTCACTCACCGTCATTGGAACCTTCCCAGCCTGCCTGGCACTTGTGGGGTGGATGTTGTAGCCCAGACTGTCTGCTCCCCCTCACTCCAGACTGTCTGCTCCCCCTCGCTCCAGACTGTCTGCTCCCCCTCGCTCCAGACTGTCTGCTCCCCCTCGCTCCAGACTGTCTGCTCCTCCTCGCTCCAGACTGTCTGCTCCTCCTCGCTCCAGACTGTCTGCTCCTCCTTGCTCCAGACTGTCTGCTCCTCCTTGCTCCAGACTGTCTGCTCCTCCTCACTCCAGACTGTCTGCTCCTCCTCGCTCTAGACTGTCTGCTCCTCCTCGCTCTAGACTGTCTGCTCCTCCTCACTCCAGTCTGTCTGCTCCTAGAATCATAGATAGAATCATAGAAAGTTACAGCACGGAAGGAGGCCGTGCTATAACTTTCAGCCCATTGTGTCCGCGCCGGCCAACAGAGAGCTATCCAGCCTAATCCCACTTCCCAGCTCTGGGTCCGTAGCCCTGCAGGTTGCAGCATCACAAGTGCACATCCAAGTACTTTTTAAATGTGGTTAGGGTTCCTCCCTCTACCACCCTTTCAGGCAGTGAGTTCCAGACCCCACAACCCTCTGGGTGAAGAAATTTCCCCTCCAATCCCCTCTAAACTCTGCACCAATTACTTTAAATCTGTGCCCCCTGGTTTTTGACCCCTCCGCTAAGGGAAATAGGTCCTTTCTATCCACTTTATCTAGGCCCCTCATAATTTTATACACCTCAAAATGGTCTTCCCTCAGCCTCCTCTGTTCCAAGGAAAACAAACCCAGCCTATCCAGTCTTTCCTCATAGCTAAGATTCTCTACTCCCGGCAACATCCTTGTAAATCTCCTCTGTACCCTCTCTAGTGCAATCACATCTTTCCTGTAATGTGGTGACCAGAACTGCAAGCAGTACTCTAGCTGAGGCCTAACTCGTGTTTTATACAGTTGAAGCATAACCCCCCCTGCTCTTGTATTCTATGCCACGGCTAATAAAGGCAAGCATTCCGTATGCCTTCTTAACCACCTTTTCTACCTGGCATGCTACCTTCAGGGATCTGTGGACATGCACTCCAAGGTCCCTCTGTTCCTCTACACTTCTCAGTATCCTACCATTTAATGTGTATTCCCTTGCCTTGTTAGCCCTCCCCAAATGCATTACCTCACACTTCTCTGGATTGAATTCCATTTGCCACTTTGCTGCCCATCTGACCAGTTCGTTGATATCTTCCTGCAGTCTACAGCTTCCTTCTTCAGTATGAACCACACAACCGATTTTAGTATCATCTGCAAAGTTCTTAATCATACTCCCTATATACAAGTCTCGATCATTGATATATACCACAAAAAGCAAGGGACCTAGTACTGAGCCCTGCGGAACCCCACTGGAAACAGCCTTCCAGTCACAAAAACACCCACCAACCATTACCCTCTGCTTCCTGTCTCCGAGCCAGTTTTGAATCCAACTTGACACTTTGCCCTGGATCCCATGGGCTTTTAACTTCATGACCAATCTGCCATGTGGAACCTTATCAAAAGCCTTGCTAAAGTCCATATACACTACATCAAACGCACTACCCTCATCTACCCTCCTTGTTACCTCCTCAAAAAATTCAATCAAGTTTGTCAGACACGACCTTCCCTTAACAAATCCTTGCTGACTATCCTTGATTAATCCGTGTCTTTCGAAATGAAGATTTATCCTGTCCTTCAGAATTCTTTCCAATAATTTTCCCACCACCGAGGTTAGGCTGACTGGCCTGTAATTACTCGGTCTATCCTTTTCTCCCTTTTTAAACAAGGGTACCACATTAGCAGTCCTCCAGTCCTCCGGCACCACACCTGAAGCCAGAGAGGATTGAAAAACGATGGTCAGGGCCTCTGCTATTTCCTTTTTTGCTTCGCTTAACAGCCTGGGATACATTTCATCCGGGCCTGGGGATTTATCCACTTGTAAAGCTGCTAAACCCTTAATACTTCCTCTCTCACTATGTTTATTTCATCTAATATTTCACACTCCTCCTCCTTGATAGCAATGTCTGCTTCGCCCCTCTCCTTTGTGAAAACAGACGCAAAGTATTCATTAAGAACCCTACCGACGTCTCCCGCCTCCACACACAGATGACCCTCATGATCTCTAATAGGCCCTACCCTTTCTTTAGTTATCCTCTTACTCTTAATATATTTATAAAACATCTTTGGGTTTCCCTTGATTTTACTTGCCAAGAATTTTTCATGCTCTCTCTTTGCTTTCCTAATATCCTTTTTAATTGCACCCCTGCACTTTCTGTACTCCTCCAAAGATTCTGGAGTATTTAGCCCTCGGTATCTGTCATACGCCTCCCTTTTTTTCTTTATTCTACCCTGCATGTCCCTAGACATCCAGGGGGCTCTAGATTTGTTAGTCCCACCTTTTTTCTTTAAGGGCACATATTAGTTCTGAACCCTCCGGATCTCCTCCTTGAAAGCCTCCCACTGCTCTGACACTGATTTACCTTGAAATAGCTGTTTCCAGTCCACTATGGCTAAATCCCCTCTGAGCTCAGCAAAATTTGCTTTTCCCTAATTTAGAATTTTTATTCCTGGTCTATCCTTGTCCTTTTCCATAACTACCTTAAATCTAACTGAATTATGGTCACTAGCACCAAAATGCTCCCCCACTGATACGCCTTCTACCTGCCCAGCTTCATTCCCTAAAACTAAGTCCAGAACTGCCCTCTCCCTTGTTGGGCTTGCTACACACTGGCTAAAAAAGTTCTCCTGGATGCATTTTAGGAATTCCGCACCCTCCATACCCTTCACTCTTATTTTATCCCAGTTAATATTGGGGTAGTTGAAATCCCCTACTATTGCTGCCCTATAGTTTTTGCACTTCTCAGAAATTTGTCTACATATTTGCTCTTCTATCTCCCTCTCACTGTTTGGGGGTCTGTAGTGCACTCCCAGCAGTGTGATTGTCCCTTTTTTGTTTTTCAATTTGACCCATATGGCCTCGTTTGATGATCCCTCCAACATATCATCCCTCCTCACAGCTGTAATAGTTTCTTTAATCAATATCGTGACCCCCCCCTCCCTTTTTACCTCCCTCTCTATCCCGTCTGAAAATCCTGTAACCAGGAATGTTGAGCTGCCATACCTGCCCCTCTTTCAGCCACATCTCAGTAATAGCTATAATATCATCGTCCCAAGTATCTACCTGTGCCCTCAGCTCATCTGCCTTGTTCGCTATACTCGTTGCATTGAAGTATATACCATTTAGTACAGGCAAACCTCCTTGTTGACTGCTATCTAGCCCTTGATTCCTCTGTCCTTCCAATTTACTTTCTACGTTTTTGTTTTCTAATTCCAGTTTTTCTTTCCCCCCCCCCCCCCCTACTGACTCTATTCTTAGGTTCCCATCCCCCTGCCAAGCTAGTTTAAACCCTCCCCAACAGCACTAGCAAACCCTCCCACGAGGATATTGGTCCCGTTCCCGTTGAGGTGCAACCCATCTGGCTTGTAGAGGTCCCACCTGCCGCAGAAACTGTTCCAATTCCTCAAGAATCTAAAGCTCTCCCTCCTACACCATCTTTCCAGCCGCGCATTCATCTGCTCTATCTTCCTATTTCTGGACTCACTAGCACGTGGCACTGGTAGTAATCCGGAGATTACTACCTTTGAGGCCCTACTTTTTAACCCTAAACTCTGCCTGCAGGACCTCATCCCTCTTTCTACCTATGTCGTTGGTACCGATATGGATCCCGACCTCTGGCTGTCCATCCTCCCCCCTCCGAATGCTCTGCAACCGTTCAGTGACATCCTTGATCCTGGCACCAGGGAGGCAACATACCATCCTGGAGTCACGTCTGCGGCCGCAGAAACACCTGTCTGCTCCCCTAACTATTGAATCCCCTATCACTATTGCTCTCCCTCTCCTCTTTCGCCCCCCCCACCCCAGCCTGTGCAGCTGAGCCTTCCATGGTGCTGTGGACTTGACTCTGGCTGCACTCCCCAGAGGAACCATCGCCCTCACCAGTACTCAGCACTGAATACTGGTTAGTGAGCAAGATGGGCTCAGGGAACTCCTGCACTACCTGCCTGGTCCTCCTCTTCTGTCTGATGGTTACCCATTCCATCTCTGTCTGCACACTGTTAAGCTGCGTGGTGACCACCTCCCGAAACGTGCTATCCACGTAGCTCTCAGCCTCGCGGATGCACAGCAGTGACTGCAGCCGCCGCTCAAGCTCCGTAACCTGGTGCTCGAGCTGCTGTAGCTGGCGACACTTCCCACACATGTGGTCGTCCAGACCACGGGAGGTGTCCAGGATGGACACAGGTGTGCATTCCATGGGTGTGAGCTGCCCTGCCATACCTCTAATTAACAGACTATTTACTAACCTAGCTGGAATAAACTTAAAACTTTAAGAAAGCCAAGTATAAACACTTACCAGATACTCACCAACCAGCTCCCTCCCCTTGTGCCGACATCACATTTGACTTCTGACGTCACTCTTTGAAAATTCTGCCGGTGCTGAGTTGGTGTCGCCGCCTCGCCGCTCCTCCCAGGGCCGCACAGCCACCGCTGCTGCTGCTCCTCCTCACTCCAGACTGTCTGCTCCTCCTCACTCCAGACTGTCTGCTCCTCCTCACTCCAGACTGTCTGCTCCTCCTCACTCCAGACTGTCTGCTCCTCCTGTTCTGGGTCTGCCTGGCTTTCTTTGCCCTTCTTGTCCTTATCTAGGCCGACATCCGCCTCACTGGGCCTTAGGGTCTTGTTGACTGCAGGCAGCCCCGATGCTATTGTACCTTCCCCCATTCCCCACTCACTGTGTCCTGCTGTTTCTACCTCTGTAAGATATACAGGCCTAAAACTTTGATCACGCTCCACTCGTTCCAGAGGGTTTTTCACCCCCTGCACACCTACTTTCAGGCAGGATCAGATTTTTGGGCCACAATGTCTTCTGGCCCTGAAACCTGCAGCTAAATCGGATTTCCCTCCATCCCAATCAGCAGAACGATTATTTAACCTTCCCAGCGACTGAATTCGACCCCTGCCCAGGACAATCCTGTTGGGTGACGGTGAGACTGAGCGTGGACTCAGGAAAATGCTGTTCTTTGTGTCTTCAACTAAATCCAGTGAAGATTATTCATGAACAGACTGCACAGCAAACTAAATAAAAGAAAAGAAAGACTTGCATTTCTATAGCGCCTTTCACCACCTCAGGACGTCCCAAAGCGCTTTACAGCCAATGAAGTACTTTTTTGAAGTGTGGTCACTGTTGTAATGTAGGAGACGTAGCAGTGGCCGAATGTCCATGAGCATTCGCCCTATTACCTGTCGTAAATCCTGCACAAGGAGTGTGGAAACCTCGGAGAAACTGCCTCTTATCTGGGGTCTGGAAATTAGGAGAAATTCCAACCCATGGACTTTTGTGCAGAAGCCTCTTATCCTTGGATTGTGTGCAGAGGGACTTGCTTTCATCATTAATAATGAGAAACATATTTGAATACTTTTGAATTGCATCTTGTCAATACTGTAAAAGTTGTACGGTTTGTTTAGGTATCTTTGTGTGTAAGTCAATCCCAGATCAGACTGAATGGCGGATTATTGTGCCTGTTTTGCAGGTACAATGCGATCAATGCGATGAGTGTGGCCTGTGGATATGGGCTCCAGGACTGTCAGAATACGTCGCAAGCATTATACAGGCAATGGATGGAAAATCCCAGTGTTAATCCGTGAGTCTTTTGCATGAAAGGGGAATATCAAAGTGGAGTTTGATAAAATGTAATCAGAGTTGATGGTAATATAGAGATTTACATAACATTGTATTCCAGAAAGAAAGCATTGGTAATATCTGATGTTATTATAAATATCATTTATTTCACTCTCTGTGCTAATTCTGTAACATTATTTCTGATAAATAGAATCCAACTGAATCTGAAGACAACAGTTTATTGCAACGCAATTGCATCAGGGGGTGAGAAGGAGTGGAACTTTGGGTGGGAAATGTTCCGGAATGCTACAATCGCCACAGAGGTGGACAAGCTGCGAGCAGCCCTGGCCTGTGCCACCGAGCCATGGATCCTGAACCGGTAAGAAGAGAGAATGAGCTGAGCTCATTAAACCGATTCCGCAGTCCACCAGGGCTAAGAGTGAGTGTTGACAATCTCTCACTAAACGGAGGAGACTCTCAGTCAAGGACATCTCCCTAATGCAGGGAAATAAACACAAACAGAGTAAGAGTGACCCGAGGTTGCAAAGACGAGTGTTTAAAGTTCCTCGCATTGTATAAGCCTTTACCTATGGGCCAAATATACTTTCAGCAGAAGAGAAGGTAAATCGGGAAGTTTTGGTGGGTGATGGCATGTTTGGGTGTTCGAAGCCTGCAGATGTCTGGAGGGTGAGATAGCTCGGGGAGGGTTTGTAGTTTTGCGAAAGAATACGTCCGGTTGCAAAGTGTAAAATTCCCGGGCAGGGAAGGGTCGGGCCAGGGGTTTAAATCTGGAGAATGATATTCCCACCCCGCGATGTAATATTAATGTGGAGCGCAGGGGGATCCCGCGGTGTCTGTTAGCTTGGCAACACGACCACTGCGGGAGGAGCCGACTGGTCAGAAGGTTTAAAACATTGGCCCAGAAATTGATCTCGCTCTGTTCCCGCGGGGGTAAGGCTTCCCCGCGATCTCTCACCTCGCTTGTGCTTTTTCAGATCCAGCTCGCACGAACTTGATGTTCCAGACATCAGCTGGGCAGTGCTTGCGTATCCCAGCGGCGTAGTGAATTCGTGCGAGCTGTGGGATCACGTGACTCAGTTAGAGCCAATGGCAGCACACCATCTTCCATTCATAAGTTTCACATCGGTGCTGTGAAATCTATGAATCTTACACCCCCCCAAAATAACAGCTAAACCTCAATTAAATTAAAAGAAAAACCCATCACATTAATAAAATAAGTATAGTTAATTAAATTAACCATTTTAAATAAAAAATTAAATTTTTGAAAAAATTAAAAATCTTTTAAAAAGTTATAAAAATAAACTTACCTGTCTTTAAAGTCTCTAAAAAAGATATACCTGTTAAATAAAATTCAAAAAAATACTTAATTCACTACTTACCTTCTTAAAAGTGGGTCTTACTCCTCCTTTTTACATTTCTAAAATCTTCAGTACTTACCTGCGCGTCCAAAGCATGAAGTGCACAGCGTGCGCGCTGCCTGTACCGCGCACGCGATGCACCGAGGAACCGCCCCCTTTTCAAAAGAGCAATTGCCGGTTTTCAGCGCATGCGCAGGGCATGCAGAAAACCGGCAATTGGAGTGGGAATACGCGAGAGTACGCACTGCGTACTCTCGCGTCGCGGGATCAATTTCTGGGCCATTACTTCTCCGAGAACTCCTGTTGGCCCCTCCCCATGCCCCCCCCCCCCGCGCACTCCCCCACACCCACCCCTGCACCCTCAAGATGCTCTCACCTTCCCCCGCCCCACCCCCACATCCTCCCCACCCTCGTCCCCCCCGCACACTCACCCATGCCCCCCCACACCCACCCCTGCACCCTCAACACCCTTCCACCTTCCCCCCACATCCTCCCTGCGCCCCCGCACCTCCCCACCCTCGCCCCCCCACCCCCACACTTTTCCCCCCCACCCCACACATTGAGATTCTGAGCCCCAGAAATGAATATTTGGATAGGTTGCTGCAGTCATTATATTTAAGCGATGTTGTAACCAGTTATATTGCAGTGAATCAGGAATTTATCATCCTTTCAAGAATTCTACTTATTTAATGTTTTCTTTGATATGTTAAAGATATCTCGAATATACTTTGGATCCGACTAAGATTAGAAAGCAAGATGCCACAAAGACCATTGTTTCCATTGCCAGTAACGTGGTCGGTCAGTCTCTGGCCTGGGACTTTGTCAGGGCAAAGTGGCAATACATATTTCAGCAGTGAGTACCTGACCTTTCTGAATAATCATCAGTTTAACGAAAATCCTACATGTTGTGCATGAATTAGAATTTATCAGTGCTTGGGCCTCAGCTGTTCACAATCTACATCAATGATTTGGATGAGTGGACCAAATGTAATATATCCAAGTTTGCTGATGATACAAAGCTGGGTGGGAACAGCTGAGGTCCAAGCACTGATTCTTGTGGTACCCCACTAGTTACATCCTGCCAAGCCAAAAATGACCCGTTTATTCCGACTCTCTGTTTTCTGTCCTTTAACCAATCCTTAATCCATGCTAGTATATTACCCCAATCCCATGAGCCCTAATTTTGTTAAATAACCTCTCGTGTGACACCTTATCGAATGCCTTCTGAAAATCCAAATACACCACATCCACTGGTTCCCCCTTATCTATTCTGCTAGTTACAACCTCAAAAAACCAGTTTCATCAAACACGATTTCCCTTTCAGAAATCCGTGTTGACTCTGCCTAATCCTATTATTATTTTCCAAGTGCCCTGTTACCACGTCCTTAATAATAGATTCTAACATTTTCCCTACTACCGATGTCAGGCTAACTGGTCTGTAGTTCCCCATTTTCTCTCTCCCTCCTTTCTTAAACAGTGGGGTTGCATTTGCTACCTTCCAATCCGCGGGAACCGTTCTAGAATCAATGGAATTTTGGAAGATGACAACCAATGCAGCCACTATCTCTATAGCCACCTCTTTTAAAACCCTAGGATGTAGGCCACCAGGTCCAGGGGATTTATCAGCTTTCATTCCCATTAATTTCTCCAGTACTATTTTTTACTAATACTAATTTCTTTCAGTTCCTCATTCTCGCTAGAGCCTTGGTTCTCCACTATTTCTGGGAAGTGTTTTGTATCTTCCGTGAAGGCAGACACAAAGGGCTGGATTTTAATAACGGAGGCGAGTTGAGGACGGGCCCGTACCCGGCTGCCGCCTCCCAGCACTTCCGACGTGCGGGTCGGGTCCCTCCGGGCAATTGCTGGGAGGATGTCAGTTTCTCGCGTCTGATGACGCGTTGTTTGTTTGAAAATTTAAAGGGGCCATGTCCCCTTTGCATACAAATGTCATTGGGATGGCTTGGTGCTTTATTATCTTGAAAGGGGAGTTGACAGCATCTGTTCTGAGCAAAATTTAATGAATGATATTGCTGGTCATATTATTCCAGAAAGAGATTCATGATTTTTTGATATATGACTTTATTATCTGACTATGAAATGAAAAGGATCCCAGATGTGTTCCAATCATTTGCTTCGTAATATTAATGCTTTTTTCTCTGAAAGGTGCTGGCTGCTGCAGGAATGGCAGCCCCAAAAACTAAGGCTGCACCCAGGTTCAGTGAGGGCTCTCTCCATGCTCTTGTGGAGGGAGTTAGAGGACGCCAAGAGCTCCTCTTCCCTGGAAACGGAAGCAGGAGGCCTCCTCAGCAAACCAAGGCAGCTTGGCTGCAAATTGCTGAGGAGGTGAGCTCGAGGCCTGTTTGCAGACGCACATGGGTTCAGTGTGGAAAAAGGTTTCATGATCTGCTGAGATCACCTAAAGTGTGGCCTCTGTGTTCTGGGAAATGGAAGTTCAAGAGTGAGGGCTCAGGGCGATTTCCATGTAGAATGATAGTGGTGACACTGAGCGCAAACCACCATTTATTGGACAGATGATGCCTGGGGTTTGAGACTGTTGGACTGATATTCATCTCCATGTGCTAGCCACCTGTGGTTGAAGCGTTAGCTTACGCGAATCTGGCATGGATGTGTGCATCCCTTCCCTGACGGCCATCAATGTGGTCGCCTGCTGCTGGATTGGCCACATCCGGCCCCGCAAGGCGTCACTCCCCGTCCTCCTACTCATCCTCCTCCTCATCCTCTTCCTCCAAGGAGGCTGAGTGCTGAGCCATTTGTTCATCCGGCAGCACTAAGCCGCACTGCTCTTCCTCCGAATCTGACGACCAGGATGAGAGGATGTAAATGGTTCCCATCCCGTTGTTATAGATTTCAGTTGAGGCAAGAGCTTGCAAGCACACACTCAAAGTGGCCTGAAATTATTCCAATCAGTTCAAACAACAGATGTGTGTCAGCTTGACCAGTCACAAGGTCAGTAAATTTGCAAAATCTTATCCCAAACCTTCAACAACAAAGTTGTTGCATTTGAATGCCAGCCATGTTACAGGAGCACTTTTAAAGTTCTGCACCAATAATGACTACATATCATGTCCTTCACCAAATCATCTCCTTGCAGCTGGACTGTTTCTGACAAGACGGGAAACAGGAGCCAGAGGCATGAAAATGGGAAACCTCTATGAAAATAGGATTATCAAGGCAGTTAACAGGCTCTTAACTACCTGTCCCACCGGTTGGAGTCGGGTCAGTTTGGGAGCATTTGAACAGACGCTCACGAAAATTGCGTGGGGGCGGGATGGAGGCGGGTTGGGTGTCTGAAGCCATTTTTTCCGATTTTCGCAGCTGACCCACCTCCAAACCCGCCTCCTCAGGGCTAATAAAATCGAGCCCAATGTATTTGTTTAATTTCTCTGCCATTTCCTTATTCCCCATTATAATTTCTCTTGTCTCAGCCTGTAAGCGATCCTCATTTACTTTCGCTAATCTTTTCCTTCTTACATACCTATAGAAGCTTTTGCAGTCTGTTTTTATGTCTCTCGCTAATTTACTCTCATTCTAGTTTCCTTTTCTTTATGAATTTCTTGGTCTTCCTTTGCTGAATTCTAAAATCCTCCCAATCCTCAGGCTTACTACTCTTTGTGGCAACATTATAAGCCTCTTCCTTTGATCTAACACTATCTTTAACTTCTCTTGTTAGCCACGGTTGGACCAATTTTCCTGTGGGGTTTTTGTGTCTTAAAGGAATGTATATTTGTTGTAAATTATGTATTCTTTAAATGCTAGCCATTGCTTGTCTACCATCATACCTTTTAATGTAGTTTCCCAATCCACCTTAGCCAACTCGCTCCTCATACCTACGTAGTTTGCTTTGTTTAGATTTAAGACCCTAGTTCCGAATTTAACTAAATCACTTTCAAACTTAACATAAAATTCTATCATATTATGAGAAGTCGCACAACACCAGGTTATAGTCCAACAGATAATTTAATTTTACAAGCTTTCGGAGCTGTCGCTCCTTCGTCAGGTAAGTTAGCAATGAGAGAATCTCCCAGAATTCACAATTTAAACCCAGACAAAATCTATTCACATTATTCGCTACAACAAAGAGCACAGCCAAGACAATGAGATGTGTCCCAGGGGGTCCAACGTGTCAAACCACCTGCTGGCTGCATATCCTGTCAATTTGTGTTCTTGTGTTAGCCTTTTTAAAAAAAAAAAACACCTGGGAAGACCGGCCATGATGTCAAGTCACGTTCTGTATCGTGACATGAACCCGATATCGCGATTGAGGCCAGCCTCATGAGTGCGGAACTTGGCTATCAGTTTCTGCTCTATGATTTTGCGCTGTCGTGTATCTCGAAGGCCGCCTTGGAGAACGCTTACCCGCAGATCCGAGGCTGAATGCCCCTGGCTGCTGAAGTGTTCCCCGACTGGGAGGCAACCCTCCTGCCTGGCGATTGTTGCGCGGTGTCCGTTCATACGTTGTCTCAGTGTCTGCATGGTCTCGCCGAGACCATGCAGACACTGAGACAACGTATGAACGGACACCGCGCAACAATCGCCAGGCAGGAGGGTTGCCTCCCAGTCGGGGAACACTTCAGCAGCCAGGGGCATTCAGCCTCGGATCTGCGGGTAAGCGTTCTCCAAGGAGGCCTTCGAGATACACGACAGCGCAAAATCATAGAGCAGAAACTGATAGCCAAGTTCCGCACTCATGAGGCTGGCCTCAATCGCGATATCGGGTTCATGTCACGATACAGAACGTGACTTGACATCATGGCCGGTCTTCCCAGGTGTTTTTTTTTTTAAAAAGGCTAACACAAGAACACAAATTGACAGGATATGCAGCCAGCAGGTGGTTTGACACGTTGGACCCCCTGGGACACATCTCATTGTCTTGGCTGTGCTCTTTGTTGTAGCGAATAATGTGAATAGATTTTGTCTGGGTTTAAATTGTGAATTCTGGGAGATTCTCTCATTGCTAACTTACCTGACGAAGGAGCGACAGCTCCGAAAGCTTGTAAAATTAAATTATCTGTTGGACTATAACCTGGTGTTGTGCGACTTCTCATTTTTGTCCACCCCAGTCCAACGCCGGCATCTCCACATCATGATATCATATTATGGTCACTCTTCCCGAAGGGCCCCTTTACTACAAGGTTATTAATTAACCCTTTCTCATTGCACAATATTAGATCTGAAATAGCCTGTTCCCTAGTTGGTTCCTCAACATACTGAGCTAGAAAACTATCTTGCCTACATTCCATGAATTCTTCCTCCACACTATTACTGCAAATTTGGTTTGCCCAGTCTATATGTAGATTAAAGTCCCCCATGATTATTGTATTACCCTTGTTACATGCGCCTCTAATTTCCTGATTTATATTCTGCCCTACATTATAACTACTGTTTGGGGACCTATAAACAACTCCCACCAATGTTTTCTGCCCCTTGCTGTTTCTTAGCTCCACCCAAACTGATTCTACTTCTTGGTTTTCGGAGCTAAGATCCTTTCTCTCTACTGTCTTTATCCCATCCTTTATTATCAGGGCTACCCCCCTCCTCCTTTTCCATTTTGCCTATCTCTTCTAAAAGTTAAGTATCCTGGAATATTTAGTTCCCAACCTTGGCCACTTTGTAACCACGTCTCCGTTATGGCTATTAGATCGAACCTGTTAAATTCTACAAGGATTAATATTTGAAATATTTCATTGTTTAGATACGGTGGTGGGTCATTTTCATTCTCATCATTGATAGAGAGAGTGACACAGCGATTTTCAACAGAATTTGAACTGAAACAGGTTGGTGATAACTTTGAGAATTCTCTTGTTCTAGTTAGCTTAATCTGACAGTTGCTTGGTATAGTTTAACCACTCCTGCTCAGTGAGCATAACCCATCTCTCTCTCAAACAATATTTCTCATTTACCTAAACCATAGATTGAGCAGGCTCACTCAGTTAGCTTAACCGGTTGCCAGCTGAAGCTCGCCACTGCTCAGATAGTTTAACATTCCACTCATTTAGCTCAACCGGTCTTGTACTTAAATAGTCAAAAGCAAATTACTGTAGATGTTGGAGTTCTGATGCAGGTCAGGCAGCATCTGAGGAGAGAATGGAAATTAATGTTTCATTGTCGACCCTTGTTCAGGGTTTGCACATGAAACACTAATTGTTATCGCCAAAGATGTTGACTGACTGCTGTGTGTTTCCAGGACATTCTCCTTGTTCCTGCTTCTTATTTGCATAGCGTCATCAATCTTTCTCCATTAGCGAACCATCTGTCACTCAGATAGATGAAACAGGTGTCCATTTCAATAAGATAATCAATCTTGATCATTTAGCTTAGCCAGTCTTTGTGTTTGCTAACACTCCACTTAGTACTCCAGTGCAGTACTGATTGAGCGCCGCACTGTCAGAGGGGCAGTACTGAGGGAGCGCCGCACTGTCAGAGGGGCAGTACTGAGGGAGCGCCGCACTGTCAGAGGGGCAGTACTGAGGGAGTGTCGCACTGTCGGAGGGGCAGTACTGAGGGAGCGCCGCAATGTCGGAGGGGCAGTACTGAGGGAGCGCTACACTGTCGGAGGGGCAGTACTGAGGGAGTGCTGCACTGTCAGAAGGGCAGTACTGAGGAAGCACTGCACTGTCAGGGGGCAGTATTGAGGGAGCGCTGGACTGTCGGAGGGGCAGTACTGAGGGAGCGCTGGACTTTAGGACGGCCAGTACTGAGGGAGCGCCACACTGTCGGATGGGCAGTACTGAAGGAATGCTGCACTGTCGGAGATGCCGTCCTTCGGATGAGATGTTAAACTGAGGCTCCGTCTGCGCTCTCAGGTGGTTGTAAAAGATCCCACGGCACTATTTCGATGCGCAGAGGAGTTCTCCTGGCCAATATTTATCCCTCAGGCTACATCACTAAAACCGGATTATCTGGTCATTGTGGCATTTAGGGGGAGAAATTCAGTATCGCCCCATTTGGGCCGCAATTATCGGCCGGGCGCAAAGATTAGCGCCTGGCGCTAATTATGGCCACCGACTGCAAACTTGAGTTTTATCGCCCCTGGAGGTGATTGGAGCGCTAAATCAGGTGCTTCACACCTATCTTAAGGCGCAAAGGCCGAGGAGCGAGGCGCTACCTCAGAGCGCTGGCGAAGCTCATGTGATGTCAGTCAGCAATGGAACACACACACAATGGCACGGGCCAGTTCTTAAAGGGGATGGTTGATCTTGCTTTCCATCCACATCCTGCTCATTGCAGCCTTGAATCTTGGCCTGGATAGACCTGCACATCAAATCTGCTGGAAAGAACAATGGAGAGTACCAGGGAAAGAGCTCAGAGTGCAGCCCCCACAGTCTCTTCTAAATCGATACAAGGAATGGCAAATCAAAATGAACCTGCAAAGTGCTGCTCAGTACCCAAAACTCCTTCACACAGCGTTGAATCTCTCCAGAAGTCTCTCTCCCTCTCTCTGAATGCGTGGTTCAAAAATGTCACCAACAATAAAAGGCAGGAAGCGGTCGCCTTTAAATAGCGCTCCCCCAGTCCCTTCCTGACTGCAAAACGCTCCCCTCAACCTGTCGTTGCTAGCGTCAGGCGGTAAGGCAGGGGGCACCACTCAATATCTGCTCTGGGGCGATACCGGGGCGTTGTGCACTTGACTGACGTCACGATCTGCTGGCGCAGGAGATCGTGGTGGTAGTGTTTAGCGCCGCCGCAAAATGTCTAGTTAATTTCTCGAGCGGCGCAAACATCGCCGCGCCTGGGCGCTAGATGATTTGGGCCCATTAGCGCCCTCTTAAGGCGTTAACGGGAGGCGCAACCAACGGAATTTTCCCCCCTTAGTTTGCAAATTGGCTGCCACGTTTCCTACATTACAACAGTGACCAATGTTCCCACTAATTTCTTTTGGGTTCGCGTTCCCTTTAACGGGCTACGTGGCTCATTCAAAATTTTGCACACAAAATCTCCCATTGAAAAGCCGGTGCGCAGCTTGCACAGGACAGCTGTGCGGCTTCGCGGGAACGCTGACGGTGACGACACTTCAAAAGTATTTAATTGGCTGTAAAGCACTTTGGGAAGCCCTGAGGTTGTGAAAGGTGCTGAAGAAATACAAGTCATTCTTATTGACCAGTGCCATTTTACTAGTGTAGATGTTATAAACTCTAGATTTAAATATTAGAGATGTCTTTAAGAAATACCAGAAATGATTAACTACTGAATAATGACTTCCATTAATAATCAGCAATTTAACCTAACACATTGCGAATAACTTCAGACAGATACGAGCAGCTTGTGACTGAAAATGCCCTGCTACCTGTCAACAGAACAGGAAATAAATTCCTCTGATTTCTACATAGAGCTCAGAACACTTGATGCGACTCTTAGACTGGTGTGGATATTACAAAGCCTCGTGGACTGGAAGTATTTCTGGAATTTCTGCAGGGAATTTTCTCAAACTCTCCCCATTTAAACAAAGGAGTAAGAGGAGGCCATTCAGCCCTTCAAGCTTGCTCCACCCTTCAATGAGATCATGGCTGATCTGTATCTGAACTCCACTTCCCGCCTTTGCTCCATAACCCCGATACCCTCACCCAACAAAAATCTATCATTCTCAGTCTTGAAAATTTCAATTGACCCCCAGCATCCACAGCCTGTTGGAGAGAGTTCCAGATTTCCACTGCCCTTTGTGTGAAAAAGTGCTTCCCGATTTCACTCCTGAACGGCCTGGCTCTAATTTTAAGATTATGTCCCCTTGTTCTAGACTCCCCCACCAGAGGAAATAGTTTCTCTGTATCTATATTACTATTGTGTACAGTAGTATAGAGGTTACGTTACTGGACTGGTAATCCGGAGGCCTGTATCTGCACCCCTAGATCAATGTGTCTGTACCCCTAGATCTGTGTACCTTTACCCCTGATTCTTTGTATGTGCCCCTAGATCTCAGTTGCTCCATTGCATTGAGAATGTTACTGTTATAGTTAAGAATAAGGCTTCACTGTCGAAACAAAGTGAAAGATGTATCTCTCATTCCTCAGCTTCTTCCAATGTTTCTCAAGGTTACTAATGACTCTAATTATCGAGGATTAAACTTTTCTGGAAGAAAGTAAGGCTGCTGGCATTAGAAATATATCCATGTTAAACACTATCCATGGCTGGTTTAATCAACATGTGGTAACTTATTTGCTTTGTTGCTTTCATTCTTTACAGCTCGAACAGTTTAAGCGAGATAACGAGCACATTGGATTTGGCTCCGGGACTCGGGCACTGGAACAGGCTTTAGAAAAAACAAAGGCCAATATCCAGTGGGTGAAAGAAAACAAGGAGCCTGTTAGCAACTGGTTTAAGAATGCCTTGGATTCCAAAAATCCTTAACTGAACGGCCGTTGGTAAATGTAAATAGAAAATCTCTGAAATATGTTTCTGAATGCAACTGAAGCAAGGAAGCAGTTTCCGATCGGAACCATCAGCGGATCTGTTCCACAGAGGAGAATGTTTTATTACTTATATCTGAAACAACAGAGGAAACTTTATAGTCAAATAATTTCAGGCCATGTTTGAGTAATGGTCCAAAACATAGGGAGCTAAAACCATAAATACCATATAAGCCAATAAATTTCAACCATGCCATGTCACCCCATACTGCGCAATGTTACAATGCCAAAGCATTGCTGACCATAACATATTATAGAATCATAGAAATTTACAGCAGAGAAGGAGACCATTCAACACATCGGGCAGAATTTTTATTGACCCGTGGAGGCGGGTTTGGAGGCGTGTGGGGGGTTAAAATTGCAGATTCGGGGGTCCCGAACCCATCCCGCCCCCAACCCGCCTCAATGCCAGTTTCACAGGAGGCGGGTACCCGACCTGTGCCGGGACCCACCTCCCCGAGGCGGGAAGGGGATTAGTGCCAATAAACTGCCTGTTAACAGGTAGTTAACAGGCAGTTTTTTGCCTAATCCCTATTTTTAGCCCTGAAGTGTGGGCTTCCCGACAGGTCCGAACCACGCCGATTTAGTGAGGCGGACCATAGGTCTACAGGGGTTGGAGGGGTCGATATGTCCGGTGGGCAGGTGAGTGATGGGTGCATGTGTGCAGAGGTAAGTGTGTAAGGTAAGTGTAAAGTGTGGAAAAAAGTTTTACTTACCTTAACTTCCTCCTGCAGGTGTCAGCCCTTCAGGTCTCGGGAGTCAGAAATCTCACCGGCACAGAAAGCAGAATGGCCGTTGAGCCGTCAAAAGCTGCAGCCTCTGCTTTTTCTTCTGCAGAGATCTCTATATCAGCCTGAGAGGAAGGAATTAACTTAGAGGACAGATTGTCAGTATTTGACAGTTTCAAGGAGCTGTCAAATGCTGATATTTCATCTGTCAAAAGCTCTTGACAGATGAAATGTCAATATGTGACGTCGCCTGTTGCCGGGTGGCCCTTAATTGGCCTGCTGAGCCCGCTGGGCGGGCTCAACAAGGTCAATCAAGGGAAAATCGAGTGGGTTGGCCACAAGTCGATAGAGGCGGGACTACAACCCAAAAAGTTGGAGTCCCGCCTCCATCACGTCCCCATTGACAAAATCCAGCCCATCATGTCTGTGCCGCCGAAACAGATCTATCCAACCTAATCCCACTTTCCAGCTCTTGGTCCGTAGCCCTGTAGGTTACAGCTCTTCAAGTGCACATCCAAGTACTTTTTAAATGTGATGAGGGTTTCTGCCTCTACCACCCTTTCAGGCAGTGAATTCCAGATCCCCACCACCCTCTGGCTGAAAAACATTCTCCTCAACTCTCCTCTAATCCTTCTACCAATTACTTTAAATCTCTGCCCCCTGGTAATTGACCTCTCTGCAAAGGGAAATAGGTCCTTCCTATCAACTCTATCTTGACCCCTCATAATTTTATACACCTCAATTAAATCTCCCCTCAGCTTCCTCTGTTCCAAGGAAAACAACCCCAGCCTATTCAATCTTTCCTCATAGCTAAAATTCTCCAATCCTGGCAACATCCTCGTAAATCTCCTCTGTACCATCTCTAGTGCAATCACATCTTTCCTGTAATGTGGTGACCAGAATTGTACGCAGTACTCTAGCTCTGGCCTAACTAGTGTTTTATACAGTTCTAGCATAACCTCCCTGCTCTTATATTCTATGCCACGGCTAATAAAGGAAAGTATCCCGTATGCCTTCAGGGATCTGTGGACATGCACTCCAAGGTCCCTCTGTTCCTCTACACTTCTCAGTATCCTATCATTTATAGTGTATTCCCTTGCCTTGATAGCCCTCCCCAAATGCATTACCTCACACTTCTCCGGATTGAATTCCATTTGCCACTGTTCTGCCCACCTGACCAGTCCATTGATATCTTCCTGCAGTCTACAGCTTTCTTCCTCACTATCAACCACACAGCCAATTTTTGTATCATCTGCAAACTTCTTAATCATGCCCCCTACATTGAAGTCTAAATCATTGCTCTGTACCACAAAAAGTAAGGGACCTAGTACAGAGCCCTGCAGAACCCCACTGGAAACAGCCTTCAAGGGACAAGAACACTCGTCAACCATTACCCTTTGCTTCCTACCACTGAACCAACTTTGGATCTAACTTGCCACCTACCCTTGGATCCCATGGGCTCTTACTTTTCTGACTAGTCTGCCATGTGGGACCTTGTCACAAGCCTTGCTAAAATCCATGTAGACTACATCAAACAAACTAACCTCATCGACCCTCCTCGTTACCTCCTGAAAAAATTCAATCAAGTTAGTCAGACATGACCTTCCCTTTACATTTACCTACCAATTTCATACTGGACTGTAATATTTCTTACCAAGTGGTTACACACCATTTATACCACACACAGTGGCACAATAACAACGCGCTTAGTGAGAGAGAGAGAACCAGAATGGAAATGAAAATCAGGTAGTTTCTATAACAACAGTTTCCCCCACTGCGCGTAATCAGTTACTGAAATATTCTTCTCTGCTGAGATACTACATTGGACCTTTGCCCATTGGCTGTATTGAGTGGACCTTTTGCCCATTGGCTGTAGTGATTGGACCTTTTACCGATTGGCTGTATTGATTGGACCGTTTGCCCATTGGCTGTAGTGATTGGACCTTTTGCCCATTGGCTGTAGTGATTGGGCCTTTTGCCCATTGGCTGTAGTGATTGGGCCTTTTGCCCATTGGCTGTAGTGATTGGACCTTTGCCCATTGGCTCTGGTGATTGGACCTTTGCCCATTGGCTGTAGTGATTGGACTGTTTGCCCATTGGCTGTAGTGATTGGACCTTTACCCATTGGCTGTAGTGATTGGACCTTTTGCCCATTGGCTATAGTGATTGGACCTTTTGCCCATTGGCTGTAGTGATTGGATCTTTTGCCCATTGGCTGTAGTGATTGGACCTTTTGCCCATTGGCTGTAGTGATTGGACCTTTTCCCATTGGCTGTAGTGATTGGACGCTCTCCATGTGATTGTTGTGCGATTTTCTTTCAGTGTTTCTTTATTTTGATTGGTTGTTGGCAACTCCTAGATTTAAAAGTTTCTACTGGTTTCATTCACACACTGTGGCAGTTGGAAGTTGTATTGTTTAAAGCAAAATATGAAATAGGCTTTAGAACAGGAGTCTCAGTGATGTCTGGACAGACTTGTAAAGGATTAACACTATTCCATAGCGGGCAAGGGACACTGGTAGATTAGATCAATGTCTTCATTTACAGAGAAAAGTGTCACAAGTATATGATTGAAATAATGTTTATTATTAAACAATCTGATGGGTTAATTCAGCTTTGTAGAATGAATTTTTGGTGCATGGATTATGCTTTGAAGAAATAACTTGCATTAATAATTACATCCTGTGTTCTGTTGGTCACTGGATATGTCACATCACTTCCAGGGAGGGTGCAAATGGCTGGCCTTTTGATAATGTTTCTAAATAGCACCTGAACAGTAAAATAGTTCATTGAATTAATTTTATTAAATTAATAATGAAAGAGAAAATGCCTCGGACAGTTCCTGTCAGCAGGAGGCATCTGTGAGAAAAATGGGGCAAGTTCTTCTGGCTCTCCCCGATCCAACAGTTCACAGCCTGAAACCAAACTCCAGAGAAACATTCCCAGAAAAAATTCAGATAATTAATTGCTGAAGATTTGCAACATGTATGTGCGTTGTAAAGATTGTCACAGGATGGGAACTGTCTGACGGAGCAATGAGATCTTGTGCCTGGCCTGTCGATTTTACACAGCAGGGACTTCAAGAACTGAATGAAAGTCACGATGATCTTTGTTACAACACTAAGAGAACCTGCGGGAAACACTGTGTAAGAATACAACTTGTGTCTGTAGCACAATCAGAAATGTTTATCGTAACTTTCCTAAATAAAAGCTCCCATTAAAAATCGTTCAGAAGCATTATTTGTGTGTTGGTTAAATTCAGTAATTCACTCTTCATCGCGGCTGGTAGTTTGGAGAAAAGCTGGGGCTTTTTGAGGGGGGAGTTTCCCAGCCTGTGTCCAAATAGACTCAAAACACTTTCCTGTAGATTTCTGAAACCCGTGAATGAGTTGGTGAGCAGCATCTGGGGAATTCTGTGGAAGGGAACCCGTCTTTCCTCTTTACAGCCTGATTTACCTGTTTTGTACTTTCAGCATTTCTGTTTTTATTTCTGAGGATTTTCTGTTGATTTGCAGGAACACAGCACTTTAATGAAGGGGCATTTGCACTCCTTCCCCACTCACAGAATGGCGCATTCCCTCTGCCAATGTTTTCTGAATGATTGAAGGAAAGGGGTGAGAGGATGATAAAGTGGAGGAAGGGGTTTTAGGGTTGTGCATGAGGGTGCTGGGTGGCCATGCTCAGGGTGCAGTGTGAAGGGTTAATTGTGCAAGTGTTGCTTTAACAGCGTGAATAGTGAGCTGGATCCCAGGGGTGGGGGGTGCAGGTAGAGGGGGTGCCCAGTGTGTTACCACACTGCCTTGGTGAGGTCACCAAACTTCTTGCAGCACTGGTCTGCAGTCCAGGGGGAGGGGGATTGGGACTCAGTGCCAGTCCTAGGGGGAGGGGGAGTTGGCCTCAGTGCCAGTCCTAGGGGGGAGGGGGAGTTGGCCTGAGTGCCAGTCCTGGGGGGAGGGGGAGTTGGCCTCAGTGCCAGTCCTGGGTGGGGGGGAGTTGGCCTCAGTGCCAGTCCTGGGGGGAAGGGGAGTTGGCCTCAGTGCCGGTCCTGGGTGGGGGGGGAGTTGGCCTCAGTGCCAGTCCTGGGGGGGGAGTTGGCCTCAGTGCCAGTCCTGGGTGGGGGGGAGTTGGCCTCAGTGCCAGTCCTGGGGGGATGGGAATTGGCCTCAGTGCCAGTCCTGGGGGGGTGGAATTGGCCTCTACTAGTCCTGGGGGAGGGGGAGTTGGCCTGAGTGCCAGTCCTGGGGGGAGGGGGAATTGGCCTCAGTGCCAGTCCTGGGGGAGGGGGAGTTGGCCTCAGTGCCAGTCCTGGGGGAGGGGGAGTTGGCCTCAGTGCCAGTCCTGGGTGGGGGGGGAGTTGGGCTCAGTGCCAGTCCTGGGGGGGATGGGAATTGGCCTCAGTGCCAGTCCTGGGGCGGGGTGGAATTGGCCTCAGTGCCAGTCCTGGGGGAGGGAAGTTGGCCTCAGTGCCAGTCCTGGGGGAGGGGGAGTTGGCCTCAGTGGCAGTCCTGGGTGGGGGGGGGTGAGTTGGCCTCAGTGGCAGTCCTGGGTGGGGGGGGGTGAGTTGGCCTCAGTGCCAGTCCTGGGGGAGGGGGAGTTGGCCTCAGTGCCAGTCCTGGGGGAGGGGGAGTTGGCCTCAGTGCCAGTACTGGGGTGGACGGAAGTTGGCCTCAGTGGCAGTCCTGGGTGGGGGGGGTGAGTTGGCCTCAGTGCCAGTCCTGGGGGGGGGTGGGGGAGTGAGTTGGCCTTAGTGCCAGTCCTGGGGGAGGGGGAGTTGGCCTCAGTGCCAGTCCTGGGGGAGGGGGAGTTGGCCTCAGTGCCAGTCCTGGGGGAGGGGGAGTTGGCCTCAGTGCCAGTCCTGGTTGGGGGGGAAGGCTGTTGGCCTCAGTGCCAGTCCTGGGGTGGAGGGAAGTTGGCCTCAGTGCCTCCTCCCTCCACGCAGCATGTTTAATTTTGGAGTGATTTGCTGGTCCCCACACCCGTTTGGTCTTCGCCTCCTGCCCACGATCCGCTCGAGAAGGGTTTGAAAGCCTGAATGAGCAAAGTTGTTCGTTCCTGTCCTGATTGGAGCCCTGCAGCCCTCTGGGTGCAGATGGAGCTTGAGTGGCCATTATTCTGTAGCAGTATAATAATATTGCTAAAGACTGAAAGAGCCAAGCCCTGTCCCTCTCTCTGCAATGGCGACTGAAGCATTAATCCTGTTTACATAGAAACACAGGAACAGGAGGAGGCCATTCAGCCCCTCAAGCCTGTTCCACCATTCAATTTGATGCCTGATCTGTATTTGAACCCCTTTTACCTGCCTTGATTCCGTAACCCTTAATGCCCTTGCCGAACAACACTCTATCAATCTGTCTTGAAATTTTCAGGAAATAGTTTCTCTTTATCTACCCAATCAAATCCTTTAATCTTAAACACCTCAATTAGATCACCTCTTAATCTTCTACACTCGAGCCAAGACAAGCCTAGTCTATGCAACATGTCCTCATAATTTAACCCTTTTAGTCCCGGATCATTCTGGTGAATCTGCGCCGCTCCCAATGTTCCCTCTAATTTGTTTTTTGGCCTTGGTCACCCCTTTAACGGGCAGCGCGGGCCATTCAAAGTTCCGCTCAGTCGCGGGTTTTTCTATTTAAAAGCCGGCTCACTGGGTGCGCAGGACCTCCAGAACACTGTGCCCCTGTGCAACTTAAAGGGAACATTGACTGTACCTCCTCCAAGGCAAATATATCCTTCCTGAGGTGCGGTGCCCAGAACTGAGCACAATACTCCAGAAGGGGTCTAACCAGAGCTCTGTGCAGCTGTAACATCACTTCCACCCGTTTGTATTCCAGTCCCCTTGAGATAAAGGCCAACATTCCATTAGTCATTTTAATTATTTTTTATACCAGTCCACTAGATTTCTGCACTTGGACCCCGAAATCTCTCTGCTCCTTCACAGTTCCAAGCTTCACACCATATAGAAAATACTCTGATCTATCTTTCTCAGATCCAAAGTGGATGACCTCACACTTCCCCACGTTGAACGCCATCTGCCAGTTTTGCTCACTCACTTAGTCTGTCAATGTCCCTTTTTAACTTCCAGCTCCCATCTATACTATTTACTGTTCCTCCTAATTTTCTCTCTCCACTGATGCTGACTGACCTGCTGAGTGTTTCCAGCATTTTCTGTTTATATTTCAGATTTCCAGCATCGCAGTATTTTGCTTTTAATTTACACATTATTTTAAGTTCCTTTATTAGTTGTGCCCCTTATAAAAGGAGGGGGGTGGGGGGGGGGCAGGTCTAAATTAGATTTTCCTGTTCATAGAATCATAGAATAATACAGCACAGAAGGAGGCCATTTGGTCCATCAACCCACTCCCCTGCTCTTTCCCCATAGCTCTGCAAATTTTTCCCCTTCAAGTATTTATCCAATTCTCTTTTGAAAGTTACTATTGAACCTGCTTCCACTGCCCTTTCAGGCAGCGCATTCCAGATCATAACAACTTGATGCGTAAAAAGAAATTCTGCTCATCTCACTTCTAGTTCTTTTGCCAATCACCTTAAATCTGTGCCCTCTGGTTACTGAAACTTCTGCCACTGGAAACAGTTTCTCCTTATTTACTCTATCAAAACCCTTCATGATTTTGAACATCTCTATCAAATCTCCTCTTAACTTTCTCTTGATGCCTTGAGGAACTCCTGCAGCGATGCCCTAGGGCTGAGAGTGATTGCCCTTGTTGACATAAAGGCAGCATTTGACCGAGTGTGACATCAAGGAGCCCTAGTAAAATTGAAGTCAATGGGAATCAGGAAGAAAACACTCCACTGGCTGGAGTCATACCTAGCACAAATGAAGATGGTTGTGGTGGTTGGAGTCCAATCATCTCAGCCCTAGGACATCGCTGCAGGAGTTCCTCAGGGCAGTGTCCTAGGCCCAACCATCTTCAGCTGCTTCATCAATGACCTTCCCACCATCATAAGGTCATAAGTGGGGATGTTTGCTGATGATTGCTGTGTTCAGTTCCATGCACAACTCCTCAGATAATGAAGCAGTCCATGCCCACATGCAGCAAGACCTGGACGATATTCAGGCTTGGGCTGATAAGTGGCAAGTAACATTTGTGCCAGGGTACTTGACCTTTTGAAAAGACAGGCAGAATGGAAAAGGAGGGGGAGTAGCTCTGATAATAAAGGATGACGTATGGACAGTAGCGAGAAAGGATTTCAGCTCGGAAGATCAGGAAATAGAATCAGTATGGGTGGAGATAAGGAATAACAAGGGGCAGAAAACACTGGTAGGAGTAATATACAGGACCCCTAACAGTAGCTGTACCGTTGGACAGAATATTAATCAAGAAATAGTAGGAGCGTGTAACAAAGGTACTGTAATAATCGTGGGGGACTTTAATCTTCATATAGACTGGACAAATCAAATTGACAAAGGTAGTCTGGAGGACGAGTTCATGGAATGCATTTGGGACAGTTTCCTAGAACAATACGTCATGGAACCAACCAAGGAACAGGCTATTTTAGATCTTGTATTGTGTAATGAGACAGGGTTAATTAACAATCTCATAGTAAAGGATCCTCGGGGCAGAGTGATCATATTATGATAGAATTTCACATTAAGTTTGAGAGTGACTGGCTTAGGTATGAATCTAGAGTCTTAAACTTAAATAAAGCCAATTACATAGATATGAGGGGCGAGTTGGCTAAGGTAGATTGGAAAAATAGATTAAAAGTTATGGCGGTAGATAAGCAGTGGCTAGCTTTTAAAGAAATATTTCATAATTCTCAACAAAAATACATTCCATTAAGAAACAAAAACTCCACAGGAAAAGTGATCCATCCGTGACTAACTAAAGAAGTTAAGGATAGCATTAAATTGAATGAAGAAGCTTATAATGTTGCGAAGAATAATAGTAAGCCTGAGGATTGGGAGAGTTTCAGAAACCAGCAAAGGATGACCAAAGAATTGATAAAAAGGGAAAAAATAGAATGAGAGAAAACTAGCAAGAAATATAAAAACAGATTGTAAGAGCTTCTACAAGTATGTAAAAAAGAAGAGAGTAGCAAAAGTAAACGTTGGTCCCTTAGAGGCTGAGACAGGAGAAATTATTATGGGAAATAAGGAAATGGCAGAAACGTTAAACAAATATGTTGTATCTGTCTTCACAGTAGAAGACACAAAAAGCATACCACAAATGATGGGAAACCAAGGGTCTAATGAGGGTGAGGAACTTAACGCAATTAATATAAGTAGAGAAAAAGTACTAGAGAAACTAATGGGACTAAAGTCTAACAAATCCCCTGGACCTGACAGCTTACATCCTAGGGTTCTAAAAGAGGTGGCTGCAGAGATAATGGATACATTAGTTTTGATCTTCCAAAATTCTCTAGATTCTAGAACGGTCCCAGCAGATTGGAAGGTAGCAAATGTAACACCACTATTCAAGAAAGGAGGGAGAGAGAAAACAGGGAACTACACGCCAGTTAGCCTGACATCAGTTGTTGGGAAAATGCTGGAATCCCCAACCAGCGGAAATAGTTTCTCTCTATCTACCCTATCTGTTCCCCTTAATATCCTGAAAACTTCGATCAGATCACCCCTTAACCTTCTAAATTCTAGGGAATACAACCATAATTTGTGTAATCTCTCCTCGTAACTTAACCCTTGGAGTTCAGGTATCATTCTGGTAAACCTATGCTGCACTCCCTCCAAGGCCAATATATCCTTCCTAAGATGTGGTGCCCAGAACTGCTCACAGTACTCCAGGTGTGGTCTAACCAGGGTTTTGTATAGCTGCAGCATAACTTCTACCTCCTTGTATTCTAGTCTTCCATATATAAAGGCCAGCATCCCATTAGCCTTTTTGATTATTTTCTGTACGTGTTCATGACATTTTAATGATCGATGTACCTGGAGTTGCACAGGACATGAAGAATTATGAACTCAAGTTGGCAGGAGGTGATTAGTGGTGTCCCGCAAGGATCTGTGTTGGGGCCTCAACTATTCACAGTATTTCAAGTCTCTTTGGACCTCCACTGTTTTTAGCCTTTCATCATTTAGAAAGTACCCTGTTCTATCCTTTTTAGGTCCAAAGTGGATGACCTCACAATTGCCTACATTGAAATCCATTTGCCACAGTTTTGCCCATTCACTTAATCCGTCGATATACCTTTGTAATTTTATGCTTCCATGGGAACGGTAGCGTAGTGGTAATGTCACTGGGCTAGTAATCCAGAGGCCAAGACTAATGACCCAGAGATGTGAGTTCAAATCCCACCACGGCAGCTGGGGAATTTAAATTCAGTTCATTAAATAAATCTGGAATAAAAAGCTCGTATCAGTAATGGTAACCATGAAACTATCGGATTGTCTTAAAAACCCACCTGGTTCACTATATCCTTTAGGGAAGGAAATCTGCCATCCTTACCTGGCCTATATGTGACTGCAGACCCACAGCAATGTGGTTGACTCTTAACTACCCTCTGAACTGGCCTAGCAAGTCACTCAGTTGTAACAAACCGCTATGAAACATAATTAAGAATGAAACCGGACGGACCACTCGGCACCGGCTACGGACATGGCAACGGCACACCCAGCTCAGTCAACCCTGCAAAGTCCTCCTCACTAACATCTGGGGACTTGAGCCAAAATTGGGAGAGCTGTCCCACAGACTAGTCAAGCAACAGCCTGACATAGTCATACTCACAGAATCATACCTTTCAGCCAATGTCCCAAACTCCTCCATCACCATCCCTGGGTATGTCCTGTCCCACCGGCAGGACAGACCCACCAGGGGTGGTGGCACAGTGCTATACAGTCGGGAAGGCGTGGCCCTGGGAGTTTTTTTTTATTCGCTTATGGGATCTGGGCATCACTGGCAAGGCCAGCATTTATTGCCCATTCTTAGTTGCCCTTGAGAAGGTGGTGGTGAGCCACCTTCTTCAACCGCTGCAGTCCATGTGGTGAAGGTACACCCACAGTGCTGTTAGGGAGGGAGTTCCAGGATTTTGACCCAGCGACGATGAAGGAACGGCGATATACCTCTAAGTCAGGATGGTGTGTGACTTGGAGGGGAACTTGGAGGTGGTGGTGTTCCCATGCGCCTGCTGCCTTTGTCCTTCTAGGTGGAAGAGTTCGCGGGTTTGGGAGGTGCTGCCGAAGAAGCCTTGGCGAGTTACTGCAGTGCATCTTGTAGATGGTATGCTGGTGGTGGAGGGAGTGAATGTTTAAGGTGGTGGATGGGGTGCCAATCAAACGGGCTGCTTTGTCCTGGATGGTGTTGGGCTTCTTGAGTGTTGTTGCAGCTGCACTCATCCAGGCAAGTGGAGAGTATTCCATCACACTCATTACTTGTACCTTGTAGATGGTGGAAAGGCTTTGGGGAGTCAGGAGGTGAGACACTCGCTGCAGAATTCCTAGCCTCTGACCTGCTCTTGTTGCCACAGTATTTATGTGGCTGGTCCAGTTAAGTTTCTGGTCAATGGTGACCCCCCAGGATGCTGATGGTGGGGGATTCGGCAATGGTAATGCCGTTGAATGTCAAGGGGAGGTGGTTAGACGCTCGCTTGTTTGAGATGGTCATTGCCTGGCACTTCTGTAATGCGAATGTTACCTGCAACTTATCAGCCCAAGCCTGAACGTCGTCCAGGTCCTGTTGCATGCGGTTATGGACAGCTTCATTATCTGAGGAGTTGTGAATGGTGCTGAACACTGTGCAGTCATCAGCGAACATCCCCATTTCTGACCTTATGTTGGAGGGAAGGTCATTGTTGGAGCAGCTGAAGTTGGTTGGGCCTAGGACACTGCCCTGAGGAACTCCTGCAGTGATGTCCTGGGGCTGTGATGATTGACCTTCAACCACCACAACCATCTTCCTTTGTGCTAGGTATGACTCCAGTCAGTGGAGCATTTTCTCCCCGATTCCCATTTACTTCAGTTTTACTAGGGCTCCTTGATGCCACACTCGGTCAAATGCTGTCTTGATGTCAAGGGCAGTCACTCTCACCTCACCTCTGGAATTCAGCTCCTTTGTCCATGTTTGGACCAAGGCTGTAATGAGGTCGGGAGCCGAGTGGTCCTGGCGGAACCTAAACTGAGCATCAATGAGCAGGTTATTGGTAAGTTCTGCTTGATAGCACTGTCGATGACACCTTCCATCACTTTGCTGATGATTGAGAGTAGACTGATGGGGCGGTAATTGGCCGGGTTGCTCTTCTAATATGTTTGTTCTGGAGTTGGGCACAATATCAAAATCTGCAGATGACACAAAAATAGGGAGCGAGGTAATGTGAAGAAGACTAAGTGACTTCAGGAGGCTATACACAGATTCGTAGGTTGGGCAGTTAGATAAAATTTAATGCAGATAATGCACGCAGCGAACGGTAGCACAGTGTTTTTTTTTACTGGACTAGTAATCCAGAGGCCTGGACTAATGGTCCGGAGACACGAGTTCAAATTCTACCACAGCAGCTGGGGAATTTAAATTCAGTTAATTAAATAAATCTAGTATCAGTAATGGTGACCATGTAACTACCGGATTGACATAAAAACCCAACTGGTTCACTCATGTCCTTTTAGGGAAGGAAATCTGCCATCCTTATCCGGTCTGGCCTGTGTGTGATTCCAGACCCACAGCAATGTGGTTGACTCTTAACTGCCCTTAAATGCCATACAGTTGTACAACACACCACACGGACTGCAGCGGTTCAAGAAGGTGGCTCACCACCACCTTTTCAAGGGCATTTAGGGATGGGCAATAAATGCTGGCCTTGCCAGCGACGCCCACATCCCATAAATGAATAAATTAAAAATTAAATTATGTAAGATGCTACATTTTGAGAGGAAGAATAAGGGGAGGAAATTTACACTAAATGGTAAAACTTTAAAAGGGGTGGAGTGACTGGGGGGTGGGCAGATATATAAATCTTTAAAAGTGAGGATAAGTTGATAAAGCTGTTTGCTTGAAAAAGCACAAGGAATGGTAGGTTGTATAAATAGAGATTAAGAGCAAACATGAAGTGAAGCTGAACCGTTTAAAATCATTGTTCAGGCAGCATTAGTTTATTGTGTCCAAATTTTGGTGTCTCACTTTAGGAGAGTGGGCAGATGGGATTCACTGAGATGTAACCAAGAATGTGAAGCTTTAGTTATGAGGAGAAACTGGGGATTTTTTCATTAGACCAAAGAAGGCTAAGAGGAGATTTGATTGAGGGATTTAACATTGATGAGGTAAATTGGAAAAACTATTGCCACTGACGATGACTCAGTCATTAGAGGGAATAAAGTAAGATCCTCACCAAAAGAACAAGAGGGAAGTTAGGAGACATTTTTTAATGCTGAGCATTTTAGGGACTAGAATACATACTAGCTTCTAAAAAGTAAGTGGATACATATTTGAAAAATAAAAAAATAAAAGGGATAGGTAAATGACAATGAGAAAAGTGGAGAGCTCTTTCAGAGAGTTAGCAGAGATATGTGGGGTCAAATGGCCTCTTCCTGTGCTGTAAAATGCTACTGATTTTATAATCTCACCCTACTGAAACCCAAACTAAAGTCATATTGAGGAACAGGTCCCTCTCCAAATCTAAACCCATTTCAATTTATTTGTTTCAGCTTCTGTCAACTTTGAAAAGTCTGCCAGAATGTATTGAGAATAAAAGGGAACAATCCAAGGAGGGAATCTCATTTGGTGAGTTACACAGAAAGTACAGCACAGAAACAGGCCGTTCGGCCCAACTAGTCCATGTCTGCGTTTTTGCTCCACACGAGCCTCCTCCCACCCCTCATCATCTCACCCTATTAGCATATCCTTCTATTCTTTTCTCCCTCGTGCTTCTTTAGCTTCCCCTTAAATGAATCGATGCTATTCGCCTCAATCACTCCATGTAGTAGCGAGTTCCACATTCTAGCCACTCTGGGTAAAGAAGTTTCTCCTGAATTCTCTATTGGGTTTATTAGTGACTATCTTATATTTATGGCCCCTAGTTCTGGTCTCTCCCACACTTGGAAACATTTTCTCTACATTTACCCTATCGAGCCCTTCCTAATTTTCTGAGACATTCAAAATGTTTTGTTTCTAATAGATAATTGGAATTGTACTAGAATTGAGATTATCAAACAAGTTATTCTAGATATTTCCAGATGGATTGTAGAGAATCTCAAATGGGGGTGTTTGTGCAAAAGGATTTTAATATTGAATCATGAAATGCCTGTCTTTGCAGCTCCTAAGATCACTGTTGTTGTGAGTTGGGTGAATTGGGAGGAACAGACGTATGAGGAGCTTGATCAGTTAAACCGAGCGATAGGATCCAGGGTAAGTGCACTGTAGGTTGGCAAAAGGCATCTGTAGAACAGCTGGGACATGAGCTCCATGTGACTACGTTGAGTTTAGTCAATAGAAAAGCACCAAAACACGCTAATGTATTTTGATGACAGCCCTAATTTAATTTAGTTTACTTTAGAGGGGAAAGGTAACTTAATTATTTTTGTCTTCAAAGAAATCCTGACACTCAGTTACTCCACTAACTTGCTGCCCAACCTCAGCCAGGCCCACCTTGGTTGAGAGATCTGGAATCTCCTGCCCAGGCATACTGCAGACACATCTGGTCAGTGCCAGTTGTGGGGCTGATTTTCTCCCTGGACAAGTTCCGAATTCTGGAGGTACTGTTGGAGAGAGTGGAGTCTACCAGACGTAGGGTGGGGAAATCAGTGGGCATTTCACCTCGTAGGGCTTTTGTACACCAGCGAGCTAAAGAGCAGCCAAGATTTCTTCGACAGCACCTCCCAAACCCGCAACCTCTACCACCTAGAAGGACAAGGCAGCAGGCGCATGGGAACACCATCACCTCCATGCTCCCCTCCAAGTCACACACCATCCTGACTTGGAAATATATCGCCGTTCCTTCATCGTCACTGGGTCAAAATCCTGGAACTGCCTCCCTAACAGCTCTGCGGGAGTATCTTCACCATGCGGACTGGCCACCTTCTCACATCCCAGGAACTAATAAAATAAAGCATCGGCAGCAACCGAGAGTCAGTTCAGTTTGTGCCTCTGTGCCAGAGTGTGTTCTAGGGAAAGGAAATGGAGAAAGAAAAAAGTAAAGATGGGGAGAAAAACCAAAAAGTCTAGTCTAGAGAGAAAAATAACACGCTGACTGGTTAAATGGTGGGTTGTGGTTGGAAATGGCGCTGTTAACTCCGAATGTTGTTGTAGATTCCCTTGCGGACTCTGTGGATGGGCAACACGGTGAAGCTGTTGGATTTAGTGGATGTGCAAGAAATCTCTCTTTTCCCAGGTAGGTTATTTAAAATGTCATGCTAAAAAGCAGGATTTTTTTTAGCCAATCTGATGGTGAGCAGCTCTCATTCCATCCTTCTCCCTATTGAAGCTTGGATTAGTAAATGACTCTTGAGGAAATCAGCCATGGCTCAGTGGGTAGCACACTCGCCTCTGAGTCAGAAGGTTGTGGGTTCAAGTGCCACTCCAGAGACTTGAGCACAAAATCTAGGCTGACAGTCCAGTGCAGTACTGAGGGAGTGCTGAGTACTGAGAGAGTTTCTCTCTCAACAGATGCTGCCTGACCTGCTGAGTATTTCCAGAAAGATTCCCAAGCTAGTTTTCCAGTGTTTGCTTTGGTGATTGGAATGGCCACGAGCTCAGCTGGACTCCGGCTGGAAACTATCACCCTCAACCCATGGCAAATTATAGACAAAATCCATTTCTTGCCTAATCTCAATGCAGAGCCGCACAGACTGCAGGACTGGATAAGAGTGGCCAAGTATTTGCCATACAACGTTGGAGAGATGTGGCTAGACTGTCGGTTCTCTTCATGGAGCAGCAGCATAGAGCTGTTAGTTTGTTAAAACAGACCCCTCTCCACCAGGAACACGCCCCTCAGCATTCTCTATCCGTTCAACAGCGTTTGTAGCAGGTCTGAGAAATGGTCTTGTGTATTTAGTTGCTGCTGTGCATTCCTAACATTTTCTGTTTTTATTTTGCGTGCCAATTTTGTCTGTGAAACTTTTCCCACTGTATTGCTACATAATGACGCTGGAGGCCTAGGGGTAGTTCCTCTGCCACCCCCGTGCTGTGTGCAATGGCAAGGCAAGAACATTAGAATGGAAGTCACTTTTCACAAAGTATTGGCCCAAACATTAGTGAGGAAGCCTTCGTGCGAGGGTAAGGCTTCCCCGCGATCTCTCACTGCGCGCTGGCTTTTTCAGTCCCAGCTCGCACGAACTTGATGTTCCAGACAGCTGCTGGGCAGTGCTTCCGTATCCCACAGGCGCAGTTAATTCGTGCGAGCTGTGGGATCACGTGACTCAGTTAGAGCCAATGGCAGCACACCATCTTTCATTCATAGCTTTCACATAAGTGCTGTGAAAGCTATGAATACTATATCCCCCCCAAAAGAACAGCTAAACCTCATTAAATTTTAAAAAACCCATCACATTAATAAAATAAGTATAGTTAAATAAATTAACCATTTTAAACAAAAAATTAAATTTTTGAAAAAATTTAAAATCTTTTAAAAAGTTATAAAAATAAACTTACCTGTCTTTAAAGTCTCTAAAAAAGATATACCTGTTGAAAAAAATTCAAAATAATACTTAATTCACTACTTACCTTGTTAAAAGTGGGTCTTACTCCTCCTTTCTTTATGTGTAAAATCTTCCATACTTACCTGCGCATTCAAAGCACTAAGTGCACTGCGTGCGTGCAGCCTGTAGCGCGCACGCGGTTCACTTAGGATCCGCCCCCTTTTGAAATCACCAAGTGCCGGTTTTCAGCGCATGCGCAGTGCATGCAGAAAACTGACAATTGGAGACAGAATACGCGAGAGTACACAGTGCGTACTCTCGCGTATCAACACTAATTTTGGGGCCAATATGTTTCTAAAGACACTTTTAAAATAACAGTGTCACTGCTGACTTATGGCAGTTTGTGGGGTTACCACTACATTTGTACTTTATGCACAGATGGGGCAAAAGGTTTTTTAAAAATTCTCTAATCATTGGTGAATGAAGGCACATTTGTAGCAGGATATCTCAAGGATTTATTTTCCATCATCAGATTACTAGCACAGGTTGGACATAATGGGCTGGATTTTCAATGACCCGTGGAGTTGGGTTTGGAGGCCGGGGGGGGGGGGGTTAAAGTTGCAGATTCAGGGGTCCCGACCCCATCCCGACTCCAACCCGCCTCCATGCCAGTTTCTCTGGCGGCAGTTACCCGACCTGGTCTGCGATCCGACTCCCCGAGGCGGGAAGGGGATTACTGACAATTAACTGCCTGTTAACAGGTAGTTAACAGGCAGTTTTTGGCATAATCCCTATTTTAAAAAGAAAAGTGTGGGCTTCCCTACAGGTGGCAAACACTCCAAGTTATCAGGTCGGGCCGTGGGTCTGCAGGGGTTGGAGGGGTCGATATGTCCGGTGGGCAGGTGAGTGATGGGTGCATGTGTGCAGAGGTAAGTGTGTAAGGTAGGTGCTAAGTGTTGAAAAAAGTTTTACTTACCTTAACTTCCTCCTGCAGGTGTCAGCCCTTCAGTTCTCGGGAGTTAGAAATCTCACCGGCACAGAAAGCAGGAAAGCCGTGGTTCTGTCAAAAACTGCAACCTTCTGTTTTCTGTGCTGGAATGATTTCTAACTCAGCCTGAAAGGAAGGACTGAAGTTAGAAATCATATTGTGAGTGTTTGACAGCTTCACAGAGCTGTCAAACGCTGATATTTCATCTGTCAAAAGCTCTTGACAGATGAAATATCAATCTATGATGTCACCTGTTGCCGGGTGGCCCTTAATTGTCCTGCTGAGCCCACTGGGCCCACTGGGCGGGCTCAACAAGGTCAATCAAGGGAAAATACAGTGGGTTGGCCACATCTCGATGGAGGCGGGTTCACAAGCCAGAATGTGTGATTCCCGACCCCAACCCGACTCCAACTTCAAAATCCAGCCCAATGTGTCCTTCCCACAGAAGTGTTTGTTGGACATCATGGAGAGTTAAGGTTTAATAATCAAACTTCTTTGTATCTTGAAGCAACAGACTTTCTAAGATAAACAGGATGGCTTCGAAGTGTCGTGAGAGGAAAGCCTGGCTCGTCTTCTGCTTTTAGTGTCCGAGTGTTATATGTGAGAAATGCTTGTGCAAGGGAATAAGGGACAGTAATGACGTCAGCTATGATTGATTAAAGTATAACCTTGGTGACTAGGGTAATAAACATAGGTAGAGGGATCCATTAACTATAGTGTAGAAAGATAATGGTCAATAAAGCCTATGCTGCAAAGGATTTGAGAACAGTCAAGCAATGTTCCCTCTAATTTTTTTTGTACTGAGCGGGCCACGAACTCCTTTGAACGTGACCTTTTTGACCGCGGGCAAATTTTACAACAACAACAACAACTTTTACACCAACAGCAACAGCAACCACTTAAAAGCATATGTGTGCCATATTGTAATGCCATATTGCCACCCTGCCATCTCAAATCATGATATAGACACGGTTCTATACAAGTTTAACATAACTTCTCTGCTTTTGAATTTTATTCCTCTGGAAATGAACCCCAGATCTTTATTTGCACTTTTATGGCTTTTTTAACCTGCATTGCTACTTTTAATGATTTGTGAATCTAGACCCCTAGATCCCTTTGCACCTTGACTCCATTTACTCTCTTATTTTCCAAGGAGTAGGTAGCCTCCTTATTCCTCCAACCAAAATGCACCACCTCACACTTATCGATATGGAAATTTATTTATCATTTACGTGCCCATCTGAAAGCTTATTTACAGTAAAATTAACATCACTTTCCTGTATTTTTTTCCGGCTTTAAACAATGTTCTGAATTTAAAACAAAATCTCATTTGTTCCTGACAAAGGCAACCAGGCGGTTTGAACACTTCAGCGGACCGATGTGCTCATTGGGTTGGCTTGTAGAAAGTGAGGTGCCTCAACATTTCTAAAAATATAAACCTGACACCAGCATTCTGATTTTCAAAAGTAAGCTCCAATTTCCCCCACTTTTTATGTTATTAAGGTTTTTATGAACTTTCATCAGCAACAAAACTAAAACCATAAATCCACTCCGGTGCAATATTGAATTTATTAAAAAGTAGCAAATAAAAGTAAGTTAAACTTGTGTTAATCACTCTTCTTCCTTCTGCTAAAATGCTTCCTTGCTCCACCTAATGATTGAAAGCCTGATCTTACAAACCCATCTGCAGTAGGATCATTTTATTTTAAAAAGCGGATTCACGCACAGCTCAAAATTCGCACAAGCTCTTATCTCATTTCCTCGCCTAAAACATGTCACTGCCATCTGACAGCAACAGCCCCTTCTTACTCACCTGCTGTAAGTAAAACTCGGCGACTCACTCACCTGTAACAGGTTTAATAAGATGAGGTACACGTGGTTACCTACCGATCTCTCCCACCGATTTTTAAAGCTTCGTCCAGCCCCATAGCGGTGGCTGGCTGCACTGAGATGGCCCTGCTCAGATTTGCCCCGCCCAGGAATGGCCCTGCTCCGATTTGCCCCACTGGGACTGCAGAGTTTGTGCAACACAGGCCCCTGGAACCGTGGCGCCAAAGGAGAAGGAGGGACACACTGCCCTCATCACCATGGCAACTGGCTCCTCTACAGCTTCTGCCTGCAGCACCGAGAACTTCCCAGAGAACGACACAACCAGTCCCTCACCCACTCCCTTATCATGTGGCTGCTGGCGCAACTCATTTTTAAATTTCCAATTGCGATTGGCTCTGAGGTCGCAAGACTTGCAAACGAGTCTGTCTGGATACCTGGGGCAATTGTGTATTGGGTCCCTCCCCCACTCCAGCTACTGTCCAGTTCTCTGTGCGGCATTTAATTTGAAGTGCGCGCGAGCTCTGGAACATGTGCGCGGCCGCGGACTTTAGAGGGAACAGTGCAGTCAAGTCAGGAAGACTTGTTTGAAAAAAAAGCTTTGAAGTAAACAACTACAATTTTTTATGTAAACTGGCTGTTTTCAAAGGATTCAGGAACAGATACGTCATGAGGTTTTATCTGTGACATGTACCTTTGCTGTGGGCAAAACCTGGTGTATAAAGGAGCTTGGTTTTCAACAGTACTTCGGAGGCTAGAAAGATAGAACCAGAAAACGAAAGCTACTCTCTGTGTACAGTATAGATTGATCACCTGTGCTGGATATCAGTAAAATCTGTTCCGTATACTCCATCATCGAGTGTCTCGAGCTTACTCGAAGTGTGTGGTTGTGAAGCAGAGAAGGAAGGAGGCCGACCAACTGTTGAATGTTAACAGTGTTAACTGCAGAAATGGGTTGAAATTCTGCTGCGCAATATTAAGAACATTAGAACACTGGTTCGGCCTCAACTAGAGTATTCTATCCAGTTCTGGGCACCACACTTTAGGAAGGATGTGAAGGCCTTAGAGAAGGTGTAGAAAAGATTAACGAGAATGGTTCCAGGGATGAGCAACTTCAGTTACATTGATAGACTGGAGAAGCTGGGGTTGTTCTCCTTGAAGCAGAGAAGATTGAGAAGAGATTTGTTGGAGGTGTTCAAAATCATGAGGGGTCTGGACAGATTAGACAGAGAGAAACTGTTCCCTTTGGTGGAAGGGTCGAGAACCAGAGGACACAGATTTAAGGTGATTGGCAAAAGAACCAAAGGCGATGTAAGAAAAAACTTTTTTATGCAGCGTGAGGTTAAGATCTGGAATGCACTGCCTGAAAGGGTGGTGGAGGCAGACTCGATCTTATGTTTCAAAGGGGAGTTGGATAAATATCTGAAGGTAAAGAATTTGCAGGGCTATGGGGAAAGGGCAGAGGAGTGGGACTAGCTGAGAGTCGGTACGGGCTCGACGGGCCGAATTGCCTTCTTCCGTGCTGTAACCATTCTATGATTCTATGATAAGAATTAGGAGCAGGAGTAGGCCATATGGCCACTCGAGCCCGTTCCGCCATTCAATAAGATCATGGCTAATCTTCGACCTCAACTCCACCTTCCTGCCCGATCCCCATATCCCTTGATTCCAAAAATCTATCTCGAGTCCAAAGATCTATCTAGCTCAGCCTTGACAAAAGGCAGTCAGGAGGATTAAATGTAGTCGTCTGCCATTGTACGCTACACATGCATTGTTCTCTATCTATATATGCTTTGTCGATTTATATTCCTTTACTTCACCTGACGAAGGAGCAGCGCTCCGAAAGCTTGTGATTTCAAATAAAACTGCTGGACTATAACCTGGTGTTGTGCGACTTCTCACTTTTGTCCACCCCAGTCCAACACCGGCATCTCCGCATCTTGAATATACTCAATGACTCAGCATCCACAGCCCTTTGGGGCAGAGAATTCCAAAGATTCACAAACCTCCGAGTGAAGAAATTCCTCTTCATCTCAGTCTTAAATGGCCGACCCCTTACCCTGAGACTATGCCCCCTGGTCTAGACTCTCCTGCCAGGGGAAACATCCTCCCAGCATTTACCCTGTCAATCCCCTTAAGAATTTTATATGTTTCAATGAGATCACATCTCATTCTTCTAAATTCTAGGGAATATAGGCCTCGTCTACTCGATCTCTCCTCATAGGACAATCCCCCCCCCCACCCCGCGCCCCCACCCCCCCCCCCAATCCCAGAAACCAGTCTGGTGAACCTTTGTTGCAATCCCTCTATGGCAAGTATATCCTTCCTTAGGTAAGGAGACCGAAACTGTGCAAAATACTCCAGGTGTGATCTCACCAAGGCCCTATATAATTACAGTAAGACTTCTTTACTCTTATACTCCAATCCTTTTGTAATAAAGGTTAACACACCATTTGCTTTCCCAATTGCTTGCTGTACCTGCATGTTAACTTTCAGTGATTTGTGTACAGGGACACCCAGATCCCTTTGAATACCAACATTTCCCAATCTCTCACCATTTAAAAATATTCTGCTTTTCTATTTTTCCTACCAAAACTTTACAATTCTCCACATTATTATGGCGTTCCTCAGTGTATTGTACCAGCACACTACAATCACAAGCCAATATGCTTTAATATCCATCCCTTCAAGTATCTCCCACTGTGTCAGCTGTGACTCAATGGGTAGCACTCTCGCCTCTGTCAGAAGGTTGTGGGTTCAAGTTAGTTTCCACTCAACTAATTTGTTAAAATTGGGCATGACAGGTAAACAGCGGCAGCAGACGAGGCTGGAATCCCCAAATCTCAATCTGTTTGTTATATTCAAACAATGAAGGCAATTGAAGCCTAAAAGCACAACACAAAACCTCGATATGAACCAGGTACTTTGAAATCAGCTCCTTAATATAATTGATTATTGAATGGCGGGGCAGACACGAGGCCGAATGGCCGACTCCTGCTCCTAATTCTTATGTTCTTCTATTTTAACTCCTGCTGAGTCGGAGTTTTGTCCGATAACGCCCCTGTGAAGCGCCTACGTTAAAGGCACTATATAAATGCAGGTTGTTGTTGTTGAGTTATTCAGCGTTTTTAACTTTATCTTTTATCTTTTCTTTTGCTTGGGAAGAAGTGAGGCTTCTGAGAACTATCTGCACGTTTGACCCAGACCTGGAGGCTAATCCAGGAGAGGATCACATTGAGAATATTTCCTTGAAATAGTTGGGTTTTTTCATGTCTTGAATGAATATTTATATAGAAAGCACCTTCCCCAAATAAATCCTCACTTTGTCCTTTGATTAGTGTTTCTATAAATTTTAGAAATTACTCTGAAGGATTAAACTCTGACTGGATCAGTAGGTTGGCAGCATGATAATGGAGGATGGTTGTGACTTAGTGAAGCAGCGTGGGATGTTTTACTATGTTAAAGGCACTATATAAATGAAAGTTGTTGATGCAGTTTCAAAGCAGGACTGAGGCAGTCACAAAGTGGAGCCGAAACAGTCGTCTCTTGGTCAGCACACGCTTGAGACTCTCATTTGGAAGTATTATCAGGACACTGTGTAATAAAACTGTATATTTAGCAATAATAAATGTGTGTAGCTCATATAATCTGTTTCTGTGGATGCAATCAGAATGTTTCATGTTAATTATCCTGATAAGAAATGTTTTTTTGCAAGAGATCATTCTAAAGCAAGAAACTACAATCAACACACACTTTCTTACTGCAAGATATGTAGCATTATCTCCACTTGCACTCGTTCTCCACAAACCTTTACTCCCAATTGCGTCCGTTATTGTCCTTGATATGAATGAATGGTGATACATATCTATATGCAAATCAGGATAACATTGATGTTGGAGGTTCAGCAGATTATCTGGTCATTTATCTCATAGCTGTTTGTGGAATCTTGCTGTGCACTATTGGCTGCTGTTTCTGCCAACATAACAGTGGCTGCACTTCAAAATAATTTGTTAGCTGTAAAGCACTTTAGGTTTTGCTGTGAAAGGCACTGCATAAATCAAGGTCACAAGATAGTTACGGATGAGGAAGGCCATTCGGCCCATCTTGGATCATCCAGCATGACCCTAAAGTTCCCCAATTGCACTCCACTTGGTACTTAATTGATTCCCTGGTTTTTTCCTCCACTACCCTGTCTGAGTCAGATTTATATGTTGATCACTTCCTGATACCAGTTCTAAATTTGCCTTTTGCTGGTTTAAACCCATGACGCTTTCCCCTACTCCTCCAGTTTAAAGTAATTTTCCAGATTTGCCTTTCCATTCTGTTAACTATCTTGTAAATCTCTGAACAGTCACCTTTTGGACATCTTCAAGGCTATAAATCCCAAGGTTCTCTGGTCTTTCTCATAACTCAAATTCTTAAGATAGGATCATAGGAATCGTGAGACAAAGAAAGACCACGGTCCCTCTAGTTCACCACCTACCATCCTGGTAGTCACATGATACAACAATAATGGAGTTGTTGACCAATCACAGCAATCAATCTCTATCAATTAGTCTACAACAGACCCAGACATGAGGCGAAGAAAACCCCCAGTGGTGGAGAGCAATGGAAACCATAAGTCCAAAGTCACCTGTTCCTCCCAAACACACTACACTATATTCAATTTGACATTTTTCATGGCCATTTTGATGCCTTTTTAGATTGAATCCATCTTAATACTTTGCCATTTTCCTTCATGGCCTTAAATGCTTGTTTCTCCTTCTTTGAGTTGATTGGCAGTCCCATTCACCAGGCAGGAGTGACTTTAAGCTTTGGAACTTTGTTTTACATGAGTACACTGGTCCATTGCGTTCAGAATCACCTCCATCAAGCAACTCCACAGTTGCTCCACTCTGGCCATATTCCAACCGTCCAGGCACACTCTGACAATGCTTCACAATCGCATCAAGTCGCTCCTCTTAAAATTGGCAATTTTGTTTGGATTTTAATAACCGCTCCAATTCTTTTAATGTCAAATTTGATCACATTAAGATCACTGGTACTTAAAGCCTTACCTACCTTGGTGTTGGAGATTAGATGGTCCTTGTTACTCATCATCAAATCCAGGGATTTCTCCTCTCGGCTCTTTTACAAAGGTGTCGTAGAAGTTGCCGCAGTTCCTCAGGAATCCACGCTGACTGCTGGTTACTTGGTTATATTGTATAGATAATGTTCAAGTTTAACCTGATAATCCATTCCATTATTTAATGTGGGATTGGAGTAAGACTAATGGGCCAATAGTTGCCTGTGTCTGATTTGTCGCTGTGGATACCTACTCAAGTGCTCGTGTCATTTGATACTGATATTTCAGAGATATGTGGAACTTTCTGGAAGTCAGGAACAGTTAAAAACAGTTGTATTGGGAAAGGTTTAACTTTTACAGCCATTTATCTGCCTCCCTCCCTGCAATGGCAGGGCGCAGCTTGTCCATGCAATCCCCAAACAGCGCGCTTCTGATCTCAAATGGATCAGATTGCTTCTGATCGCAATCTGCTGCCCTGGTGGAAGTGCGCCTGAGGGCAGGGTGACGCTCAGGCTGCTGGTGCTCGCTGGCAGGTGAAGAATGGACACTTGGAGGAAGACAGGAGGGGAGAAAACTGACCAGAAAAGAGAAAACAAACTATTCTGAGACAGAGCTGTTTTGTTAAAAATGCAACATCTTTATTCTATTCTTGAATTGTTTTGTGACCCTGGGCATCAGATGTTAAGTTGTATTTTGAATAGTTAGAATTTGTTTGTATTGATCAATGAGTTACCAAGCTGGTACTTGTTTGCAGCCTGTCTGAGATTGCAGTGAGTCGGAAGAAGTTGCGATTGGGATGATTTGCCAGTGTTTCTATCCACAGGTCCATTGCATTCTGCAGGAGGTGGTAATGGGAGGAATGGTGCTCGAGACCAACATGACCGAGATTGTATCGCAGGTGGAGGCACAGACTAAGCTGGAAAAGTCTGAGGTAAGAAATACTGAAGGTACATCTGAAGCAAGGCTAATTATCTCTGTGGGAGTTCTATTCCTTGGACATCTAATGGAAACCCTGCATGTCTCCCACTATTGCCCGGCTGCTGGGGAGGGAGGAGAGGAGTTCTGTGCCCATTGTATGGACCTGATGGTTTAGTCCTGTGTAACGGTCAGTTTAGAGCCTCTAAGACTCAGGTAGTTGCCGTGTGCTGCGCCTTCGCGGCCTTCCCTTTCTACCACACTTCAACCCAGAATTGTTGTAGTCTTTGTCTCTTGCTTTCTCCTTGACTGTTTTATGTTTGGAATCTGTCTGTGTTGCTGATCTTTCTAATTACACCTGTTTTCTTGAAGTGGATTGTAATTCTTGTAGCCATTTGTTTGTCTCTCATCTCCTGCCTTGACGTGTTTCTCCCTCACAGTTCATCTTTTCTCTGAAGAGTTTTCTTCTCTGTAAACATTCACCCACTTCAACCCAACCCAACCCAACCCCCCGGACCTGGACCCTCAGAGCGCTTGGTCTGGTTTCTGGTCTGTGTTGACACGGACAGTGTTGCCTTTTCACAGGTTTGCAATGTTACAGTATTTAGCTGTGAATTTTATATGTTGGATCATAAAGCACTGTAATAGTTTAGATTATTTGCACCCAGCAGAGTAGCAGCATCAGCAGTTGCAAAAACTTTGAGTGATGGTGATAAGGACTGGGTGCTGACAGTAGGGAGTTTTCAGGCTGGCTCACATGCTCCAAGAGTCAAGGACAGCCTGTTCCAAAAACTGATCCAAAATAACTCCCAGAACAGAATAAAACCAGCCCTCAAACTTCACAAAAAGTTAAATGATTACACGCCAGTAATCTAATCTTGTTCAGATTGTGGTTATAAATCACGCACCCTTTACTTTACAATTTGGAACAGTTTGATAAGTTTCCAGCCTTGCGTTCCAGTGCAAGCTGGATTAATTATTCATCAGCCTCCGATTGGGTGAGGCTTCCAGCCAGCACACTGCCCACCACAGTTACATTGTCCTTTTTAACACTTTGAGAAAAATGCAGCTGAGAAGATGATTGAGGGATTGGGTGAAATGCAGAAGTTTGCATAAGTAGTATTTGGTCTAATTTGCAGAAATGGATCAGAAATGGTACTGCTGAGTGCTGGTTTAATCCAGTGAAACTTTGTTTGTCACTTGATATATAAAATAATCAGGCTGGTGATGCAACATGATTCTCCCTTGTTGTGCCACTAAGTCATCGGATATGAATTCTTTTAGTTACCAAATGTGGTGAGCTCCTAATCTTGGGCAGGACATTCAGGTGAAGCTGCCAAAACTGAGAGTTGGACGAGAGGTAGCGGATTAACCAGGTTCGCTAAGCTGCTAGCCTTGAAGAGAAAGACAGTGTTGTAAATTGAAGATGTACCTCCTCGTTACCATTATCCTCCTCCTCTTCCTATTTTTCTTCCTCCTCTCTCTCCTCTCTTTCGCCAGCCTTTATTGGAATGGCTTCAGTTTTGCTTTTAGCAATTTTGAACAAATTTATAAAGTGATGCAGTTCTTTGTTGCTTTAATTTCCTGGATGCAGTTTGGATTTCTTGGTTCTGTGACATTAAAGTCTAACCTTTTGTTATTCCAGGCTGGGTTCTCTGCAGCTCCTGCCCGTGCAGTCTCTGCTGTCAAGAACATCAATCTGCCGGAGATCCCACGCACTATCAAAGTTTCAAATCTATCCCCATTTGTGTTAAAGGACATTTCGTATCAATGATACCTGGTCATCCATTACACTCACCTGTAAATACTGAGAATTTTCATCACATCAGCTTTTGATGGTCAGTTTATCACTATAAAAATTATGAAGACTTGCAGCGTGCTGTCACTGGAGCCCTCAGTCTCTGACACTGTTTGTAGTGAGCACCTACACTGGTCACATTACAGACAGGAACACGCTAAGCATGTAGTCAGTGCCAATCCTTAATCTAGTGCCGTGACCCAGATAAGTTGCATCTCTGCACCAATCCATTAGGCAGCTTCACCATCCAAATGGAGGCAGGTCCCCAGAAACAGTCAACACCAATCCCTCACTGTGGTCCCCCTAGAAAATAGAGGAACAGTTTAACAATCCTCACTGTGCTCCGACTGCACAAATGGACATTCTGTCGACTCCCAAGAAATGTTTACTGACCAAGAGGTGAGATTTTACCCTCCCTGTCCTCCATTTTGGAAGACAAAGGATGCATTTTTCTTCCATTTGTGAACATAAAGTGGAAATTCCAGCAGCCAGTACACGGCTCAGTTCTAGGATGGATATGGACTGCATGCTTTAATAGGAATGTGTCTGAAATTTGAAACATTGATAATTAAAGAACATTTCCTTTAACCAGAGATTTTGTGGCTGTATGCTCTTTAATTTGTGGAGGTGGGTATTTGCTGAGTGAGTATGGAGCTGGTGCTAAGGGAGTAAGGGGCTGAGAATGTCTCTCCATCTCCTGCTACTCACGCCTTCCTAATTGGACAAGCTAAGTGATTTAATAATTGGCCGATTTCCATTCAATCCCAGTGTGTCAGGAGAAATCAGTCTATGGTGGATTGTCATAAAGCAAAACCGGTGTCAAACTGATGGCTGAAACTAGACGAGTACGTAAGAGAAAAGGGAATCGAAAGATATCCTGAGAGGCTGAGATGAGGTCGATTGAATGGGAGGAGACTCGTGTGGAGTATAAACACCAGCACAGACTAGTTGGGCCGAATGGCCTGTTTCTGCGCTGTATGTGCTATGTAATTCGATGGTAATGGTTCTGCTGTTGCCTTTTACAGGTCCTCCAGACCCATCTTTTGTTTCTTTACTTGTCCCATTACCATCTCCTTTTGCCTTGCACCATCATCCCTTTTGTCATTTAATCTCTCAACAACAACAACTTGTATTTATATAGCACCTTTAGTTGCAATAAAACGTCCCAAGGTGCTTCACAAGAGTATTATAAGACAAAATTTTTTACACCGAGCCACATAAGGAGAAATTAGGGCAGGTGACTAAAAGCTTGATCAAAGAGGTAGGTTTTAAGGAGCGTCTTAAAGGAGGATAGAGAGGCAGACAGGTTTAGGCAGGGAATTCCAGAGTTTAGGGCCTAGGTAACAGAAGGCACAACCACCAAGGGTTGAGCGATTATAATCAGGGATGCTCAAGAGGTCAGAATTAGAGGAGCGCAGATATCTCGGGTGGTGGCAGGTGGAGATTACAGAGATAGGGAGGGAGTGAGGCCATGGAGGGATTTGAAAACAAGGATGAGAATTTTGAAATCGAGGCGTTGCTTAACCGGGAGCCAATATAGGTCAGAGAGCACAGGGGTGATGGGTGAATGGGACTTGGTGCGAGATAGGACACGGGCAGCCGAGTTTTGGATGACCTCAAGTTTACATAGGGTAGAATGTGGGAGGCCAGCCAGGAGTGTGTTGGAATAGTCAAGTCTAGAGGTAACAAAGGCATGGATGAGGGTTTCAGCAGCGGATGAGCTGAGGCAGGGGCGGAGACAGGCAATGTTACTGAGGTGGAAGTAGGCGGTCTTAGTTATGCTGCGGATATGTGGTCGGAAGCTCATTTCAGGGTCAAATAGGACACCAAGGTTGCGAATAGTGTGGATCAGCCTCAGACAGATGTTAGGGAGAGGGATGGAGTCAGTGGTTAGGGAACGAAGTTTGTGGCGGGGACCGAAAACAATGGCTTCAGTCTTCCCAATATTTAATTGGAGAAAATTTCTGCTCATCCAGAACTGTATGTCGGACAAGCAGTCTGACAAGTTAGAGACCGTGGAGGGGTGGAGAGAAGTGGTGGTGAGGTAGAGCTGGGTATCGTCAGCATCCATGTGGAAACTGACGCTGTGTTTTCAGTTGATGTCGCCAAGGGGCAACATGTAGATGAGGAATAGGAGGGGGCCAAGGATAGATCCTTGTGAAACACCAGAGGTTACGATGCAGGAGTGGGAAGAGAAGCCGTTGCAGGTGATTCTCTGGTTACGATTAGATAGATAAGAATGGAACCAGGCGAGTGCAGTCCCACCCAGCTGGACAATGGTGGAGAGGCGTTGGAGAAGGATGGAGTGGTCAACCATGTCAAAGGCTGCAGACAGGTCGAGAAGGACGAGGAGGGGTAGTTTACCTTTGTCACAGTCACAAAGGATGTCATTTGTGACTTTGATGAGAGTCGTTTCGGTACTGTGGCAAGGGCGGAAACCTGATTGGAGGGATTCAAACATGGAATTGCAGGAAAGATGGGCATGGATTTGGGAGGCCTTCCACCCTATCACAGACCTTCCCTTTTGTTCTTTCCTCCCCTCCCCCCTTTCGCTGCCCCTGCACTTGCTTAAAATCTGTTACATCTCTAACTTCTTCCAGTTCTGACGAAAGGTCATCGACCTGAAACGTTAACTCTGTTTCTCTCTCCACGGATACTGCCTGACTTGCTGAGTATTTCCAGCATTTTCTGATTTTATCTGTTTATTATGTTTTTATACTGTGGTGCAAGGATACGATGTAAAAAGTTATTGCCGCTCTACGAGATCGATTGTATAATCAGTTCTTAAATCTGCCGAGTCAGATCACATGCTGAAAGTTGAAGCTGAAGGTTGCTTTCCACCCCTCCCCCTCCCTCTTCCCCATCCTAGGCCAAGCGAATCTTGGGATGTCTTCTAATCGAGGCTTTTCATGAGCAGGATGGCAGTTCCTTAGCTCTTGGTGGTGTAACGTTCATCCACCACCCACCGTCCACCGCCGCCCCCCCCCCCCCCACCCCCCCCGGTCCGCCCACAAGTTTTGCTACTTCCTTAGGAACAAGATGGGTGGCATAGTGGTTAGCACTGGTGCCTCACAGCGCCAGGGACCCGGGTTCGAATCTGACCTCGGGTGACTGTCTGTGTGGAGTTTGCACATTCTCCCCGTGTCTGTGTGGGTTTCCTCCGGGTGCTCCGGTTTCCTCCCACAGTCCAAAAATGTGCGGGTTAGGTTGATTTGGCTATGATAAATTGACCCTTAGTGTTAGGGGGGGGTTAAATATGTGGGGTTATGGGGATAGGATGGGATATGTTAGGGGGAATTAAATACGTGGGGTTACGGGGGTAGGGTGGGATATGTGTACTGTGGGGATTAAAGCAGGGACAGGGTACTGGATTTGGATGATCAGCCATGATCGTATTGAATGGTGGAGCAGGCTCGACGGGCCGAATGGCCTACTCCTACTCCTAGATTTGTTTCTATGTTTTGTATCAAAGACACTGCTTGTCTAAATTTCCACTCTGAGTTAACATTCTCGTCCCTTTGGTCTATTACGAGGTCTTTTGTCTCATGACACTAACACGATATTCTGAGGTATTCTTGTCCTGTTCAAAGGGCAATGATCCAACACCAATCATCCCAACATCCTGAGGATTGAATTACACCCTTTAAATTCCTCTAAATCTACTGTCAGTAAATGAGTTGCGTTGAAGGATCGTGCAGATTGTAAAAGTGATTAAAAATAATTCCTTGAATGCAAAAACCATAAAAAGAATCATGTGACCGGTTGAGTGATTTAGTACAATGGGCGGCCGTGTATCCTGTATGAAGATCCTGGTTCATTTGGGTTGGTTTTGCTTTTGGTAAAAATGAATGATTTTTAAATCAGATTAATCAGGCATTTACCACTGACAAGCATAGAATCACAGAAACTGACAGCACAGAAGGAGGCCATTCGGCCTGTTGTGCCTTTGAAAGAGCAGTCGTGCTTAGTCCCACATTGCCCGCTTTAAATCCATAACCCTGTAAGTTTCTCACTCTCCAGAACCTGTCCAACTCCCATCACTTCACACTTCTCTGCACTGAACTCCATCTGCCACGCTTCTGCCCATTTCACCATCCTTTCTATGTCATCCTGAAGTCTACAACTATCCTCATCACTGTCTACTACGTTGCCAAGTTTTGTATCATCTTTAAACTTTATAATGCTGCTCCCAACACCCGAGTCTAGGTCCTTTATAAAAATTGAAGAGTAATGGATCCAAAACTGACCCTTGAGGAACACCATTGCAAACCACCTCTCAGTCTGAAAAACATCCATCCATCCACTACCACCCTCTGCTTCTTGTCACCGAGCCAATTCCGTATCCATACGCCTTTTTCCCCTTAATTCCACGGGCCTTCGGGTTAGAGTTAACTTCGGGGAACACCACTGTGAACCATCTCCCAGCCTGAAGCTTCTTCTCCAGTCCTGTTTTCATTGTGTTCGTCAAAGATTTGCTGCTAAAGTCAGCCAATCAGATACATCTTGTTGAAACAGATTGAAGGAGCCTGGCTTTGACTAACAGGGAAGAACTTTCAGTTCACTGAACATTCTTCTTTTACATTTCTCCCCAAAGGTTTTAAATCTATTGCGCTAAACCACATTGCGTTGCCAAGCTGCACCCTTGATTAAAACATTTGTCATCTATGGGTTGGGTTGACAAATGCCTGCACTGACGTGATGGTTATTAATATCCTTTTCACTCCTGGATACCGATTATGAAATGTGCAACAGAAAGGAAGGCAAACCTTATTCAGTCAATGTAGGCGTTTGTAGCCCCACACATTCAGCTAATGAACATGAAATGGAGCCTCCACTTGATCTCCAAAGTAGGGCAGGCTCAGGGTGTAGTTCAACAATTAAACTAATTTCTCCGAGGAAAGTATCTGCCAGTTTCACCTAAAGCAGCAGTTGCTGCAGTTATTGTATGGGAATCACTTTGTGATGTTTCTGATCTGCATTCTCCACGGTGCCTCTCACCTTTGTGTGTGTTAATTCAAATCCAGTTCATGGTTAAAAAAAAGCTTCTGGTAAATGCACAGAGGCTGTGTAAAGAGAGTGTCCTCTGAAGTGACGAACAAGCTACAAAAAATAATCACTTAGTACCATCATGGGAGCATTATTACCATAAGGACTGCAAGGGGAAGCATAGAATAATTTTTTTTATTCGTTTATGGGATGTGGGCGTCGCTGGCAAGGCCAGCATTTATTGCCCATCCCTAATTGCCCTTGAGAAGGCGGTGGTGAGCCGCCTTCTTGAACCGCTGCAGTCCGTGTGGTGAAGGTACTCCCACAGTGCTGTTAAGTAGGGAGTTCCAGGATTTTGACCCAGTGACGATGAAGGATCGGCCAATATACTTCCAAGTCAGGATGGTGAGTGACTTGGAGGGGAACTTGGAGGTGGTGGTGTTCCCATGCGCCTGCTGCCCTTGTTCTTCTAGGTGGAAGAGGTCGCGGGTTTGGGAGGTGCTGCTGAAGAAGCCTTGGCGAGTTGCTGCAGTGCATCTTGTAAATGGTACACACTGCAGCCACGGTACACCAGTGGTGGAGGGAGTGAATGTTTAAGGTGGTGGATGGGTTGCCAATCAAGCGGGCTGCTTTGTCCTGGATGGTGTCGAGCTTCTTGGGTGTTCTTGGAGCTGCAATCATCCAGGCAAGTGGAGAGTATTCCAGCACACTCCTTACTTGTGCCGTGTAGATGGTGGAAAGGCTTTGGGGAGTCATGAGGTGAGACCCTCGCCGCAGAATACCTAGCCTCTGATCTGCTCTTGTTGCCACAGTATTTATGTGGCTGGTCCAGTTAAGTTTCTAGTCAATGGTGACTCCCAGGATGTTGATGGTGGGGGATTCGGCGATGGTAATGCCGTTGAATGTCAAGGGGAGGTGGTTAGACTCTCGCTTGTTGGAGATAGTCATTGCCTGGCACTTCTGTGGTGCAAATGTTACCTGCCACTTATCAGCCCAAGCCTGAACATCATCCAGGTCTTGTTGCATGCGGGCATGGACAGCTTCATTATCTGAGGAGTTGTGAATGGTGCTGAACACTGTGCAGTCATCAGCGAACATCCCCATTTCTGACCTTATGTTGGAGGGAAGGTCATTGATGAAGCAGCTGAAGATGGTTGGGCCTTGGACACTGCCCTGAGGAACTCCTGCAGCGATGTCCTGGGGCTGTGATGATTGACCTTCAACCACCACAACCATCTTCCTTTGTGCTAGGTATGACTCCAGCCAGTGTAGTGTTTCCCCCCCCCCCCCCGATTCCCATTGACTTCAGCTTTACTAGGGCTCCTTGATGCCACATTCAGTCAAATACTGCCTTGATGTCAAGGGCAGTCACTCTCACCTCACCTCTGGGATTCAGCTCCTTTGTCCATGTTTGGACCAAGGCTGTAATGAGATCGGGAGCTGAGTGATCTTGGCGGAACCCAAACTGGGCATCAGTGAGCAGGTTATTGGTGAGTAAGAGCCGCTTGATAGCACTGTCGATGACACCTCCAATCTCTTTGCTGATGATTGAGAGTAGACTGATGGGGCGGTAATTGGCCGGGTTGGATTTGTCCTGCTTTTTGTGGACAGGACATACCTGGGCAGTTTTCCACATTGTCGGATAGATGCCAGTGTTGTAGCTGTACTGGAACAGCTTGGCTAGAGGCGCGGCTAGTTCTGGAGCACAAATCTTCAGCACGATAGCCGGGATGTTGTCAGGGCCCATAGCCTTTGCTGTATCCAGTGTGCTCAGCCGTTTCTTGATATCACGTGGAGTGAATCGAATTGGCTGAAGACTGGCTTCTGTGAAGTGGGAACCTCAGGAGTAGGCCGATATGGATCAAGGGGTATGGGGAAAGAGCAGGAATATGGTATTGAGATAGAGGACCAGCCATGATCATATTGAATCGCGGAGCAGGCTCGAAGGGCCGAATGGCCTACTCCTGCTCCTATTTTTCTATGTTTCTATCATCCACTTGGCACTTCTGGCTGAAGATGGTTGCAAACGCTTCAGCCTTGTCTTTTGCACTCACGTGCTGGGCTCCACCATCATTGAGGATGGGAATATTCATGGAGCCTCCTCCTCCCGTTAGTTGTTTAATGGTCCACCACCATTCACGACTGGATGTGGCAGGACTGCAGAGCTTTGATCTGATCCGTTGATCGTGGGATCGCTTAGCCCTGTCTATAGCATGCTGCTTCTGCTTTTTAGCATGCATGTAGTCCTGTGTTGCAGCTTCCCCAGGTTGGCACCTCATTTTTAGGTACGCCTGGTGCTGCTCCTGGCATGCTCTTCTACATTCCTTATTGAACCAGGGTTGGTCCCCTGGCTTGATGGTAATGTGAGGGATATGCCAGGCCATGAGGTTACAGATTGTGGTGGAATACAATTCTGCTGCTGCTGATGGCCCACAGCGCCTCATGGATGCCCAGTTTTGAGCTGCTAGATCTGTTCTGAATCTATCCCATTTAGCACAGTGGTAGTGCCACACAACACGATGGAGGGTGTCCTCAGTGTGAAGATGTGACTTCGTCTCCACAATGACTGTGTGGTGGTCACTGCTACCAATACTGTCATGGAAAGGTGCATCTACGACAGATAGATTGGTGAGAATGAGGTCAAGTAGGTTTTTCCCTCGTGTTGGTTCTCTCACCACCTGTCGCAGGCCCAGACTGGCAGTTATGTCCTTCAGGACTCGGCCAGCTTGGTCAGTAGTGGAGCTACCGAGCTATTCTTGGTGATGAACATTGAAGTCCCCCACCCAGAGTACATTCTGTGCCCTTGCTACTCTCAGTGCTTCTTCCAAGTGGTGTTCAACATGGAGGAGTACTGATTCATCAGCTGAGGGACATACGAATTAGGAGCAGGAGTAGGCCACTTGGCCTCTCGAGCCTGCTCCGCCATTCAATAAGATCATGGCTGATCTGATTACTCCACATTCCCGCCTACCCCCGATAACCTTTTACCCCCTTGCTTACCAAGAATCTATCTACCTCTGCCTTAAAAATATTCAAAGACTCTGCTTCCACCGCCCTCTGAGGAAGAGAGTTCCAAAGACTCACGATCCTGTGTGAGAATTTTTTTTCCCTCATCTCTGTCTGAAATGGGCGACCCCTTATTTTTAAACAGTGACCCCTAGTTCTAGATTCTCCCACAAGAGGAAACATCCTCTCCACATCCACCCTGTCAAGACCCCTCAGGATCTTATATGTTTCAATCAAGTCACCTCTCACTCTTCTAAACTGCAGCGGATACAAGCCTAGCCTGTCCAACCTTTCCTCATAAGACAACCCGCCCATTCCAGGTATTAGTCTAGTAAACCTTCTCTGAACTGCTTCCAACGCATTTACATCCTTCCTTAAATAAGGAGACCAATACTGTACACAGTACTCCAGATGTGGTCTCACCAATGCCCTGTATAACTGAAGCATAACCTCCCTACTTTTGTATTCAATTCCCCTCGCAATAAACGATAACATTCTATTAGCTTTCCTAATTACTTTCTGTACCTGCATAGTAACCTTTTGCGATTCATGCACTAGGACACCCAGATCCCTCTGCATCTCAGAGCTCTGCAATCTCTCAGCATTTAGATAATATGCTTCTTTTTTATTCTTCCTGCCAAAATGGACAATTTCACATTTTACCACATTATACTCCATTTGCCAGATCTTTGCCCACTCACTTAACCTATCTATATCCCTTTGTAGCCTCCTTATCTCCTCCTCACAACTTACTTTCCTACCTATCTTTGTGTCATCAGCAAATTTAGCAACCATACCTTCGGTCCCTTCATCCAAGTCATTTATATAAATTGTAAAAAGTTGAGGCCCCAGCACTGGTCCCTGTGGCACACCACTCATTACATCTTGCCAATCAGAAAATGACCCATTTATGCCTACTCTCTCTTTCTTGTTAGCTAGCAAATCTTCTATCCATGCCAATATGTTACTCCCTACACCATGAGCTTTTATTTTCCACAATAACCTTTGATGTGGCACCTTATCAAATGCTTTCTGGAAATCTAAGTACAGTCCATCCACCGGTTCCCCTTTATCCACAGCACATGTTACTTCCTCAAAGAACTCCAATAAATTGGTTAAACATGATTTCCCTTTCACAAAACCATGTTGACTCTGCCTGATTACCTTAAACTTTTCTAAGTGCCCTGCTATAACATCTTTAATAATAGCTTCTAACATCTTCCCTATGACATTCCTGCTTTCAGTCTCCCTCCCTTTTTGAATAAAGGAGTTACATTTGCTATTTTCCAATCTAATGGAAACTTCCCCAAATCTAGAGAATTTTGGAAAATTAAAACCAACGCATCAACTATCTCACTAGCCACTTCTTTTAAGACCCTAGGATGAAGTCCATCAGGACTCGGGGACTTGTCAGCCCGCAGCTCCAACAATTTGTTCAGTACCACTTCCCTGGTGATTGTAATTTTCTTGAGTTCCTCCCTCCCTTCCATTTCCTGATTTACAGCTATTTCTGGGATGTTACTTGTATCCTCTATAGTGAAGACCGATGCAAAATACCTGTTCAATTCAACTGCCATCTCCTTATTTTCCATTATTAATTCCCCAGACTCACTTTCTATCGGACCAACGCTCACTTTGTTAACTCTTTTCTTTTTTAAATATCGATAGAAACTCTTACTATCTGTTTTTATATTTCTAGCTAGCTTTCTCTCGTACTCTAATTTTTCTCTCCTTATTAATCTTTTAGTCATTCTTTGCTGTTTTTTTATATTATTTCTTATCTTCTGACCTGCCACCCATCTTTGCGCAATTATATGCTTTTTCTTTAAGTTTAATACTATCTTTAACTTTTTTAGTTAACCAGGGATGGTGCGTCCTCCTCTTGGAATTTTTCTTTCTCGTTGGAATATATATATTGTGTGTATTCTGAGATATTCCCTTAAATGTCTGGCACGGCAACTCTATTGACCTATCCCTTAACCTAATTTACCAGATGACTTTAGCTAGCTCTGCATTCATGCCCTCATAATTGCCCTTATTAAAGTTTAAAATACTAGTCTTGGACCCACTCTTCTCTCCCTCAAACTGAATGTAAAATTCAATCATATTATGATCGCTGCTACCTAGGGGCGCCTTCACTATGAGGTCATTAATTAATCCTATCTCGTTGCACAATACCAGGCCTAGTATAGTCTGCTCTCTGGTTGGCTCCAGAACCTGCTGTTCTAAGAAACTATCCCAAAAACATTCTATGAACTCATCTAGGCTACCTTTGCCCATCTGATTTTTCCAGTCTATATATAGATTAAAATCCCCCATGATTATTGCCGTACCTTTCTGACAAGCTCCCATTATTTTTTCCTTTATACTCCATCCGACCGTGTGGTTACTATTAGGGGGCCTGTACACCACTCCCACAAGTGACTTCTTGCCTTTATCATTTCTCATCTCTACCCAAACCGCTTCTACATCCTGGTTTCCTGAACTTAGGTCATCCCTCTCTATTGTGCTAACACCATCATTAATTAAGAGAACCACCCCTCCACCTTTTCCTGGCTTCCTGTCCTTCCTAAATGTCATGAGGGAGGGCGGTAGGTGGTAATCAGCAGGAGGTTTCCTTGCCCATGCTTGACCTGAAGCCATGAGACTTCATGGGGTCCAAAGTCAATGTTGAGGACTCCCAGGGCCACTCTTTCCCGACTGTATACCACTCTGCCGCCACCCCTGGTGGGTCTGTCCTGCTGGTGGGAGGAGTGTTGATGGAAGAGTTTGGGACATTGGCTGAAAAGTATTATTCTGTGTGTATGACTATGTCAGGCTGTTGCTTGACTAGTCTGTGGGACAGCTCTCCCAATTTTGGCACAAGTCCCAAGATGTTGGTGAGGAGGACTTTGTAGGGTTGACTGGGTTGGGTGTGCCGTTGCTGTGTCTGTAGTCGGTGCCGAGGTCGATGCCGGGTTGTCCGTCTGGATCATTAGTCCAGGCCTCTGGATTACTAGCCCAGTGACATTACCATTACGCTACCATGCCACGATAATACAGCACAGGAGGAGGCCATTCGGCCCATCGTGTTTGTGCCGGCTCTTTGAAAGAGCTCTCCAATTAGTCCCACTCCACTGTTATTATTCAATCTGCTTGCACCGCCCTTTCAGCACTTTCCAAATCATCATAACTCGCTGCGTAAAAAAATTCTCCTCGTCTCCCCTCTGATACTTTTGCCAATTACCTTAAGTCTGTGTCCTCTGGTTACTGACCCTTCTGTCACTGGAATCAGTTTCTCCTTATTTACTCTAACAATTCATGATTTTGAACACCTCTATTAAATCTCCCATTAACTTTCTCTGCTCCAAGGAGAACAACCCCAGCTTCGCTAGTCCCTCCATGTAACTGAAGTCCCTCATCCCTGGTACCATTCTAGTAAATCTTCTCTCTCTAAGGCCTTGACATCCTTCCTAAAGTGCGGTGCCCACGATTGAACACAATACTCCAGCTGAGGCCTAAGCAGTGTTTTATAAAGGTTTAGCATAACTTCCTTGCTTTTGTACGCTCTGCTTCTATTTAGAAATCATGATGCGGAGATGCCGGTGTTGGACTGGGGTGGACAAAATTGAGAGGTCGCACAACACCAGGTTATAGTCCAACAGTTTTATTTCACCTGAGGAAGGAGCAATCGATAGCTCCGAAAGCTTGTGATTTCAAATAAAACTGTTGGACTATAACCTGGTGTTGTGCGACCTCTCAATTCTATTTAGAAACCCAAGGATCCCATATATTTTTTTAACAGCTTTCTCAACTTGTCCTGCCACCTTCAAATATTTGTGCACATACACCCCCAGGGCTCTCTGTTTCTGCACCCCATTTAAAATTGTTCCATTTAGTTTATATTGCCTCTCCTCATTCTTCCGACCAAAATGCGATGGCTCACCACCATCTCTGGGCAGCAAGGGATCAGCAATAAATGCAGCCAATCAGAGCTTATGAAAGTGGATGTGAGCATTGACGGTGGGCGTCAGCATTGTGAACGGATGACAGGATGGAGCAGAATCAGACACCCTGTTGGGTTATAATGTCATGTGATGAAGAATCGCACAATATGATTTTTTTTTACAAATTAATTTATACTCCTTCACAATGAGTGTAAGAAACAGAACTGCTGGCAGTGAAATCATAGAATCATAGAAAGTTACAGCACAAAGGAGGCCATTTCGGCCCATCGTGTCCGCGCCGGCCAACAAAGAGCTATCCAGCCTAATCCCACTTCCCAGCTCTTGGTCCGTAGCCCTGCAGGTTACAGCATCCCAAGTGCACATCCAAGTACTTTTTAAATGTGGTTAGGGTTTCTGCCTCTACCACCCTTTCAGGCAGTGAGTTCCAGACCCCCACAACCCTCTGGGTGAAGAAATTTCCCCTCAAATCCCCTCTAAACCTTCCACCAATTACTTTAAATCTGTGCCCCCTGGTTTTTGACCCCACTGCTAAGGGAAATAGGTCCTTTCTATCCACTTTATCTAGGCCCCTCATAATTTTATACACCTCAATAAGGTCTCCCCTCAGCCTCCTCTGTTCCAAGGAAAACAGACCCAGCCTATCCAGTCTTTCCTCGTAGCTAAGATTCTCTACTCCCGGCAACATCCTTGTAAATCTCCACTGTACCCTCTCTAGTGCAATCACATCTTTCCTGTAATGTGGTGACCAGAACTGCATGCAGTACTCTAGCTGAGGCCTAACTAGTGTTTTATACAGTTGAAGCATAACCCCCCTGCTCTTGTATTCTATGCCACGGCTAATAAAGGCAAGCATTCCGTATGCCTTCTTAACCACCTTATCTACCTGGCCTGCTACCTTCAGGGATCTGTGGACATGCACTCCAAGGTCCCTTTGTTCCTCTACACTACTCGGTGTCCTACCATTTAATGTGTATTCCCTTTCCTTGTTAGCCCTCCCCAAATGCATTACCTCACACTTCTCCGGATTGAATTCCATTTGCCACTGTTCTGACCAATTTATTGATATCTTCCTGTAGTCTACAGCTTCCTTCTTCAGTATCAACCACACAGCCAATTTTAGTATCATCTGCAAACTTCTTAATCAAACCCCCTATATTCAAGTCTAGATCATTGATATATACCATAAAAAGCAAGGGACCTAGTACTGAGCCCTGCGGAACCCCACTGGAAACAGCCTTCCAGTCACAAAAACACCCATCAGCCATTACCCTCTGCTTCCTGTCTCTAAGCCAGTTTTGAATGGAACTTGACACTTTCCCCTGGATCCCATGGGCTTTTAACTTCATGACCAGTCTGCCATGTGGAACCTTATCAAAAGCCTTGCTAAAGTCCATATACACTACATCAAACGCACTACCCCCATCTACCCTCATCTACCCTCCTTGTTACCTCCTCAAAAAATTCAATCACGTTTGTCAGACACGACCTTCCCTTAACAAATCCGTGCTGACTATCCTTGATTAATCTGTGTCTTTCTAAATGAAGATTTATCCTGTCCTTCAGAATTCTTTCCAATAATTTTCTCACCACCAAGGTTAGGCTGACTGGCCTGTAATTACTCGGTCTATCCTTTTCTCCCTTTTTAAACAAGGGTACCACATTAGCAGTCCTCCAGTCCTCCGGCACCACACATGAAGCCAGAGAGAATTGAAAAATGATGGTCAGGGCCTCTGCTATTTCCTCTTTTGCTTCGCTTAACAGCCTGGGATACATTTCATCCGTGCCTGGGGATTTATCCACTTTTAAAGCTGCTAAACCCCTTAATATTTCCTCTCTCACTATGTTTATTTCATCTAATATTTCACACTCCTCCTCCCTGATAGCAATGTCTGCTTCGCCCCTCTCCTTTGTGAAAACAGACGCAAAGTATTCATTAAGAACCCTACCGACGTCTCCCGCCTCCACACACAGATTACCCTCATGATCTCTAATAGGCCCTACCCTTTCTTTAGTTATCCTCTTACTCTTAATATACTTATAAAACATCTTTGGGTTTCCCTTGATTTTACATGCCAAGAATTTTTCATGCTCTCTCTTTGCTTTCCTAATATCCTTTTTAATTGCACCCCTGCACTTTCTGTAGACCTCTAAAGATTCTGGTGTATTTAACCCTCGGTATCTGTCATATGCCTCCCTTTTTTTCTTTATCCTACCCTGTATGTCCCTAGACATCCAGGGAGCTCTAGATTTGTTAGTCCCACCTTTTTTCTTTAAGGGCACATTTTTGGTCTGAACCCTCCGGATCTCCTCCTTGAATGCCTCCCACTGCTCTGACACTGATTTACCTTCAAGTAGCTGTTTCCAGTCCACTATGGCTAAATCCCCTCTGAGCTCAGCAAAATTTGCTTTTCCCTAATTTAGAATTTTTATTCCTGGTCTATCCTTGTCCTTTTCCATAACTACCTTTAAATCTAACAGAATTATGGTCACGAGCTCCCAGTATAAGGCCTTTCGCCCCGGAATTATTAATTGCCGTTGAGCCGTGAAACTCCTAGATGGTCGAACAACACGAGCACAAGAGCTCTGGTCCCAGGGCTTGTGTTTTATTTACCGTGGTATATTTAGAGGACACAAGCCCTGAGTGAGTACTGTAGGCTGCCTTCTCATCAGGAGTCATAGTCATAGAGTCATAACAGCACAGAAGGAGGCCATTCGGCCCATCGAGTCCGTGCCAGCTCTCTGTAGAGCAATCCAGTCAGTCCCATTCCCCCGCTCTATCCCCGTAGCCCTGCATGTTTATTTCCCTCAAGTGCCTATCAGTCTCCCCTTGAAAACATTGAGTGTCTCCTCTTCCACCACTTCCGTCGGCAACGAGTTCCAGGTCATCACCACTCGCTGCGTAAAAAAGTTTTTCCTCACGTCCCTCCTGTATCTCTTGCCCAAAACCTTAAATCTGTGTCCCCTAGTCCTTGTACCATCAACTAGTGGGAACAGCCTTTCCCCGTCTAGCCTATCCAAACCCGTCATAATCTTATACACCTCTATCAAATCACCCCGCAACCTCCTTTACTCTAATGAAAATAAATCCAGCTTCTCCAACCTGTCTTTGTAGCTAAGATCCCCTATGCCCAGAACCATTCTGGTAAATCTCCTCTGCACCCTCTCAAGGGCCTTCACATCCTTCCTAAAGTGTGGTGACCAGAACTGGACACAATACTCCAGTTGTGGCCTAACTAGCGCTTTATAAAGGTTCAGCATAACTTCTCTACTTTTGTTCTCAATACCTCTATTTATGAAGCCCAAGATCCCATATGCTTTGTTAACCACACTCTCAATATGTCCTGCCACCTTCAGTGGCCTATGCACATTAACTCCTAGGTCCCTCTGTCCCTGCACACTCTTTAAAACTGTGCCATTAAGTGTATATTGCCTCTCCCTGTTCCTTCTGCCAAAATGCATCACCTCACACTTGTCTGTATTAAATTCCATCTGCCACTTGTCTGCCCATTCTGTTAGCCTTTCTATGTCCTGTTGCAGTCAATTGGTATCATCATCACTGTTTGCCACACCCCCAAGTTTGGTATCATTGGCAAATTTAGAAATTCTACACTGTATTCCAATAACCAGGTCATTTATATATATCAAAAAAAGAAGTGGCCCCAGCACTGACCCTTGGGGAACACCACTGTCTACCATCCTCCAGTCTAAAAAACAGCCATTTACCACAACTCGCTGTTTTCTGTCCTTAAGCCAATTCCTTATCCAAGCTTCCACTGACCCACCTATTCCATGAGCTTCAATTTTGTTAACCAGCCTTCTATGTGGTACTTTGTCAAACGCCTTCCGAAAATCCATGTAGACAACATCCATTGCATTCCCTTCATCAATCCTCTCTGTTACTTCATCAAAAAATTCAATTAGATTAGTTAAACATGATCTGCCTTTTACAAACCCGTGTTAGCTCGCCTTAATTAGCTTAAACCTCTCCAAGTGCCCGTTAATTTTTTCCTTCATTATTGTTTCTAAAACTTTACCCACCACTGATGTTAAACTGACTGGCCTGTAGTTAAACTGACCGGCCTGTAGTTACTAGGATTGTCCTTACACCCTTTCTTGAACAATGGTGTCACATTTGTCTGTCCTATTTGAGGATGGTGGTGTGGTACTGGACTAGTGACCCTAGAGGTTCTGAGTTCATCTCACTGTGATGAAATCAGGTAACAGTCAGGAAAATGAAAGGTAGCAGGGTCAAAGGAACCCACCTTACATGATAGGGTTAACTCAAACAATCCTTGCCCACATCCTGAGAACTTGCACCACTGGAATGAGTTAAGCGGCATCCCACACTGGTTTGTCAACAGATTCTTATTGTGACACGGTTAAAGTTTCCACAAGACGAATTGAAAAGATGCCTGGAATGAGAATTACGTTGATACAAATTTACCCATAATTTAAAAATATACCAAAGAAACAACTGTAACCCTGTGTGTGTTAGTGTGCGTTATCCTGAGAGTGTTTGAAGACCAAGACCTCAAACCCGGCACTAAGCTCATGGTCTACAGAGCAGTAGTGATTCCGCCCTGCTGTATGCCTCAGAGACATGGACCATGTACAGCAAGCACCTCAAAGCACTGGAGAGGTACCACCAACGCTGCTTCCGCAAGATCCTGCAAATACATTGGCAGGATAGGCGCACCAACGTCAGTGTTCTCGTTCAGGCAAACATCCCCAGCATCGAAGCTTTGACCACGCTCGATCAGCTCCGAAGGACGGGTCACATTGTCCGCATGCCCGATACGAGACTCCCAAAACAAGCGCTCTACTCGGAGCTCCGGCACGGCAAGAGAGCCCCAGGTGGGCAGAGGAAATGCTTCAAGGACACCCTCAAAGCCTCCTTGAAAAAGTGTGACATCCCCACCGACACCTGGGAATCCCTGGCCCAAGACCGCACAAAGTGGAGGAGAAGCATCCGGGAAGACGCCGAACACCTCGAGTCTCTTCGCCGGGAGCAAGCGGAAGCCAAGCGCAGGCAGCGCAAGGAGCGCACGTCAACCCAAGCACCCCACCCACCTGCCCCTTCAACCACCGTCTGCCCCACCTGTGACAGAGGCTGTAGGTCCCGCATTGGACTCATCAGTCACCTGAGAACTCATTTTTAGTGTAGAAGCAAGTCATCCTCGGTTCCGAGGGACTGCCTAAGAAGAAGAAGAAGAAGTTATCCTGAGACTATGCCCCCTAGTTCTAGACTCTCTAGCATCTACCCTGTCAAATCCCTTCAGAATCTTATATGTTTCTATGAGATCACCTCTCATTCTTCTAAACTCCAGAGTATAGGTCCAATCTACTCAATCGCTCCTCATTGGACAACCCTCTCATCCCAGGAATCAATCTAGTGAACCTTCATTGCACCGCCTCTAAGGCAAGTATATCCTTCCTCAGATAAGGAGACCAAAACTGTGCACAATACTCCAGGTGTGGTTGCATCAAAGCCCTATACAATTGTAGCAAGACTTCCTTACTCTTGTACTCCAACCCCCTTGCAATAAAGGCCAACATGCCATTTGCCTTCCTAATTGCTTGCTGTACCTGCATGTTAACTTTCTGTGTTTCCAGTACAAGGACACCTAAATCTCTCTGAACACCAACATTTAATTGTTTCTCACCATTTAAGAAATATTCTGTTAATCTATTCTTCCTACCAAAGTGAATAATCTCACATTTCCCCACATTATACTCCATCTGCCACCTTACTGCCCACTCACTTAGTCTATCTATATCCCTTTGCAGACTCTTTGAACTGGATTTTCTCAATGAGAAGCTTTTAGAGGCGGGACTGCTGCTTGCCAGCTTTCAATCCCGCCTCCATCAGCTTCTGGCCAACCAGCGGGATTTTCCCCTGATTGACCTTGTTAAGCCCGCCCAGTGGGCTCAGCAGGCCAATTAGGAGGAAGTCACTGACAGAGCACGTCAACGTCTGACGTGCCATCTGTCAAGAACTTTTGAAAGAAGAAATGTCATTGTTTGACAGTTCTGTGATGCTGTCAAACACTGACATTCTGTGTAGTTTGATGAGGCCTTGTGTTCAGGACTCATCAAACCTTTCAACTTTGCAGAAATCACCTGGCTGTTGGTTCGGAGGATCCAACAGACAGTCTGTGAAATCTACAATGGAGATGTCGGGACTCCGGCTCCACAGCGGCTGAAGGCTGTAGGCAGAAACAAAGGTAAGTGAACATTTTATAAGACTTAACACTCACCTTACATACTTACCACTCCACACTTGCACCCATCACTCACCTCTACATCGCACTTTCAGACCCCTCCGACCCCCTCCGACCTCCTTCTGGTCTCCTGCACCCTGGCGGGGTTTCCCGAGGTTGGGAAGCCTGCACTTCGGAGCTAAAAATGGGGATCATCCTATTTTCTGCCTGTTAACTACCTGTTAACAGGCAGTTAATAGGCTTTAATCCCTTTCCCGCATCGAGGAGATGGGACCCGGGGCAGGACGGCTTCCTGCCTCCTGGCAAGAGGGCACGGAGGCGGGTTGGGGGTGAATTTGTCCCCATATTCTGCAACTTTACCGGCAGTCCTGCCTTCTCGGGGCTGAGAAAATCCAGCCCTTTGTGTCCTCCTCACAGCTTACTGTCCCACCTAGCTTTGTAACATCAGCAAACTTGGGTACATTACACTCAGTCCCTTCATCTAAGTCATTAATATAGATTGTAAATAGCTGAGGCCCCAACACTGATCCTTGCGGCACCCCAATAGTTACAGCCTGCCAACCTGAAAAAGATCCGTTTATCCCTACTCTCTGTTTTCTGTCCGAAAACCAATCCTCTATCCATGCTACGATATTACCCCCAACCCCATGAGCCCTTATCTTGTGTAATAACCTTTTATGTGGCACCTAATCGAATGCCTTTTGGAAATCCAAATATACTACATCCACTGATTCCACTTCATCTACCCTGCTAGTTACATCCTCAAAAAACTCTAATAAATTTGTTAAACACGATTTCTCTTTCATAAATCCGTGTTGATTCTGCCCAATCATATTATTTTCTAAGTGCCCTGTTACCACTTCCTTAATAATGGATTCCAGCATTTTCCCGACAACTGATGTCAGACTAACTGGCTTGTAGTTCCGTGTTTTCTCTCCCCCTCCTTTCTTGAATAGCAGCCGTACAAAATTGGCTTTATTTAAGTTTAAGATTCTAGCTCAGGGCTTATGTATTTCACTCTCAAACCCAATGTAAAATTCTATCATATTTTGATCACTCTTCCCCAGAGGATCCTTCACTATGAGATTACTAATTAACCTGTTTCATTACACAATGCAAGATCTAAAATAGCCTGTTCGCTGTTTGGTTCTACGACGTATTGTTCCAGGAAACTGTTTCGAATGCAGTTCATGAACTTGTTCTCCAGACTACCTTTGCCAATTTGATTTGCCCAGACTATATGAAGATTGCCGTCCCCCAGATGGTAAGGGTTTGATTGAGCAACACACGCCCAGTATGATGGCAATTGAGTCATTATAGAGGAAGTACTATTCAGCATCTCGAATTATGCACATCAGTATATATATTTATTTTTAAAATACACTATCTTAATTTCATATTTAATTAGCTTTAAGAATGAATTCCCTATTAGCCTTTCCCAGAACCATGACATGGTGTCAGCCATGGCTCAGTGGGTAGCACTCGCGCCTCTGAGTCAGAAGGTTGTGAGTTCAAGCCTCTCTGCAGAGACTTGAGCACAAAATCTTGGCTGACACTCCAATACAGTACTGAGGGAGTGCTGCACTGTCAGAGGGGCAGTACTGAGGGAACACTGCACTGTCGGAGGGGCAGTACTGAGGGAGCGCTGCACTGTCGGAGGGTCAATACCGAGGGAGCGCTGCACTGTCAGAGAGGCAGTACTGAGGGAGTGCTGCACTGTCGGAGGGCCAGTACTGAGGGAGCACTGCACTGTCGGAGGGGCAGTACTGAGGGAGCGCTGCACTGTCGGAGGGCTAGTACGGATAGACTGTTGTGTTGTCAGGGGGGCAGTACTAAGGGAGTGCATATGAGACATTAAACTGAGGTCCCGTCTGCCCCCTCAGATGGATGTAAAAGCTCCCATGCCACTGTGTTGAAGAAGAGCCGGGGAGATCTCCTGGCCAATATTTATCCCTCAACCAGCATCACTAAAACAGATGATCTGGTAATTTATCTCATTGCTGTTTGAGGGATCTTTTTGTGCACAAATTGGCTGCTGCGTTTCCTACATTACAACAGTGCCTACAATTCAAAAGTACTTCATTGGCTGTAAAGCGCTGTGGGACGTCCCGAGGTTATGAAAGGCGCTATAGAAATGCAATTCTTTCTTGTTTTTACTATTGTCTGAAATTTGGACAATTATTTCTGTGATTTCAGTGAAGTCCATTTTACATTAACATCTGAGTGAGCAAATGTGAAGAGTTCCACACAGATGTTTGATTGCCACCAGTGAGTGGCATGCTGTGTGTGACAATGATTAACTGCCATCTGATCATAGTCCAAACCTAAGACACATTCAGGGTCAAAGTGTCGGAGAATTTTGAAATGTAAGCTGTTTTAAATGTCAAACAAAATACATTTCAGCTAATTGTCACCTACTTATGAACTTGTAATTGCAGTTAAAGGTACACAATTTTTATATTGGATGTGCACTCTGATTCTGCATTAGCAATGTTTCCAAGCAGACTTCACCATCAAAAATGATTAATTTGTTCAGAAAGTTTCTAAATGAACTGAATTATAGATGAGTTTAAACGATTAACAATAACGTGGCCGCTCAATTTCACCGATTTATACTCTGTGATACTATTGTTCTCACTATAGAGGTTGAGGAACATAGAAACAGCAGTAGGCTATTTAGCCCCTCGAGCCTGTTCCACCATTCAATGAGATCACGGCTGATCTGTGACCTAACTCCATATAGTATGAAAGAAATTAGTATTAGTAAAAAAATAGTACTGGAGAAATTAATGGGACTGAAAGGCGATAAATCCCCTGGATCTGATGGCCTACATCCTATGGTTTTAAAAGAGGTGGCTATAGAGACAGTGGATGCATTGGTTGTCATTTTCCAAAATTCCATAGATTCTGGAACGGTTCCCGCGGATTGGAAGGTAGCAAATGTAACCCCACTATTTAAGAAAGGAGGGAGAGAGAAAATGGGGAACGACAGACCAGTTAGCCTGACATCAGTAATAGAACATAGAAACATAGAAAAAATAGGAGCAGGAGTCGGCCATTCGGCCCTTTGAGCCTGCTCCGCCATTCAATATGATCATGGCTGATCCTCTATCTCAATACCATATTCTCGTTCTCTCCCCATACCCCTTGACGCCTTTTGCCTCTAGAAATCTATCTATCTCCTTCTTAAATATATTCAGTGACTTGGCCTCCACAGCCTTCTGTGGTAGAGAATTCCACAAGTTCACCACCCTCTGAGTGAAGAAATTTCTCCTCATCTCAGTCCTAAGTGTCCTAACCCATATCCTGAGACTGTGACCCCTCGTTCTAGAGCCCCCAGCTAGGGGAAACATCCTCCCTGCATTCAGTCTGTCTAGCCCTGTCAGAATTTTATATGTTTCAATGAGATCCCCTCTCATTCTTCTAAACTCTAGTGAATACAGGCCTAGTTGACCCAATCTCTCCTCATACGACAGTCCTGCCATCCCAGGAATCAGTCTGGTGAACCTTCGCTGCACTCCCTCTATGGCAAGTATATCCTTTCTTAGGTAAGGAGACCAAAACTGCACACAGTACTCCAGGTGTGGTCTCACCAAGGCCCTGTATAACTGTAGTAAGGCATCCTTGCTCCTGTACTCAAATCCTCTTGCAATGAAGGCCAACATACCATTTGCCTTCCTAATTGCTTGCTGCACCTGTATGTTTGCTTTCAGTGACTGGTGTACAAGGACACCCAGGTCCCTTTGTACATCAACATTTCCCAATCTATCACAATTTAAATAGTACTCTGCCTTTCTGTTTTTCCTACCGAAGTGGATAACTTCACATTTATCCACGTTATACTGCATCTGCCATGTATTTGCTCACTCACTCAACTTGTCTAAATCGCCTTGAAGCCTCTTTGCATCCTCCTCACAACTCACAATCCCACCTAGTTTCGTGTCATCAGCAAACTTGGAAATATTACATTTGATTCCCTCATCCAAATCATTGATATATATTGTGAATAGCTGGGGCCCAAGCAATGATCCCTGTGGTACCCCACTAGTCACCGCCTGCCACCCCGAAAAAGACCCATTTATTCCTACTCTCTGTTTCCTGTCTGTTAACCAATTTTCAATCCATGCCAGTATATTACCCCCAATCCCATGTGCTTTAATTTTGCACACTAACCTCTTATGTGGGACTTTATCAAAGGCCTTCTGAAAATCCAAATACACCATATCCACTGGTTCTCCCTTATCTATTCTACCAGTTACATCCTCAAAAAACTCCCGTAGGTTTGTCAAACACGATTTACTTTTCATAAATCTATGTTGACTTTGCCTAATCCCGGTGATATTTTCCCAGTGTCCTGTTATCACATCCTTTATAATAGACTCTAGCATTTTCCCTACTACTGATGTTAGGCTAACCAGTCTGTAGTTCCCTGTTTTCCTCTCCCTCCTTTTTTAAATAGTGGGGTTACATTTTCCACCCTCCAATCTGCAGGAACTGTTCCATAATCTATAGAATTTTGGATGACAACCAATGCATCCACTATTTCCATGGCTATCTCTTTTAGTACTCTGGGATGCAGATTATCAGGCCGTGGGGATTTATTGGCTTTCAGTCAAATTAATTTCTCCAGCACTAGTAGTAGGGAAAATTCTAGAATCTTTTATTCAGGACGTGATAACAGGGCACTTAGAAAATAATAATAGGATTGGGCAGAGTCAACACGGATTTATGAAAGGGAAATCGTGTTTGACGAATTTGTTGGAGTTTTTGAGGTTGTAACTAGCAGAATAGATAAGGGGGAACCAGTGGATGTGGTGTATTTGGATTTTCAGAAGGCATTCGATAAGGTGCCACCAAGAGGTTATTAAACAAAATGAGGGCTCATGGGATTGGGGGTAATATACTAGCATGGATTGAGGATTGGTTAACGAACAGAAAACAGAGAGTAGGAATAAACGGGTCAATTTCGGGTTGGCAGGCTGTAACTAGTGGGGTACCGCAAGAATCAGTGCTTGGGCCCCAGCTATTCACAATCTACATCAATGATTTGGATGAGGGAACAAAATGTAATATAGCCAAGTTTGCTGATGATACAAAGCTAGGTGGGAATGTAAGTTGTGAGGAGGATGCAAGGAGGCTTCAAGGGGATAAAGACAGGCTAAGTGAGTGGGCAAGAACAAGGGAAATGGAATATAATGTGGAGAAATGTGAAGTTATCCACTTTGGTAGCAAAAATAGAAAAGCAGAGTATTTTTTAAATGGTGAGAGATTGGGAAATGTTGGTGTTCAGAGGGACCTGAGTGTCCTTGTACATGAATCACTGAAAGTTAACATGCAGGTACAGCAAGCAGTTAGGAAAGCAAATGGTATGTTAGCCTTTATTATAAGAGGATTTGAGTATAAGAGTAAAGACATCTTACTGCAATTATATCTCTCTCTCTCACTCTCTCTTAGGCAGTCACTCGGAACCGAGGATGACTTGCTTCCACGCTAAAAATGAGTTCTCAGGTGACTGATGAGTCCAATGCGGGAGCTACAGTCTCTGTCACAGGTGGGGCAGACGGCGGTTGAAGGGGCAGGTGGGTGGGGTGCTTGGGTTGACGTGCGCTCCTTCTGCTGTTTGCGCTTGGCTTCCGCTTGCTCCCGGTGAAGAGACTCAAGGTGTTCGGCGCCTTCCCGGATGCTTCTCCTCGACTTTGAGCAGTCTTGGGCCAGGGATTTCCAGGTGTCGGAAGGGATGTTGCAGTTTTTCAACGAGGCTTTGAGGGTGTCCTTGAAGCATTTCCTCTGCCCACCTGGGGCTCTCCTGCCGTGTCGGAGCTCCAAGTAGAGCGCTTGTTTTGGGAATCTCATATCGGGCATGTGGACGATGTGGCCCATCCATCGGAGCTGATCGAGCGTGATCAAAGCTTCGATGCTGGGGATGTTGGCCTGAGCGAGAACACTGACGTTGGTGCGCCTATCCTGCCAATGGATTTGTAGGATCTTGCGGAGGTAACGTTGGTGGTGCCTCTCCAGTGCTTTGAGGTGCCTGCTGTACATGTTCCAGGTCTCTGAAGCATACAGGAGGGCGGGAATCACTATTGCTCTGTAGACCATGACCTTGGTGCCGGGTTTGAGGTCCTGGTCTTCAAACATTCTCTTCTTCAGGCGACCAAAGGCTGCACTGGCACACTGAAGGCGGTGTTGGACTTCATCATTGACATCTGCCCTTGTTGACAGTAGGCTCCCGAGGTATGGAAAGTGGTCCACGTTGTCCAAGGCCTCGTCGTGAATTTTGATAATCAGGGGGTAGTACTGTGTGGCGGGGGCAGGTTGGTAGAGGACCTTTGTCTTATGGATGTTTAGTGTAAGGCCTATGCTCTTGTATGCTTCGGTGAAGGTGTTGACGATGGTTTGGAGTTCGACCTCCGAGTGTGCGCAGACATAAATGTCGTCTGCATACTGTAATTCGATGACAGAGGATGGGACAACCTTGGATCTGGACTGGAGGCGACGGAGGTTGAACAGTTTCCCGTTTGTTCTGTAAATTAGCTCCACTCCAGCGGGGAGCTTACTGAGGGTGAGATGGAGCATTGCAGCCAGGAAGATCGAGAAGAGCGTTGGTGCGATGACACAGCCTTGATTGTCCCCGGTCCGTATGTGAATTGGGTCTGTGGTGGATCCGTTGGTCAGGATCACGGCTTGCATGTCGTCGTGAAGCAGGCGGAGGATGGTGACAAACTTTTGGGGGCAGCCAAATTTGAGGAGGACACTCCATAATCCCTCATGCTTGACGGTGTCGAAGGCCTTTGTGAGGTCAAAGGAGGCCATGTACAGCAGTTGGTGCTGTTCCCTGCATTTCTCTTGTATTTGACGCGCAGTGAAGATCATGTCGATTGTGACACTTAGTGGGCGGAATCCGCATTGCGACTCTGGGAGGAGCTCTTCAGCCACTGGGAGAAGACAATTGAGGAGGATTCTTGCGATGACTTTCCCTGTGGCAGACAGCAGGGAAACTCCTCTGTAATTACTGCAATTGGACTTGTCACCTTTCTTGTAGATGGTCACGATTACGGCGTCTCTGAGATCCCCTGGCATGCTCTCCTCCTTCTAAATAAGAGAAATGAGTTCATGTATTCGCGCCAATAGTGCTTCTCCGCCATGTTTTACCACCTCGGTGGGGATTCCATCTGCTCCTGAGGCCTTGTTGTTCTTCAGTTGTCGGATGGCCTTTTCGACCTCATGCCGGGCTGGGGTTGTGCTGAGGTGGTGGCGGGTAGCATGCTGTGGGATGGAGTTGAGGACACTCGCGTCAAAGACAGAGTCTCGGTTAAGGAGGTCTTCGAAGTGCTCCTTCCAGCGGGCATTGACCGCCTCTCTGTCCTTGATGAGTACCTCTCCGTTCTTGGCCCGCAGTGGGGTAGGACCTTGGGTGCTTGGGCCGCAGGTGGTCATGACTGCGCTAAAGAATCCACGCACGTCGTGGTTGTCAGCTAGCTGCTGGATCTCCTGCGCTTTCTCCACCCACCATCTGCTCTTTAGATCGCGAGTTTTTTGTTGGAACTCAGCCTTCAGGCATCTGTAGAGCTGCTTTCTTGCTCTCGAGTTCCAGATCAGGAATGCCTTGCACTTGCGGCTTATTAGCTCCTGGATCTCCTGGTCGTTCTCGTCGAACCAGTCTTGGTGTTTCCTGGTCGAGTGACGGAGCGTCTCTTCACAGGTGCTGATTATGGAGGCCTTGAGTGCAGACCAGGCGCTGTGGACACTCTGTGTCTCTGAATCACTGGGAGTCGTCAGGTTGGTTGTGAGGCGCAGGCTGAATAGGACTTTCTTAGCAGGGTCTTTGAGTGTCCAGCGTTGATTTTCCTGTGTCATTGTTTCTGTTGCTGCCGCTGTTTTGGGGCTACATTGATGGAGATGACAGAGCGGATTAGGTGGTGGTCTGTCCAGCAGTCATCCGCTCCTGTCATGGCGCGGGTGATGCGGACGTCCTTGCGGTCCCTCACTCGGATGATGATGTAGTCCAGCAGATGCCAGTGCTTGGAGCGGGGGTGTTGCCATGAAGCCTTGTACTTGTCTCTCTGATGAAACAAGGTGTTGGTTATGACAAGGCCATGTTCTAAGCATTTCGTCAGGAGGAGGGCAGCAGTCATCCGCTCCTGTCATGGCGCGGGTGATGCGGACGTCCTTGCGGTCCCTCACTCGGATGATGATGTAGTCCAGCAGATGCCAGTGCTTGGAGCGGGGGTGTTGCCATGAAGCCTTGTACTTGTCTCTCTGATGAAACAAGGTGTTGGTTATGACAAGGCCATGTTCTAAGCATTTCGTCAGGAGGAGGGTACCGTTGGAGTTGGCTTTCCCTACCCCCTCTCTCTGCCGATCACACCTCCCCAGAGGTCTGTGTCCTTTCCAACTCTGGCGTTAAAGTCGCCAAGGAGGATCAGCTTGTCACCCGTTGGGTCTCGGGACAGGGATTGTTCGAGACTGGAGTAGAATTCCTCTTTGGTCTCGTATGTGGCTTCCAGTGTTGGGGCATACGCACTGATGACCATAGCACACTGGTTCCGGGCTAGGGTGAGCTGAAGAGTCATGAGGCATTCGTTTATTCTGAAAGGGGAGTCTCTGAGATGTCCAACTAGCTCATTTTTTAAGGCAAAGCCTACCCCATGGAGGCGGCGTTCTTCTTCAGGTTTGCCTTTCCAGAGGAAGGTGTAACCACTGCCTTGCCCCTTGAGCTGGCCTTCCCCTGCCCGCTGGGTCTCACTTAGGGTGGCGATGTCAATGTCGAAACGTCTGAGCTCCTGGGCAACGATAGCAGTACGGCATTCCGGTCTGTCGCTGTTGGGGTTGTCCATGAGGGTCCTGATGTTCCAGGTCTCGAAATTCCTTTTAAAGGATGGAAGATGCCTGTGTGTGAATTCTTTTATCGTGGGGTGGCCGTTGCACATCAGCTACCACACAGGCTTGACAGAGCAAGGTCTTGGTCCAATGGCAAGGGGATCCAAGACGATTGGAGACCAGGCTCTGCTACATCGGCCTAGCACACACACAGAAACCTACTCCTACTGTCCTCCTCCCTCTTTCCCGCAGGTCCTCACTGCCTGGGTTTCATAGGATGCAGTGTGACCCTCCCGACCTCGCTTGAAGGGATAATTACAAGTCCTAGCCCTTTTCGGGCTACCCTAGATCAGGCGTATTCCCCAGATGTTCACCTTCAACTAAAGTTAGCGGTAGCCGAATCCTAGAGACGCTTAATTGGGTCTAAAGGTTCAGACTATCTCTCCCTAAAGGAAAGGAATGACTTGAAGATGTTACCGTCCTCCGGATAGCACTTTTAACAAGTTTAACTAGACTGTAACCTTCCGGATATTATGAGGATCCGGAAAACCCCCCAGAATTCTGCAACTCCTCTCAAAGGAGTGTACAGAAATTGAGTTCGCGAGATTGATACAGAAATACTCTGTGAGACAATTCTAAAATTATATAGATTTATTAAAGAACCGACATTCAGCTAACTGCTTTTGATTTCAATCGCAACTTTAACAGTCCAAAATACAAATAGTTTACATTTCTTATCAGAGATCCTTATTCTCAAATCTTAACTTGGTTACATTTCCACATTTCTACTTATTTCTTAATCGAGAATATCCACCAAAATCAAATACCTTGATTACCCGAGATTCAAAGAGTTGTAGGCCTACAGAGTGGTTCTGAAGGCGAGAATCGCTTGCCTTTCCAGCGACTTCTGACTTTTCATCTGAAAAGCTCTATTTTTATACCTCTTTTTAGTGGTTTATTCTTTGAAGTTTTCTGCTGATGTAAGCTAATTGTCTCTAGTGATACAAAGAAGTTGGCTTCTTTTTATTGTTACTGTTAATTCAGCTGTTAGCTTGCAGAATTCTGTCTCTACCATTAGGTGTTTCAAAACCTATCATAAAATGGCTATTACAGATTTATCTCTTTGATGCCATTTTTATCGAAGGTCTTCCATTCAATTTCTAAATCACCTCTGCTGTTTGTAACACAGACTCCTGTCTCCTTGTGTTCCAAGTTTAACACATAAACAATGTGATTGCTTGGTGCATCTATTGATGTAATATCTACAAAGTCTTCTGTAGGTACTTTTTACAATATGTAATTCCAAACCACTTCAACCAGGGTGTTTACTTGTTTTCTTAGCTATTTCAATTGGTTGCATATTTAATCATGTTTCCTGTCTTATTTGATGTTACTTTTACAAAGGCACACGGTTTTTTAATATTCTGTGTTCCTGTTCGAAGTGTTGGTTTCCAACACTTTACTTGGACATTACTATTGTGTTGGTTCCAAACTGTTGACATCTTGGAAGCAAGACTTTATTTTTTCAATAGGGCCTTTGTCTTTGTATTTACAAACCAAATCCCATTTCAAAGCTTGTTTGGTGTTTACAGCTTTTGTTATCAACTGTTCTTATCTCAAAAGCCTGTATTGTGTTTGCAGCCTGTGTCGCCAAGGCTTTTAGATTTTTAAACCCAGTTTTCATATTTTAATAAAGTCAAAATTCCGTTCATAGGATGCTGTATCTCTTGGAATATGGCTATTCCATTACACCCCCCTCTTGACCAAAAGATGATCTTAAAACATTAGGGCAGAGTTTGGTCAATGATACAAATCAGGTTACAAGAGCATATTAAGTTCACGCGATGCACAATCATGTGCTACATGAAAATTCCTTTTAAGTCATCCTAGGACAATGTTTTGCCTTATTTTAAATTGAACACAATTTAAAAGGATGATAAGTACATAGTCATGCATTTAGCGAAACAACATGTACTTAAAATGTCCAATCGGCAGATGTACGTTCCGTAGAGGTGAGTTATCCGTACGAGTCAAGGAGACGTCATTTGAAACTAGTTGAAGCTTGACACGCTGTTCCTTCAATCCGGCGTGTGGACAGATGCTTGTATTCGTAAAGGCCTTGCCAGGTGCTCAGTTGATTCCTTCTTCATCCGCGATGTCTTCCTCCTTCGTTAAAGTAACTCGTCGATCTTTCCTTGTTTCGGTTGTTGCTTTTTGCAAATCCAAATCCTGATGCGTTGCCAAGCAACGTGTAGAAGAGCCGATGACACCTTCTGACTTCCCATTGTCAGTAATTCGATCGCATCCATTTCCTGTGTCGTGCTCCAAGCTGGGTCTTAAAAGACAGTATACGACTGCACCTTGTATTGTTTCTCCTTTTCGGTATCCCGCAGGACATCTTTTGATATTGTCTATGGAGACAGTTTTAAGAATATGCTTGCTATTCAGCTGGTTAATATGTATTTGAACTGTTCTTTCGTTAATAACAATGTATTTGAACAGGTTTTTTTCACTTCGGTCTTAAACCAGGATTTTGCTCGAACTTCTTTTCCTGTCCCCATTCTCCTACTATGGGTTGCTATGCTTTATTCGTCAATTTTTTCTGCCTATTTGCCTCCCTTATCCTCTGATCAATTCGATGAATCTGCTCTGTTACTTTTTTTTTAACTGTCGCTGTCGGGTCAAGAACTCAAAGTGTGTAGAGGCAATAAAAGAACTATGGGTAAGCGGTGTATGCATTTCAACCGCATACATCAGATAATATGGAGTTTTAGGGGACACTATCCCTGATGCAGATGCGGGCACATTATTGAGTGATAGCTGTACCTCCGTAATGATGGTGGTCCACTTATTCCACTCAACAGTTTGACCAATAGCTTTATTACTTCCCGGTTTTTACGTTCCACCAGCCCCGCTGATTGCGGATGATGTGGCGTGCTGTGCTCTAAGCCAATCCCCTTTGTTCACAGTAGTCTTTGAAGACCTTGGATACAAAGGCTCCGCCTTTAACGGAGTGTAAGATTTTGGGTGCACCAGCTACAGTAATTATATCAGAAATAGCCCTGGCAAGTGCGTTTTCCGAAACAGTTTTTGTGGGGACCAGCCAGCAGAAGGAAGTGCATCCATTCACACAAACGAGAACATGTCTATATCCCAAAGATGGGGAAAATGGTCCAATAAAGTCAAAAAAGAATTTTCCCATTGGCTCATCAGCTTTCACAGGAGCCAATGGTGGTGGCTTAATTTAGTGATGACTTACTGGTCAAATAGCATGGCTCACAATTTGCCACATATGTTTTACAGGCTCTAAGCATGCCTGGCCACCAATATAAAGGGGGTCAATTTGCAGAATGTTGTTCTGGCACTACAATGTGCTTGACTTATGCCCTTGTGAGCTTCTTTTACAAGCTGTTCTCGTTTGTGGCTCGGGGGTACTTCTCGGTTTCCCTTGGGCAACTTAACTAGTACAAAACCCGTAGGGGTTTCCGAGTAAAAGTACTTTGGTGGATATTCTGGTGGATTCTCTGTTATCGGGTCTAATAGCTCAATCAGTTCCTCATCCTGATTAGCTGCCCGTTCTGCCCTAGTGATTACACTAACATTGGCAGGCCCCTCTCGAGGGGGTGTCATGCAGACCGAACTTTTCGCTTGTTCGTCAGCAAGGCTGTTTCCTTTTGAGTGTACTGTCCCAGTGGTATGCCCGTTTACATGACTCACCTGACAATTCTGTTTCTCCATCCTTGAACAGAGAATTTCTTCCCACAATGTGGGTTTAATAAAGTCTGTCTTCTCTAAAGCACACCGTAATGCTGCAGCTTCAGCATATTGTGCTGTCTTATGGCCAAGGGGTTTAGACAGAAATTCTTCTGTATAAAAAGAATAGGAATCTCAAAGTCCCTACTACTATCCCCATCCCAGCTGAGGATTGTTGGGATGTCTCTTTTTTAATTGTCATTGGCGTTCCATCACAGTAAATAACTTGATGGTATTCTGTAAGTGGTCTCATAGGTATTTGTCTGATTCCCTCCTCCGTATCATCATCCTCCATGATGGGGAGATGCTCTATCTTTCCACATTGATTTGGATGGTGTTATAGATAAGGGTAATATTTTTCAATGAGTTGCTCGAGGAGGTCTTTGCCTCCCCCCTTTAGGCAAGTTCGATCAAGCTGTGTTCGAACATGTTTTTCCCTGTCATCCTGGTCTGTGGATGCTTTTACAGGTTTGGTTGAAATTTTAAGGTAATGTTTCATGTCTATTTGTCCTATAATGAGGGAACAGGCCAATTGTGGTACCAGTCCTACATCTAGGGTCACCGTGATTCCATATATAGTAATAGGTATTTTGTAAAAATTTAATTATTTTGGTTTTGTCTTGTGTGAATCCCCCAAATGGTCTTTTACAAATTGGGCTTCCCAAATCTGTCCAGTTAGTTTTTATAATTGCAGGATCTATTACAGTGTAATCAGCTCCCGTATCAAACAAGGCCTTCACTTGTGTGCTTGTGGGCAAGGTTGCCTAGGCATAGGGGAATTCAAGAGGCCCTGGCTGGGTGCCAGGTCTTCAATCCTGGGATTGTTCATCCTCAGGATCCTGAGTTTCATTTGCTGCTTTGTCTTTAATTATTTTAACTGAATTTTTCCCCCCATGACTTCAATGAGACAGAGACTGTCTAAAGTAAACTGGGCAAATCTGTTAATGGGTAAAATGACAGAAGATCAGTGGGAGGTGTTCAAAAAAGAATTTAAGGTGATACAGAACCAGTTTATACGCCTGAGGGACAAGAGCTCTACTTTCCAAAAAAAAGCCATGGACAACTAAAGAAGTAAGGGACAGCCTAAAACTAAAAGAAAAAGCATACAAAAATGCAAAAAAACTAGCACAGATCCTGGCGAATGGGAAAGATACAAAGGGTCACAAAACTGATAGCAAGAGCTACAAAAAGGGAGTATGAAAAGAAACTTGCAAAGGATATCAATATCAACACAAAAAATTTACAATTATATTAGGAAAAAGAGGGTGGTCAGGAGCAATGTTGGCCCCTTAAAAACTGAAAGAGGTGATATTGTCAATAAGAAAATGGCAAATAATTACTTTGCGTCAGTATTTACAGTAGAGGATGAGGATAGCATGCTGGACATCCCAAGGAAACTAATATTGGATCAGGGACGGGGGCTCACCAAAATTAATGTAAGCAAAATAACAATAATGAAGAAAATAATGGCACTAAAGAATGACAAATCCCCAGGACCAGATGGTTTTCATCCCAGAGTTTTAAAGGAAGTAGGTGAGCACATTGCAGATGCCCTAACTATAATCTTCCAAAGTTCTCTCGATTCGTGAACCGTTCCTTTAGATTGGAAAATTGCACTTTGGACCTAAAAAGGATAGATCAGAGACTTTCTATCCCATCTTTCTGGGGAGAAATCTTTCTCGTATTGTGGGCGAGTTGGGGGTGTAAACCTTCTGGAATACCCTCTTGGGGGTCCCGAGCCACGAGTTTGTGTCTGGGCGGGGTGGACTTGAGACTTGGGTCTATACAGTCCTTCTTTCTGAGTACCAAAGGCACCTTCTCCGGTTTTTTTAATCCCTAGTTTCTGATCTCATTATAGGTTTAGTTTGGGGTAGACCTAAGAGGTCATGATTTAATTGGATAATGTGATTGACATTATCCCATCTTTGTTGGTTATCTCGATAATCGTTTAGAGCACCCTCACAGGCAAGTTTGAGGGCTGTATTTTGGTATTGATTGGCCAGGCAACCATGGACAATGTCCCAGTTATCCTGTGTAAGTGCTTTGCCTAATCTGTAGGCAGCTACCAGCCCTTTAGTTGTGGCTATATTAGTGAGTATTTCCTTGATGGAACCCATTACATGCCCTCCCTGAGTTGCCGTGAGAACATAAGCGTATATTTGAATCCAGTTGTTACACTGGTTTAATGGGGGAATTAAGTCTGAACTTAGTATCATTTGTAGTAGTTGCCTCAGGTGTTGGGCATTCCAATCTTGGCAACAGGTTTCCAATTTATCAAGGTTAGTTAGAATCCAGCAGGTTTTTTCCTGGCTGGTGTTTCCCGGTCTACCACACATCGTGTAGATAGAACTCAGGTTTACTTGACCTAGGGGCGCAATTTGTGGTTGCTGGGGTTGGTTTACTGGACCATTAATCATTGCGGCTCCAGCATTTAGATAAGAGTGAGCTAGTGCCTGTCGGCATTGATTATAATGAATTCTAAGCTGTCTATACTTTTCTCGAAGATTGTTGTCATTTATTTCATCAGGAGTTTGCCACCTTAACCGGAATCCATGGCCCCCAGGAGCATAGGCTGCTCCGGGTCCTGCTATTCGGCCATGGTTGCCACCACCTTGTTGGGCACTGTTCATTAGGCCTCCCAATTGTGCAGGTGTGCACCTTATCATTAAGGAATTTATTGGATCTGGAGTATTTGTTTGATTATCCCACAGGATATTCTGTATCCCCTGGTTCTGGGGATCAGCATTAATCGTGCCATGAGTTCTAACGGCTCCTTCGGCATCAAAACCTTCTATTTCAAAAATTATCACTTGGTTTTGTGGAGGTATAGGGTTAGGATTATTTCCCCTAATAAAGCAATTGTTTAAATTTTCTAATAAAAAGACTTGGCCAATTCCGACAGGGTTTGCCATTTCGTCAGGACCTAACCTCGGTTAGGGTTTAATATGAACTTTATAAGAAATTTCTAGACCTCACTGGTATATTGAGGGAGTTTTGATTTAAGTTCTACAAGGCCTGATCAGGGACTTGTCGTCTCTAGAAACTTAAATCTGGGTCTTAGTACCACTGTCAGTAAACACTCCTTCTATAATTAACAATCTACAAGATGGATATAGATATAAATATAAGTATAGGTTCTGTATCAACTCGTTAACACACACGTTGGGTGCCAACTGAAGTGATAATTACAAGTCCTAGCCCTTTTCGGGCTACCCCAGATCAGGCGTATTCCCCAGACGTTCACCTTCAACTAAAGTTAGCGGTAGCCGAATCCTAGCGACGCTTAATTGGGTCTAAAGGTTCAAACTATCTCTCCCTAAATGAAAGGAATGGCCTGAAGATGTTACCATCCTCCGGATAGCACTTTTAACAAGTTTAACTAGACTGTAACCTTCCGGATATTATGAGGGTCCGGAAAACCCCCCAGAATTCTGCAACTCCTCTCAAAGGAGTGTACAGAAATTGAGTTCACGAGATTGATACAGAAATACTCTGTGAGACAATTCTAAAATTATATACGATAGCAAAATACTGCGGATGCTGGAAATCCGAAATAACAACAGAAAACGCTGGAAAAACTCAGCAGGCCAGGCAGCATCCGTGGAGAGAGAAAGAGAGTTAACGTTTCAGGTCGATGACCTTTCATCAGAACTGATGAAAGGTCATCGACCTGAAACGTTAACTCTCTTTCTCTCTCCACGGATGCTGCCTGGCCTGCTGAGTTTTTCCAGCGTTTTCTGTTGTTATTTCTAAAATTATATAGATTTATTAAAGAACCGACATTCAGCTAACTGCTTTTGATTTCAATCGCAACTTTAACAGTCCAAAATACAAATAGCTTACATTTCTTATCAGAGATCCTTATTCTCAAATCTTAACTTGGTTACATTTCCACACTTCTACTTATTTCTTAATCGAGAATATCCACCAAAATCAAATACCTTGATTACCCGAGACTCAAAGAGTTGTAGGCCTACAGAGTGGTTCTGAAGGCAAGAATCGCTAGCCTTTCAACCAGGGTGTTCACTTGTTTTCTTAGCTATTTCAATTGGTTGCATATTTAATCATGTTTCCTGTCTTATTTGATGTTACTTTTACAAAGGCACATGGTTTTTTAATATTCTGTGTTCCTGTTCGAAGTGTTGGTTTCCAACACTTTACTTGGACATTGCAAGTTCCAAACTGTAGACATCTTGGAAGCAAGCCTTTACTTTTTCAATAGGGCCTTTGTCTTTGTATTTACAAACCAAATCCCATTTCAAAGCTTGTTTGGTGTTTACAGCTTTTGTTATCAACTGTTCTTATCTCAAAAGCCTGTATTGTGTTTGCAGCCTGTGTCGCCAAGGCTTTTAGATGTTTAAACCCAGTTTTCATATTTTAATAAAGTCAAAATTCCGTTCATAGGATGGTGTATCTCTTGGAATATGGCTATTCCATTACACGCTGTTGGCCCGTGCCGCACCTTCCCTGGGCCCTGACCCCGCTGCTGGTCCACGCTGTGCCACTCCTGGGCCTCGACCACGCTGCTGGGCTCGTCCTTGCTCCCAGGTCCCGACCTCACTCCTGGGCCTTGTCCTCGCTCCTGGACTTCGTTCTCGCTCCTGGGTCCAAAGCTCGCTGCTCCTCCCATCCCTGCTCCTGAGCCTCGTCCTCACTCCCGGGTCCCGACCTCGCTCCTGGGCCTCATCCTTGCTCCTGTGCCTCGTCCTCACTAGCTAGGGCAGACTAGCTAAAAGAGAATGCTGGGCTGAATACATCAACATTTTTGTTCAAAGGTGCAATAGGTGACAAAGGTTCTCATGGTTATCCTGGATTACGTGGACCTCTTAGCAGCTAGGCCCACAGCAGCAGCGGTGCGGACCTAGGAGGAGCGGCAGCGGCAGGGTATAAAAGCGAGCCCTGGGAGCAGGTAGGCCCACAGCAGCGGCGGTGCGGTCCTAGGAGGAGCGGCGGCGGCAGGGTATAAAAGCGAGCCCTGGGAGCAGGTAGGTTTACCAATCTCAGAGTAAAAAGTAATTGAAGTGTGACATCACCAGAAAGCAGGTAAGTGATTGGTTGGTGAGTATTTCTCTCTTTCTCCTTTTTTCCATACTTAAATTCTGTGGTTTATAGTTTCTAGAGTCTCTGTGGTGTAGTGGGGACTGCTGTTAAACAAGGGCCCTTGAGTATATCATTTAATTGAAGTGAAATTGGTGGGATTCATTTAATTTAATTTTAATCAATTAATTAAAGGGTAAATCATGGCAGGAGAGCTCCACCCGTGATATGCTCCTCCTGCTATATGTGGGAAATCGGGGACGCTTCCTGTGTCCCTGACGACCATGTGTGTGGGAAGTGTATCCAGCAGCAGCTACTGATAGACCGCATTGCGGCGCTGGAGCTGCGGATGGATGCATATTGAAGCATTCACGATGCTGAGAACGTCGTGGATAGCACATTTAGCGAGTTGGTCACACCGCAGGTAAAGGGTGTACAGACAGGAAGTGAATGGGTGACCACCAGACAGAGTAAGATGTGCAGGCAGGTAGTGCAGGGGTCCCCTGTGGCCATCCCCCTCTCAAACAGATATACAACTTTGGATACTGTTGGGGGGGATGACTTATCAGGGGAAGGCAACAGCAGCCAACTTCCTGGCACCATGGGTGGCTCTGCTGCACAGGCTGGGAGGATAAAGTGTGGAAGAGCTACAGTGATAGGGGATTCAATTGTAAGGGGAATAGATAGGCGTTTCTGCGGCCGCAAACGAGACTCCAGGATGGTGTGTTGCCTCCCTGGTGCAAGGGTCAAGGACGTCTTGGAGCGGCTACAGAACATTTTGGAGGGGGAGGGCGAACAGCCAGTTGTCGTGGTGCACATAGGCATCAATGATATAGGTAAAAAATGGGATGAGGTCCTAAAAGCAGAATATAGGGAGTTAGGAGGTAAATTAAAAAAATAGGACCTCAAAGGTAGTCATCTCAGGATTGCTACCAGTGCCATGTGCTAGTCAGAGCAGAAATAGGAGGATATTTCAAATGAATACGTAGCTAGAGGAATGGTGCAAGGGGGAGGGATTCAAATTCCTTGGACATTGGAACCGGTTCTGGGGGAGGTGGGACCAGTACAAACGGGACGGTCTGCACCTGGGCAGGGCCAGGACCGATGTCCTAGGGGGAGTGTTTGCTAGTGCTGTTGGGGAGGGTTTAAACTAAAATGGCAGGGGGTTGGGAACCTGAGCAGGGAGACAGAGGAAAGGGAAACAAGGATAAAAGCAAAAGACAGGAAGGAGAAAAACAAAAGTAGAAGGCAAAGAACTCAACGGTTTAAATCAAACATGGTCACAGTAAATAATAATTCATATAGGTCTGAGAGTGTTAAAAAAACAAGCCTGAAGGCTTTGTGTCTTAATGCAAGGAGCATTCGGAACAAGGTGGATGAATTAGCTGCGCAAATAGAGGTAAATGAATACGATTTGATTGGGATTACAGAAACATGGCTCCAGGGTGGCCAAGGCTGGGAACTCAACATCCAAGGTTATTCAATATTTAGGAAAGATAGGCAAAAAAGAATGGGAGGTGGGGTAGCATTGCTGGTTAAAGAGGGGATTAACACAATTGAAAGGAAGGATATTAGCTCTGATGATGCGGAATCTGTATGGGTAGAACTGAGAAATAACAAGGGGCAGAAAACGTTAGTGGGAGTGGTATATAGACCTCCAAACAGTAATACGGAGGTTGGGGACGGCATTAAAAGGGAAATTAGAGAAGCATGCAGTAAGGGCACAGCAGTCATCATGGGTGACTTTAATTTACATATAGATTGGGCTAACCAAATTAGTAAAAATAATGTGGAGGAGGAATTCCTAGAATGTTTATGGGATGGTTTTCTGGAACAATATGTCGAGGAACCAACCAGAGATCAGGCCATCTTAGACTGGGTATTATGTAACGAGAAAGGATTAATTAGCAATCTTGTTGTACGAGGTCCCTTGGGTCAGAGTGATCATAATATGATAGAATTCTTCATTAGGATGGAGAGTGAAGTAGTTGAATCAGAGACTAGGGTCCTGAATTTAAATAAAGGAAACTACGATGGTATGAGGCGCAAATTGGGTAGGATTGATTGGGGAATGTCACTCAAAGGGTTGACAGTGGATAGGCAATGGCAAATATTCAAAGACTGCATGGATGAACTACAGAATTTGTTCATCCCAGTGTGGCATAAGAATAAAACAAAAAGGGTGGCTCAACCGTGGCTAACAAGGGAAATTAGAGATAGCATAAGATCCAAGGTGAGGGCATATAAATTGGCCAGAAAAAGCGGTAACCCTGAGGATTGGGAGCAGTTTAGGATTCAACAAAGGAGGACAAAGGGATTAATTAAGAAGGGGAAAATAGAATATGAAAGTAAGCTTGCAGGGAACATAAAAACTGACTGTAAGAGCTTTTATAGATATGTGAAGAGAAAAAGATTAGTGAAATCAAGTGTAGGTCCCTTGCAGTCAGAAGCGGGGGAAGTTATAATGGGGAACAAAGAAATGGCAGACCAATTAAATGCATATTTTGGTTCTGTCTTCACAAAGGAGGATACAAATAACCTCCCAGAGATGTTGGAGAACATAGGGTCTGATGAAAGGGAGGAACTGAAAGAAATCAGTATTTGCAGGGAAATGGTGTTAGGGAAATTGATAGGATTGAAGGCCGATAAATCCCCAGGGCCTGATAATCTACATCCAAGGGTACTTAAGGAAGTGGCCCTAGAAATAGTAGTTGCATTGCTGATCATCTTCCAACATTCGATGGAATCTGGAACTGTACCCATGGATTGGAGGGTAGCTAATGTTACCCCACTATTCAAAAAGGGTGGTAGAGAGAAAGCGGGGAATTACAGACCGGTAAGCCTGACATCGGTAGTGGGGAAAATGCTAGAGTCCATTATAAAGGATGTAATAGCTGAGCACTTGAAAAACAGTGACAGGATCGGACAAAGTCAACATAGATTTACAAAAGGTAAATCGTGCTTGACTAATCTACTGGAATTTTTTGAGGATGTAACTGGGAAAATAGATAAGGGAGAACCAGTAGATGTGGTGTATTTGGACTTTCAAAAGGCTTTCGATAAGGTCCCGCATAAGAGATTAGCGTGTAAAGTTAAGGCACATGGGATTGGGGGCAAGGTATTGACCTGGATAGAGAACTGGTTGGCGGACAGAAAGCAGAGAGTAGGAATTAATGGGTCTTTTTTCCGAGTGGCAGGCAGTGACTAGTGGGGTACCGCAGGGATCAGTCCTTGGACCCCAGCGATTCACAATATACATTAATGATCTAGATAAGGGAACTAAATGTAATATCTCCAAGTTTGCAGATGACACAAAGCTGGGTGGGCATGTGTGCTGCGAGGAGGATACCGAGAAACTCCAGGATGATTTGGACAGGTTGGGTGAGTGGGCAGAAGCGTGGCAGATGCAATATAACGTGGATAAATGCGAGGTTATCCACTTTGGTGTCAAAAACAAAAAGGCAGACTATTATCTGAATGGCAATAGATTGGGAGAAGGGGAAGTGCAACGAGACCTGGGTGTCCTTGTGCACCAGTCGCTGAAGGTAAGCATGCAGGTGCAGCAGGCGGTGAAGAAGGCAAATGGTATGTTGGCCTTCATAGCGAAAGGGTTTGAGTATAGGAACAGGGATGTCCTGCTGCAGTTGTACAGGGCCTTGGTGAGACCACACCTTGAGTACTGTGTGCAGTTTTGGTCGCCTTATCTGAGGAAGGATGTTCTTGCCATGGAAGGAGTTCAGCGAAGATTCACAAGGCTGATACCTGGGATGGCAGGAATGACATATGAGGAGAGATTGGGTCGATTGGGCTTATACTCACTGGAGTATAGAAGAATGAGAGGGGATCTCATCGAAACATATAAAATTCTGACAGGTCTGGACAAACTAGATGCAGGAAGAATGTTCCCGATGGTCGGAGAGTCCAGAACCAGGGGTCAGAATGTAAGGATAAGGGGTAAGCCATTTAGGACAGAAATGAGGAAGAATTTCTTCACCCAGAGAGTGGTGAACCTGTGGAATTCTCTACCACAGAAGGTAGTTGGGGCCAAGTCATTAAATATATTCAAGAATGAGTTAGATATATTTCTTAAAGCTAAAGGTATCAAGGGATATGGGGAGAAGGCAGGGACAGGGTACTGAGTTTGGATGATCTTCCATGATCTCATCGAATGGCGGAGCAGGCTCGAGGGGCCGAATGGCCTACTCCTGCTCCTATCTTCTATGTTTCTATGTTTCCTCAGGCTCCACCACTTATCTGACGTCACTTTTTCAGATGTAGAATTTTTTCAGATTCTTCCCTGTGTCACAAACAAGCCTCTGTTCACCCACCGCTTCTCCCACCCTTTAAGGCCTCATATAGGGATTATATAGGGCCCTGGTGAGACCACACCTGGAGTATTGTGTACAGTTTTGGTCTCCTTACCTGAGGAATGATATACTTGCCATACAGGGAGTGCAACAAAGGTTCACCAGATTGGTTCCTGGGATGGGGGGATTGTCCTATGAGGAGAGATTGAGTAGACTAGGCCGATATTCTCTAGTGTTTAGAAGAATGAGAGGTGATCTCATTGAAACATACAAAATTCTTACAGGGCTTGACAGGGTAGATGCAGGGAGGATGTTTCCCCTGGCTGGGGAGTCTAGAACTTATAGTCACAGTCTCAGAATAAGGGGTCAGCCATTTAGGACTGAGATGAGGAGAAATTTCTTCACTCAGAGGGTGGTGAATCTTTGGAATTCTCTACCCCAGAGGGCTGTGGAGGCTCAGTCGTTGAGTATATTTAAGACAGAGATCGATAGATTTTTGGATATTAAGGGAATCAAGGGATATGGGGATAGTGCAGGAAAGTGGAGATGAGATAGAAGATCAGCCATGATTTTATTGAATGGTGGAGAAGGCTCAAAGGGCCAAATGATCTACTGCTGCTCCTATTTCTTATGTTCTTATACCGCCTTTGCCCCATATCCCTTAATACCTATGGTTAACAAAAATCTATCAATCCATGATTTAAAATTAACAATTGATCTAGCATCAATTGCCGTTTGTGGAAGAGAGTTCCAAACTTCTACCACCCTTTACGTGTAGAAGTATTTCCTAATTTCACTCCTGAAGGGTCTGGCTCTAATTTTTAGACTATGGCCCCTAGTCCTAGAATCCCCAATCAGCAGAAATAGTTTCTCTCTATCTACCCTATCTGTTCCCCTTAATATCTTGAAAACTTCAATCAAATCACCCCTTAACCTTCTAAATTCTAGGGAATACAACCCTAATTTGTGTAATCACTCCTCGTAATTTAACCCTTGGAGTCCAAGTATCATTCTGGTAAACCTACGCTGCACTCCCTTCAAGGCCAATATATCCTTCCTAAGTCCCAGAACTGCTCACAGAGGTCCAGGTGTGGTCTAACCAGGGCTTTGTGTAGCTGTAGCATAACTTCTACCTCCTTGTATTCTAGTCCTCTAGATATAAAGGCCAGCATTCCATTAGCCTTTTTGATTATTTTCTGTACCTGTTCACGACACTTTAATGTACCTGGACCCCCAAGTCTCTTTGGACCTCCACTATTTCTAGCTTTTCACCATTTAGAAAGTCTCTGATCTATCCTTTTTAGGTCCAAAGCACAATTTTCCAATCTAAAGGAACGGTTCACGAATCGAGAGAACTTTGGAAGATTATAGTTAGGGCATCTGCAATGTGCTCACCTACTTCCTTTAAAACTCTGGGATGAAAACCATCTGGTCCTGGGGATTTGTCATTCTTTAGTGCCATTATTTTCTTCATTATTGTTATTTTGCTTACATTAATTTTGGTGAGCCCCCGTCCCTGATCCAATATTAGTTTCCTTGGGATGTCCAGCATGCTATCCTCATCCTCTACTGTAAATACTGACGCAAAGTAATTATTTGCCATTTTCTTATTGACAATATCACCTCTTTCAGTTTTTAAGGGGCCAACATTGCTCCTGACCACCCTCTTTTTCCTAATATAATTGTAAATTTTTTGTGTTGATATTGATATCCTTTGCAAGTTTCTTTTCATACTCCCTTTTTGTAGCTCTTGCTATCAGTTTTGTGACCCTTTGTATCTTTCCCATTCGCCAGGATCTGTGCTAGTTTTTTTGCATTTTTGTATGCTTTTTCTTTTAGTTTTAGGCTGTCCCTTACTTCTTTAGTTGTCCATGGCTTTTTTTTGGAAAGTAGAGCTCTTGTCCCTCAGGCGTATAAACTGGTTCTGTATCACCTTAAATTCTTTTTTGAACACCTCCCACTGATCTTCTGTCATTTTACCCATTAACAGATTTGCCCAGTTTACTTTAGACAGTCTCTGTCTCATTGAAGTCATGGGGGGAAAAATTCAGTCGCGCCCCATTTGGGGCGCAATTATCGGCCGGGCGCAAAGATTAGCGCCTGGCGCTAATTATCGCCACTGACTGCAAACTTGACTTTTAACGCCCCGGGAGGTGATTGGAGCACTAAATCAGGCGCTGCACACCTGTCTTAAGGCGCAAAGCCCGAGGAGTGAGGCGCTAACTCAGAGCGCGGGCGCAGCGCAAGTGCTGTCAGTTAGCGATGGAACACAGACACACTGGCGCCGGCCAGTTCTTAAAGGGGAGGGTCGATCTTGCTCTCCAGCCACACCCTGCTCATTGGAGCCTTGAATCTCGACCTGGAGAGACCTGTGATTACATTTTCCAGCCAAGGACTATGGAGAGGGTGAGAGAACGAGCTCAGTGCTTCAGCGAGCGGGCCTTGGATGCTCTGGTTGGTGCGGTGGAGCGCAGAAGATCTATACTCTTCCCTGAGAGTGGCAGGAGGCCTTTGCCACGCGAGTACAGAAGAGTGTGGAGGGAGGTGGCTCAGAGCGTCTCCTGCAGGAGCATGGTGCCCAGGACCCATGTACAATGCCGAAAAAAGTTCAACGACCTCACTTGGGTCGTCAGGGTGAGTGGCTTTTTTTCAATACCTCTCCATCTCTCCATCTCAACCTCACTCTATGGCCAGAGGGTCTTAAAACCCCAATTAACAACACTCATCCAACACCTATGGCCCTTTCATGAAACACACACACACATTCCACACTTTGCATACAGTAAGGGCTATTCACCTATGGGAGGCACATCAGGCAAGACCATGGCTGTATATTTACTCAGACGCCGTCCTTTTTCTTGCAGGCCAAGCTATCTCATAATAGGAGACAGCAGCAACGGACGGGTGGAGGGCGGCCTCAGCTGCAACCCCTCAGCGATCTTGAGGAGCGCGTCCACAGGATTGTGGCAAGCCGGGTGATCGGTCCCGTCGCCACTGGAGACGCCGACCCCGTTCTGGACAGCAATGGTAAGGTCATCACCTTTTTGTCCTCTGTCCTTCCACTTGTCCCTCACAACACCAGCCTTTGACACTTTCAATCCAGCTTACTAAATCGCTGCACTTATTCCTCCCTTACTGCCACCCTGTCCTCACGCTAAAGCCACTCTTGTACCTCTCTGCTTTCAGATGGTGATTCACCAGCTGAGGAGACGGGCCTTCAAGCTGCCAGTGGGAGTGAAGCTGCAGCCGAGGAGGAAGATGAAGGCGGAGCATCAGTGCCACCCTCTCCCGAGGAAGCCCATGCCCACACTGAGAACACGCCTTCCCTGGAGGGGAGCAGGGGGAAAGGGTCTGATGAGGGTGAAGCTCCAGGACCCAGCGGGCTGCAGCAACGCCATGGGGGTAGGGAAGAACGGGGGCCTTATCCCCGGAGTGAGAGTATGCCAGCGAGTCCTACTGCACTGGACGCAGAGGAGGAGCGGCTGATCGCTGAAATGAACACCCAGGCGGTGGGCATGCACACTGAGCTCATGGGTGCAGTGGGAAGGGTGCCCGAATGCATTGAGTCACTGGCAAGGAGTGTGGAGCACTTCGCTGTAGCACAGGCGGATGCCACACTAAAGCTTAGTGCTGCAATTCAGTCACTGGCTGTCGTGATCCCATCTCTGACTGCTCTCATGCAGACTCAGATTGAGGCCACGCGAGCACTGACTGCTGCCATCCTCGATGGTTCATTCACATTTCCCCGGGGCTCTCACCGCGCCGCAGCAGGGCAGCAATCTGTGCTCCAGCAGATTGCTCCGGATGCTGAAGTGCTGCCCCGTGGGAGTGCCAGTGTGTCGGTCGAGCAGGGAGTTGCTGTCCTCTCTCAAGATAACAGCATTCCTGCTGCCAACACTGTCACTTCTCCACTGCACTTGCCACCGCCTGTAGGACAGACTGCTGCCGCCCATGCAGAGTTGGTGCAGTCTGCAGCAGGGCCCTCCAGGCCCAGAACTGGTCGAGGCCGTCCTTCAAGGGCATCTGCAGTGTCAGGGTCTGACAATCAGCAGCCTTCCACCAGCCTTGCTGCAGCCACTGAGATCCCATTACGGAGGAGCAGTAGGGTAAGAAGGGGGGAAGTGCGCAAGGGAAGGAGATCACCCTCGAAGGGCAAAAAGTAGGAGGTGTGACAAAATGTTGGTCATTTTTTTATTAAAGGCCGAGGTTCGTGGTCCAACTTTTGTTGAGTGTTTTGGACATTATCTCCAGGTTGTGAGAACCAGTTATGGTAATGACTGTTTTTTTGTGTTTATTTCTATTAGTTTGTCATGAAGAAATGACACACACAGAGTTTGTAAAATAAATAAGTTTTTGTACTCAAAATATACATGTTTGGTGTTTGGAATCATTGGTGCCTTGGCCGGCTTAAGGGTTGCGTGTTGGGTTCATTCATGTTGTTCTCAATGGCAGAAGCCATTTCCACAGCAGGGGCCTAGAAGTGGCTTGCTATCAGCCGTTGACGGACGGCCCTTGCAGTTTCACCATTGTGGGCCGCCCTCACGCCTTGGTGCTGCTGATGATCATCCTCCTCCTCCTCTTCCTCCTCTTCCTCCTCCTCCTCTGGTGGTGCTCCAAGGCCTGGTGGCATTGGCTGGGTCCTGAGGATTGCAATGTTATGCAGCATGCAGCACACAACTACGAAGTTGGAAACTCGCTCAGGCGAGTACTGCAGGGCTCCTCCAGAATGGTCGAGACAGCGGAACCGTTGCTTCAGCACGCCGATTGTGTGCTCAACGATGTTCCTGGTAGCTTGATGGCTCTCGTTGTACCGCAGCTCAGCAGGGGTGTTGGGCGTACGGAGCGGTGTCATCAGCCAGGTGCTCAGTGGATACCCCTTGTCCCCGAGAAGCCAACCAACTGGCTGATGCGGTGCCTCGAAAAGTTCTGCCACAGTAGTCTGGCGCAGGATGAAAGCATCGTGGCAGCTGCCAGGATAGTGGGCATTGACAGCGAGTATCAGCTGTCTGTGGTCACAGACCAACTGAACATTCAAGGAATGGAACCCCTTTCTGTTCCGGAAATCCTCGGCATTCTCATGCGGAGCACGCAAAGCCACATGCGTGCAGTCAATGGCGCCCTGCACCATGGGGAAGCCCGCTATCCTCGCAAAGCCCAGAGCGCGTTCATGCTGCTTGTCTGGGGTCATGGGGAAAGAGATGTACTCTCGTCTCCTTTTAAAGAGGGCATTTGTGACCTGCCGGATGCAGCAATGCACCGCGAACTGGGAGATATTGGCGATGTCCCCAACAGCAGATTGAAATGAGCCAGTAGCATAAAAGTTCAGAGCCACTGTGATCTTCACTGCCACCGACAGAGACGTCCTGGACCTCAGTTGAGGCTGCAGATCTGGCTGCAGCAGGTGGCAGAGCTCAGTGACCACCTCCTTGCTGAATCGCAGCCTTCGCAAACACTGCTCATCAGACATATGAATGTAGGAAAGCTGGTCACGATATACCCCGTCTGGCCATCATTGCCACTCTCTCTCTGCGTCTCTGTGTCCTCCGATTCAGCTGGCACAGGACGACGCCCCCAATCAGTGCAGCCCCCATAGTCTCTTAGCAAGCAAAGTTATGAAGGCCAGAAACCAAAGTACCAGCGAAGTTATGATCAGTAGTCAAAACTACCTCACACAGCGTTGACTCAATGCAGAAGTCTCTCTTTCTCTCTCTCCGAATCTCTCTCTCTCTCTCAGAACGAGTGGTGCAAAAATGTCAACCACAGAGAAAGACAGGAAGAGGCCCCCTTTAAATAGCGCCCCCCCCAGCCCCACAGCGATTGATAGCGTTCCAGTCTTCCGGTCGTTGGATGTGCCAGGCGGTAAGGATGGGGGCGCCACTCAATTTCTGCTCCGGGGCGCCACAAGGGTGTTGCACCCTCGTATGACGTCAGAATCTGCGTGCGCAGGAGATCGCGGCGAGAAAGTTTAGCGCCGCCGCAAAATGTCTAGTTAAGTTCGCGAGCGGCGCAAACATCGCTGCGCCCAGGCGCTAGCTGCTTTGCGCTCCATTAGCGCCCTCTTAAGGCGCTAACGGGAGGCGCAACCAACTGAATTTTTCCCCCATGATGCGGAGATGCCGGTGTTGGACTGGGGTGGACAAAAATGAGAAGTAGCACAACACCAGGTTATAGTCCAACAGTTTTATTTGAAATTACGAGCTTTCGGAGCGCTGCTCCTTCGTCAGGTACAGTGACTCACTATACCTGACGAAGGAGCAGCGCTCCGAAAGCTCGTAATTTCAAATAAAACTGTTGGACTATAACCTGGTGTTGTGCGACTTCTCATCATTGAAGTCAGACTAGAATCTTAGTAGCTGTTTCGCGTTTCTCCCTTTCAAACATTATGTTGAACTCGATCATATTATGATCGCTATTAGATAAATGTTCACGTAACGTTAGGCTGCTAGCTAAATTTGACTCATTAATAGGACATATTGTTGCTGAAAACTATCCTGAACACACTCAAGAAAACCACTACCTTTCTGTCATGAGCGCGTCTGCTTATCCCAATCTATATGGAAGTTAAAACCCCCCATTAAAACCACTATAGATGATGATGATATTCTCAATATAATGGACACCATGTGCTGGGTTAGAAGGCCTGAACTTGCCTGCAGATTTCAGGATCAATTTTGGGAGACGTTTCCTTTTTCTCACCGGTTTCTGCCAATCATCTGCAGAAATCGTGGCTGGAGATGCAAAGATCTGCCATGGAACGACCAGGCGATTCTATCTGACTGTTATCCTGGTCTTCAACAATCAGCTTTGAATTTTCACTTGGCAATTATTCTAAAATATAGTCACATCATTCCTGTCACCACCTCGATCCATCACTTCAACAAACTGCACTCCCAGGAATTCAGGGTTTGTGAATCAGGCCCCTCCACCCTCCATTTCCACTGATACAGAAAAATCTTTCCACTCACTCCACACAGATTTTGGCAGCAAAAAGGCTTGTCTGTTCGAGTGCAGTGGCGTCGTGCCTGGAAGCTGCACCAGGCACCAGGGTGAACTTTTATTTAAAGACACCTGTCCCCGGAGTTCTGTATGAGGTGGGAATTGGACAAAGCCAGGCAATTTTCCGGAGTCTGCATCCAGGCGCAAGAGTCGCCTGATCTTCAATATTCGCGAATAACCTAATTATTATTTTCGAAAGTACTGATCAATAAAACATTAATTATAGAAAGGATAATATTAGACTCACAATAACTAAGCTTTCACATTGAAGGTTAAATCGATGACACTTGCTAAGTACCACTTGAAAGGCAACTAACAAAATTAGGGTTAAACCCAGTAAAACCTGAAAAAGTCAACACCAGCAACTCATGCACTGGAGCCCGAAACCATCTCTGGCTCTGCCCCGTCTCTCTGTCCCAGTGTAGACCCTCAGTGAGTCACTGCCCCGTCTCTCTGTCCCAGTGTAGACCCTCAGTGAGTCACTGCCCCGTCTCTCTGTCCCAGTGTAGACCCTCAGTGAGTCACTGCCCCATCTCTCTGTCCCAGTGTAGACCTTCAGTGAGTCACTGCCCCCTCTCTCTGTCCCAGTGTAGACCTTCAGTGAGTCACTGCCCCGTCTCTCTGTCCCAGTGTAGACCCTCAGTGAGTCACTGCCCCGTCTCTCTGTCCCAGTGTAGACCCTCAGTGAGTCACTGCCACATCTCTCTGTCCCAGTGTAGACCCTCAGTGAGTCACTGCCCCATCTCTCTGTCCCAGTGTAGACCCTCAGTGAGTCACTGCCACATCTCTCTGTCCCAGTGTAGACCCTCAGTGAGTCACTGCCCCGTCTCTCTGTGAGTCACACACAGGCTGCAGGAAGTGGCAGTGAATGTGCATGAACTCCATTTAACATTAAACTTTCCGGGACAGTTCCAAGTGTTTGTAATTTATTTGAAACATCTTGTTCCTACAAAATCGTTTGCTCGTTAGGCCTGAAGTTTCCAGATTGCCAACGTTTTGCTTTATTTTGACCTAAATGAGGGTGAATTTCCTCCCAGTAAATTGCGCAACGATTACTCAATGGACAAAGATTTGTGTCGTCCAGTGAGCTGCATAGTCACCAACACAAGGCTTCCCTGGGCCAGCTCATTTACATACCCATTGGAGCTGTGATTGGTGTAAATCCTGTGTAAAACTGGTACAAACTGCTGGAAAATGGAGTGTAGCCTTTAAACAAACACCCCCCCGGAACACAGACAGACACTCCCCACCCCCCCGGGACACAGACACTCCCCACCCCCCCGGAACACAGACACTCCCCACCCCCCCGGGACACAGACACTCCCCACACCCCCGGGACACAGACAGACACTCCCCACACCCCTGGGAATTTCTGGTCCAGCTGGCTTCAGACAAACACAGTTTAAAGAAATTATCCAGTATAATAAACATTTAGAAAAGTTATTTAAACATCATAATTACAAAACTGAAATAAAATATTGACAAATGTCAGCTAGAAGACTAATATATCGTGGCAGTGATTGTCGTTACCCTAAATACAGATCACTGCCAAGTTTTACAATGGATTTCTCAGTGGATGACATAGGGCAGCTCACCAGGAGCGATGGAACACGAGAGGAATTCGACACTGTCACAAAATCAAACTTCATCTTTTTTTGAGGAATGGTTGCTCGCTGTGGCGCGGCCCAAGGCAACTCGTGGTATTGGAGCAAAGTTTAGCTGATGAGAACAAGAGACTTGCATTTCTGTAGCACCTTTCAAAACCTGACCACATCCCAAAACGCTTCACAGCCAATGAGGTACTTTTTTTTAATGGAGTGTAGTCACTGTTGTAATGTAGGAAACACGGCAGCTAATTTGCGCACAGCAAGCTCCCACAAACAGTACTGGGATTTTGACCAGATCATCTGTTTTGTGATGTTGGTTGAGGGATAAATATTGGTCAAGATACCTGGGAGAACTCACCTGCTCTTCGAATAGTGGCCGTGGGATCTTTAATGTTCACCTGAGAGAGCAGACGGGGCCTCGGTTAACATCTCATCCGAACGTGTCTTTGCTCCACCACAGATAGTCCAAATCTGATTAACTCTCCAGCCCTACGGAGGCAGGCGTCAGTCACCTGTTGAACATTTCCTCTCTCTGCCCTTTGACTGATCGTCACAGCCCCGCTGATACCTGGAAGGATCCAGACCCGTAAACTGTGAGGGTTGTGGTGACTTTCACTTCTGCTGTGAGGCCTCTGCTGCTGCTCCGAGGCTTCAGGTCATGTCACAGTCGGTCTCCTTTGTAAATTATGGATGGCCCAGAGTCAGATCCTCAGACATCCCCTGCAATATCAGTCCAGGCCTGGTATGCTTTCCGGGCTGGGTACCTGCGAATGGGGTGCAGTCTCCTCCTGTCGGGCTTCACTCTTTATACTGTCTCTGGTTCGCTCCCTCCTCCTCATAGAATCATAGAACCATAGAATCATAGAATAGTGCAGCTAGAAGGAGGCCATTCGGCCCATCGAGTCTGCGCCGGCTCTTTCGAAGAGCAATTCAGTCAGTCCCACTCCCCCGCTCTTTCCCCGTATCCGTGCAATGTTTTCTCTTTCAAGTATTTATCCAATTCACTTTTGAAGGCTACTATTGAATCTGTATCCAACACCCTATCAGGCAACGCATTCCAAATCCTAACCACTCGTTGCGTAAACAAATTCTCCTCATGTCGCCTCTGGTTCTTTTGCCAATCACCTTAAACCTGTGCCCTCTGGTTATTGACCCTTCAGCCAGTGGAAACAGCTTCTCTTTATTTACTCTATCTAAAGCCCTTTATCAAATCTCCTCTTAGCCTTCTCTGCTCTAAGGAGAACAAGCCCAGCTCCTCCAGTCTATCCACATAACTGTAATCCCTCATAGAAACATAGAAACATAGAAGATAGGAGCAGGAGTAGGCCATTCAGCCCCTCGAGCCTGCTCCGCCATTCAATGCGATCATGGCTGATCATCCAAATTCAGTACCCTGTCCCTGTTTTCTTTCCATATCCCTTGATCCCCTTAGCCTTAAGAAATATATCTAACTCCTTCTTGAATGTATTTAATGAATTGGACTCAACTGTCTTCTGTGGTAGAGAATTCCACAGGTTCACCACTCTCTGGGTGAAGAAATTCCTCCTCATCTCAGTCCTAAATGGCTTACCCCTTGTCTTTAGACTGTGACCCCTGGTTCTGGACTCCCCCGCCATCGGGAACATCATTCCTGCATCTAGTCTGTCTAGTCCTGTTAGAATTTTATAAGTTTCAATGAGATCCCCTCTCATTCTTCTAAACTCTAGCGAATACAAGCCCAATCGACCCAATCTCTCTTCATACATCATTCCTGCCATCCCAGGTATCAGCCTGGTGAATTTTTGCTGCACTCCCTCCATGACAAGAACATCCTTCCTCAGATAAGGCGACCAAAACTGCACACAATACTCAAGGTGTGGTCTCACCAAGGCCCTGTACAACTGCAGCAAGACATCCTTGCTCCTGTACTCGAATCCTATTGCTATCCCTGGAACCATTCCAGTAAATCTCTGCTGTACCCTCTCCAAAGCCTTCATGTCCTTCCTAAAGTGTGGTGCCCAGAATTGGACACAATACGCCAGCTAGGCGGGATCCTGACCAATGGATCCACCACAGAACCAATTCACGTAAGGACCGGGGTAAAGAAAGGCTGTGTCATCGCATCAACGCTCTTCTCGATCTTCCTGGCTGCAATGCTCCATCTCACCCTCAGTAAGCTCCCGGCTGGAGTGGAGCTAATTTACAGAATTAACAGGAAACTGTTCAACTTCCGTTGCCTTCAGTCCAGATCCAAGGTCGTCCCATCCTCTGTCGTCGAATTACAGTATGCAGACGACGCTTGCGTCTGTGCTCACTCAGAGGTCGAACTCCAAACCATCGTCAACACTTTCACCGAAGCGTACGAGAGCATGGGCCTTACAATAAACATCCGTAAGACAAAGGTCCTCTATCAACCTGCCCCCGCCACACAGTACTGCCCCCCGATTATCAAAATCCACGACAAGGCATTTGACAACGTGGGCCACTTTCCATACCTCGGGAGCCTACTGTCAACAAGGGCAGACATCGATGACGAAGTCCAACACCGCCATCAGTATGCCCGTGCAGCCTTCGGTCGCCTGAGGAAGAGAGTGTTTGAAGACCAGGACCTCAAACCCGGCACTAAGCTCATGGTCTACAGAGCAGCAGTGATACCCGCCCTGCTGTATGCCTCAGAGACATGGACCATGTACAGCAGGCACCTCAAAGCACTGGAGAGGTACCACCAACGCTGCCTCTGCAAGATCCTGCAAATTCATTGGCAGGATAGGCACACCAACATCAGTGTTCTCGCTCAGGCCAACATCCCCAGCATCGAAGCTTTAACCATGCTCGATCAGCTCCGATGGACGGGTCACATCGTCTGCATGCCCGATACAAGACTCCCAAAACAAGCGCTCTACTCGGAGCTCCGGCATGGCAAGAGAGCCCCAGGTGAGCAGAGGAAATGCTTCAAGGACACCCTCAAAGCCTTCTTGAAAAACCTGGGAATCCCTGGCGCAATTCTGCACAAAGTGGAGGAGAAGCATCCGGGAAGGCGCCGAACACCTCGAGTCTCTTCGCCGGGAGCAAGCGGAAGCCAAGCGCAGGCAGCGCAAGGATTGCACATCAACCCAAGAACCCCACCCACCCGCCCCTTCAACCACCGTCTGCCCCACCTGTGACAGAGGCTGTAGGTCCCGTATTGGACTCATCAGTCACCTGAGAACTGATTTTTATTGTGGAAGCAAGTCATCCTCGGTTCCGAGGGACTGCCTAAGAAGAAGTGTTTTATACAGGTTTAGCATAACTTCCCGGCTTTTGTACTCTGTCTCTATTTATAAAGCCCAGGATCCCGTATGCTTTATTATCTGCTTTGTTAACCTGTCCTACCACCTTCAAAGATTTGTGCACAAACACCCCCAGGTCTCTCTGTTCTTGCATCCCTTTAAAATTGTACCATTTAGTGTGTATGGTCTCTCCTCATTCTTCCTACCAAAATGTATCACCTCACACTTTTCTGCGTTGAACTTCCTCCTCCTCCAAGATTAGGAAGAGCAACAATCGTTCTTGATTTATTCACCAGCAGCCTGTAGAATTCCTGCCTGGTCAGCTGATCTGTGCTTGCCTCAGGTCACTGGTGACTGTGTGTCTGTAAATCTGGCCACAATGTTAAGAGGTTCCTCCCCCGAACAAGGCTACTATTGAATCTGTATCCACCACCCATTCCAAATCCTAACCACTCGTTGCGTAAAAAAATTCTCATGTCACCTCTGGTTCTTTTGCCAATCACCTTAAATCTGTGCCCTCTCGTTATCGACCCTTCAGCCATTGGAAACAGTTTCTCTTTATTTGGAGAATACTCATGTTTGAGAACTGGGGAGGGGACCAGTTTTGTGGGTGGAGATTCATTCAGAGGGTTTGATGGACAGATGTAAAAGATCGAAGAGACTCAGGCGTATTGGGTTTTTGCAGATAACTCACTTACACCCAGAACTCCGCAATCTCTTAAACTCAGATTACAATCCCTCTGGGCAAGAATGTGGAGGAAACTCTGGAGCCAAGAGTTTAATGGAGAGAAACATGAGGAAAGTAACAAAAGAGATGATTCAATCACGTGATGGTTTCTGCTCCTTAATTACAAAGATAAAATGATCCTTTTATTTTGCCTAATCACTGATACAATTTCGAGAGGCATGTTTTGGTTAAATCAGACAGGAGATGTGTCAATCAGCCCAATTTGCATTACATCCCCATGAGTTGTCTTAGCTTGCATGTAATTCAGGGAATCTGCGTGTTCTCCCAGTATTAGCCCACTGGTTATGTTTGGTTATGACTGGTTATGCCTGATGGCAGCTACATGAGAAATTCAGGTTTACATCTAACTGATTATGAGCTGGGCTCTTTGACCAAGCTTTTGGTCACCTGTCCTAATTTCTCTTTATATGGCTGGTGTCAAATTTTGTCTGTTAATTGCTCCTGTGAAGCACCTTGCAACGTTTTACTAGTTAAAGGCAGTATATAAATACAAGTTGCTCTACTAAGCTAAATCCACCCCTGGGACAGTCACATGGGAACAAGGAGCACAGGAAGGAGGCCAGTCAGCCCCTCAAGCCTCTTCCACCATTCAGTTGGACCATGGGTAATCTGTATCTTATCTCCATCTATCCGCTTGGTTCCATCTCCCATAATACACCGGAGTTCCCCCAGACATTGAACAGTAGGAACGTTACTTCTTTTTGTTATAATTGCAAAATACTGTTAGTTATAATTGCTAATCTCATCCTCTCCTTGCAGGATGGATAACCACGCCATTCCAATCCTACAGCGTGTTTCAGGGAAGGGCCGGGATAACTCTGGGATTGAGCAATCCGAGCCTGGTTGGTGCAAGGATCTGTGGTCGGCGATCAGCCCATCTCACTGAACACAAAATATTCACAATTCAAAGAAAAGCTGGCGGAAGAAACAATGTGGGAGCAAAGGGTCAAAGGGTATTTATAATGTAAGGATTTGTGAATTAGAGAATTAGAAGTTGGAAGATCACATTCCATTGAGGCGATGAGTAGTGATGGAAAAGGCGGGGAAATCTGAGAGTGGGGATAATTCGCACAAAATCCTAAAAAGGATTGGGATCAATTGTTATCCCAGAAATGGCCTTAAACTGTTCAAAAACTATAGCCCAACACATTTTCTTTTTGTATTAGGTTTAATTCACTGCCAACTCTCTTCCAGGAATGCCCACCTTGAAGAAGTTCTGCTCTTCTCTCTGACGGGATTTCCGTTTGTCTCTTTCTTAAAAATCTGTTCCATTTCCTGCTTTTTTCCAGTTCTGACCAAAGGTCATCGACCTGAAACTCTGTTTCTCTCTTCACAGATGCTGCCTGACCTGCTGAGTAGCTCCAGCATTTTCTGTTTTTATTACAGACTGGAGCCTCGATCTGTGTCTAAAGTTTGCTTTGTTCTTGTTCGGAATCCTCGCCTTTGACCCGCTGCTGTCTGATAGTTTGATTAAAACTGAACTAGATTAATTAGTGAGAATCGCACAATAATCTCTAAACCATGTAAATAACACCGACCTTTCCAAACCTCGCCCCAGACACTTCCTGCCCCCAGTCTGAGCTTTCCAATTATTTAAATAATCAGCTAACATTCCAGGTATTAAAATCGGCCGCAATGAGCGCAGCTGTTGTCTCCCTCAGGAGCTGGTGCGGTTCCCAGGGGCGGTGCAGCTGGAAACATCTGCATTGTATCAGACTTTATTTTTACAAAGTAATCCGAGGAGCTCCCGAGTTTTCTAAACTCTCGTTTTAAGGACAAGCTGCTCTTTAATTGTTTTGTTTCCGATTTGTGAATGTCTTTGACACACTGGCGAGGCTCTGTGCAGCCGGGGCACCGAATTCAATAAATTCACATTTCACCCGGGAGGAAATTGTTTTCCGTTAAACGCAAACTGGTTCCAGATGTTTCAAAGCAACAACCCTGAGTTAATCAAATAGGAGCTTAGTGATCATCGCCCGAGTTAATATTTCAACCATTAACCCGTCTGCAATAAAAGGAACATTTTCGCCATAAAAGATCATCGCAGGTGAGTCCGTTCGTTCCGTCTTCACCGGGATCTCCCTCACCTGGATCTTCCTCACCTGGATCTCCCTCACCTGGATCTTCCTCACCTGGATCGCCACCATGAAATCCCCAAACAAAACTCTGGTGGTGCTCGGAGTCCTGCTGGTCGGCGCTATCGCCACCATCATCGCTCTGGCAGTGGTCTATGCTCAGGAGAAGAACAAGAGCGGGACAGATTGTCCGGAGAGTCCGGGGACAGGATCGCCGGAGAGTCCGGGGACAGGATCGCCGTCTGCCACCACACCGCCTCCATCTAACCCCTGGAACAAGTTCCGACTCCCCAAGTCTCTGGTCCCCGATCACTATGACCTGACCCTCCGGCCCCATCTGGACGAGCACCCCACCAAGGGCTATTATTTCACGGGGAAATCCACTGTCTTCTTCCACTGTGTCCAGGACACCGACCTGATCCTGATCCACAGCAACAAGCTGAACTTCACCAAGTTGGGGCAACACGTCGCCCAACTGGCGGTCCATGACGGCTCGACTCCCCCCGGAATAGCAAAGACATGGCTGCAAAGCGACACCCAGTATCTGGTGATCAAACTGTCCTCCAGTCTGTCCACAAGTAAGAATTATTCGCTGCATACGGAGTTTGAAGGCGAGCTGGCGGACGACCTCACCGGCTTTTACAGGAGCCAATACATCGCTGAAAATGGAAAACCCAGGTCAGCCTGCTTCTAAATACAGAAAATAATTGACAAATACTGAGCTAAATATAAGGAAACATTACTTTCAAGGATTGTTAAAATACTGTTGTAAAAGAGATGGTTCAGGGAAGGGAGGCGATCCGAGAGGAGTGATTGGGGAAAGTGTGGGGACAAAACATGGGGATTCCCATCACTTTGGGTGACGATCAGGGGCTGCACCCCTGAATTTCACAGCGGAACCCCTTTGATCGGCTGCCCCTGGGATCACACCTGTATTAGAAACAGACCCCAGTAAATATTCACAACCGCCCTGGCCCCGACCCCTCGCCCCATCTCCTTGGTCTGGTTTGGACTCCGGTTCCGTGTGAAGGTGAACCGGGAGCCTCAGTCAGAGCCGATCTGTACTTGGACTTCACACGTCAAAACCGGGCGGCACAGACCGACCTGAACCGAACCGAACCGAGAGATCGCACAGAGGGCAGCAGGCTCGGTGTTTGGGGCACTTCTCACAGGGCACAGCGTCCGAAACTCAACCAACATTTCTAAACATCCCTGAGCTTGGACTCAATATAGGAGAGTTTCCACAGAATGATAGAAATTACAGCACAGGAGGAGGCCATTCGGCCCCCGGCGTTGGAGCTCTCTCCTGTAACCCCATTCCCCCTCCCCCATCCTTTTATATTCCTTCTTTTCAAATATTCATCCCATTCACTTTTAAATGATGTTCCAATCTCTGCCTCAATGGCCACTGTGAGCAGCAGTGCCCAGGAGAAGTCATGCCCCATTCTGGGAGACTCCCGGGCTATTCCTGAGAGTTGGCAACTTGGCTCTACAGGGACCTTCTGTAAATGCTTACAGACTCTCACAAGCTGGAGCCAATGTAGGTCAGCGAGCACAGGGGTGATGGGCGAACGGGACTTGGTGCGAGTTAGGACAGGGGCAGCTGAGTTTTGGATCACCTCAAGGTTACATTGGCTGGAATGTGGGAGGCCGGCCAGGAGTGCGTTGGAATAGTGAAGCCTGGAGATAACAAAGGCATGGATGAGAGTTTCAGCGGTGGAGGAGGGGGAGGGTGTGGGGGGGGGGGGGGGGATGGGGGTGTGGGGGAGGGGGATGGTGTGAGGAGGGTTGGGGTGTGGGGGAGGGGGAGGGTGTGGGGAGGGTGTGGGGGTGTGTGGGGGAGGGGCGGGGGAGGGTGTGGGGGGGGGGGGTGGGGGGGTGTGGGGGGGGAGGGAGAGGGTGTGGGGGAGGGGAGTGTGGGGGAGGGGGCAGTCACTTTGCAGCAGTGCAGAAAGCCACGGATTGTCTCAGGTTATTGTAGGTTGTCCAGGAATAACCCTGGGAATCCTACTTCATCCTCGACAATCCCAGAATTGCATTCCTCTCCATCCCTGCTCGCTCTGGTCACTGAGTGCTTCCCCGAGGAGTGAGTCATTCAGCACTTCACCAAGGGAGGCTCCGGGAAACTGTTAGGGGTCAATAGGTCTTCAAACAGACTCCCAGACAGTGACTGACTGACATTTCAGCAAAATAACGGAAAGTGGGGGTGAAAATAATTCTTCAAAATGGAAGATAAATATGAAAGTGCAGTCTGGTCATTCTGACTTCTCCTGTGATCACTGAGCTCTGATCTTCCTCTATTAAAGAGTTATCGCAACAACTCAGATGCAGCCAACTGATGCCAGGAAAGCATTCCCGTGCTTTGATGAGCCAGCGATGAAAGCCACATTCAACATTACCCTACATCACAAAGCGGAGCACAACGCAATCTCCAACATGCCAGCATTTAGTAAGTCTCACAAGTTTCATTAGCTAATTAGCGGTTTTAATAAAGTAACTAGGGTAAAACGGGGGATGGGGGGAATGGGGGTCAGGGTGGGGGTTCGGGGGAGGGCAGGGGGGCAGGGCACGGGGGCTGGGGGTCAGGGTGGGGGTTGGACGTGGGGGCTGAGGGGGCAAGGTGGTGGGGCTGGGGGGCAGGGCTGCGGGGGCAGGGCAGGGGGAGCGGGGAGGGCAGGGCGGGGGGGCAGGGGCTGCGGGGGCAGGGTGGGGGTTTGGGGAGGCTGGGGGCAGGGCGCAGGGGCTGGGGGGAATGGGGGGCAGGGTGGGGGGGCTGTGGGGAGTCTGTGGGGGCGGGGGGGGCAGGGCCGGGTGGGGCTGGGGGGGCGGGGCTGGGGGACAGGGCGGGGGCTGGGCGTGGGGACTGGGGGTGCAAGGTGGTGGGGCTGTGGGGGGCAGGGCTGGGGGGCTGCGGGGGCAGGGTGGGGGTTCGCGGGGGGGGCTGGGGGGCTGGGCGCGGGGGCTGCAGGGGTGTAGTGCGGGGGGGTGGCTGTGGGGGGTGTGTGGGGGCAGGGCCGGGTGGGGGGGAGGCTGGGGGCCTTGCCTGCCTGAATGCCCCAACACTGATTTCCTTCATTGCAATGATCAAAAACGGGGAAAAGGATAACTCTGGCAATTACAGGCCAGTCAGTTTAACGTCGATGATGGGGAAGCTTTTAGAAACAATGGGGGTCATTTTAACATGGGTTGCGGGTGGGGGGTTAAATGGGCAAAATATGGAAAGGTGTCGGGAAACCAGCTCCAACCCGCTGACTTCTGGCTTTTACTGCGGCGGGCAGCCAACCAGCTCCCAGGAGGCGGGTTGGCATTTAAAATATGTTAATGAGGCTGGCAGCTTCAGATTTACCAGGCTGTGCAGGTTTAACCATGGCCGACCGGGTTTCATGGGCCTTGGGAATCCCGACAGCTGCAGCGAGGTGAGGACAGCCTCGGAGAGCAATCCTTGTGGGCCAAGAGGAGCAGGTGAGCTTCCTCATGGGTACAGAGCACAATTTTGAAATTTGCAGATGACACAAAACTTGGAAGTGTAGTAAACAGTGAGAAAGATAGGAATAGACTTCAAGAAGACATAGACAGGCTGGTGAAATGGGCAGACACATGGCAGATGAAATTCAATGCAGAACATAAGAACTAGGAGCAGGAGTAGGCCTTCGAGCCTGCTCCGCCATTCAATAAGATCATGGCTGATCTTCGACTTCAACTCCATTTTCCCGCCCAATCTCCATAACCCTTGATTCCCCTAGAGTCCAAAAATCTATCGATCGATAGCCTTGAATATACTCAATGACTCAGCATCCACAGCCCATTGGAGCAGAGAATTCCAAAGATTCACAACCCTGAGTGAAGAAATTCCTCCTCATCTCAGTCTTAAATGGTTGTCCCCTTACCCTGAGACTATACCCCCAGATCGAGACTCTCCAGCCAGGGGAAACAACCTCTCAGCATCTACCCTGTCAATCCCCCTCAGAATCTTATATGCTTCAATGAGATCACCTCTCATTCTTCTAAACTTCAGAGAGTATAGGCTCAATCTCTCCTCATAGGACAACCCTCTCATCCCAGGGATCAATCTAGTGAACCTTCGTTGCACCGCCTCTAAGGCAAGTATATCCTTCCTCAGATAAGGAGACCAAAACTGTGCACAGTACTCCAGATGTGGTCACACCAAAGCCCTATACAATTGTAGCAAGACTTCCTTACTCTTGTACTCCAACCCCCTTGCAATAAAGTCCAACATGCCATTTGCCTTCCTAATTGCTTGCTGTACCTGCATGCTAACTTTCTGTGTTTCCTGTATGAGGACACCTAAATCTGTCAGAACACCAACATTTAATAATTTCTCACCATTTAAAAATATTCTCTTTTTCTTTCCTTCCTACCAAAGTGAATAACCTCACATTTCCCCACATTATACTCCATCTGCCACCTTATTGACCACTCACTTAACCTGTCTATATCCCTTTGTAGGCTCTTTGTGTCCTCCTTGCAACTTACTTTCCCACCATCAGCAAACTTGGATACATTGCATTTAGTTCCTTCATCTAAGTCATTAATATAGATTGTAAATAGCCGAGGCCCAAGCACTGATCCTTGCGGTACCCCACTAGTTACAGCCTGCCAACCACAAAATGACCCATTTATCCTTACTCTCTGTTTTCTGTATGTTAACCAATCCTCTATCCATGCTAATATTTTATCACAACCCCATGAGCCTTATCTTGCGCAGTAACCTTTTATGTGGCACCTTATTGAATGCCTTTGGAAATCCAAATATACTACATCCACTGGTTCCCCTTTATCTACCATGCTAGTTACATTCTCAAAAAACTCCAATAAATTTGTTAACCATGATTTCCCTTTCATAAAAATTATGAAAAGTGATACATTTTGGTAGGAAGAATGAGGAGAGACAATAGAAGTTAAATGGCACAATTTAAAGAGGGCACAAGAACAGAGAGACCTGGGGGTGTTGGTGCACAAATCTCTGAAGGTGGCAGGACAGGTTAACAAAACAGTTAATAAAGTATACGGGATCCTGAGCTTTATAAATAGAGATATAGGTGGGAATTTTAACCACCAAAAATGGGTGGGTTGAGGGCGGGTGGAATGTAAAAATATTAAAAATTGAAACCCGCCTCCAACCCGCCCACTTCCGGTTTTAACGGAGGCGGGGCAGGGGATGGGCGACCAATCGGCTCCCAGGAGGCGAGTTTGTCATTTAAATATTGTAATGAAGCTGCGGGCCTCAGATTTAATCTTCATTTTAAATTTCACCCTGGCCGGTCGGGTTTTCCGATGGGAAACCCGGCAGCTAAAAGGAGGCGAGGACTGCAGGATCCAGCTGGTAGGTTCCTTTCAAGTGTCTTTCCACTTACCTGCGTTTAAATTCAGCAGGGCCTGAGGAAAACTGTTCTTCCGGGTTCCCGTTCTACAAACAGCTCCCCCCCCAGTCCACTCACTCTCTGTCTCTCCGTAAATATCTGGGCCACAGAGTACAAACACCAGGAAGTTACGCTAAACCTTTATACAATATTAGTTCGGCCCCAGCTGCAGTATTGTGTCCAATTCTGGGCACCACACTTTAGGAAGCATGTTAAGTCCTTAGAGAGAGTGCGGAAGAGATTTACTAGAATGGTACCAGGGATGAGGGACTTCAGTTACGTGGATAGACTGGAGAAGCCGGGGTTGTTCTCCTTGGAGCAGAGAAGGCTAAGAGACGATTTGATAGAGGTGTTCAAAATCATTTAAGGGTTTAGATCGAGTAAATAAAGAGAAACTGTTTCCAATGGCTGAAGGGTCGATAACCAGAGGGCACAGATTTCAGGTGATTGGCAAAAGAACCAGAGACGACATGAGGAAAAACTGTTTTACGCAGCGAGTGGTTAGGATTTAGATTGCACTGCCTGATGGGGCGGAGGATACAGATTCAATAGTAGCCTTCAAAAGGGAATTGGATAAATACTTGAAGGAGAAAAAATTGCAGGGAAATGGGGAAAGAGCGGGGGAGTGGGACTAACTGGATTGCTCTTCGAAAGAGTCGGCACAGACTCGATGGGCCGAATGGCCTCCTTCTATGCTGTATTATTCTATGAGCATAAAATTCATTAAAAATACAAATGATAGTCATTGAGTCTTACAGCTCAGAAAGAGGCCCTTCGGCCCATCGTGTCCGCGCCGGCCATCAAGCCCTGTCTATTCTAATCCCATTTTCCAGCACTTGGTCCGTAGCCTTGTATGCTATGGCGTTTCAAGTGCTCATCTAAATGCTTCTTGAATGTTGTGAGGGTTCCTGCCTCTACCACCCTTACAGGCAGTGAGTTCCAGATTCCAATCACCCTCTGGGTGCAAAAGTTTTTCCTCAAATGCCCTCTAAACCTCCTGCCCCTTACCTTGAAACTATGCCCCCTTGTTATTGACCCCTCCACTAAGGGGAAAAGTTCCTTTCTATCTACCCTATCTATGCCCCTCATAATTTTGTACACCTCAATCAGGTCCCCCCTCAGCCTTCTCTGCTCTAAGGAAAACAACCTCAGCCTGTCCAGTCTCTCTTCATAGCTGAAGCGCTCCAGCCCAGGTAACATCCTGGTGAATCTCCTCTGCACCCTCTCCAATGCAATCACATCCTTCCTATAGTGTGGCGACCAGAACTGCACACAATATTCCAGCTGTGGCCTAACTAGCGTTTTGTACAGCTCCATCATAACCTCCCTGCTCTTATATTCTATGCCTCAGTTAATGAAGGCAAGTATCCCATATGCCTTTTTAACCCCCTTATCTACCTGTCCTGCTGCCTTCAGGGATCTATGTAAATGCGGTGGGGTGGGCGGTGGGGTGGGAAAGAGTAGATACTATTTTGGACTCCACAGGAAGCACCTGGTTGAGTTTAACATTTGATGCATCTTTTAATGTTTAATGCCTTTGTTACTACAGGGTTATAGCCTATGAAACCCAGGCAGAGAGGACCTGTGGGAAGGAGGGAGGAGGACAGTTGGAGTATGTTTGTGTGTGTGTGTGCTAGGCCGATGTAGCAGAACCTGGTCTCCAATCATCTTGGATCCCCTTGCCATTGGACCAAGACCTTGCTCTGTCAAGCCCGTGTGGTAGCTGGTGTACAACGGCCACCCCACGTTAAAAGAATTCACGCACAGGCATCTTCCACCCTTTAAAATGAAGTTCGGGACCTGGAACGTCAGGACCCTCATGGACAACCCCAACAGCGACAGAGAGTGTAGGTCCTGCATTGGATTCATCAGTCATCCTCGGTTCTGAGGGACTGCCTAAGAAGAAGAGAAGAAGAAGATGTACATGCACACCAAGGTCTCTCTGATCCTCTGTCCTTCCTAGGGTCCTGCCATTCATTGTGTATTCCCTTGCCTTGTTAGTCCTCCCAACATGCATCACCTCACACTTTTCAGGGTTAAATTCCATTTGCCACTGTTCTGCCCATCTGACCAACCCGTCTATATCGTCCTGGAGCCTGAGGCTTCCCTCCTTGCTATTTACCACTCCACCAATTTTCGTGTCATCTGCGAACTTACATTCATATCTAAATCATTAATGTACACCACAAACAGCAAAGGACCCAGCACCGATCCCTGCGGTATACCACTGGACACAGGCTTCCAGTCACAAAAACAACCTTCGACAATCACCCTCTGCCTCCTGCCACTAAGCCAATTTTGGATCCAATGTGCCAAATTGCCCTGGATCCCATGGGCTCTTACCTTTTTGACCAGTCTCCCATGCGGGACTTTGTCAAAACCCTTACTGAAGTCCATGTAGACTACATCAACTGCACTACCCTCATCCACACACCTAGTCACCCCCTCGAAAAATTCAATCAAATTGGTTAGACATGATCTCCCCCTAACAAAGCCATGCTGACTATCCTTGATTATTCCTTGCCTCTCCAAGTGGAGACTAATTCTGTCCCTCAGAATTTTTTCCAATAATTTCCCTACCACTGATGTTAGGCTCACTGGCCTGTAATTCCCTGGTTTATCCCTACTACCCTTCTTGAATAATGGTACTATGTTGGATGTCCTCCAGTCCTCTGGCACCTCCCCTGTGGCCAGAGAGGTTCTGAAAATTTGTGTCAGAGCCCCTGCAATCTCCTCCCTTGCCTCACACAGCAGCCTGGGATACATCTCTTCTGGGCCTGGGGATTTATCCACTTTTAAGCCCGCTAAAACCATTAGTACCTCCTCCCTCTCAATACTAATTTCTGCAAGTATATCACATTCCCCCTGCCTGACTTCTATGCCTACATCGTCCTTCTCCATAGTGAACACAGATGCAAAATATTCATTTAAAACCTCACCTCCATCTTCCGGCTCTACACACAGATTGCCACTTTGGTCCCTAATGGGCCCTACTCTTTCCCTGGTTATCCTCTTTCCCTTAATATACTTATAAAACACCTTGGTATTTTCCTTTGTTTTGCCCGCCAGTGTTTTTTCATGCCCCCTCTTCGCTCTCCTAATTTATTTTTTAAGTACCCCCCTGCACTTTCTATACTCCTCTAGGGCTTCCACTGTTTTTAGTCCTTTGTATCTGCCAAAAGCCTCCCTTTTTTTCCTAATCCATTCTTGTATATCCCTTGACATCCAGGGTTCCCTGGGCTTGTTGGTCACACCCTTGACCTTTACGGGAACATGTTGGCGTTGTACTCTCTCTATTTCCTTTCTGAAAGATTCCCACTGCTCTGATGTGGATTTTCCTACAAGTAGCTGATCCCAGTCCACTTTGGCCAGATCCTGCCTTATCATATTAAAATCGGCCTTCCCCCAATTTAGAACCTTTATTTCCGGTCCATCTTTGTCCTTTTCCATGACTACCTTAAATCTCACTGAATTATGGTCACTGTCACCAAAATGCTCTCATACTGATACTTCTACCACTTGCCCGGTTACATTCCCTAGAATTAGGTCCAGTACTGCCCCCTGTCTTGTAGGACTTTCTACGTGCTGGCTCAAAAAGCTCTCCTGGATGCACTTTAAGAATTCCGCACCCTCTAAGCCTTTCACGCTCTGACTATCCCAGTTAATATTGGGAAGTTGAAATCCCCTACTATTATTACCCTATTATTTCTACACTTCTCTGAGATTTGCCTACATATCTGTTCCTCTATCTCCCCCTGACTGTTTGGGGGCCTATAGTACACTCCCAGCAAAGTGCTTGCTCCCTTTTAGTTTTTAAGTTCTACCCATATGGCCTCATTAGAGGAACCTGCTAAGATATCATCCCTCCTTACAGCAGTAATTGACTCCTTGATTAATATTGCAACACCCCCTCCTCTTTTACTCCCCCCTCTGTCTCGCCTGAAGATTCTATACCCCGGAATATTGAGCTGCCAGTCCTGCCCCTCCCTCAACCATGTCTCTGTGATAGCAACAATATCATACTCCCATGTGTTCATCAACACCTTCAATTCATCTGCCTTACTCGCAAGACTTCTTGCATTAAAATAAATGCCATCCAGCCTTGCCATACTCCCTTGTGCCATTACATATTTGCTCTGCCTTCCAGGCTGACTTGTTTTTTCCTCTATATTTGGCTGTGCATCACTGTCTACTATTGCTCCACTCCGTATCCCATCCCCCTGCCAAGTTAGTTTAAACCCCCACCTCCCAACAGTATTAGCAAACCTCCCCGCAAGGATGTTGGTCCCGTTCCGGTTCAGGTGCAACCCGTCCAACTTGTACAGGTCCCAAATAACAACAGAAAACGCTGGAAAAACTCAGCAGGCCAGGCAGCATCCGTGGAGAGAGAAAGAGAGTTGACGTTTCAGGTCGATGACCTTTCATCAGAACTGGGAAGAGCTGGAAATCAAATAGATTTAAGGCCAGGGTAAAGCTGGGAAAAGGGGGAGGGGATAAAGGAACAAAGGAGGAGATGAAGAGACATTAAGAGACATTAAGAGATATGCAAGGCTAGAGGTGGTGTTAATGTGACAGATTAAGGCTGAATGAAGTGTGAAATCCACTGGCAGAATGAAGGACAGCTGCCAGCTTCTAGGAGGAAAAAAAAGGTGGGGGGGACAAATAAAAGGGTGGATAAAATAAAATATAAATGTGATTGGAGCTGAGGTTATGATCTAAAATTGTTGAACTCGATATTGAGTCCAGAGGGCTGTAGCGTGCCTAAACGAAAGATGAGGTGCTGTTCCTCGAGCTTACGCTGAGCTTCCGTGGAACAGTGTAATAGGCCGAGGACGGTGAGGTCAGAGTGGGAGTGAAGCGGTGAATTAAAGTGACAGGCCACCGGGAGCTCGGGGTCCCCCTTACGGACTGAACGGAGGTGTTCCGCAAAGCGGTCACCCAATCTGCGTTTGGTCTCCCCAATGTAGAGGAGTCCACATCGTGAGCAGCGAATACAGTATACTAAATTGCAGGAAGTACAAGTAAATCGCTGTTTCACCTGGAAGGGGTGTTTGGGGCCCTGGACAGTGGGAAGAGGGGAGGTATAAGGGCATGTGTTGCATCTCCTGCGCGTGCACGGGAAGGTGCCGGGCGAAGGGGAAGGGGTGCTGGGGGTGGTAGAGGAGTGGACTAGGGTGTCGCGGAGGGAGCGGTCCCTGCGGAATGCTGAAAGGGGAGGTGAGGGGAAGATGTGTTTGGTGGTGGGATCACGCTGGAGGTGGCGGAAATGGCGGAGGATGATCCGTTGAATGTGGAGGCTGGTGGGGTGAAAGGTGAGGACAAGGGGAACCCTATCGTGGTTCCGGGAGGGAGGGGCAGGGGTGAGGGCAGATGTGCGGGAGATAGAACGGACACGGTCGAGGGCCGTGTCGACCACGGTAGAGGGGAATCCTCGGTTGAGGAAAAAGGAAGACATGTCGGAAGCACTGGTATGGAAGGTGGCATCATCAGAGCAGATGCGGCGGAGACGGAGAAACTGGGAGAATGGAATAGAGTCCTTACAGGAGGCGGGGTGGGAGGAAGTGTAGTCCAGGTAGCTGTGGGAGTCGGTGGGCTTGTAGTGAATGTTAGTCAATAACCTATCCCCAGAGATGGAGATGGAGAAGTCGAGGAAGGGAAGGGAAGAGTCGGAGATGGACCATGTGAAGGTGAGGGAAGGGTGCAAATTGGAAGCATAGTGAATGAAATGTTCTAGTTCAGGGCGAGAGCAGGAGACGGCACCGATACAGTCATCAATGTACCGGAAAAAGAGGTGAGGGAGGGGACCCGAGTAGGACTGGAACAAAGAGTGTTCCACATATCCCACGAAAAGGCAGGCATAGCTAGGACCCATGCGGGTACCCATAGCAACACCTTTAATTTGGAGGAAATGGGTAGAGTCAAAGGAGAAGTTGTTCAATGTGAGAACAAGTTCAGCCAGGCGGAGGAGGGTGGTGGTGGATGGGGACTGGTTGGGCCTCTGTTCAAGGAAGAAGCGGAGCGCCCTCAGGCCATCCTGGTGGGGAATGGAGGTGTAGAGGGATTGTACGTCCATAGTGAAGAGGAGACGGTTGGGGCCGGGAAACTGGAAACTGTTAAAATGGCGGAGGGCATCGGAAGAGTCGCGGATGTAGGTGGGAAGAGACTGGACAAGGGGAGAAAAAATAGAGTCGAGATAGGAAGAGATAAGTTCCGTGGGGCAAGAACAGGCTGAAACGATGGGTCTACCGGGGCAGTCCTGTTTGTGGATCTTGGGAAGGAGGTAGAAGCGGGCTGTGCGGGGTTGGGGAACTATGAGGTTGGCGGCCGTGGGGGGAAGATCTCCAGAGGAGATGAGGTCAGTGACAGTCTTGGACACGGTGGCTTGATGTTCGGTAGTGGGGTCATGGTCCAGGTGGAGGTAGGAGGAGGTGTCAGAGAGTTGGCGTTCAACTTCCGCTAGGTAGAGGTCGGTACGCCAAACAACAACAGCGCCACCCTTGTCAGCAGGTTTAATGACAATGTCAGGGTTGGATCGGAGAGAATGGAGTGCTGCAAGTTCAGAGGGAGGTAGGTTGGAGTGAGTGAGGGGAGCAGAGAAATTGAGCTGGCCGATGTCACGGCGGCAGTTAGCAATGAAAAGATCAAGAGAGGGTAAGAGGCCAGAGGGAGGGGTCCAGGTGGAACGAGAATTCTGAAAGCGGGAGAAAGGGTCAGCCGTGCGGGGGGAAGACTCCTGGCCAGAGAAGTGGGCACGGAGACGGAGGCGGCGGAAAAAGAGCTCAGCATCGTGCCGAGCTCGAAATTCATTGAGATGGGGGCGTAAGGGGATGAAGCTCAGGCCTTTGCTGAGGACTGATCGTTCGGAGTCAGAGAGGGGAAGGTCAGAGGGGATAGTGAAAACGCGGCAGGGGGTGAGATTGGGAGAAGGGGGGTCAGAGGCAAGTGAAGGGGAAGAAGGTTCCCCTCACCTCCCCTTTCAGCATTCCGCAGGGACCGCTCCCTCCGCGACACCCTAGTCCACTCCTCTACCACCCCCAGCACCCCTTCCCCTTCGCCCGGCACCTTCCCGTGCACGCGCAGGAGATGCAACACATGCCCTTATACCTCCCCTCTTCCCACTGTCCAGGGCCCCAAACACCCCTTCCAGGTGAAACAGCGATTTACTTGTACTTCCTGCAATTTAGTATACTGTATTCGCTGCTCACGATGTGGACTCCTCTACATTGGGGAGACCAAACGCAGATTGGGTGACCGCTTTGCGGAACACCTCCGTTCAGTCCGTAAGGGGGACCCCGAGCTCCCGGTGGCCTGTCACTTTAATTCACCGCTTCACTCCCACTCTGACCTCACCGTCCTCGGCCTATTACACTGTTCCACGGAAGCTCAGCGTAAGCTCGAGGAACAGCACCTCATCTTTCGTTTAGGCACGCTACAGCCCTCTGGACTCAATATCGAGTTCAACAATTTTAGATCATAACCTCAGCTCCAATCACATTTATATTTTATTTTATCCACCCTTTTATTTGTCCCCCCCACCTTTTTTTTCCTCCTAGAAGCTGGCAGCTGTCCTTCATTCTGCCAGTGGATTTCACACTTCATTCAGCCTTAATCTGTCACATTAACACCACCTCTAGCCTTGCATATCTCTTAATGTCTCTTAATGTCTCTTCATCTCCTCCTTTGTTCCTTTATCCCCTCCCCCTTTTCCCAGCTTTACCCTGGCCTTAAATCTATTTGATTTCCAGCTCTTCCCAGTTCTGATGAAAGGTCATCGACCTGAAACGTCAACTCTCTTTCTCTCTCCACGGATGCTGCCTGGCCTGCTGAGTTTTTCCAGCGTTTTCTGTTGTTATTTCGGATTTCCAGCATCCGCAGTATTTTGCTATTGTACAGGTCCCATCTTCCCCAGAAGCAGACCCAGTGATCCAGGAAACGAAAGCCCTCCCTCCTGTACCAACTCTTTAGCCACGCATTCATCTGCTCTATCCTCCTATTCCTATACTCCCTAGCACGTGGCACCAGGAGTAATCCAGAGATTACAACCTTTGAGGTCCTGCTTTTTAATCTGCTACCTAGCTCCCTAAATTCTTGTTGCAGGACCTCATCCCTCTTTCTACCTATGTCGTTGGTACCAATGTGAACCACAACCTCTGACTGTTCGCCCTCCCCCTTCAGAATGCCCTGCAGCCGTTCAGTGACATCCTTGACCCTGGCACCAGGGAGGCAACATACCATCCTGGAGTCACGTCTGCAGCCACAGAAACGTCTATCTGTTCCCCTTACGATAGAATCCCCTATCACTATTGCTCTCCCACTCTTTTTCCTCCCCTCCTGTGCAGCTGAGCCACTCGTAGTACCATGGACTTAGCTCTTGCTGCATTCCCCTGAGAAACCATCTCCCCCAGCAGTATCCAAAACGGAAAATCTGTTGGAGAGGGAGATGGACCCAGGGGACTCCTGCACTACCTTTCTAGTTCTTTTACTCTGTCTGGTGGTCACCCATTCCCTGTCTGCCTGTGCACTCTTTACCTGCGGTGTGACCACCTCGTTAAACGTGCTATCCACGAAGATCTCAGCTTCGCGGATGCTCCACAGAGACTCCAGCCGCAGCTTCAGCTCCTGAATGCGGATTTCGAGTAGCTGCAGCTGGAGACACTTCCTGCACATTTGTTCGCCCTGGACACCTAAAGTGTCCCTGACTTCCCACATAGCACAGGAGGAGCACTCCATGCTGCCGAGCTGCCCTGCCATGTCCTACCCTTAATTTACACCCTTTACTTCCTTTAAATTAAAGAATATTAAATACACTAGGGACCTTACTTCCCTTTAAAAACTACTTACTCTAAACTAGAGACCTTACTTTTACTTTAACGACTGGACTGTAGAAATATTCACCAGGTCCTACTTAGCAATCAGCTCCTTCCCTGGTTGTGACGTCACTTTTGATAGATCAAATCAAATCAGATCAAATCAAACAAAATAAATTGTATTAAATGATTTGTAGGAAATTAAATATACTATTTGCTTGTTTGAAAAAAGGCGTACAGAACAATATGAGCAGATAATAAGTTGGCTAGCATTCCTCACTCAATCTACGCCACCAAAATGAGAGCTGTCTCCATCCTATCTGTGGGATCTTGCTGTGTGTAAAACAGCTGCTGCCGGTACCCAACTAACAGTAGTGGTAATTCAAAATAATTCATTATGTGTCAAACAATTTTGACATGTTCTTGAGATGCGATAAATACAAGTTTTCCCTTTATTGCAGGTAGTAATACCGTAGATGTCGATGGTAGCACCTGGAATGTTACTGCCTTTGAAAGAACACCCAAGATGTCCACTTACCTACTCGCTTTCATTGTTTCCGACTTCACGTATCTGTCGGAAGAGAGACATGAGACTTTGGTAAGAGATCAGAACTTAGTTATCTTTAAATCTAATTGTTTTTCCTTCCTTTGGGGCCTCCTGTGCCGTGGATTGTTCCATCCAGTGTTGGAGAACTGACCAGTTGGAGCCGATAATTCTTTGTCTCCAGCTGCTATGATATAGTTGAGAGAAATTCTGGGTGACTTGCCCAGTGAGATGTCTCTGCGTCATGTCACTATCTGGGCATCATGGGTACACTAAGGTGGCATTTTACAATGAGATGGTCATCGGCATGTCCACCCTACTGGGAATTAATTCAATGGATGCTTCGCAAATCATGCTGTACACAAGCCTGAATCTCCGATATTGGAATTTTACAGGCGTTAATCCTGTAATGGGATACATCAATCCATATATCGCACACTCAAACACATACATTGGACAATGAAGCCTGTCAAACTCCGGGGCGGCGGCAGCTCGATTTTAACACCCGGGTTGTAACATCCTGTCGACCAGCTGCCCACCTGAACCGGGCACCCAGAGGCAGCTCGCGGGTGGGGTGGATGGGGGGGATTTTACAGGTCGGAAGGGGGTGATCTCAGGGCGGCAGTGAGTCAAGCCCCAATCCTGCTCCTCCTGGCCCCACGAAACTTGACGGGGTTTCTGCTCGGGTCCGGCAGCTTCCACTGGTTGAGGGTTCGGAGTTCGTGCATCGAGTCGGCCCTTTATTGGCCGCTGGCTGGCAGGGCCCTGATTCCATATATTTATGAAGCAGCTACTGAATTCGACAGAACCCTCACCCCCGGGGTAATATCCACACGGTAAGTGAACTTTAAAATTCAGCTGGTTGCGCCTCCCGTTAGCGCCTTAAGAGGGCGCTAATGGGGCGCAAAGCAGCTAACGCCCGGGTGCAGCGCCGCCCACGCCTACCGCAAAATTCAGCGGGAGGTTAGCGGCGGCGCCAGCCAGTAGCGCCCTGTGGCGCTGCGCCGCCGGCGATGACGTCATCACCGTGCGCAGCACCCCGCTCGCGCTCCAGCCGCGATCTTCGGTAGCGCCCCCTGACTTACCGCCAGACGCTATGTCCGATGGGTTCAGGGGGGCGTACGTGCGGCCGCGGCGGCGATATTTAAAGGGGAGGTGGCAGGCGGCCATTTTTGTTGCTGGCCGCCTGCCAGCACCTGCCCCCGTTGCTGTCCCCGGCCCCCATGAAGCCCCCCCACCGTGAAGTGCCGGCTGTGCTCCAAGAGCCCGGCACTTCTCTTGAGTGCCGGGCTCTTTTGCCGGCACTCCCGATCCCTGGGGGCCCAGCTGGGCCCCGGTTCGCGCTGCGCAGGGCCCCTCCCCTTTAAGAAGGGGAGGAAGGCCTGCAATACCGCGGCACGTAGCATCACGATATTGACTCGCAGCGCCCCAAGAGGGATGCGGGGTGCTTCCAGTAGCGCCCCGCTTCCCTCTTGGGGCGCAACCACTCAAGTTCCGGCGCGGGGGCGCTAATTTTTCTGGGGCGCTACAAGTAGCGCCCCGGCGAAGTTAGCGCCCCAAATGGGGCACTACTCAATTTTTAGTCCCCTCCGGTGCGCAGGCGGAGGGAGTGAAAATCCCCTCAACTGTGCTAAATTTCACACTCCGATAAATCACACATCAACTCAATTAGGGCGATAAATTGTACAGACTGGCTGCGATTGTTCTTTTTAACAGGTGTTTCTTCCGGTACATTGTATAGTGTTCACTGTACAGAAACAGCAGTTTCTTCTCAATGGTAAATGTACTTGCTCTTATACAAAGAACCGAATATTTGATATGTACAGAAACAGTCATGTTCATTCTGTAAACAGAAATGACTGCTTGCAATATTGGCATACACTCGCACAACACACTCGCATAGTCTTCGGCTGTCTACTACTTTGATGAGTTAATAGAGTCTGGTCAGATGTTAATTTTTTAAAATCTCAAACCCGACCCAACCTGCCCACTTCTGGGTTTAATGGAGGCGAGACAAGGGGCGGGCAGCCAACCCGCTCCCTGGAGACAGGTTGTCAATTTAAATATTTTAATGAGGCTGGGGACATCAGATTTAACCTGTTTTACAGGTTTAACCCCGGCCGGCTGGATTTCCCAGGCCTCGGGAAACCCGACAGCTGAAGGGAGGTGAGGACAGCTTTGGGGAGAAGTTAAATGCTTCCTCTGAGCCCCCAAGCTCCCCCCATCAGACCCCCCACAAAAACCTCCAGGGTTGAGGATCGGACCCCCACCCCCACGCTCCCAGTAGTAAGCTCCCTACTTGCTCCTGCAGCCTGCTCCGGAGTCCTCCCGACTGCAAGCCAAGCATGTCAATCAGCCTGACCTCTGGGCGGGGAACCTGTCAAGGAGAAAGGTCACACGCTGGGGAGTTAAAACTGCTCAGCATGCAGGGAGACATGTCTGAACCTCCGCCTATGTCAATATTGGGGCCTATGCTTCTGCTAAAATAGCAGACTGGAGAATATTCTATTCATCCATTAACGTCTTGACAGTACTGTAGGCTACTGCTCCTTTACTACACAGTGGTGCTCCTTCTCTTAATAAGTAACAATCATTCATCTCTATAGAGTCAGTGACATTCCTAATGTAACGCTATAACACAGATGGTCACGTTCCTTTGTTGGAAAGAAGTAAAACATTATGGGGTAGAAATTAGGTCGCGCCCCATTTGGGGCGCAAATATCATCCGGACGCAAATATTAGCGCCTGGCGCTAATTATCGGCACTGACAGGAAACTTCACTTTTACCGCCCCAGGAGGTGAGTGGAGCGCTAAAGCAGGCGCTGCACACCTGTCTTAAGGCGCAAAGGCCGAGCAGTGAGGCGCTAACTCAGAGCGCTGGCGAAGCTCATGTAATGTCAGTCAGCAATGGAACACACACACAATGGCACGGGCCAGTTCTTAAAGGGGATGGTTAATCTTGCTTTCCATCCACATCCTGTTCATTGCAGCCTTGAATCTCGGCCTGGAGAGACTTGCACATCAAATGTGCTGGAAAGAACAATGGAGAGTACCAGGCAAAGAGCTCAGAGTGCAGCTCCCACAGTCTCTGCTAAATCGATACAAGGAATGGCAAATCAAAATGAACCTGCAAAGTGCTGCTCAGTACCCAAAACTCCTTCACACAACGTTGAATCTCTCCAGAAGTCTCTCCCTCTCTCTCTCAGAATGCGTAGTTCAAAAATGCCACCAACAATAAAAGACAGGAAGAGGCCCCCTTTAAATAGCGCCCTCCCCAGCCCCACAGCGATTGATAGCGTTCCAGTCTTCTGGTCGTTGGAAGCGCCAGGCGGTAAGGCAGGGGGCGCCACTCAATTTCCGCTCCGGGGCGCCACAAGGGCGTTGCACCATGGAATGACGTCACAATCTGCGCGCGCAGGTGGTCGCAGCGGTAAGTTTTAGCGCCGCCGCACAATCTCAAGTTAAGTTCTCGAGCGGCGCAAACATCGCTGCGCCCGGGCGTTAGCGGCTTTGCGCCCCATTAGCGCCCTCTTAAGGCGCTAACGGGAGGCGCAACCAAGTGAATTTTTCCCCCTATAACTTTCACACTGAGATTGCAATATTGGTTTGTACAGGGCTCGAATGTTCTCTCTGTCAGGAGCTGCTGTAGTTTGCTTGATGCAAAGACCAAAATTGTTCTTCTGGCCATCGATTCCTTCCATATAGGAGACCGTGTATATAAAACAATGTTTGAATTGACAAAAGATTTCTAAACAATTTAATATTTTTTAAGATCCGCATTTGGGCACGAAAACAAGCAATAGAAGAAGGACAGGGCGATTACGCACTAAACGTTACTGGGAAAATTCTAAAGTTTTTTGAAACTTATTACAATGTTTCCTACCCACTTCCAAAATCAGGTATGTTTTTTCTAAGCACGTTCACTATTCAGTGTTTTATTTAAATACAAATGTTTCATGTTTTTGCTGCATTCCATAATCACAACAATGCAGATTTTCCTTTAATATTGTTTATAATCTGAGGTAGGAGAACAGAGTTATTTTAAAATTCTGATATGTATCCATTTCTCCAAATCTGTATTGACTGTTTTAGGAGCAATTATTCTTTAAGCCTGTGGTTATACTCGGTTTCTGATTTGAGAGAGGAACGTGCAGAATCCTTTCACAGCCAGCAACTCAGAGTTATACTGCCTGAAATAAAAACAGAAAATGCTGGAAACACTCAGCAGGTCAGGCAGCATCTGGGGAGAGAGAAACAGATTTAACGTTTCAGGTCGATAGCCTTTCATCAGAAGGTGCTGGTCATGGTTCTGCTGTTGTCATTTGCAGTTCCTCCAAAACCATCTTTTGTTTGAAATAAATCTGGCCTCACCATGGCCAGATTTACTTCACTTGACGCTGTACACCCTGGCTGCCACATGATGCGCCAGGTTGGCACCACCCCACACCAATACGATAAAGCATCCCTACAATGTCCAAGCCATTCCTTTCACATTCACCACCATTGCGGGGGGGTACCGTTACATCTCACCATTCACTGCAACTCACTAAGCCGCTTCCAAAGGTGCACACAAATCTGTCCAAGACCGGAAAGTGTTGAAAATAAAGGTTTCAATGTTTGATAGCACATTAACAGAAACTTTACATGAACATTGGATAAAACACCCAAGTGTCTACCCTTGTGTGTTGTTAGTTGGTATGATTGCACTAGGATGAGGGTGGCTAGTGAGATGGGGATGTGCTAATGTAGCTAGAGAGAGACGGATGGGTGGAGGTGCCAGGTAAGTTGGTGTGAGTAAGGATGTGCAGGAGTAGGGCAGAGTGATGGGGATGTGATGAGAGGCACAGCAGGATGATGGTGAGTGTGGTTTTGTACTATCGTTTCATGATCTAATGAGATAATTGAAAGGTTTGCGCCACTGCACCCAGGTCCTCCTGATTACATCCCTGTTTGTGACCTTTTGTGCAACCAGACTGTGTTGATTTCATGGGGAGGTCTCTTCTGCCCATAGGAAGAATAGAGGACATCCCTGTGTGCTGTGACTCCCTCCATAAGCATATGGAGGGAGTCATGGGAGAACCTGGGTGCAGCCCTGCACCTCTGAGCAGTCATTGTCAGTGTTTGTAGCACTTCAATGCTGTAGAACACTGAGTGGGACTAGCTGAAGTGCTCTTGCAGAGAGCCGGTACAGGCCCGACGGGCCGAGTGGCCCCCTTCCGTGCCATAACCATTCTATGATTCTAGCAATAATGTCAAAATAAAGTTGGCCATGGTCCCTTTAAGGAAACCAGCTGATGACGTGTCATGAAATGACGTCACCAGACCCGCTTCCTCTAATTGGACCGGGAAACGTGCTGGGCGGGGCTTAACAAGCCCTAGCAATGGAAGGTCATTTCACAGAGCGGGATAGAGCCAGCAGTGGGGTCGGGACCCACCAACGACGTCGCCCGCCCCGGTCCGGTTGAGGTGAGCAAAATCCCAGCCAGAGTTAACGTTTCATGTTCCAATGAAAGGACATCGACCTGAAATGTTAACTCTGCTTCTCTCTCCACAGAGTTAAGGCTTTGCTTGGCTGGAACTGCACTCCCACATCTGGGTGTGTCAGTAAGCTGTACTTGCCGCAAGTACATTTTAATTGCTTTGAGAGTGTGGAGGGAGTGTCTGGACTCTCAGAATAAACTCCATGTCAGTTTATAAAATGCCCAGGGATCCATGAGATTTATATGTCAGCTCTCAAGAGAATAATATAAATATTAAAGGTGAATGTAACTGATGAAATGTCTGTACTAGCAATGTGTGCACAGATTACATGGGGTGGGGCGTGAGACAGAGCGGGGATGGAAACACCGAATTCTTACATTGACCTTGTTTCTGATCATACTCTTCAGGCTTTCCCCCAGATCCTGCAGACCCTCTGGCCCAGGAGGTTGGGCAAGGTTCTGCAGACCCCCCTCCGCCCATTGGGGACTCCTCAGGTGATCGCCGTGTAGGGCAAGGTGGCATTATGGGTCTCCAGCTGTCTTCTATTTTTGCTGCACCTGCGATATGACAATTTCCTGTCCTAAGATTGATTAAAGCGACTGTAGTGAAATTATAATTGTAGATAATCCGCTATCTGTAGAGAAATTATTAAGGAGCACCAGATGTATGTGGTGTCAATAACGGGACACTAATTAACATAACATAGGCTGTGTGTCTCATGTACCTTCACACAAAGATTGTGGTATTAGTGTCTTATGTTTCTCAAAATACCAACAGACCAGATTGCACTTCCCGACTTTAATGCTGGCGCAATGGAGAACTGGGGTCTTGTCACCTACCGTGAGACGGCACTCCTATATGACCCCAAACTGTCTTCTAATGGAAACAAGGAGTGGGTCGTAACTGTCATAGCCCATGAACTGGCCCATCAGGTACAAATACAGCATTTTGTTCCGTGAGTGCATTAATCAAGTGTTAGCTTGGCTCATTTTTTAAATTCTCACCTCTGAGTTAGAAGGTTGTGGGTTCAAGCCCCACAACAGAGTTGAGCACAGTTCATTGCAGTACTGAGAGAGTGCTGCACTGTTGGAGGGACGGTACTGAGGGAGTGCTGCACTGTCAGAGGGGCAGTACTGAGGGAGTGCTGCACTGTCAGAGGGGCAGTACTGAGAGAGCGCTGCACTGTCAGAGGGTCAATACTGAGGGAGTGCTGCACTGTCGGAGGGGCAGTACTGAGAGAGCGCTGCACTGTCAGAGGGGCAGTACTGAGAGACTGCTGCACTGTCAGAGGGGCAGTACTGAGGGAGCGCTGCACTGTCAGAGGGTCAATACTGAGGGAGTGCTGCACTGTCGGAGGGGCAGTACTGAGAGAGTGCTGCACTGTCAGAGGGGCAGTACTGAGAGAGCGCTGCACTGTCAGAGGGGTGGTACTGAGGGAGCGCTGCACTGTCGGAGGGACAGTACTGAGGGAGTGCTGCACTGTCGGAGGGGCAGTACTGAGAGAGTGCTGCACTGTCAGAGGGGCAGTACTGAGGGAGCGCTGCACTGTCAGAGGGGTGGTACTGAGGGAGCACCGCACTGTCGGAGGGGCAGTACTGAGGGAGCACCGCACTGTCAGAGGGTCAATACTGAGGGAGCGCAGCACTGTCGGAGGGACAGTACTGAGGGAGCGCTGCACTGTCGGAGGGTCAGTACTGAGGGAGCACTGCACTGTCGGAGGGACAGTACTGAGGGAGTGCTGCACTGTCGGAGGGGCAGTACTGAGGGAGCGCCGCACTGTCGGAGGGTCAGTACTGAGAGAGCGCTGCACTGTCGGAGGGTCAGTACTGAGGGAGCACTGCACTGTCGGAGGGACAGTACTGAGGGAGTGCTGCACTGTCGGAGGGGCAGTACTGAGGGAGCGCTGCACTGTCGGAGGGTCAGTACTGAGAGAGCGCTGCACTGTCGGAGGGTCAGTACTGAGGGAGCACTGCACTGTCGGAGGGACAGTACTGAGGGAGTGCTGCACTGTCGGAGGGGCAGTACTGAGGGAGCGCTGCACTGTTGGAGGGACAGTACTGAGGGAGTGCTGCACTGTCAGAGGGGCGGTACTGAGGGAGCACTGCACTGTCGGAGGGGCGGTACTGAGTGAGCGCAGCACTGTTGGAGGAGTAGTACTGAGGGAGCGCTGCACTGTCAGAGGGTCAGTACTGAGGGAGCACTGCACTGTCGGAGGGGCGGTACTGAGGGAGCGCAGCACTGTCGGGGGGCAGTACCGAGGGAGAGCTGCACTGTCGGATGATCAGTACTGAGGGAGTGATACGCTGTCGGAGGGGCAGTACTGAGGGAGTGCTGCACTGTCGGAGGGTCGGTACTGATGGAGTGCTGCACTGTCGGAGGGGCGTTACTGAAGGAGCGCTGGCTTGTCGGAGGGGCAGTACTGAGGGAGCGCTGCATTGTCGGAGGGGCAGTAATGAGGGAGTGCTGCACTGTCAGAGGGGCAGTACTGAGAGAGCTCAGCACTGTCGGAGGGGCAGTATTGAGGGAGTGTTGCATTGTCGGAGGGGCAGTAGTGAGGGAGTGCTGCATTGTCAGAGGGGCAGTACTGAGGGAACGCTGCACTGTTGGAGGGGCAGTACTGAGGGAACGCTGCACTGTCGGAGGGTCAGTAGTGAGGGAGTGCTGCACTGTCGGAGGGTCAGTACTGAGGGAGTGCAGCACTGTCGGAGGTGCCGTATTTCAGTTGAACCGAGGCCCCGTCTTCCCTCAGGAAGATGTAAGATATCCCACAGCATTAATCGAAGAAGAGCAGGAGCATTCTCCCCGGTGTCATTGATAAGATCGATACATTAATAAGGTAGAGATGGAGTCTGTCTTCGATCGATAATGACAGTGATGATTTTGAAGCTGGCCCAGTGGAGCAGTGAGGTGAAGCTTGGGTGGGTATATAACTGGCCCAGTAGAGCAGTGAGGTGAAGCTTGGGTGGGCCTATAACTGGCACAGTGGAGCAGTGAGGTGAAGCTTGGGTGGGCCTATAACTGGCACAGTGGAACAGTGAGGTGAAGCTTGGGTGGGCCTATAACTGGCCCAGTGGAGCAGGGAGGTGAAGCTTGGATGGGCCTATAACTGGCCCAGTGGAGCAGTGAGGTGAAGCTTGGGTGGGTCGATAACTGGCCCAGTGGAGCAGGGAGGTGAAGCTTGGGGGGGCCTATAACTGGCCCAGTGGAGCAGGGAGGTGAAGCTTGGGTGGGCCTATAACTGGCCCAGTGGAGCAGTGAGGTGAAGCTTGGATGGGCCTATAACTGGCCCAGTGGAGCAGGGAGGTGAAGCTTGGATGGGCCTATAACTGGCCCAGTGGAGCAGGGAGGTGAAGCTTGGGTGGGCCTATAACTGGCCCAGTGGAGCAGGGAGGTGAAGCTTGGGTGGGCCTATAACTGGCCCAGTGGAGCAGTGAGGTGAAGCTTGGGTGGGTCTATAACTGGCCCAGTGGAGCAGTGAGGTGAAGCTTGGGTGGGCCTATAACTGGCCCAGTGGAGCAGGGAGGTGAAGCTTGGGTGGGTCTATAACTGGCCCAGTGGAGCAGGGAGGTGAAGCTTGGATGGGCCTATAACTGGCCCAGTGGAGCAGTGAGGTGAAGCTTGGATGGGCCTATAACTGGCCCAGTGGAGCAGGGAGGTGAAGCTTGGATGGGCCTATAACTGGCCCAGTGGAGCAGGGAGGTGAAGCTTGGGTGGGCCTATAACTGGCCCAGTGGAGCAGGGAGGTGAAGCTTGGGTGGGCCTATAACTGGCCCAGTGGAGCAGTGAGGTGAAGCTTGGGTGGGCCTATAACTGGCCCAGTGGAGCAGGGAGGTGAAGCTTGGGTGGGCCTATAACTGGCCCAGTGGAGCAGTGAGGTGAAGCTTGGGTGGGCCTATAACTGGCCCAGTGGAGCAGGGAGGTGAAGCTTGGGTGGGCCTATAACTGGCGGCTGACCCATTGGAGGACAGCCCATGATTCCCAATCCCACTTTAGCAAACTGTGAAATTGAACAATAAATCTGGTCATTTTGAAATGTCACCAGAATAAATAAAATCCCACTGGTTCACCAGTGTTGAGGTAGTTTCTGATTGAATTACATACAATTTACAACATTGCACAAGGCTGCTTGGCTCAAGCTTTCCATGTTGGAGCTTATTCTCCAAACAAACTGTACAACAAAAACAACTTGAAATTAAAAAGCGCCTGGAACATAGAAACACTTCGCAAGGTGCTTCACAGAGGTGCAACCAGACAAAAATGAAGGTGAGCCAATGAAGGAAATATTAGGAGGCCGGACTAAAAGCAAAGGTTTTAAGGGGGAAATGAAACTGATACACACACTCCTGAAATAACTCTCTGTTACAGACTGAGACTCTCCTGATGTCTTACAGCCGAATACAGGAGAATTGTTTGTAATGTTAAACTGTTCCTGTGTTTCAGTGGTTTGGAAACCTGGTGACGATACGATGGTGGAATGACCTGTGGCTGAATGAAGGATTTGCCTCTTATGTAGAATACCTGGGTGCTGATTATGCTGAGCCTACCTGGAATCTGGTAAGATGATCAGGGTCAGAATTGTTAAAGAAAGACCTGAAATTATAAGTTGTTCACAAGTAAAAAGGTAAAGTAACATTAATGAGGGTGGTACAGCATTGTTCTGATTGAGGTGATTTATTGCAGTCCTGAGACTGATTAAACACAGTTCTGAAATCATACCCTGTAATCAGGTGACTTACAAATTATCTCCTTCTTCTATTTAACTTTTGATGTGACGAGCACAAATTATTTGCTAACATTGTGCCCAATAGTTGAAGTTCAAGATTGATGAGTAGAAGTTGTTGCCATATAGTTATCTTATAAATGATTGACACTCTCATATCAAATTCCTTTCTCTGTTCCTTTATTGTGGTGTTAATTTGTACTTTAATTATTATCCCTAATGCTGTTCCGAAATGCCTGTCATACAGTATTGTATTCCTGTCTTCACTCTCAGTGGTGGAGTCTTTGTTAAAATGGAAGAGAGTTGTTCAATACAAGGACATTAGCATTTGTATATAATAGTATCAAGAATAATTCCTACCCTTAAATCTTTAAACCAATGATTACATATTTTAAGAAGGACTGAATTAGTTCGAGGGGGAACTGTGTGATTATGCGGCTTATAGTCTGCCTTCAGTGCTGGAATATGGACTTGGAGCTATCTGCGCTGATGAGGTGACTGGCCCAGATTTTGCTGTGAGTCTAACAGTGCTCATCGTTGTTTATGCACAAATTGGACAGCAACTTCGGTGAACAGATGCGTCAATAAACGTGAAAATCCGGACATTGCTGTTCGAGATGCGGCGCTCCTCCATAAACTGTGCGGAAACGGGATCTCACTGTCTAGCACCCTGTTGAAATACATTGAATAGTGTGAAGTTCCTGTACTGGTGTTGTAGATACGGACTAAACTCGCCACAGGAAGTCAGAGCTTGTCCATTCCAGTCTAATTATAGAAGAACATAAGAATTAGAAGCAGGACTAGGCCATACGGCCCCTCGAGCCTGCTCCACCATTCAATAAGATCATGGCTGATCTTCGACCTCAACTCCACTTTCCCGCCCGATCCCCATATCCCTTGATTCCCCAATCTATCTCAGCCTTGAATATACTCAATGACTCAGCATCCACAGCCCTTTTGGGTAGAGAATTCCAAAGATTCACAACCCTTTGAGTGAAGAAATTCCTCCTCATCTCAGTCTTAAATGGCTGACCCCTTATTCTGAAACTATGCCCCCAGTCAGGGGAAACAACCTCCCAGCACCTATCCTTGCATGTTTCAATGAGATCACCTCTCATTCTTCTAAACTCCAGAGAGTATAGGCCCAATCTACTCAATCTCTCCTCATAGGACAACCCTCTCATCCCAAGAATCAATCTAGTGAACCTTTGTTGCACCGCCTCTAAGGCAAGTATATCCTTTCTCAGATAAGGAGACCAAAACTGTGCACAGTACTCCAGGTGTGGTCTCACCAAAGCCCTGTATAATTGTAGCAAGACTTCTTTACTCTTGTACTCCAACCCCCTTGCAATAAACACCAACAGCCACTTGCCTTCCTAATTACTTGCTGTACCTGCATGCTAACTTTCTGTGTTTCCTGTACGAGGACACCTAAATCTCTCTGAACACCAACATTTAATAGTTTCTCACCATTTAAAAAATAATCTGTTTTTCTATTCTTCCTACCGAAGTGAATAACCTCACATTTCTCCACATTACACTCCATCTGTCACTTTATTGGCCACACACTTAACCAGTCTATATCCCTTTGCAGGCTCTTTGTGTCATCCTCACAACTTACTTTCCCACCAAGCTTTGTATCGTCAGCAAACTTGGATACATTGCACTCAGTCCCTTTATCTAAGTCATTAATATAAATTGTAAATAGCTGAGGCCGCAGCACCCTTTTAATGATGTGGTAAGTCTTAATTACTGCCAGACAACCTCTCTGGCCCTGAAAATTAACTTTTACAAGTGTGGAGTCTCATGCTTTTAATTACTGTTGAAGATTTAGAGAAACAAATTAAAATGATTAAAAAACTTTTTATTTCTGTCCCTTTTTCCTCTCTCTCTGTTAATCTCGTCTTTCATTCCCTCATTTTATTCTGCTTTTTGTACCTGATTTGACATTGAATGAAATATTCTAACTGATGCATCCTGGTTCAGACTCTGTGCACCACATTAATGATTCTTCAAACTGATTGGTTAGAGAGATACACAGTTGCTTGCCCTGTTTGCACAGGTCCTAGATGCCCTGTAGAGGGTGCTGCACTGTTTGGATGTCCTGCTGACAGCAACTTGCTGTGCAAAACCCCACAGAAAGTCTATGAGCAAGAGCAAGTGTAATGAATGGCAGGCTCCGTTCCTTCACAGCTCACTGCAAAATCTGGCCCACAGTTTCTTGACAGATGTAAGGGTCCTGAGTTTGAGAAGACTCAATTTAGTTCTCAGTGAGTGTGAATCTGTGGCTTAAGGCAGCTCCTGTTTTATCAATTTGGCTCTGAGAAACCAAAATCCAATATTCTCCGTGCTGCAGTTCTGAAGCTGGAGTCATGGGGCAAGGTTGGAAGTGACTGTGAGTTTTCCAAATGTTTCACATAGTTGTATCAAATTCTTCCTTGTCTTATTTTAAAGGTGAGATTAACTATTTAAAATTAAATAACACCAGAGAGGGACTTAATACTAACAAGGTGCGACCTCACAATATCATTGTTCACAGTGATCTCCAGCCTGTAGCACCGAGCAAGTTTTGTTCCAGGACTATCCCTTGCAATATTGGAGCCAGGAGTGCTTGTTGTGGCCATTTATATGGAGGACACTCCATGTCCCAACACTGACCTCTGTCACCATCATCAGCACGAATACGCATTCAAAATGTGAATCATAGAAATTTATGGTACAGAAGGAGACCATTCGACCCATCGTGTCTGTGCCGGTGGAAAAAGAGCTATCCAGCCTAATCCCACTTTCCAGCTCTTGGTCCGTAGCCCTGTAGGTTACGGCACTTCAAGTGCATATCCAAGTACTTTTTAAATGCGATGAGGGTTTCTGCCTCTACCACCCTTTCAGGCAGTGAGTTCCAGACCCCCAACAACCTCTGGGTGAAGAAATTTCCCCTCAAATCCCCTCTAAACTGCCGGCCAATTATTTTAAATCTATGCCCCCTGGTTATTGACCTCGCTGCTTGATGAAACAGGTCCTTCCTATCCACTCTATCTAAGCCCCTCATAATTTTATACACCTCAATCAAATCTCCCCTCAGCCTCCTTGTTCCAAAGAAAGCAACCCCAGCCTATCCAATCTTTCCTCCAGTTCTGACAACACCCTCGTAAATCTCTTCTGTACCCTCTCTAGTGCAATCACATCTTTGCTGTAATGTGGTGACCAGAACTGTACACAGTACTCTAGCTGTGGCCTAACTGGTGTTAAAGCATAACCTCCCTGCTCTTCTATTCTATGCCTCGGCTAATAAAATAAAGTATCCCGTATGCCTTCTTAACCACCTTATCTACCTGTCCTGTTACCTTCAGGGATCTGTGGACATGCACTCCAAGGTCCCTCTGTTCCTCTACACTTCTCAGTATCCTACCATTTATTGTGTATTCCCTTGCCTTGTTAGCCCTCCCCAAATGCATTACCTCACACTTCTCTGGATTGAATTCCATTTGCCACTTTGCTGCCCACCTGACCAGTTTGTTGATATCTTCCTGCAGTCTACAGCTTTCTTCCTCACTATCAACCACACGGACAATTTTTGTGAACTATTTTAAAGGAAGAGATCATTTATATTTTTCTCACTTCAAATATCCTGAGTCGAGTACAATTTACTAATCGTTTAAATTCACCATTTGATACAAGTTTGTTTGATAAGTAATTATTTAAGTTCCTCTAAAGTGCTTCTATCACAGGAATCCTCTATTCACACTGTACCAAGACGAAAGAGAAGTCTACTTGCTCATTAATTCGTATACAATCGTTTGCCCTTTTTACAGAAAGATCTAACTGTCCTGGACGATGTTTACAGAGTGTTTGCTGTCGATGCTTTAGCCTCATCTCATCCTCTCTCCTCCAAAGAAAATGAGATTAACACACCTGCGGAAATCAATGAGCTTTTTGATGCAATTTCGTACAGTAAGGCAAGTGCTCAGTTTAATCTTTCTTGCAGCATGTTGTACGCTGTGTAACTGGATCATTGTCATTCTAACAAACTTCTGATTGGTTTCCTTGCAGGGAGCATCTGTTCTTCGAATGCTTTCTAACTTTCTCACAGAGGAAGTATTTGTGAAAGGGCTCAATGTAAGTCTGAATGTTGCATTTTATTTGATGGTGTCAATTAATTTGAAATATTTCAGTTGCTGAAGTTTCCTGAATTTCTTGACTACTTTTTCTTGTCTTATAGACCTATCTCCGACAATTTTCTTATGGCAACACAGTGTATGATAATCTCTTTGATCATCTGCAGACGGTATGTATCTTAAAACAAATAATTAAAAACAAGAAGGGATTTAATAATAATATTTATGACTGAAAATACAGATGCTCTAAACTTCCATTAAAAAACAGCACAAAATTGCTTGTAATAGTGACTAGTGACAGACCTGGGGGTGCCAGGTTCAACTGCAGGTAAATTCAGATTCTGCTTTTTTAGTCTTCAGCAATTTTCTTCAAAGAAGTTGGCCAAAATTGGCAATTTCAGATCAGGTGTTCTAAACTTTCATTCTCTTGGTTACTTAGTTCACAAAGATAGTTCCTCTCTAAGCTGTTCTCAGGAAGTCTATTGAACAAAGCATGCCAATTCCTTTAATGTCAAACACAGAACATAATTGAATTCTGGCTCTCGGCTTCTGACAGTGGCAGTGCAGCGATATCATTATCCAACTATTGCCTCCTTTTATTGTTTACTCACTTCCCAGCATCTAAATGCAACCAGATCTCCATCTAAAGGTGATGGATCTTTGTGGATCTCCAATTTGTCATGTTACCTGTTAATTCTATGCTATAAAACCAGGATAGATTGTGATCAGTTATATGATAATGAACACAGATGGACACATTGGGGGTAATTTTAACCCCCAAAAATGGGAGGGTTTGGGTCAAGTAAAAAGTTAAAATGTAAAAAATTCCGAATCCGCCTTGAACCAGCCCACTTCCGGTTTTGACAGAGGTGTGACTGGGGGGGTCGGGTGGGGGGAGGGGACGACCAATCCGCTTCCAGGAGACGAGATGGGGTTGGGGGGGTGGGGGGGGAGAGCGACCAATCCGCTCGTGGGAGGCGGGTCAGTCAGTAAAAGCTTCTAAGGAGGTTGCGTGCCTCCAGTTTAACAATCTGATTATTGTTAACGGATGTTGGCCGGGTTTCCCAGCCATTGGGAAACCCAGCAGGTAAAAGGAGGCGAGAAGAGCTGAATCCATGAGGTAAGTGCCTTTCCAGCACTGCTTGTGGGCCAGGAGGAGCCGGAGTGTTTCCCCCCGGCCCAACAAGCTAACTTGTAAACACCGCGTTCCCCACCCACCCTCCCACCATGACCTGTCTGAGCCCCCCACCCCACTGATCTCTGGGCAACCATCTCACCACCCGCCCCCCCCCCACACCATCTCTCCCCCCCCCCAACACCATCCCCCCAACACCATCCCCCCAACACCATCCCCCCAACACCATCCCCCCAACACCATCTCCCCCCCCAACACCATCTCCCCCCCCCACACCATCTCTCCCCTCCCCACACACCACCCCCCCTCAACACAACCTCCCCCCTCAACACCATCCCCTCCCCCCAAAACCATCTCCCCCCCCCCCCAAACACCATCTCCCCCCCCCCCAAACACCATCTCCCCCCCCCCCCCAAACACCATCTCCCCCCCCCCCCCAAACACCATCTCCCCCCCCCACAAACACCATCTCCCCCCCCACAAACACCATCTCCCCCCCCACAAACACCATCTCCCCCCCCAACACCATCTCCCCCCCCCACACCATCTCTCCCCTCCCCACACACCACCCCCCTCAACACAACCTCCCCCCTCAACACATCTCCCCCCCCCAAACACCATCTCCCCCCCCCCCAAACACCATCTCCCCCCCCACAAACACCATCTCCCCCCCCACAAACACCATCTCCCCCCCCCCAAACACCATCTCCCCCCCCCCCCCAAACACCATCTCCCCCCCCCCCCAAACACCATCTCCCCCCCCCACAAACACCATCTCCCCCCCCCACAAACACCATCTCCCCCCCCACAAACACCATCTCCCCCCCCCCCCAAACACCATCTCCCCCCCCCCCACAAACACCATCTCCCCCCCCACAAACACCATCTCCCCCCCCCACAAACACCATCTCCCCCCCCCACAAAACACCATCTCCCCCCCCCCACAAACACCATCTCCCCCCCCCACAAACACCATCTCCCCCCCCCACAAACACCATCTCCCCCCCCCCCCCACAAACACCATCTCCACAAACACCATCTCCCCCCCCCCCCCCACAAACACCATCTCCACAAACACCATCTCTCCCCCCCCCACAAACACCATTTCCCCCACCTCTCTCTACCTGTTCCTCTGATGCGCCCTTTAGCCACAGGCTTCCCGCCCGACAGGCAGTCCACCCGTCAATCCGCCCGTCGGGTGGGAAGCCTGGAGAAAAAAATTGAAAAGATGTCATGCCGTTAAAAGCTGCAGGAATTTCGGGAAACCTGCCCATAACTCCCCCCGCTCCGAACACGCGGCCCCGTAAATATCGGGCCGTTTAATCTGGGTCTTGTAACTGAGCACCGACTTTCTCTTTCAGGCTGTCAATACCTCTGGCTCTAAGTTACCGGATTCCGTTAACAACATTATGAATCGGTGGACGCTACAGATGGGTTTCCCAGTCGTTACTATAAATACGGAAAGTGGAATTGTCAACCAGAAACACTTTCTTCTTGATCCAAATTCAACTGTGACGCGTCCTTCCGAGTTTCAGTGAGTCTGTTCAGTAAATTGATGGTCAGTTCGGGCCATATTTTAATATTTTGATACTATATAATAATTGAATGTGACATTGTTAAATTCTTTTTATATGAAGATTATAAATGATAAAATAACAAAAATGAGTGATTTTCCAGTAAACAATTTGTACACACTTCCTGATGTAAAAATTCACTTTGTACAAATGGAGTTAAAAATGATGAGGTTTTTATATTTAAGGAGTAATGAAAGAATCTTGCACTGACCCACCTTCAAACTCTTCAAATCCAATGAATTACTTTGAGGTACATGAACTTTGACTGTTGTTATTTTAGCAAATGCGGCAGTCATTCGCACACAGTAAGGTCTCAAATGGAGCAATGAAATGATTGAGCGGCTCATCCGTTGCTCCGTTGGTGATTCCAGTTCTTATTGAAATAAAGCCAAAGGTTAGTTAGCATCACCAGACAAGGGGTCAGTTTAACATCTCATCTGAAGGAAGTGGATGGCAGTGTTGCACCCCTCGTGCACCTCCTCATTAATCTGTGCAATTCGGATAATTGGTATAACAATCCGTCTAATGTACGTGCGTCCCTGATGCCATGTTAAATGCTGACTGGGTGGAGCGTTGCCTGTGGATGTTCCCTCAGTGAAACGTGGCGGAACAGAAGAGGCCTGAAAATGTAAGTTTCAATTTATGTTGGCATAAGTGTCTGCCCTGGCTCCAGCAGAATAGTGTGGGATTCCCACCCCCGATATTCCCTGGCTGGGCCGGGCTGCAGGATGTTGGTATTGGGGCTCGCTGCGTGTAAGATCCTGGGGCCCAGCCCCCAGATTGACCGGGGCTTATTGCTGGCACAGTTGGTCAGGCGGACAGCCCCTGGAGTGGGGCTTGCACCCCAACTTTCACAATCAGAGGTACAATCTCCTTGAGTACATTTTGTGCTAAGAACGACAAGCTGTCCCGCCTGGTGACCGGTGTGTCTGACCAAATGTTGTTCTTTGTGTTTCAGTTATATCTGGTTTGTGCCAATTACATGGAGGAAACGAAATACAGCAGATAATCAAACTTGGTTATTGAAACCCGAAGGTAGGAATTCTTGATTTCGACACCTGTCACAGAGATAAAAGGCAGAGATTTTGAGGCCTCTCACCTGATGGAAACTGGGCGTTGGTGGAAAATGACCAACCAACCTGTCCCTCAATCTCGCCCCTTCCTCACGCCCCTGGGCTACTGGACCCCCGCCTGAGTCAGGACCCTTTAATGTGTAAACCGGGGTTGTGTGACGGTCACCATTTTAGCGCAGATACCTCCCACAGTGCAGTGCTCCCTCAGTACTGCCCCTCCGACAGTGCGGCGCTCCCTCAGTCCTGCCCCTCCGACAGTGCAGCGTTCCCTCAGTACTGACCCTCTGACAGTGCAGCACTCCCTCAGTGCTGCCCCTCCGACAGTGCGGCGCTCCCTCAGTACTGCCCCTCTGACAGTGCGGCGCTCCCTCAGTACTGCCCCTCTGACAGTGCGGCGCTCCCTCAGTACTGCCCCTCTGACAGTGCGGCACTCCCTCAGTACTGCCCCTCCGACACTGCGGCACTCCCTCAGTACTGCCCCTCCGACACTGCGGCGCTCCCTCAGTACTGCCCCTCCGACAGTGCGGCGCTCCCTCAGTCCTGCCCCTCTGACAGTGCAGCACTCCCTCAGTACTGCCCCTCCGACAGTGCGGCGCTCCCTCAGTACTGCCCCTCTGACAGTGCGGCGCTCCCTCAGTACTGCCCCTCCGACAGTGCAGCGCTCCCTCAGTACAGCCCCTCCCACAGTGCAGTGCTCCCTCAGTACTGCCCCTTTGACAGTATAAGACTCCCTCAGTACTGCCCCTCCCACAGAGCAGCGCTCCCTCAGTACTGCTCCTCCGACAGTACAGTGCTCCCTCAGTACTGCCCCTCTGACAGTACAGGACTCCCTCAGTACTGCCCCTCCCACAGAGCAGCGCTCCCTCAGTACTGCTCCTCCGACAGTACAGGACTCCCTCAGTACTGCCCCTCTGACATTACAGGACTCCCTCAGTACTGCCCCTCTGACAGTACAGGGCTCCCTCAGTACTGACCCTGCGACAGTACAAGACTCCCTCAGTACTGCCCCTCCGACAGTACAGCCCTCCCTTAGTACTGACCCTCCGACAGTACAAGACTCCCTCAGTACTGCCCCTCTGACAGTACAGGATTCCCTCTGTACTGCCCCTCCGACAGTGCAGCGCTCCCTCAGTCCTGCCCCTCCGACAGTACAGGGCTCCCTCAGTACTGCCCCTCCGACAGTGCTGGACTCCCTCAGTACTGCTCCTCTGACAGTGCAGCACTCCCTCAGTACTGACCCTCTGACAGTACAGGACTCCCTCAGTACTGCCCCTCTGACAGTACAGGACTCCCTCAGTACTGCCCCTCTGACAGTACAGGACTCCCTCAGTACTGCGTTGAAATATCAGCTGAGATTTTCTGCTCAAGTCTCTGGAGTGGGACTTGAACCCACGACCTTCTGAGAATGCTGTTGCTGAGCCTGCTCCCCGCCTCGTGTAAAGTCCTTGTTTTTGCACATTCCAGCTGTAGCCAGTAGATAGTAATCGAGGTGGGAATCCCTAATAGTCGAGGGTACTGAGACCAATTCCAGCGCAATCGCTGGATCAGAACAGACTGAGTCTGGTATTTTCCCGCAGCTTATCTTCATATTACATCATTAGGGGGAGAGTGAGAGACTTTTACGTTGGGCGGAATTTGAGGTGAAAGGATAGTAAACTAACCAATTCCGCAAACATAGTCTTCAGAATTTAGTGAGATAATTGGAATGTGCACAGATATAGTGTAGCTTAAACATTCACTCCCCACACAACTGGCGTACCGTGCAGGATGCACTGCAGCAACTCGCCAAGGCTTCTTCAACAGCACCTCCCAAACCTGCAAACTCTACCACCTAGAAGGACAAGGGTAGCAGGCGCATGGGAACACCAGCACCGCCACGTTCCCCTCCAAGTCACACACCATCCTGACTTAGAAGTGTATCGCCGATCCTTCATCGTCGCTGGGTCAAAATCATGGAACTCCCACCCTAACAACACTGTGGGAGCACCTTCACCACACGGACTGCAGCGGTTCAAGAAAGCGGCTCACCACCTTCTCGAGGGCAATTAGGAATGGGCAATAAATGCTGGCCTTGCCAGCAACTCCCACATTCTATGAGTGAATAGTAAAAAAACTGTATATGTACAGATATAGCAAACTGAATTTAACGAAGAATAAAAGCTCCTGATTACATTAAGAATGTCTTTGAAATCGCCTCAGGGAGTATAGAATCATAGAATAGTACAGCACAGGAGGAGGTCATTTGGCCCATCGATTCTGCGCCGGCTTTTTTGAAGAGTAATCCAGTTAGTCCCACTGCCCCGCTCTTTCCCCATATCCCTAGAATTTTTTTCTCATTCAAGTATTTATCCAATTCCTTTTGAAGGCTACTATTGAATCTGTATCCACCACCCTATCAGGCAGTGCATTCCAAATCCTAACCACTCGCTGCATAAAAAGGTTTTCCTCATGTCTCCTCTGGTTCTTTTGCCAATCACCTTAAATCTGTGTCCTCTCATTATCGACCCTTCAGCCATTGGAAACAATTTCTCTTTATTTACTCTATCTCTAAACCCTTTATGATTTTGAACACCTCTATCAAATCTCCTCTTAGCCTTCTCTGCTCTAAGGAGAACAACCTCAGCTTCTCCAGTCTATCCACGTAACTGTGGTCCCTCATCCCTGGGACCATTCCAGTAAATCTCTGCTGTATCCTCTCCAAAGCCTTCATGTCCTTCCTAAAGTGTGGTGCCCAGAATTGGACACAATACGCCAGCTGGGGCTGAACTAGTGTTTTATAAAGTATTCTTGTACTTAATGTTTCACAAGAAGTTTGGATAAGAAACTTCAATCTTTAAATACTGTTTTAAGCAAAACATTAATTAAAGATTGAGTTGCATGATTTTCTCTTTTTCACAGATCCTCAGACCTGTAAAAATGTGTCACACCTTCTGTGAAAGTTAGGTTTTGAAAGTTTTGAAAATGTAGTTTTCTCAAGTGGAAGAATTATTTTGCCAGCATCTACAATTTGTTTCTGTTTTGATATTTGCAACACTGCTTCATCTATAGTATTTGAATTTATATACATAGAAACATAGAAACATAGAAACTAGGAGCAGGAGTAGGCTATTCGGCCCGTCGAGCCTGCTCCACCATTCAATACGATCATGGCTGATCATCCAAATCCAGTACCCTGTCCCTGCCCCCTCACACAGAATCCCCATCGAGCCTGCACCGACACATATCCCACCCTATCCCCGTTACCCAACGTATTTAATTCCCCCTAACATATCCCATCCTATCCCTGTAACCCCACATATTTAATCCCCCCCTAACACTAAGGGTCAATTTATCATAGCCAAATCACCTAACCTGCACATTTTTGGACTGTGGGAGGAAACCGGAGCACCCGGAGGAAACCCACGCAGACACGGGGAGAATGTGCAAACTCCACACAGACAGTCACCCGAGGCCAGATTCGAACCCGGGTCTCTGGCGCTGTGAGGCACCAGTGCTAACCACTATGCCACCGTGTTGCCACCAAGCTTTTAGTTATGAAAATCTAGAATGAGCAAAAGAGCAACTGTCAAGAAAACTGTAAAAAAGGAAATAGTTTAAAGGAGACAGGAATGGTCCAGGGGATGTTTGAAGTGCAAAGTCTTTCCCCCATCCAGTTAGTCCAAAAAGGCAGCTTCGAATTCCAACTCCTAACTGATGCAGTGAGATGGATGAGGACATGGTGTGTTTACCTGTGATGTTTCTGAGGTCAGATAGCTTCCTAACACTCACTCTAGTTCTTGGCTGTTGGGAAGTTAAGTTTGGGAACGATGTACTAAGATTAGTTGGTGGGTGTTGAGGAAGCTTTACTCGACATCTGCTATCATCCGCAGTTCCACAAAAAGTGGAAGCAGAACTGACATTCTCCATCGTGATGACATTTTGTCAAACGAATAAGTAAAAGAATTAGAACAGCTACAATCAGATTGCCCCATGACGCATTCAGTTCTTGTCATAATGGCTTTGTTTTAAATCCCACTATAGCTACTTACAGTGACATGAAATACAGTGGAGATGACTGGTTCTTGGCCAACATTAATGTTACGGGATATTACAGAGTGAATTACGATGAGAGGAACTGGAACAATCTCGTAAAGCAATTGAAAAGCGATCACACAGTGAGTACAATCTTTATCCTTTGCTTCGTTGTGCTTGTTATTAAAGAGCTGACAGAACAGTCGATGCCTTCAAAACCAAACTTCAAATGGGAGAAACAAGTAGCTCCCTTGGTTATGAAGCTATTAAAAGTGTAGAAGCTACTGCTGATGACGTTACTGTAGGAATGTTTAACCAGCATGTACCGAATTCCTCTCCATTGCTTTATCTGAGACATCAATGAGGGATTTTAACTCGGAGACTTTCCGCTATGAACCCGCTCCAGCAAGTTAGTTCCCGCCTGTCTGGGGCAGCCGGAGACCATTGCAGGCGGGAGGACGAGGGTGGCGCAGGATGGGTGGGTGGGTTGGAGATGGGGGGCAGGGGAGGCAGGGGCCATGCAGGGGGGGTGGGGGGGCAGGCAGGTGAACTGGGTGGGGGGTGGGTGGGGTGGGCGGGGATGACCTCATCCGCCTGCAAAACTTTCCAGTTAAAATCAGCAACTTCAGGAAAGGGTCAAGTTACAAGCGGGAAAGGAAGCCGCTCATTTTTAACTGCCCACCTGTCCGATTTCTTCTGGTTGGGTAGTTTAAGTTCAACTCCATTACTGTACCTGGGTTAATGCCATGGTCAACATAGCAGAATATGATAAATGTTGAGTCTTCACTATATACCGTCTGTTCGCGGATTTCCCGTGGTTGTGGTTGCAACAAAGGGTTGTTAGTCCAGTAACAATAACCTCCACATGATTCAGGCCCACGTGGTTTTCAACAACAAGCTTTAATATACAAAAGAAAAATACTGCGGATGCTGGAAATCTGAAATAAAAACAGAAAATGCTGGAAATACTCAGCAGGTCAGGCAGTATCTGTGGAGAGAGAAACAGCGTTAATGTTTTAGGTCGATGACCCTTCGTCAGAACTGGTCTTGCATATACATTGACTAATAACAGTACTAGTTTTTATATAACTGTCCTACAGTATTATATTAAATGACCAGCCATTAATACAACCTGTTTGTCTTCACGAAGTCTCGTTCAATTGATCAGATTTGTAATCTTTTGTGGATGGACTTCCAACTATCCCAAGAGCGCTCTGAACAAGAGGCAAAAGGTCCCATCCTTATACTATTCGGCTACCTTGGGCTGCACCTACGCACAACAGTATGTGTTGGTGCACATTGGCTGAGGCCACATATTGAGGTGTTTCCCCCGCTTCTAATCTTGCGGCCTTCATCTCTGTTCTACAAGCTTTGTTTAATGCATAGGCCATGTGACCTTGCATTATTCTGACTGCCTTGTTCTATCTCTTACTGTGGTATGTGGTGTCTTAGCAACGGTCCCTTATCGCGATATGGGCTGTCTCTTGACCTGGGTGTTTCTCATTCTCTGTCTTGGTTTATACATTCCCCCTTTCCTCCACATGCTGGGATACCGTGACTGTTTAAACCAGTTTAAAATATTTTAACACCCTCACCTGTCTCTCCCCTAAATCGACCCACATCCTTTATGATGAGGAATTTAGCTTTATTGTCCAAGATCTTTGATATTGTGACCTGGAGGCCATAACAATGAAACCCTTTGCTACTGTAATCTCTAATCTTCCAAAAAGCACATCGATTAACAGTTTAGTTTAAATCAATGAGCTGGTTTAGGAATCGCTGGACGAACAAAGACCGCAGTCCCTCTCGTTCACCATCTCCCCTCCTGGGAGTCCCATGATCCGATGATAATGGGGTTGTTGACCAATCACAGGAATCAATCTCTATCAGTGACCCAGACATGAGGTGAGGAAAACCCCCAGCGGTGGAGAGCTTTGGGAGCCAGAGGTCCAAAGTCCCCTGTTCCTCCCGAGCTCGCTACACTCACCACACATCACGGCTCAAATTACTCGTAGACTGTGTCCCAAAATATTATATTCTGAAAGAGATCTACCTCATTTGCATTTGAATGAATCAACACTAATTGTTCCACCGTCTCCCCAGGCAGCCTGTTCTATAGATTAACCACTCGCTCACTGAAAGGGATGACTTTTAACCCCCAGAAATGGGTGTGTTGGGTCAGGTGAGATGTAAACATTTTAAAAATCTCAAACCCGACCCTAACCCCCCTCTAACCAATGTTTCCTTTAAGCTGCGCGGCTGCACGGCTGTCTGACGGTCCTGTGCAGCCTGGCACTGGCTTTCCCGATGTTGAAGTTCACGGGCGAACCTGTGAATGGGCCGTACAGCCCCTTACAGGGGCCGCGCACCCAAAAAAATGACGGGGAACATTGCCTCTAACCCACATGCGGGTTTAACGGAGGCATGACAAGGGGAAGGCAGCCAACCCGCTCTCAGGAGGCGGGTTGCCATTTAAATATTATAATGAAGCTCGGAGCCTCACATTTAACTTCCCTTACAGCTTTAACCCTGGCCGGCCGAGTTTCCCAGGCCTCAGGAAACCAGGCAGATGACGTGAGGTGGTGACAGCTTTGGGGAGAAGGTAAGTGCTTTTACAGCACTGCTTATGGGCCAGGAGGAGCAGGAGTGCTTCCCCCACCCCCCGGCCCCCCAAGCTTACCTGCTTCCCTGGGATCGGATCCTCCCCCCCCCACCCCACCAAGCTCCCACTAGAAGTTGCAGGCTCCTTACCTGCTCCTGCGGCCTGCTCCAGAGTGCTTCCGGGTTTCCCGACCGAATCTCCACCACCCGTTTGGAAAACCCACCTTATCAATATCTGGGCCATTAGTTCCGCAGAATAGTTTTGAACATAATTGCTCCTGATAATCCAACCACTCCATTCCCTCAATCTGTCTGGTTGCTCTCCTCTGTATCCTCTCAATAGCTGCAATGTCCTTTCTGTACTGTACACAGGATTCGAAGCGCAGTCACACAAATGATTTATAAAGCAGCAGATTACCTCACTATTTGACTCAATATTTATTTGCCAAACCCTAGTTTATGAACAGAGTAACAATTGCAATGAAATATGGTTTATTTTGTAGCGTTCCTTGTAACATAGAAAATAACAAAATACGCAACACTGCCCCTGTTTGTGGGCTAGGAACCTGGCTGCTATAACCAAGGAGGACGCTCCCTTCCTTTGTCCAACTTCCTGACCAGTTCTTCCATCCGATGATCTCTGAAGACCATTTATATCCTTTTCCCCCTTCATATTTCCCAGATGGACAGGAAGCCAACGGGTTAACATCTGACCCCCCTCCCAACTCAATGTCGAGATTCACCAGCCGAGCTTGCAGTTACTCCGGTGATCACCCTGTTTTGAGGACTGCCAGAAACTAACTCCTGCTGACCTCAAATAAGTCGGGAATTCCGACACCTGGTGTGAATCTTCACTGGGAACTTCCATTGTCTCAAACTGAAGTGGAATATGGAAGTCCCTGGTTGATGGAGATCTAATCCTTCTCCCCGGACCTGCCTGTTCTGTGGTTTAATCCCTTATGAGCGAAATTAACACCGTTTTATTTCAAATTAAACCAAAATCCTTCTGTGGTGATATAGTCAGAAATTCTGAAATTGACAGAGAGGATTCTGGATAAGCATTCAAGAAATATAAAAACAGATTGTAAGAGCTTCTACAAGTATGTAAAAAGGAAGAGGGCAGCAAAAGTAAGCGTTGGTCCCTTAGAGGCTGAGACAGGAGAAATTATAATGGGGAATAAGGAAAAGGCAGAGATTTTAAACAAATATTTTGTATCTGTCTTCACAGTAGAAGACACAAAAAGAATACCAAAAATATTGGGGAACCAAGGAGCTAATAAGAGTGTGGGACTAAAAGCCAACAAATCCCCTGGACCTGACGGCCTACATCCTAGGGTTCTAAAAGAGGTGGCTGCAGAGATGGTGGATGCATTGGTTTTGATCTTCCAAAATTCCCTAGATGCTAGAATGGTCCCAGCGGATTGGAAGGTAGCAAATGTAACCTCGCTATTCAAGAAACGAGGGAGAGAGAAAACAGGGAACTACAGGCCAGTTAGCCTGACATCAGTCGTCAGGAAAATGCTGGAATCCATTGTTAAAGAAGTGGTATCAAGTCACTTAGAAAATCATAACATGATTAGGCAGAGTCAACATAGTTTTATGAAAGGGAAATTGTGTTTAACAAATTTATTAGAGTTTTTTGAAGATGTAACTAGCAGGGTAGATAAAGGGGAAGTTATTCACTTCGGTAGGAAGAATAGAAAAACAGAATATTTTTTAACTGGTGAGAAACTATTAAATGTTGGTGTTCAGAGAGATTTAGGTGTCCTCGTACAGGAAACACAGCAAGTTAGCATGCAGGTACAGCAAGTTAGCATGCAGGTACAGCAAGCAATAAGGAAGGCAAATGGCATGTTAGCCTTTACTGCAAGGGGGTTGGAGTACAAGAGTAAGGAAGTTTTACTACAATTGTACAGGGCTTTGGTGAGACCACACCTGGTGTCATGTGCACAGTTTTGGTCTCCTTATCTGAGAAAGGATGTACTTGCCTTGGAGGTGATGCAACGGAGGTTCACTAGATTGATCCCTGGGATAAGAGGGTTGTCCTATGAGGAGAGATTGAGTAGATTGGGCTTATACTCTGTGGAGTTTAGAAGAATGAGAGATGATCTCATTGAAACATATAAGATTCTGAGGGAGATTGAGAGGGTAGATGCTGAGGTTGTTTCCCCTGACTGAAGAGTTTTGAACTAGAGGGCATAGTCTCAGGATAAGGGGTTGGCCTTTTAAGACTGAGATGAGGAGAAACTTCTTCACTCAGAGGGTTGTGAATCTTTGGAATTCTCTGCCCCAGAGGGCTGTGGATGCTCAGTCGTTGAGTATATTCAAGGCTGAGATCAATAGATTTTTGGGCTCTAAGGGAATCGAGGGATATGGGGATCGGGCAGGAAAGTGGAGTTGAGCTCGAAGATCAGCCATGATCTTATTGAATGGCGGAGCAGGCTTGAGGGGCCGAATGGCCGACTCCTGAGTCTATTTCTTATGTTCTTAAGGGACCAATGGGTATTATCATTGACTGAACCAATGGCTGCAGCTCCTCCATTTGTCAGAGGTGGAATTCCAGCGTGACCATTTTCTGTTATAATATAAAGATAGGAATTTACAATCGCAAAATTTACCGGAAGTGCGTTCAGTTGTAAGATTTTATATATTAAATTTACAAGGTCAAAACTGAAAGAGGGCATCTTCATTCATAAATCTCCAGTGCTGAATTATCATTCTGAAAACACAGCATTTCTCAACTTTTATCGCAGTGTATTTTCAGATCTGATAGAGGCAAAGTGGAAGAGCAGATTTTCCAAGTCCTCATCTCCCATCACCGCCTTACACCCACAATACATGCCAGCCCTGAGCAAGGACTCAGAAACCATTGTGATCGCTGCTATTTGCTTCTGTTAAATCCCACTGAAGAATAGAATGGCTGAGATTGTAATTTAACACACAGTACCCGCTGTAGAGATTCAATTCAGCTTTTAAAGTGTAATTGTGTGAACCGTACTTGACATCTTTCTTTTATAGGTTTTTCCAGTCATAAACCGAGCCCAGATAATTGCTGACTCCTTCAATCTCGCAAGGTAAGTTGCTTAAAACTTCTTATGTGGCATCTAAAAACAACAAATGTGATCACACAGTGAAAGATAACATTAAATAACGTGAAACCAGTGAACAATATTGGTGCTTTTGTAAACATTCAAAGTGTTTTCTATTAGAAAGCAATCCATGCCCGCATGCAGAAAAACCTGGACAAGATTCAGGCTTGGGCTGATAAGTGGCAAGTAACATTCACGCCACACAAGTGCCAGGCAATGACAAGTCTAACCACCTCCTCTTGACATTCAATGGCATTACCATGGCCGAATCACCCTACCATCAACGTCCTGGGGTCACCATTGACCAGAAACTTAACTGGACCAGCCACATAAATACTGTGGCTACTAGAGCAGGTCAGTGGTTGGGTATTCTGCAGTGAGTGTCTCACCTCTTGACTCTCCAAAGCCTTTCCACCATCTACAAGGCACAAGTGTGATGGAATACTCTCCACTTCTCTGGATGGGTACAGCTCTAGAAACACTCAAGACGCTCGACACCATCCAGGACAAAGCAGCCCGCTTGATTGGCACTTTATCCACCAGGTTAAACATCCACTGTCTCCACCGTGGCTGCAGTGTGTACCATCTACAGGATGCACTACAGCAACTCGGCAAGGCTTCTTCGGCAGCACCTCCCAAACCCACGACCTCCACCGCTTAGAAGGACAAGGGCAGGAGGTGCATGGGAACACCATCACCTCCAAGTTCCCCTCCAAGTCACACACCATCTTGCCTTAGACATATATCACCGCTCCTTCATCGTTGCTGGTTCAAAATCCTGGAACTCCCGACTTAACAGCACTGTGAGAGTACCTTCACCACACAGACTGCAGCAGTTCAAGAAGGTGGCTCACCACCACCTTCTCAGGGCAACTAGGGGTGGGCAATAAATGTCGTCCTTGCCAACGACGCCCACATCCCGGGACTGAATTAATTTTAAAACTCACACACACAGGTTATTTTTGTAGTAAACGTTACTTTGGAATGAGGGGGAGGTGCTCATTGAATGAGTGGAGCTCAGACATATATTGGTTTTAGAGGGAGTGCAGCGCAGATTCACCTGAATGATACCGGTGGTTAAAAGGGTTAAATTATGAGGACAGGTTGCACAGACTAGACTTGTAAATGGCATTTAATTATCCATCAATAAGCCATATGTACTAATCATAGAGTCAATATCATCCAGTTTATACTTAGAAGCTAAGAATAAGTTAATGTGGTGGTTTCCAAACTGTGGAACATGTATCAGTAATGGAATGCAATGAGGATGGGGAAAGAGAAAATAAATTAAAGAAAAAGGAACAATCAAAAATAAGAAAGGGAACACCTGTGGCTTTGAATAGAGCTTCATTCCATTTTCAAGTTGGGCTCCGGCAATGTTGACAGAGTGGGGAGAGACTGTGAACATGGAGTGAATCTCACTCACTGCACATCCATTCATCACCCACTGCAAGTTCCTCACTCACTCACTGTGGAATGGGTAATTCAATAACAGGAATTTGCAATTGGCTTTAGCCAACAATGGAAGACTTTCCCAAGTTGCTCAATGCCCAGAGGGTATTTCAGTGTAATGGTGCTGAATAATTTTGTTTGTCATTGTTATTGGAGCATCATCTTTGACAATGGCAATTAAATCTTTTACCATTGACAGCCCTTGAACAAGCTACTCTTAGAATGAAGAATAAACTGACCGTATGTGTTTACTGCAAGGAGTAATTCAGTGACAGGTTTAACATTTTGTACAAATTCTGTATGTAAATCAATCTTTTTGTAAAATGACGTTTATTCTAAATGGCCCTAAAAATACAGTCGTAACTATTTGAAATACTGATAAATGTTAAAACTGCAGTCTGTTGGTAGATGAATTCACTCTTCATACCGAGATAATGTGCAGCCTTTATTTAAAGTGAAAATGATATAATGTCCATATCCATGGTTAGTGAGACATGAGGGGAAGTAAAAGTCTTTGGCTGAGTCCTGAAAGGTTTGAGGATCCCTGGCGAATGCAGCTTCCACAGGGAACTTTAAAGCTAATCATCATCTCCTGGTAATCATTTTAGTGAAAAAATCACCATGAGCACAAAACGGGAGAAGCTCTCCATAACATTTGTCGCCGACACCACAGCCCCTCTGCTGCTGAACCTTCCTACATGGTTCATGATCTCCAGACTCCACTCTGCCAATCCAATGCTCTACATTCCCGCCTTCCATCCTCCACCTTCCATCTTATTCAACACTCTGAATCCGATCCCGCACTAAGTCCTGCTCACGGTTACCCCCATTTTTACTGACCTAGTGCTCCAACAGCTCAAATTTAATATTCTTGTCCTTTTTAAACCCACCTTGCCCTTCTTCTCATGATTTTTGTATCCTTCTCTAGCCCCTCAGCCTCTCTTCACAAACTCTCCATTCCTCATACTCTAGCTTCCCGTACATCCACATTTCGCTTCGCCCCACCATTGACGACCGTGCCTTAATCCACCTAGAGCCCACTCTGGAATTCTCTCCCAAAATCCCTAAACCTTGCGACCCACCTCTCTCGACCTTTAAGGCAGTCCTTAAAACCCAACTCTTTGACCAAGCTTTTGATCGCCCCTCCAAATCTTTTCTTCTTTGGCTTGATGTCTGTTTTCCGCCTGATTCTGTGAAACACCTTTGGATGTTTTTCTATATTAAAGGTGCTATATAAATACAAGTTGTTCTTTTGTAAAATGATCAACAGGAATAGTTCTATCAGCCCTCCCCACAGTGTCCCAGTGAAAGGTCAGTAAAAAAGCAAATTATTATTTAAATGGAGAGAGATTACAAAATGCTGCAGTACAGAGGGATCTGGGGGTCCTTGTACATGAAACACAAAAAGTTAGCATGCAGGTACAGCAAGTAATTTGGAAGGCAAATGGAATGTTGGCCTTTATTGCAAGGGGGAATGGAGTATAAAAGTAGGGAAGTCTTGCTACAACTGTACAGGGTATTGGTGAGACTACACCTGGAGTACTGCGTACAGTTTTGGTCTCCTTATTTAAGGAGGGATATACTTGCATTGGAGGCAGTTCAGAGAAGGTTCACTAGGTTGATTCCTGGGATGAAGGGGTTGTCTTATGAAGAAAGGTTGAGCAGGTTGGGCCTATACTCATTGGAGTTTAAAAGAATGAGAGGTGATCTTATTGAAACATATAAGATGCTGAGGGGGCTCGACAAGGTAGATGCAGAGAGGATGTTTCCCCTCGTGCGGGAATCTAGAACTTGGGGGCATAGTTTCAGAATAAGGGGTCGCCCATTTAAAATGGAGATGAGGAGGAATTTCTTGTCTCAGAGGGTCGTGAATCCGTGGAATTCTCTACCTCAGAGAGCTGTGGAGGCGGAGTCATTTAATATATTTAAGGTGGAGAAAGATAGATATTTGAATGATAAAGGAGTCAAGGGTTATTGGGAGCGGGTAGGAAAGTGGAGTTGAGGTCGATGATCAGCCATGATCTCATTGAATGGCGGAGCAGACTTGAGGGGCCGAATGGCCGACTCCTGCTCCTATTTCTTTTGTTCTTATGTCAGCTAGCCACTGTGTCAGAGGGTGTGCTTTCGCTTTGAATATATTCTGTCTTGTTTTACAAGTTACTCCACTGAAGATCAAATTGTCTATAAATTGCTGCAGCAGCGAAACAGTGAAAAGGAGAATTACAGCAAATCGATTGTTTCTCGAAGGCACTTTGTTCCGTATCCAATGGACTAATGTTCTTTGTCCTTGACAGGGCAAAGTACCGTCTCACCACAGCGGCACTGGACACCACAATATATCTGGTCAAAGAGGTGGACTATATTCCCTGGCAGGCTGCCCTGGATAACTTGGCTTACATTAAGATCATGTTTGACCGTAGTGAGGTTTTTGGACACATGAAGGTAAGGAATTCTGGAAATGCTCATTTCCAGCTGTTTTGAATTCTGTCAGTACTTTCTGAGCTTTTATGGTTGTGATCTCTAGCAAGTTAAACAAATGCCACTTTTGCCTCTTTATTATATAAAATGGATTTGTCATCACTGCAATGGAATACATTGCAGAAAAACCTAAATGTGATATATTAAAGGAGAGGAGTTGTCTAGAGAGAGTATTTTCTGTTCAAAGTATTCCTCCACTGTCCATTGGAAAATAAACAATCAAATATATTTCCAAATTTAAAAAATGAAATTTACTGCGTGTGATGAAAATGAATTATTTTTGTCTTGTTTAGGTTTGGTGCCTATCCCTTTAAATCCACTCTGTACTTCAGCAGTTTATAAAGTGACTGCTGTTCAGGCTAAGGTACAAAATGCAAAACTACAAGTAAAAACAACAAGAAAGAAAGACCACACAATATAATCTAGTCGCATCAAATAGGGAACAATGATCAACCTTGTTTGTAGCAAATAAAAACACTAATAAAAGATAGTGAAAGCCATAATAAAAGATAGGACTGCTTAAACTATGCAATGAACTCAGCCAGTATTGTATTTTCCCGGGGTTGCAGGACTCAAACCTCTCCAAAGCTCTGTAGCCCGACCACTTCCAGTTGAAACTGGTGATGGCCAATCAGGCAACTAACAGGAGGGGGAGGCCCCATGAATATCCCCATCCTCAGCCATGGTGGAGCCCAGTGAGTAAGTTGAAGAGACAAGTCTGAAGTGTCTTCATCCAAAATTGCCAAATTGATTATCCTACTGGGCCACCACCCAGGATCTCCACCATCATCAATGCCAGTGTCCAGCCAGTTCGCTTCACTCCACATGATATTAAGCAGTGTCTGAGTCCATTGGACTCTGGACTCTGACTCATCCCAGCTGTGGTGCTGATAAGCTGTGCTCCCGAACTAGCCACTCGCATAGCCAAGCTGTTCCAGGACAGCTCCAACACTGGCATCCACTTGACATTGTGGAAGATTTTCCAGGATAAATCGAACCTATCTTTTTTAATCGACAATAACCTTCCACCAGAACTATTTGGCCTCGGACCTCATCACAGCCTTGATCCAGACAGGGATGCAAGAGGTGATGTGAGAGTAACTCCCTTCGCTATCAAGGCAGTGTTTGGCTGAGTGTAGAAACAAGGTGACTGATTTTCATCTCGCCTGTAAATGGGGCGGGATGAAAACTGCGAAAATCCAGCCGACTTACCTGTCATGGGTTATGAACTCAAAGTGCCAAATTTTTACGTGATATCCTCAAGGAGCAAACACAAGGAATATTCACACATTTTAAATCAGTTCAAAAACATGACCCAAGTATCTCTCAAATATTACACATGTGTCTACATAGATAGAGAAAACAATTAACAAACTTAAAGCAGCACATGTCTGCAGGAAAGCCATTAAAAATGCTTAATACTTCCAACATCCAAGACAAGACTACAAAGGGTTAAATGTTTTTTAGCTCTGTGCACAGAACAATAGGTGGAGCTAAAACAAACATAACAGATACTTTTTTTTAAAAAAGACAGACTTTTAGACAAAAGAAATGCTGTAACTTCTTAAACATCCATAGTCAGGAAAACTTCCACACTTTAACACAAACTGAAATTCCAGCATCTTTTAAGTTTCATTCACCCAGTAATTCTTGTGTTTCATTTTTCTCGGCACAGAAGCTGGCAGGATATCTCCCTCTTCTTCTTAGGCAGTCCCTCGGAACCGAGGATGACTTGCTTCCACACTAAAAATGAGTTCTTGGGTGACTGATGAGTCCAATGCGGGACCTACAGTCTCTGTCACAGGTGGGGCAGACGGTGGTTGAAGGGGCGGGTGGGTGGGGTGCTTGGGTTGACGTGCGCTCCTTCCGCTGTTATACCGAACTTCATTTTAAAGGGGTGGAAGATGCCTGTGCGTGAATTCTTTTAACGTGGGGTGGCCGTTGCACACCAGCTACCACACGGGCTTGACAGAGCAAGGTCTTGGTCCAATGGCAAGGGGATCCAAGACGATTGGAAACCAGGCTCTGCTACATTGGCCTAGCACACACACACTAACATACTCCTACTGTCCTCCTCCCTCCTTCCCGCAGGTCCTCTCTGCCTGGGTTTCATAGGCTGCAGTGTGGTCCTCTCGACCCCGCTGCTGGTCCATGCTGCGCCGCTCCTGGGCCTCGTCCTCGCTCCTGGGCCCCGTCCTCGCTCCTGGGCCCCGTCCTCGCTCCTGGGCCCCGTCCTCGCTCCTGGGCCCCGTCCTCGCTCCTGGGCCCCGTCCTCGCTCCTGGGCCCCGACCTCGCTCCTGGGCCCCGACCTCGCTCCTGGGCCCCGACCTCGCTCCTGGGCCCCGACCTCGCTCCTGGGCCCCGTCCTCGCTCCTGGGCCCCGTCCTCGCTCCTGGGCCCCGACCTCGCTCCTGGGCCCCGTCCTCGCTCCTGGGCCCCGTCCTCGCTCCTGGGCCCCGTCCTCGCTCCTGGGCCCCGTCCTCGCTCCTGGGCCCCGTCCTCGCTCCTGGGCCCCGTCCTCGCTCCTGGGCCCCGTCCTCGCTCCTGGGCCCCGACCTCGCTCCTGGGCCCCGACCTCGCTCCTGGGCCCCGACCTCGCTCCTGGGCCCCGACCTCGCTCCTGGGCCCCGACCTCGCTCCTGGGCCCCGACCTCGCTCCTGGGCCCCGACCTCGCTCCTGGGCCCCGACCTCGCTCCTGGGCCCCGTCCTCGCTCCTGGGCCCCGTCCTCGCTCCTGGGCCCCGTCCTCGCTCCTGGGCCCCGTCCTCGCTCCTGGGCCCCGTCCTCGCTCCTGGGCCCCGTCCTCGCTCCTGGGCCCCGTCCTCGCTCCTGGGCCCCGTCCTCGCTCCTGGGCCCCGTCCTCGCTCCTGGGCCCCGTCCTCGCTCCTGGGCCCCGTCCTCGCTCCTGGGCCCCGACCTCGCTCCTGGGTTCCGAACACCTTATAGTGTGTCACCTTTCAGTGAGTGTGTCCCGCGGTGTCACCTTCCAGTGAGTGTGTCCCGCGGTGTGTCACCTTCCAGTGAGTGTGTCCCGCGGTGTCTCCTTCCGGTGCTTCAGTGACGGTTTCAACTTTGTTTCTTTTCTTTCACCTTTTGAACTGTCGTCTCAGCAGCTTGTTTTGGTTTTCTAACTCCCTGTTCTTTCCCTTCATTTACTGAGTTCCCAGATTCCTGGTTTCTAGCTGCTGACGTTCTTTTTCCCTCTCTATTATTTTCTGTGCTTCCGAACGTTTTACTTCTCTTACTTCACTGCGCTGTGCACAGAAATGAGCTGCATAGCCTAACAAGCACTTCCCTTTGTCTAATTTGACCTTTCCCAGAAACACTTGGCTCTGGACCCACTCTATCACCTTCTGATGTGAGTCTCCTTCCAGACTCGTCCGAAGCAATACTAAATCAGCTTATACTCGCTGGAGTTTAGAAGAATGAGAGGGGATCTAATTGAAACTTATAAAATTCTGACAGGACAGGACAAACTAGATGCAGGAAGGATGTTCCCGATGGTCGGGGAGTCCAGAACCAGGGGTCACAGTCTAAGGATAAGGGGTAAGCCATTTAGGACAGAAATGAGGAGGAATTTCTTCACCCAGAGAGTGGTGAACCTGTGGAATTCTCTGCCACAGAAGGCAGTACAGGCCAATTCATTAAATACATTCAAGAAGGAGTTGGATATATTTCTTAAGGCTAAAGGGATCAAGGGATATGGGGAGAAAGCAGGGACAGGGTACTGAATTTGGATGATCAGCCATTATTGCATTGAATGGCGGAGCAGGCTAGAGGGGCCGAATGGCCTACTCCTGCTACTATCTTCTATGATTCTATACATAATTTTTTGAATTCTTTATCGATGGTGTGCTCAACTTCTGTCAAGCCCACCATTTCTACTGGTAGGTCGCAATGCCCTACACTCCTGAAGGTTCCCTTCCTTAACTGGCTAGGTCGCGCTAACCCCGCCAGTCCTAGGATCTTACTTATAGCGAATAGTTTATAAAAGAATCAGCTGTCAGGCAGCCTCCTGGCTCGCCAATTTGTAAGGATCCCAGAGGGACCCTGATTCCGAGAGGTTCGAAGTTGACCCGCATTAGTGTCAGTGATTAAACTTTATTCAGCACAAGCAAGACTTAATACATTACAGTATTAGAGCAGCAGTTTACAGAATATAATTGAGACTTTTATTACCCCGTTATGCTCTGGTAGAAACATAGAAACATAGAAGATAGAGTATAGGAACATGGATGTCCTGCTGCAGTTGTACAGGGCCTTGGTGAGACCACACCTTGAGTACTGTGTGCAGTTTTGGTCGCCTTATCTGAGGAAGGATGTTCTTGCCATGGAAGGAGTTCAGCGAAGATTCACAACGCTGATACCTGGGATGGCAGGAATGATATATGAGGAGAGATTGGGTCGCTTGGGCTTATACTCACTGGAGTATAGAAGAATGAGAGGGGATCACATCGAAACATATAAAATTCTGACAGGTCTGGACAAACTAGATGCAGGAAGAATGTTCCCGATGGTCGGAGAGTCCAGAACCAGGGGTCATAATCTACGGATAACGGGTAAACCATTTAGGACAGAAATTAGGAGGAATTTCTTCACCCAGAGAGTGGTGAACCTGTGGAATTCTCTACCACAGAAGGTAGTTGAGGCGAAGTCATTAAATATATTCAAGGATGAGTTAGATATATTTCTTAAAGCTAAAGATATCAAGGGATATGGGGAGAAGGCAGGTACAGGGTACTGAGTTTGGATGATCAGCCATGATCTCATCGAATGGTGGAGCAGGCTCGAGGGGCCGAATGGCTTACTCCTGCTCCTATCTTCTATGTTTCTATAGGAGCAGGAGTAGGCCATTTGGCCCCTTGAGCCTGTTCCGCCATTTAATGAGATCATGGCTGATCATCCAAATTCAGCACCCTGTCCCTGCATTCTCCCCATATACCTTGATCCCTTTAGCCTTAAGAAAGATATCTAACTCCTTCTTTAATATATTTAATGAATTGGCCTCAACTGCCTTCTGTGGTAGAGAATTCCACAGGTTCACTACTCTCTGGGTGGAGCAATTCCTCCTCATCTCAGTCCTAAATGGCTTACCCCTTATCCTTAGACTGTGACTCCTGGTTCTGGACTCCCCCACCATCGGGAATATCCTTCCTGCATCTAGTCTGTCTAGTCCTGTTAGAATTTTATAAGCTTCAATGAGATTCTCTCTCATTCTTCTAAACTCTAGCGAATACAAGCCTAATCGACCCAATCTCTCTCCATACGTCATTCCTGCCAGCCCAGGTATCAGTCTGGTGAATCTTCGCTGCACACCCTCCATGGCGAGAACATCCTTCCTCAGATAAGGTGACCAAAACTGCACACAATACTCAAGGTGTGGTCTCACCAAGGCCCTGTACAACTGCAGCAAGACATCCTTGCTCCTGTACTCGAATCCTCTTATTACATCTTTTATAATGGACTCTAGCATTTTCCCCACTACCGATGTCAGGCTTACCGGTCTATAATTCCCTGTTTGCTCTCTACCACCTTTTTTAAATAGTGGGGTTACATTAGCTACCCTCCAATCCATGGGAGTCACAACAGTGAGTCGGCCGCACCCTGTGTTTCTTGTCTCTCGTCTCTCATCTGTCTCTCGGGTGTCCCCTGGATTCTTCCTGAAATCTTCTACACTTTGTGGCTGTCGAGACCCCCTCCTTATACCTTTCCTATTATTCAAAGCCTATGGAGTCTTACTGAACCCATCACTGGCTTACGCCCAGTTCCCCAAAATCCAATCATGAAGATGCCACGTATGCAGCACCTCTACTTACTCAGGTTCTGGTCTTATGACCCCTGACATCATCTGTTTTTGACCATCAAGACTGATATCTGGGGCAGTTATGGCAACGCAATAGAACATGTCTCCATACTGGAGAGATACGGCGCCCTTGATGGTCCTGTGAGAGGCCCATGTTTTAGCTCACTGCCAGACAACTTAACATTCCAGTACGGTTGCAACTACAACTCCAGGCTGTCCAGGTTACAGCCTTTCATTATAGGCAAAGGGTTACATATCTAATATAATTCAGGTTACCATTGCATACAGTTGATGATTACAGACTTCTGCATTTAATTCTTACACACGATTATAAATCCATTACTGATGATTATAAGATAATAAAATAAGTATTTTAAAAACCAACTAATCCATGAAGATCATACGTGCAGGCCCTCCCACCACAATCTTTAAGGACCGCAATTTAGTTGGCCAATGCAGCTGCCAGAAACAGATGGGGAGGTAATTAAAATATTGAACTGGGGTCAAATGACAGACTTAAGACCCCAATGCCATTTATTTGTCCAGTACTGTGGCCAACATTACTTCCTCAACCCACCCACAAATCATGGAGGCTACAGGCTGGGATGCTACCTCCAATAAAGGAGTCATTCGCTGCAGTAAGGCCAAGTTGGAATCAAGTCTGGCACTCAGTTGCCTTCAGTACTTTGGGACTTTTGAGCTGTAAAACTTCCTTAACTTCAATCCTTGCTGCCAGGTGTGTTCTTTAAATTTCTCCAAAGCTGAATTAAGTTGCTCCATTGACGCTCCTCTGTGCAGCCTTCGCCTTTAAGGTGCTGTGGCAGGCCTGAGATCAGTGTCTGACCCACCAGACTCCTGCCCTTATAAGCAGCACAATTCATGCTGGCAACTTGCCTGTTGAATGCTAATGAGGTCCAACTATGATGGCGATATCATCCAACGCCCCATCACCGCCCGATATCATCCAACGCCCCGTCACCGCCCGATATCACCCAACGCCTCGTCACCGCCCGATATCATCCAACGCCCCGTCACCGCCCGATATCATCCAACGCCCCGTCACCGCTCGATATCATCCAACGCCCCGTCACCGCCCGATATCATCCAACGCCACTGCCTGCCCGATCTGCGCTACACATGAAGAATGAAGATTGTCTCCAAGGAGTCCCAGCAAAACTGAAGTCAATGGGGGTCAAAGTGAAAATCCTCCAGTGGTTGGAGTCACAGCTGACACACAAGGAAGATGATCGTTGGAGGGCAATCATTGCAGCTGCAGGACATCGCTGACGGGAAACATCTTCAGCCCAACCATCTTCAGCAACTTCATCAATGATTTCCTCCATCCATCATAAGTTCCGGGGTGCGTTCTTCACATAATTCCTCTGTGTTCAGCTCCATTCACAGCTACTCTGATAATGAAACTTCACATTCCAGCCTATTGCAGGATCTGGATAACATCCAGGCTGGAACTGACAAGTGACAGGTAATGACAGGAAATGACCATTTTGAACAAAAGAAAACTCAGCCAAGTCCACTAAACTTTCAATGTCCCACCGTCCCCAAGTTCCCCACCATCATCATCTTGGGGGTGACCTTTAACAAGAAGCTTACACTGACCACCCATAGCTGCTAGAAGAGCAAGACACTCTACGTCCCCTCTCCGCCATCTATAAAACTCGTCAGGAGTGTGACGGAATGCTCACCTCTCACCAGGATGGGTTCAGTTGCAGCAACACTCAAGAAGATCGACACCATTGAGGACGAAGCAGCCCACTTGACTCAATATCCACTCCCTTCACCATTGGCCCACCATAGCTGCAGTGTGTACTATCTACAGGATGCACTGCAGCAACTCACCAAGCTTACTTTGACAGCACCTCCCAAACCCGCCACCTCTTCCACCGAGGATAGGGGCAGCAAGTTCTCTTCCAAGTCACTTGTCATCCTGACAGGGATATTGCTGTTTCTTGATTGTCAGTGGATCATTAATCTGAAATTCTCTACCTAAAGCCACTGTGAGAACACCAACACCACACAGACTGCTCAAACAGAAGACCCACCACCTTCTCGGGGCAGCTAGGGGTGGGTAATAAATGCCGGCCTTCCTGAGCATAAGTAAAAAAACTGGCAACACTACTGAAATAGCGAGTGGGAATTATTGTTCTCTATCATCAAAGTAATGAAATCAGAAAAGCATGAGCTGAATACTGGGACTCTTCATCAAATGCTTTACCTGGGTCTGAACTTTCTGAAAGTGGGTTTTCAGGTCTGTCCGTGCCTTGCTAACAGAGAGTCCACGGGTGACTTTAGAACAGGTTAACAAGAAGCTTCTGGTAGAAGATAAATGGTTGTGCACGTGATTGAGATCTGATACATTTAATTTGATGTATCTGTGGAGGTAGCTGCCATTTATAAGGCCCGTGGGGCAATGTATTTGTGTATATTTTGTGATTAATACTTTGTTATTGTGTTACTAATAGAATTACATGAGGCAACAGGTGACCCCACTGTATGAGCACTTTAAAAATCTGACTGATAACTGGAAGAATCCTCCTGCCGGTCACATGGAGCAGTAAGTATCCATTTACAATAATTACCAAATGGCCTAGACTTCTCCCCACACCCCACTCCCCCTCCAAAACCACAAATGTATTTTGGGCGCATTTCCATGGCTTTGCCCTGACCCCAACCTTGGAAACATTATCAATCTGGAGATGACAGAACTCCACCACCACCCAACATCTCCCATCTCCCACTTCCCACCATCTGCCATCCTCTCCCACCATCTCCCCAGTCACTTGCCCAGGAGGGAGTTTCCTCCTCATTCCCATTCAGGGACCTGATGGTTTCCCTTCCCCCACTCATGGTGGCTCGTTGCTGCTGATTCAGGGAGACCTTTTCCTATAGAAAGACTCGGGATTCATTCTTCTCTCAAGCACCACCCTTGGTCTCAGGAAGTGGGATAAGGAGCCATGGACTGTGGTGGGAGAGGGATGTGTGGCAGTGGAGGAGGAAGTTGGTGAGGTATCTGGTGCATATTAACTGTCTCATTCATCTCTTCCTGTCCACTGTGTGACCATGGCTAGTGTGACTAGAACTCATGTTTCCAGCGTTCCCTCAGGCTGTGCAAAAACAGTCGCTCCTTCACTCACCGTCATTGGAACCTTCCCAGCCTGCCTGGCACTTGTGGGGTGGATGTTGTAGCCCAGACTGTCTGCTCCCCCTCACTCCAGACTGTCTGCTCCCCCTCACTCCAGACTGTCTGCTCCCCCTCACTCCAGACTGTCTGCTCCCCCTCACTCCAGACTGTCTGCTCCCCCTCACTCCAGACTGTCTGCTCCCCTCCAGACTGTCTGCTCCTCCTCACTCCAGACTGTCTGCTCCTCCTCGCTCCAGGCTGTCTGCTCCTCCTCGCTCCAGGCTGTCTGCTCCTCCTCGCTCCAGGCTGTCTGCTCCTCCTCGCTCCAGGCTGTCTGCTCCTCCTCGCTCCAGGCTGTCTGCTCCTCCTCGCTCCAGGCTGTCTGCTCCTCCTCGCTCCAGACTGTCTGCTCCTCCTCCTGACTCCAGACTGTCTGCTCCTCCTCCTGACTCCAGACTGTCTGCTCCTCCTCCTGACTCCAGACTGTCTGCTCCTCCTCCTGACTCCAGACTGTCTGCTCCTCCTCCTGACTCCAGACTGTCTGCTCCCCTCCTGACTCCAGACTGTCTGCTCCCCCTCGCTCCAGACTGTCTGCTCCCCCTCGCTCCAGACTGTCTGCTCCCCCTCGCTCCAGACTGTCTGCTCCCCCTCGCTCCAGACTGTCTGCTCCTAGAATCATAGATAGAATCATAGAAAGTTACAGCACGGAAGGAGGCCATTTCGGCCCATCGTGTCTGCGCCGGCCAACAAAGAGCTATCCAGCCTAATCCCACTTCCCAGCTCTTGGTCCGTAGCCCTGCAGGTTACAGCATCCCAAGTGCACATCCAAGTACTTTTTAAATGTGGTTAGGGTTCCTCCCTCTACCACCCTTTTAGGCAGTGAGTTCCAGACCCCCACAATCCTCTGGGTGAAGAAATTTCCCCTCAATTCCCCTCTAAACCTTCCACCAATTACTTTAAATCTGTGCCCCCTGGTTTTTGACCCCTCTGCTAAGGGAAATAGGTCCTTTCTATCCACTTTATCTAGGCCCCTCATAATTTTATACACCTCAAAATGGTCTCCCCTCAGCCTCCTCTGTTCCAACGAACACAAACCCAGCCTATCCAGTCTTTCCTCATAGCTAAGATTCTCTACTCCCGGCAACATCCTTGTAAATCTCCTCTGTAACCTCTCCAGTGCAATCACATCTTTCCTGTAATGTGGTGATCAGAACTACACGCAGTACTCTAGCTGAGGCCTAACTAGTGTTTTATACAGTTGAAGCATAACCTCCCTGCTCTTGTATTCTATGCCACGGCTAATAACGGCAAGCATTCCGTATGCCTTCTTAACCACCTTATCTACCTGGCCTGCTACCTTCAGGGATCTGTGGACATGCACTCCAAGGTCCCTTTGTTCCTCTACACTACTCAGTGTCCTACCATTTAATGTGTATTCCCTTTCCTTGTTAGCCCTTCCCAAATGCATTACCTCACACTTCTCCGGATTGAATTCCAGTTGCCACTGTTCTGCCCACCTGACCAATTTATTGATATCTTCCTGCTGTTTACAGCTTCCTTCTTCAGTATCAACCACACAGCCAATTTTAGTATCATCTGCAAACTTCTTAATCATACCCACTATATTCAAGTCTAGATCATTGATATATACCACAAAAAGCAAGGGACCTAGTACTGAGTCCTGCGGAACCCCACTGGAAACAGCCTTCCAGTCACAAAAACACCCATCAACCATTACTCTGCTTCCTGCCTCTGAGGCAGTTTTGAATCCAACTTGACACTTTGCCCTGGATCCCATGGGTTTTTAACTTCGTGAGCAGTCTGCCATGTGGAACCTTATCAAAAGCCTTGCTAAAGTCCATATACACTACATCAAACGCACTACCCTCATCTACCCTCCTTGTTACCTCCTCAAAAAATTCAATCAAGTTTGTCAGACACGACCTTCCCTTAACAAATCCGTGCTGACTATCCTTGATTAATCCGTGTCTTTCTAAATGAAGATTTATCCTGTCCTTTAGAATTCTTTCCAATAATTTTCCCACCACCGAGGTTAGGCTGACTGGCCTGTAATTACTCGGTCTATCCTTTTCTCCCTTTTTAAACAAGGGTACCACATTAGCAGTCCTCCAGTCCTCCGGCACCACACCTGAAGCCAGAGAGGATTGGAAAATGATGGTCAGGGCCTCTGCTATTTCCTTTTTTGCTTCACTTAACAGCCTGGGATACATTTCATCCGGGCCTGGGGATTTATCCACTGATAAAGCTGCTAAACCCCTTAATACTTCCTCTCTCACTATGTTTATTTCATCTAATATTTCACACTCCTCCTCCCTGATAGCAATGTCTGCTTCGCCCCTCTCCTTTGTGAAAACAGAAGCAAAGTATTCATTAAGAACCCTACCGACGTCTCTCGCCTCCACACACAGATGACCCTCATGATCTCTAATAGGCCCTACCCTTTCTTTAGTTATCCTCTTACTCTTAATATATTTATAAAACATCTTTGGGTTTCCCTTGATTTTACATGCCAAGAATTTTTCATGCTCTCTCTTTGCTTTCCTAATATCCTTTTTAATTGCACCCCTGCACTTTCTGTACTCCTCCAAAGATTCTGGAGTATTTAGCCCTCGGTATCTGTCATACGCCTCCCTTTTTTCCTTTATCCTACCCTGTATGTCCTTAGACATCCAGGGGGCTCTAGATTTGTTAGTCCCACCTTTTTTCTTTAAGGGCACATATTTGGTCTGAGCCCTCCGGATCTCCTCCTTGAATGCCTCCCACTGCTCTGACACTGATTTACCTTCAAGTAGCTGTTTCCAGTCCACTATGGCTAAATCCCCACTGAGCTTAGCAAAATTTGCTTTTCCCTAATTTAGAATTTTTATTCCTGGTCTATCCTTGTCCTTTTCCATAACTACCTTAAATCTAACTGAATTATGGTCACTAGCACCAAAATGCTCCCCCACTGATACGCCTTCTACCTGCCCAGCTTCATTCCCTAAAACTAAGTCCAGAACCGCCCCCTCCCTTGTTGGGCTTGCTACATACTGGCTGAAAAAGTTCTCCTGGATGCATTTTAAGAATTCCGCACCCTCTATACCCTTCACTCTTATTTTATCCCAGTTATTATTGGTGTAGTTGAAATCCCCTACTATTGCTGCCCTATAGTTTTTGCACTTCTCAGAAATTTGTCTACATATTTGCTCTTCTATCTCCCTCTCACTGTTTGGGGGTCTGTAGTGCACTCCCAGCAGTGTGATTGCCCCTTTTTTGTTTTTCAATTTGACCCATATGGCCTCGTTTGATGATCCCTCCAACTTATCAGCCCTCCTCACAGCTGTAATAGTTTCTTTAATCAATATCGCGACCCCCCCTCCCTTTTTACCTCTCTCTCTATCCCGTCTGAAAATCCTGTAACCAGGAATGTTGAGCTGCCATACCTGCCCCTCTTTCAGCCACATCTCTGTAATAGCTATAATATCATAGTCCCAAGTATCTACCTGTGCCCTCAGCTCATCTGCCTTGTTCGCTATACTCCTTGCATTGAAGTATATACCATTTAGTACAGGCAAACCTCCTTGTTGACTACTATCTAGCCCTTGATTCCTCTCTCCTTCCAATTTACTTTCTACATTTTTGTTTTCCAATTCCAGTTTTTCTTCCCTCCCTACTGACACTATTCTTAGGTTCCCATCCCCCTGCCAAGCTAGTTTAAACCCTCCCGCGAGGATATTGGTCCTGTTCCCGTTGAGGTGCAACCCGTCTGGCTTGTAGAGGTCCCACCTGCCCCAGAAACGGTTCCAATTCCTCAGGAATCTAAAGCCCTCCCTCCTACACCATCTCTCCAGCCACGCATTCATCTGCTCTATCTTCCTATTTCTGTACTCACTAGCACATGGCACTGGTAGTAATCCGGAGATCACTACCTTTTGAGGCCCTACTTTTTAACCTCTTTCCTAGCTCCCTAAACTCTGCCTGCAGGACCTCATCCCTCTTTCTGCATATGTCGTTGGTACCGATATAGACCACGACCTCTGGCTGTTCACCCTCCCCCCTCAGAATGCTCTGCAACCGTTCAGTGACATCCTTGACCCTGGCACCAGGGAGGCAACATACCATCCTGGAGTCACGTCTGCGGCCGCAGAAACGCCTGTCTGCTCCCCTAACTATTGAATCCCCTATCACTATTGCTCTCCCTCTCCTCTTCCCCCCCCTCCCCCCTGTGCAGTTGAGCCTTCCATGGTGCTGTGGACTTGGCTGTGGCTGCACTTCCCAGAGGAACCATCACCCTCACCAGTACTCAGCACTGAATACTGGTTAGTGAGCAAGATGGGCTCAGGGGACTCCTGCACTACCTGCCTGGTCCTCCTCTTCTGTCTGATGGTCACCCATTCCATCTCTGCCTGCACACTCTTAAGCTGCGGGGTGACCACCTCCCGAAACGTGCTATCCACGTAGCTCTCAGCCTCGCGGATGCACAGCAGTGACTGCAGCCGCCGCTCAAGCTCCGTAACCCGGTGCTCGAGCTGCTGTAGCTGGCGACACTTCCCGCACATGTGGTCGTCCAGACCATGGGAGGTGTCCAGGACTTCCCACATGGCACAGGATGTGCATTCCACGGGTGTGAGCTGCCCTGCCATACCTCTAATTAACAGACTATTTACTAACCTAGCTGGAATAAACTTAAAACTTTAAGAAAGCCAAGTATAAACACTTCGCAGATACTCACCAATCAGCTCCCTCCCCTTGTTCCGACATCACATTTGACTTCTGACGTCACTCTTTGAAAATTCTGCTGGTGCTGAGTTGGTCTCGCCGCCTCGCCGCTCCTCCCAGTGCCGCACTGCCACCGCCTCGCCACTCCTCGCTCCAGACTGTCTGCTCCCCCTCGCTCCAGACTGTCTGCTCCCCCTCGCTCCAGACTGTCTGCTCCCCCTCGCTCCAGACTGTCTGCTCCCCCTCGCTCCAGACTGTCTGCTCCCCCTCGCTCCAGACTGTCTGCTCCCCCTCGCTCCAGACTGTCTGCTCCCCCTCGCTCCAGACTGTCTGCTCCCCCTCGCTCCAGACTGTCTGCTCCCCCTCGCTCCAGACTGTCTGCTCCCCCTCGCTCCAGACTGTCTGCTCCCCCTCGCTCCAGACTGTCTGCTCCCCCTCGCTCCAGACTGTCTGCTCCCCCTCGCTCCAGACTGTCTGCTCCCCCTCGCTCCAGACTGTCTGCTCCCCCTCGCTCCAGACTGTCTGCTCCCCCTCGCTCCAGACTGTCTGCTCCCCCTCGCTCCAGACTGTCTGCTCCCCCTCGCTCCAGACTGTCTGCTCCCCCTCGCTCCAGACTGTCTGCTCCCCCTCGCTCCAGACTGTCTGCTCCTCCTCGCTCCAGACTGTCTGCTCCTCCTCGCTCCAGACTGTCTGCTCCTCCTGTTCTGGGTCTGCCTGGCTTTCTTTGCCCTTCTTGTCCTTATCTAGGCTGACATCCGCCTCACTGGGCCTTAGGGTCTTGTTGACTGCAGGCAGCCCCGATGCTATTGTACCTTCCCCCATTCCCCTCTCACTCTGTCCTGCTGTTTCTACCTCTGTAAGATTTACAGGCCTAAAACTTTGATCACGCTCCACTCGTTCCAGAGGGTTTTTCACCCCCTGCACACCTACTTTCAGGCAGGATCAGATTTTTGGGCCACAATGTCTTCTGGCCCTAAAACCTGCAGCTAAATCAGATTTCCTTCCATCCCAATCAGCAGAACGATTATTTAACCTTCCCAGCGACTGAATTCGACCCCTGCCCAGGACAATCCTGTTGGGTGACGGTGAGACTGAGCGTGGACTCAGGAAAATGCTGTTCTTTGTGTCTTCAACTAAATCCAGTGAAGATTATTCATGAACAGACTGCACAGCAAACTAAATAAAAGAAAAGAAAGACTTGCATTTCTATAGCGCCTTTCACCACCTCAGGACGTCCCAAAGCGCTTTACAGCCAATGAAGTATTTTTTTGAAGTGTGGTCACTGTTGTAATGTAGGAGATGTAGCAGTGGCCGAATGTCCATGAGCATTCTCCCTATTACCTGTCGTAAATCCTGCACAAGGAGTGTGGAAACCTCGGAGAAACTGCCTCTTATCTGGGGTCTGGAAATTAGGAGAAATTCCAACCCATGGACTTTTGTGCAGAAGCCTCTTATCCTTGGATTGTGTGCAGAGGGACTTGCTTTCATCATTAATAATGAGAACCATGTTTGAATACTTTTGAATTGCATCTTGTCAATACTGTAAAAGTTGTACGGTTTGTTTAGGTATCTTTGTGTGTAAGTCAATCCCAGATCAGACTGAATGGCGGATTATTGTGCCTGTTTTGCAGGTACAGTGCGATCAATGCGATGAGTGTGGCCTGTGGATATGGGCTCCAGGACTGTCAGAATACGTCGCAAGCATTATACAGGCAATGGATGGAAAATCCCAGTGTTAATCCGTGAGTCTTTTGCATGAAAGGGGAATATCAAAGTGGAGTTTGATAAAATGTAATCAGAGTTGATGGTAATATAGAGATTTACATAACATTGTATTCCAGAAAGAAAGCATTGGTAATATCTGATATTATAAATATCATTTATTTCACTCTCTGTGCTAATTCTGTAACATTATTTCTGATAAATAGAATCCAACTGAATCTGAAGACAACAGTTTATTGCAACGCAATTGCGTCAGGGGGTGAGAAGGAGTGGAACTTTGGGTGGGAAATGTTCCGGAATGCTACAATCGCCACAGAGGTGGACAAGCTGCGAGCAGCCCTGGCCTGTGCCACCGAGCCATGGATCCTGAACCGGTAAGAAGAGAGAATGAGCTGAGCTCATTAAACCGATTCCGCAGTCCACCAGGGCTAAGAGTGAGTGTTGACAATCTCTCACTAAACGGAGGAGACTCTCAGTCAAGGACATCTCCCTAATGCAGGGAAATAAACACAAACAGAGTAAGAGTGACCCGAGGTTGCAAAGACGAGTGTTTAAAGTTCCTCGCATTGTATGAACCTTTGCCTATGGGCCAACTATACTTTCAGCAGAAGAGAGAAGGTAAATCGGGAAGTTTTGGTGGGTGATGCCATGTTTGGGTGTTCGAAGCCTGCAGATGTCTGGAGGGTGAGATAGCTCGGGGAGGGTTTGTAGTTTTGCGAAAGAATACGTCCGGTTGCAAAGTGTAAAATTCCCGGGCAGGGAAGGGTCGGGCCAGGGGTTTAAATCTGGAAAATTATATTCCCACCCCGCGATGTAATATTAATGTGGAGCGCAGGGGGATCCCGCGGTGTCTGTTAGCTTGGCAACACGACCACTGCGGGAGGAGCCGACTGGTCAGAAGGTTTAAAACATTACTTCTCCGAGAACTCCTGTTGGCCCCTCCCCATGCCCCCCCCCCGCCCCCCGCACACTCCCCCACACCCACCCCTGCACCCTCAAGATGCTCTCATCTTCCCCCGCCCCCTCCCCACGCCCCCCACACCCTTCCACCTTCCCCCGCCCCCTCCCCACCCTCGTCCCCCCCGCACACTCCCCCATGCCCCCCCGCTCTCTACCCCACACCCACCCCTGCACCCTCAACACCCTTCCACATCCTCCCTGCGCCCCCGCACCTCGCCACCCTCGCCCCCCCACCCCCACACTCTTCCCCCCCCCCACCCCACACATTGAGATTCTGAGCCCCAGAAATTAATATTTGGATAGGTTGCTGCAGTGATTATATTTAAGCGATGTTGTAACCAGTTATATTGCAGTGAATCAGGAATTTATCATCCTTTCAAGAATTCTACTTATTTAATGTTTTCTTTGATATGTTAAAGATATCTCGAATATACTTTGGATCCGACTAAGATTAGAAAGCAAGATGCCACATCGACCATTGTTTCCATTGCCAGTAACGTGGTCGGTCAGTCTCTGGCCTGGGACTTTGTCAGGGCAAAGTGGCAATACATATTTGAGCAGTGAGTACCTGACCTTTCTGAATAATCATCAGTTTAACGAAAATCCTACATGTTGTGCACGAATTAGAATGTATATCCCATGGGAAGTTACCGGCACTCTCGGCTTATTCAATTACAATCTCTCTGTTACACATAAGATCATAAGAACGAGGAGCAGGAGTTGGCCATTTGGCCCTTCGAGCCTGCTCCGCATTTCAATAAGATCATGGCTGATCTTCTATCTCAACTTCACTTTCCTGCACCATCTCCATATCCCTTGAATTCCTTAATATGCAAAAATCTATCAAACCCTGTCTTGAATATACTCAATGACTGAGCCTCCACAACCCTCTGGGGTAGAGAATTCCAAAGATTCACCACCCTCTGAGTGAAGAAATTTCTCCTCATCTCAGTCCTAAATGGCCGACCCCTTATTCTGAGACTGTGACCCCTGGTTCTAGACTCCCCAGCCAGGGGAAACATCCTTCCTGCATCTACCCTGTCAAGCCCTGTAAGAATTTTCTATGTTTCAATGAGATCACCTCTCATTCTTCTAAACTCGAGAGAACATAGGCCTAGTCTACTCAATCGCTCCTCATAGGACAACCCCCCCATCCCAGGAATTAGTCTGGTGAACCTTCATTGCACTCCCTCTATGGCCAGTATATCCTTCCTTAGGTAAGGAGACCAAAACTGTACACAATACTCCAGGTGTGGTCTCAGCAGGGCCCTATATAATTGCAGTAAGACGTCTTTACTCTTATAGTCAAATCCTCTTGTAATAAAGGCCAACATACCATTTGCTTTCCTAATTGCTTACTGTACCTGCATGTTAACTTTCAGTGATTCGTGTACAAGGACACCCAGGTCCCTCTGAACACCAACATTTCCCAATCTCTCACAATTTAAAAATACTCTGCTTTTCTATTTTTCCTACCAAAGTGGATAACTTCACATTTCTCCACATTATCTTCCATTTGCCATGATCTTGCTGGTTGGCAGGCTGTAACTAGTGGGGTACCACAAGAATCAATGCTTGGGCCTCAGCTATTCACAATCTACATCAATGATTTGGATGAGGGGACCAAATGTAATATATCCAAGTTACCTGATGATACAAAGCTGGGTGGGAATAGCTGAGGCCCAAGCATTGATATCTGCTCCGGGGCGCAACGCCCCGGTAGCGCCCCGGAGCAGATATTGAGTGGCGCCCCCTGCCTTACTGCCTGCCGCTAGCAACGACAGGTTGAGGGGAGCGTTTTGCAGTCAGGAAGAGACTGGGGGAGCGCTATTTAAAGGCGACCGCTTTCTGCCTTTTATTGTTGGTGACATTTTTGAACCACGCATTCTGAGAGAGACAGAGAGAGAGAGAGAGAGAGACTTCTGGAGAGATTCAACACTGTGTGAAGGAGCTTTGAGTACTGAGCAGCACTTTGCAGGTTCATTTTGATTTGCCCGCCCTTGTATCGATTTAGAAGAGACTGTGGGGGCTGCACTCTGAGCTCTTTCCCTGGATCTCTCCATTGCTCTTTCCAGCAGATTTGATGTACAGGTCTCTCCAGGCCGAGATTCAAGGCTGCAATGAGCAGGATGTGGATGGAAAGCAAGATCAACCATCCCCTTTAAGAACTGGCCGGCGCCATTGTGTGTGTGTTCCATTGCTGACTGACATTACATGAGCTTCGCCAGCGCTCTGAGGTAGCGCCTCGTTCCTCGGCCTTTGCGCCTTAAGACAGGTGTGAAGCGCCTGATTTAGTGCTCCAATCACCTCCAGGGGCGATAAAAGCCAAGTTTGCAGTCGGAGGCGATAATTAGCGCCAGGCGCTAATCTTTGCGCCCGGCCGATAATTGCGCCCCAAATGGGGCGATACTGAATTTCTCCCCCCTAAGTATCCTGGAATATTTAGTTCCCAACCTTGGCCACTTTGCATCCACGTCTCCGTTATGGCTATTAGATCGAACCTGTTAAATTCTACAAGGATTAATATTTGAAATATTTCATTGTTTAGATACGGTGGTGGGTCATTTTCATTCTCGTCATTGATAGAGAGAGTGACACAGCGATTTTCAACAGAATTTGAACTGACACAGGTTGGTGATAACTTTGAGAATTCTCTTGTTCTAGTTAGCTTAATCTGACAGTTGCTTGGTATAGTTTAACCACTCCTGCTCAGTGAGCATAACCCATCTCTCTCTCAAACAATAGTTCTCCTGGCCAATATTTATCCCATCACTAAAACCGGATTATCTGGTCATTGTGACATTTAGTTTGCAAATTGGCTGCCACGTTTCCTACATTACAACAGTGACCAATGTTCCCACTAATTTCTTTTGGGTTCGCGTTCCCTTTAACGGGCTACGTGGCTCATTCAAAATTTTGCACGCAAAATCTCCCATTGAAAAGCCGGTGCGCAGCTTGCACAGGACAGCTGTGCGGCTTCGCGGGAACGCTGACGGTGACGACACTTCAAAAGTATTTAATTGGCTGTAAAGCACTTTGGGAAGCCCTGAGGTTGTGAAAGGTGCTGAAGAAATACAAGTCATTCTTATTGACCAGTGCCATTTTACTAGTGTAGATGTTATAAACTCTAGATTTAAATATTAGAGATGTCTTTAAGAAATACCAGAAATGATTAACTACTGAATAATGACTTCCATTAATAATCAGCAATTTAACCTAACACATTGCGAATAACTTCAGACAGATACGAGCAGCTTGTGACTGAAAATGCCCTGCTACCTGTCAACAGAACAGGAAATAAATTCCTCTGATTTCTACATAGAGCTCAGAACACTTGATGCGACTCTTAGACTGGTGTGGATATTACAAAGCCTCGTGGACTAGAAGTATTTCTGGAATTTCTGCAGGGAATTTTCTCAAACTCTCCCCATTTAAACAAAGGAGTAAGAGGAGGCCATTCAGCCCTTCAAGCTTGCTCCACCCTTCAATTAGATCATGGCTGATCTGTATCTGAACTCCACTTCCCGCCTTTGCTCCATAACCCCGATACCCTCACCCAACAAAAATCTATCATTCTCAGTCTTGAAAATTTCAATTGACCCCCAGCATCCACAGCCTGTTGGAGAGAGTTCCAGATTTCCACTGCCCTTTGTGTGAAAAAGTGCTTCCCGATTTCACTCCTGAACGGCCTGGCTCTAATTTTAAGATTATGTCCCCTTGTTCTAGACTCCCCCACCAGAGGAAATAGTTTCTCTGTATCTATACTACTATTGGGTACAGTAGTATAGAGGTTACGTTACTGGACTGGTAATCCGGAGGCCTGTATCTGCACCCCTAGATCAATGTGTCTGTACCCCTAGATCTGTGTAACTTTACCCCTGATTCTTTGTATGTGCCCCTCGATCTCAGTTGCTCCATTGCATTGAGAATGTTACTGTTATAGTTAAGAATGAGGCTTCACTGTCAAAACAAAGTGAAAGATGTATCTCTCATTCCTCAGCTCCTTCCAATGTTTCTCAAGGTTACTAATGACTCTAATTATCGAGGATTAAACTTTTCTGGAAGAAAGTAAGGCTGCTGGCATTAGAAATATATCCATGTTAAACACTATCCATGGCTGGTTTAATCAACATGTGGTAACTTATTTGCTTTGTTGCTTTCATTCTTTACAGCTTGAACAGTTTAAGCGAGATAACGAGCACATTGGATTCGGCTCCGGGACTCGGGCACTGGAACAGGCTTTAGAAAAAACAAAGGCCAATATCCAGTGGGTGAAAGAAAACAAGGAGCCTGTTAGCAACTGGTTTAAGAATGCCTTGGATTCCAAAAATCCTTAACTGAACGGCCGTTGGTAAATGTAAATAGAAAATCTCTGAAATATGTTTCTGAATGCAACTGAAGCAAGGAAGCAGCTTCCGATCGGAACCATCAGCGGATCTGTTCCACAGAGGAGAATGTTTTATTACTTATATCTGAAACAACAGAGGAAACTTTATAGTCAAATAATTTCAGGCCATGTTTGAGTAATGGTCCAAAACATAGGGAGCTAAAACCATAAATACCATATAAGCCAATACATTTCAACCATGCCATGTCACCCCATACTGCGCAATGTTACAATGCCAAAGCATTGCTGACCATTACATATTATAGAATCATAGAAATTTACAGCAGAGAAGGAGACCATTCAGCCCATCATGTCTGTGCCGGCCGAAACAGATCTATCCAGCCTAATCCCACTTTCCAGCTCTTGGTCCGTAGCCTTGTAGGTTACGGGTCTTCAAGTGCACATCCAAGTACTTTTTAAATGTGATGAGGGTTTCTCCCTCTACCACCCTTTCAGGCAGTGAATTCCAGATCCCCACCACCCTCTGGCTGAAAAAAGTTCTCCTCAACTCTCCTCTAATCCTTCTACCAATTACTTCAAATCTCTGCCCCCTGGTTATTGACCTCTCTGCAAAGGGAAATAGGTCCTTCCTATCAACTCTATCTCGGCCCCTCATAATTTTATACACCTCAATTAAATCTCCCCTCAGCTTCCTCTGTTCCAAGGATAACAACCCCAGCCTATTCAATCTTTCCTCATAGCTAAAATTCTCCAATCCTGGCAATATCCTCGTAAATCTCCTCTGTACCATCTCTAGTGCAATCACATCTTTCTTGTAATGTGGTGACCAGAATTGTACGCAGTACTCTAGCTGTGGCTTAACTTGTGTTTTATACAGTTCTAGCATAACCTCCCTGCTCTTATATTCTTAGGACTTATATTCTATGCCACGGCTAATAAAGGAAAAGTATCCCGTATGCTTTCTTAACCACCTTATCTACTTGTCCTGCTACCTTCAGGGATCTGTGGACCTGCACTCCAAGGTCCCTCTGTTCCTCTACACTTCTCAGTTTCCCACCATTTATTGTATATTCCGTAGCCTTGTTAGCCCTCCCCAAATGCATTACCTCACACTTCTCCGGATTGAATTCCATTGACCACTGTTCTGTCCACCTGACCAGTCGATTGATATCTACAGCTTTCTTCCTCACTATCAACCACACAGCCAATTTTTGTATCATCTGCAAACGTCTTAATCATGCCCCCTACATTGAAGTCTAAATCATTGCTCTATACCACAAAAAGCAAGGGACCGAGTACTGAGCCCTGCAGAACCCCAGTGGAAACAGCCTTCAAGGGACAAAAAACACTTGTCGACCATTACCCTTTGCTTCCTGCCACTGAACCAATTTTGGATCTAACTTGCCACTTTCCCTTTGATCCCATGGGCTTTTACTTTTCTGACCAGTCTGCCATGTGGGACCTTGTCACAAGCCTTGCTAAAATCCATGTAGACTACATCAAACGAACTAACCTCATCGACCCTCCTCGTTACCTCCTGAAAAAAATTCAATCAAGTTCGTCAGACATGACCCTCCCTTTACATTTACCTACCAATTCCATACTGGGCTGTAATATTTCTTACCAAGTGGTTACACACCATATTATGCCACACACAGCGGCACAATAACAACGCGCTTAGTGAGAGAGCGAGAACCAGAATGGAAATGAAAATCAAGTAGTTTCTGTAACAGCAGTTTCCTCCACTGCGGGTAATCAGATATTGAAATATTCTTCTCTGCTGAGATACCACATTGGACCTTTGCCCATTGGCTGTATTGAGTGGACCTTTGCCCATTGGCTGTACTGATTGGACCTTTTGCCCATTGCCTGTAGTGATTGGACCTTTGCCCATTGGCTGTATTGAGTGGACCTTTGCCCATTGGCTGTACTGATTGGACCTTTTGCCCATTGGTTGTAGTGATTGGACCTTTGCCCATTGGCTGTCTTGAGTGGACCTTTTGCCCATTGGCTGTAATGAGTGGACCTTTTGCCCATTGGTTGTAGTGTTTGGACCTTTGCCCATTGGCTGTATTGAATGAACCTTTGCCCATTGGCTGTAGTGATTGGACCTTTTGCCCATTGGCTGGAGTGATTGGACCTTTTGCCCATTGGCTGGAGTGATTGGACGCTCTCCATGTGATTGTTGTGCGATTTTCTTTCAGTGTTTCTTTATTTTGATTGGTTGTTGGCAACTCCTAGATTTAAAAGTTTCTACTGGTTTCATTCACACACTGTCACAGTTTGAAGTTGTATTGTTTAAAGCAAAATATGAAATAGGCTTTAGAACAGGAGTCTCAGTGATGTCTGGACAGACTTGTAAAGGATTAACACTATTCCATAGCGGGCAAGGGGCACTGGTAGATTAGATCAATGTCTTCATTTACAGATGTGAGAAGTCGCACAACACAAGGTTATAGTCCAACAGTTTTATTTGAAATCACAAGCTTTCGGAGCGCTGCTCCTTCACCTGACTTCACCTGACGAAGGAGCAGCGCTCCGAAAGCTTGTGATTTCAAATAAAACTGTTGGACTATAACCTGGTGTTGTGCGACTTCCCACTTCATTTACAGGGAAAAGTGTCACAAGTATATGATTGAAATAATGTTTATTATTTAACAATCTGATGGGTTAATTCAGCTTTGTAGAATTAATTTTTGGTGCATGGATTATGCTTTAAAGAAATAACTTGCATTAATAATTACATCCTGTGTTCTGTTGGTCACTGGATATGTCACATCACTTCCAGGGAGGGTGCAAATGGCTGGCCTTTTGATAATGTTTCTAAATAGCACCTGGAACAGTAAAATAGTTAATTGAATTAATTTTATCAAATTAATAATGAAAGAGAAAATGCCTCGGACAGTTCCTGTCAGCAGGAGGCCTCTGTGAGAAAAATGGGGCAAGTTCTTCTGGCTCTCCCCGATCCAACAGTTCACAGCCTGAAACCAAACTCCAGAGAAACATTCCCAGAAAAAATTCAGATAATTAATTGCTGAAGATTTGCAACATGTATGTGCGTTGTAAAGATTGTCACAGGATGGGAACTGTCTGACGGAGCAATGAGATCTTGTGCCTGGCCTGTCGATTTTACACAGCAGGGACTTCAAGAACTGAATGAAAGTCACGATGATCTTTGTTACAACACTAAGAGAACCTGCGGGAAACACCGTGTAAGAATACAACTTGTGTCTGTAGCACAATCAGAAATGTTTATCGTAACTTTCCTAAATAAAAGCTCCCATTAAAAATCGTTCAGAAGCATTATTTGTGTGTTGGTTAAATTCAGTGATTCACTCTTCATAGCGGCTGGTAGTTTGGAGAAAAGCTGGGGCTTTTTGAGGGGGGAGTTTCCCAGCCTGTGTCCAAATAGACTCAAAACACTTTCCTGTAGATTTCTGAAACCCGTGCATTCCTGAATGAGTTGGTGAGCAGCATCTGGGGAATTCTGTGGACGAGAACCCGTCTTTCCTCTTTACAGCCTGATTTACCTGTTTTGTACTTTCAGCATTTCTGTTTTTATTTCTGAGGATTTTCTGTTGATTTGCAGGAAGACAGCACTTTAATGAAGGGGCATTTGCACTCCTTCCCCACTCTCACAGAATGGGGCATTCCCTCTGCCAATGTTTTCTGAATGATTGAAGGAAAGGGGTGAGAGGATGATAAAGTGGAGGAAGGGGTTTTAGGGTTGTGCATGAGGGTGCTGGGTGGCCATGCTCAGGGTGCAGTGTGAAGGGTTAATTGTGCAAGTGTTGCTTTAACAGTGTGAATAGTGAGCTGGATCCCAGGGGTGGGGGGTGCAGGTAGAGGGGGTGCCCAGTGTGTTACCACACTGCCTTGGTGAGGTCACCAAACTTCTTGCAGCACTGGTCTGCAGTCCAGGGGGAGAGGGATTGGGACTCAATGCCAGTCCTGGGGGGAGGGGGAGTTGGCCTCAGTGCCAGTCCTGGGTGGGGGGGGGGGGGGGTTGGCCTCAGTGCCAGTCCTGGGGGGGGGGGTGGGAATTGGCCTCTGCTAGTCCTGGGGAGGGGGAGTTGGCCTCAGTGCCAGTCCTGGACAAGGTTGGGGAGGGGAGGGAGGAAGTTGACCTCAGTGCCAGTCCTGGGTGGGGGAGGGGAGTTGGCCTCAGTGCCAGTCCTGGGTGGGGAAGGGGAGTTGGCCTCAGTGCCAGTCTTGGGGGGGGGGGATGATTTGGCCTCAGTGCCAGTCCTGGGTGGGGGTGGGGGTGGGGGAGTTGGCTTAATTGTCAGTCCTTGGGTGGGGGGGGGTCGGTGGAGGGGGAGTTGGCCTCAGTACCAGTCCTGGGGTGGACGGAAGTTGGCCTCAGTGGCAGTCCTGGGTGGGGGGGGTGAGTTGGCCTCAGTGCCAGTCCTGGGGGGGGGGGTGGGGGAGTGAGTTGGCCTTAGTGCCAGTCCTGGGGGAGGGGGAGTTGGCCTCAGTGCCAGTCCTGGGGGAGGGGGAGTTGGCCTCAGTGCCAGTCCTGGGGTGGACGGAAGTTGGCCTCAGTGGCAGTCCTGGGTGGGGGGGGGTGAGTTGGCCTCAGTGCCAGTCCTGGGGGGGGTGGGGGAGTGAGTTGGCCTTAGTGCCAGTCCTGGGGGAGGGGGAGTTGGCCTCAGTGCCAGTCCTGGGGGAGGGGGAGTTGGCCTCAGTGCCAGTCCTGGGGGAGGGGGAGTTGGCCTCAGTGCCAGTCCTGGTTGGGGGGGGAAGGCTGTTGGCCTCAGTGCCAGACCTGGGGTGGAGGGAAGTTGGCCTCAGTGCCTCCTCCCTCCACGCAGCATGTTTAATTTTGAGTGATTTGCTGGTCCCCACACCCGTTTGGTCTTCGCCTCCTGCCCACGATCCGCTCGAGAAGGGTTTGAAAGCCTGAATGAGCAAAGTTGTTCGTTCCTGTCCTGATTGGAGCCCTGCAGCCCTCTGGGTGCAGATGGAGCTTGAGTGGCCATTATTCTGTAGCAGTGTTGAGGCTGCCGCGAAACACAAATGGAGGCTGAATCCATTTGTGGAAAACAAGAAACTTTAATTCACTGCATGGCACACAAAATGGCTGAGAAAGCTGCTCCCGGAATTCTCTGGAAAAACCCTGAAGCCCCGCCCACTCCTGTCTTAAAGGTAAGGTGCCTTAAAGGGAAGGTTCTCCGATATATTGTCCACAGACGGAAAAGTGGGTTATGCCTGTTTAGGTGGCGATCCGCCACACAGCTCCCCCCAGAATCCGCTTAGGAGGTGTGGATGAGACGGTGCGGCTGTCTGATGGGCCGGCCGGAGCGGCACTTGTAGGACGCCGGTGGACGTGGAACGGCTGGGCGTGGAGCAGCCGGGTGAACCAGCTTGAGGCCAGGTCGGCCGCGTGGAGGTGGACGAGCTACAGGGACCTGCTCACCGGGCTCCGAGTGTGCTGGCTTGAGTCGGTCAACCGACACTTTCTCGGTCCTGTCGCCCACTTGCAGGGTGAAAAATTTGACCCCAGCCTGGAGCACCTTGTAGGGCCCGTCGTACGGGGGTTGAAGGGGTCTGCGGTGGGCGTCGTGCCGGACGAAAACAAACCGTGCCTGGTGCAGGCTTAGTGGGACGTGTGAGGTGGATTCGCCGTGTCGAGCAATGGGCACCGGGGCGAACCGCAGCGCCAGTGAGGCGAAGTCGTGGTGTTGCTGGTCGGCTGACCAGGGTGTCGTGGCGGTGGGCAGGAACTCGCCGGGTACGCGCAGCGGCTGACCATACATGAGCTCTGCTGCCGATGCGTGGAGGTCTTCTTTAACCGCAGTGCGCAGGCCGAGGAGGACCCACGGAAGTCGGTCGGTCCAGGCCCCGTCTTGGAGGCTGGCTCGAAGAGATGCCTTCAAGGATCTGTGGAACCGCTCACACAGTCCGTTGGCTTGGGGGTGGTATGCTGTGGTGCGGTGAATGGTCACCCTGAGATTGCGTGCAACGGCGGTCCAGAGTTCAGAGGTAAATTGCGGACCTCTGTCCGACGTCATGTCGGAGGGGACGCCGAACCGTGCGACCCAGGTGCTGACGAAGGCTCTGGCGATGTCGGCGGTGGTGGTAGAGGTCAGTGGAATTGCCTCAGGCCAGCGTGTGGTGCGGTCAACGATGGTCAGCAAGTGCGTCTGGCCTTGCGACGGCGGCAGGGGCCCGACAATGTCCACGTGGATGTGGTCGAATCTCCGCGAGGGGACGGTAAACTCCTCGAGGGGTGCTTTCGTGTGTTGCTGTACCTTGGCCCGTTGGCAGGCTAGGCAGGAGTTGGCCCAAGTACGCACATCCTTGCGAAGGCCGCGCCAGACGAAGTGGTTGGCTACCAATTTGATGGATGCGCTGGGCGCCGGGGTGGGAGAGGTTGTGGAGAATGTCGAATACCCGGCGGCGCCAGGACGCTGGGACGACGGGCCGAGGTTGACATAGGGATATGTCGCACTTGACCGTGACTGCGGTCGGGCCACAGGCGACGTCGGCCAGGCTTAGCCCTGGTAGGTTGGTGGGTGCGGAGAGCAGATCAGGGTCGGTGATCTGGTCTGCTGCGAGTTGAGCGTAGTCAACTGCTAGGTGTGAGGCATGGATGGCGGGGCGGGAGAGGCAGTCGGCTACCACATTGTCTCGGCCGGAGATGTGTTGGATGTCCGTGGTGAACTCGGACACTGCCGCGAGCTGGCGCTGCTACCTGGCGGACCAGGGGTCGGTTGTCTTTGCCATTGCGAATGTCAGGGGCTTGTGGTCGACAAACGTAGTGAAGGAGTGGCCCTCAAGCAAAAACCGGAAATGGTGGACCGCCAGGAACAGCGCGAGGAGCTCGCGGTCGAAGGTGCTGTACTTGACCTCCGGGGGGCGTAGTTGGCGGCTGAAGAAGGCAAGTGGTTGCCAGGCGCCGTCGACCCACTGCTCATACACGGCGCCGACCGCGTGGTCGGAGGTGTCCGTGGTGAGCGCTACCCTGGCATTGGGTTGTGGGTGCGCGAGCAGGGTGGCGTTGGTGAGCACAGTCTTGGTGGAGTCGAAGGCGGCTGACGCGTCTGCCGTCCATTCGACTGCCATCTTGCCGCTCCTGCCCCGGAGGGTTTCATACAGGGGCCTCATGAGGGACGCCGCTTTGGGGATGAAGCGGTTATAGAAGTTCACCATCCCGAGGAACTCCTGGAGGCCTTTGATGGTGGTGGGGCGGGGAAATTGTTGGACGGCCTGCACCTTGGTGGGCAGGGGAATGGCCCCAGCATGGGTGATGTGGTGGCCGAGGAAGTCGATCTTGTCCAGGCCGAACTGGCATTTGGCTGGGCTGAGGATGAGCCCGTGGTCGCTGAGGCGCCCGAACAGGATGCGGAGGTGTTCGAGGTGTTCCTGCTTGGAGGAACTGGCTACCAGGATGTCGTCCAGGTAGACGAACAGGAACGTCAGGTCCCGAAGGACCGAGTCCATGAGCCGTTGGAATGCCTGGGCCGCGTTTTTGAGGCCGAAGGGCATCCGCAGGAACTCGAACAGGCCGAAGGGGGTGATTACGGCCGTCTTGGGAACGTCCGCGGGGTGGACGGGGACTTGGTGGTAGCCGCGCACCAGGTCGACCTTGGAAAAGACTGAGCGGCCGGCCAGTCTAGCCGAGAAGTCCTGAATGTGCGGCACGGGGTACCGATCAGGGGTGGTGGCGTCATTGAGGCGGCGGTAATCCCCGCAGGGGCGCCAACCTCCACCTGGTTTGGGGGCGATGTGGAGTGGGGAGGCCCAGGGACTGTTGGAGCGGCGGATGATGCCGAGCTGTTCCATGGTGGCAAACTCGGTCCGCGCGATCTCCAGTTTGGCCGGGTCCAGCCTGCGGGCGTGGGCGTACACTGGGGGGCCTGTGGTGGGGATGAAGTGTTCCACCCCGTGTTTGGCGGCCTCCGCGGAGAAGGTCGGATTGGTAAGGGCCGGGAATTCGGCCAGGAGTGCCAAGTAGTCATCCGTGGCCCGGGCGTGTAACTGTGACGCCATGTCGGCGGGTTGACGGGGGGCCATGGCGCCCAGGATGGGGGACATGGTGTTCATGTCCACGAGGCAGTGACGGGGGATGTCTACCAGTAGGCCGTGGGCGCACAGGAAATCTGCGCCGATGAGAGGGGAGAGCACCTTGGCAGTGATGAACTCCCATCGGTAGCGGCGACCAGCGAGGTCGAGGGTGACTGTCCGGGTGCCATACGTCCGGATTTCCGAGCTGTTAGCAGCAGCCAGCGCCGGTCCTCGTTCGCCCTTTTGGATGTCGAGGGAGGAGGCCGGGATGATGCTGTGCTGAGCCCTAGTGTTGCACAGGAACCGGCGGCCGGTTTTGTCATCCGTAACAAACAGCAGGGAGCCCGTGTGGCCCACGGCCATCGCGGGGGCTGGTACAGGGGCGGACTTGAAAGAGCAGGGAGGTGTGCACCGTTGTGCCCTGGCGCCGAACCGTGCGTGGTAGTAACAGTGGCCCGGGTTAGTGGGGCGTGAAGGCCCCGTGGGCCTGGTGACAGGCCCTTGTGGCCGCGTGCTGGATGGTGAGGGGCGCGCCCAGGCATTGGCTGCCAGGTCCGGAGTGACGTCGCGGCTGGAGTGAGCGGACAGCAGCTTGTCGGCCTCATTGGCCAGGGCTTCCAGGTTTGTGAGGCCGGACGCCACGATCGCTGGGCGGATGCTGAGAGGGACCTGGCGGATGAACAGCGTGCGGAAGAGGGATCCGGGTGGGCTCTCGTCGGTGAGGGAGAGCATGTGGGAGAGGAGGTCTGATGGTGAGGCATCACCGAGGCCTGGAAGGTCGAGGAGGTGGCAGTTTCGCTGATATGCCGAGGCCGTAAATTTTTTAAGGAGCACTGTCCTGAGATGTGCGTACTTGCCTTCCTCTGGTGGGTTCTGCAGCGTTGTCCAAACCTTGGAAACTGCGGCGCTACTGAGTGATGTGACGAGATAGTCGTACTTCGTCCCATCTGTGGTGATATTTCGCAGCCGGAAGCGCGATTCAGCTTGGAGAAACCAGGCTTCGGGCTGGTTTTCCCAAAACTCCGGCAGTTTCACGGAAACTGCGTTCGTGTCCGCCATTGCAGTGCTCGGAATATGTTCTGAGCGTCGGGGTCACCAATGTTGAGGCTGCCGCGAAACACGAATGGAGGCTGAATCCATTTGTGGAAAACAAGAAACTTTAATTCACTGCATGGCACACAAAATGGCTGAGAAAGCTGCTCCCAGAATTCTCTGGAAAAACCCTGAAGCCCTGCCCACTCCTGTCTTAAAGGTAAGGTGCCTTAAAGGGAAGGTTCACCGATATATTGTCCACAGACGGAAAAGTGGGTTATGCCTGTTTTGGTGGCGATCCGCCACAGCAGTATAATAATATTGCTAAAGGCTGAAAGAGCCAAACCCTGTCCCTCTCTGCTCCATTGACCCCAGTCTGCTGCGGAAGAGTGCAGGCTGACCTGCTTTTTAAAGGTTACACCAAAGTTTCCAGGCAGTTCAGCTGCTTACACCCATTCTCGTAAATCTTTTCTGCACCCTCTCTAAGGCCTTCACATCCTTCCTAAAGTGCGGTGCCCAGAATTGGACACAATACTCCAGTTGAGGCCGAACCAGTGTTTTATAAAGGTTCATCATAACTTCCTTGCTTTTGTACTCTATGCCTCTATTTATGAAGGTCATGATGTGGAGATGCCGGCGTTGGACTGGGGTGGACAAAAATGAGAAGTCGCACAACACCAGGTTATTAACCAACAGAGTACCCTACGTCGTCCAGTACTTCCCCGGAGCGGAAAAACTACGCCATGTTCTTCGCAGCCTTCAACATGTCATCGATGACAACGAACACCTTGCTAAGGCCATCCCCACGCCTCCACTACTCGTCTTCAAGCAGCCGCCTAACCTCAAAAGTACCATTGTTCGCAGCAGATTACCCATCTTTCAGGAGAACAGCAACCAAGACACCACACAACCCTGCCACGGCAACCTCTGCAAGACATGCCAAATCATGGACACAGATACCATCATTACACGTGAGGACACTACCCACCAGGTACACGGTACATACTCATGTGACTCGGCCAACGTTGTCCACCTGATACGTTGCAGTAAAGGATGCTCCAGAGCATGGTACATCGGCGAGACCATGCAGACACTGAGACAACGTATGAACGGACACCGCGCAACAATCGCCAGGCAGGAGGGTTGCCTCCCAGACGGGGAACACTTCAGCAGCCAGGGGCATTCAGCCTCGGATCTGCGGGTAAGCGTTCTCCAAGGCGGCCTTCGAGATACACGACAGCGCAAAATCATAGAGCAGAAACTGATAGCCAAGTTCCGCACTCATGAGGATGGCCTCAATCGCGATATCGGGTTCATGTCACGATACAGAACGTGACTTGACATCATGGCTGGTCTTCCCAGGTGTTTTTTTTTTTAAAAAGACTAACACAAGAACACAAATTGACAGGATATGCAGCCAGCAGGTGGTTTGACACGTTGGACCCCCTGGGACACATCTCATTGTCTTGGCTGTGCTCTTTGTTGTAGGGAATAATGTGAATAGATTTTGTCTGGGTTTAAATTGTGAATTCTGGGAGATTCTCTCATTGCTAACTTACCTGACGAAGGAGCGAACTGCTTCGAAAGCTTGTAAAATTAAATAAATCTGTTGGACTATAACCTGGTGTTGTGCGACTTCTCATTTCTATTTATGAAGCCCAGGATCTCATAAGGTTTTTTAACCGCTTTCTCAACCTGCCCTGCCACCTTCAATGATTTGTGCACATATACCCCGGGTCTCTCTGTTCATGCACCCCCTTTAGGATTGTACCCTTCAGTTTATATTGCCTCTCCTCGTTCTTTCTACCAAAATGTATCACTTCGCACTTTTCTGCATTAAATTTCATCTGCCATGTATCCGCCCATTTCACCAGCCTGTCTATGTCCTCTTAAAGTCTATCACTATCCCCCTCACTGTTCACTATACTTCCAAGTTTTGTGTCATCTGCAAATTTTGAAATTGTGCCCTGTACACCCAAGTCCAAGTCATTAATATATATCAAGAAAAGCAGTGGTCCTAGAACCGATCCCTGGGGAACACCACTATATACCTTCCTCCAGTCCAAAAAACAACCGTTCACCACTACTATCTGTTTCCTGTCACTTAGCCAATTTCATATCCATGCTGCCACTGTCCCTTTTATTCCGTCGGCCTCAACTTTGCTGGCAAGCCTATTATGTGGCACTTCATCAAACTCTGCCTTTTAAGAAATAATCAACATTTTAAAAAAGTTCCAAATGTGAATATTCAGCTGTTAAAGCTGAATTACCTTCCTAACCTCAACAAATGGGAAAACTGCCTCAGCACCAACACAAATGGCTCAGCAAGCCACGGAAGGGCAACCAGGCTCTCACACGCAGCACTGCAGCTTTGTGCAGGGGGTCAACACTGCAAGAGCAGGAGGCCCTCCAGAAAGGACGATGTGGGAGTACATCACTAAGTCCGTCACTGCCAGCAGTGTCGCCCCCACCACCTGGCTCCAGTGCCCAAAGAAACTTCATGACCTCCAGACTAGTGGTCAAGGTCAGTGAATGCATCTTCAAAAGCCGTCTCCTACCAACTGCACCATTAGCCTCACAAACTGCTCAATGCACGACCCCCACTCACTCACTTACCAACAATCTGCCCCAATGAAAGGGAAATCGTGTTTGATAAATCTGTTAAGAGTTTTTTGAGGTTGTAACTAGCAGAATAGATAAGGTGGAACCAGTGGATGTAGTGTATTTGGATTTTCAGAAGGCATTCGATAAGGTGCCACACAAGAGGTTATTAAACAAATTTAGGGCTCATGGGATTGGGGGTAATATACCAGCATGGATTGAGGATTGGTTAACGGACAGAAAACAGAGAGTAGGAATAAACGGGTCATTTTCGGGTTGGCAGGCTATAACTGGTGGGGTACCGCAAGGATCAGTGCTTGGGCCTCAGCTATTCACAATCTATATCAATGATTTGGATGAGGGGACCAAATTTAATATATCCAAATTTGCTGATGATACAAACCTGGGTGGGAATGTAAGTTGTGAGGAGGATGCAAGGAGGCTTCAAGGGGATATAGACAGGCTAAGTGAGTGGGCAAGAACATGGCAAATGGAATGTAATGTGGAGAAATGTGAAGTTATCCACTTTGGTAGGAAAAATAGAAAAGCAGAGTATTTTTTAAATGGTGAGAGATTGGGAAATGTTGGTGTTCAGAGGGACCTAGGTGTCCTTGTACACGAATCACTGAAAGTTAACATGCAGGTACAGCAAGCAATTAGGAAAGCAAATGGTATGTTGGCCTTTATTACAAGAGGATTTGAGTATAAGAGTAAAGACGTTTTACTGCAATTACTGGTGAGACCACACCTGGAGTATTGTGTACAGTTTTGGTCTCCTTACCTAAGGAAGGATATACTTGCCATAGAGGGAGTGCAATGAAGGTTCACCAGATTGGTTCCTGGGATGGCGGGGATTGTCCTATGAGGAAATATTGAGTAGACTTGGGGGGAAAAATTAGGTCGCGCCCCATTTGGGGCGCAAATATCGTCTGGACGCAAATATTAGCGCCTGGCGCTAATTATCGCCACTGACTGGAAACTTCACTTTTACCGCCCCGGGAGGTGAGTGGAGCGCTAAATCAGACGCTGCACACCTGTCTTAAGGCGCAAAGGCTGAGCAGTGAGGCGCTAACTCAGCGCGTGAGCGCAGCGCAGGTGCTGCCAGTTAGCGAGGGAACACAGACACACTGGCGCCAGCCAGTTCTTAAAGCGGGGGGGCCAACTTGCTCCCCAGCCACACCCTGCTCATTGCAGCCTTGAATCTCGGCCTGGAGAGACCTGTGAATCCATTTTGCTGCCAAGGATGGAGAGGGTGAGAGAACGAGCTCAGCGCTTCACCGAGCGGGCCTTGGATGCTCTGGTTGGCGCGGTGGAGCGCAGAAGATGTATACTCTTCCCTGAGAGTGGCAGGAGGCCTTTGCCACGCGAGTACAGAAGAGTGTGGAGGGAGGTGGCTCAGAGCGTCTCCTCCAGGAGCATGGTGCCCAGGACCCATGTTCAATGCCGCAAAAAGTTCAACGACCTCACTCGGGTCGTCAGGGTGAGTGGCTTTTTCTCAATACCTCTCCATCCCTCCATCTCAACCTCACTCTATGGCCAGAGGGTCTTAAAACCCCAATGCACAACACTCATCCAACACCTATGGCCCTTTCATGAAACACACACACACATTCCACACTTTGCATACAGTAAGGGCTATTCACCTATGGGAGGCACATCAGGCAAGACCATAGCTGTATACAGTAAGGGCTATTCACCTATGGGAGGCACATCAGGCAAGACCATGGCTGTATACAGTAAGGGCTATTCACCTACGGGAGGCACATCAGGCAAGACCATGGCTGCATACAGTAAGGGCTATTCACCTATGGGAGGCACATCAGGCAAGACCATAGCTGTATATTTACTCAGATGCTGTCCTTTTTCTTGCAGGCCAAGCTGGCGCATAATAGGAGACAGCAGCAACGGACAGGTGGAGGGCGGCCTCAGCTGCAACCCCTCAGCGATCTTGAGGAGCGCGTCCACAGGATTGTGGCAAGCCGGGTGATCGGTCCCGTCGCCACTGGAGACGCCGACCCCGTTCTGGACAGCAATGGTAAGGTCATCACCTTTTTGGCCTCTGTCCTTCCACTTGTCCCTCACAACACCAGCCTTTGACACTTTCAATCCAACTTGCTAACTCGCTGCACTTATTCCTCCCTTACTGCCACCCTGTCCTCACGCTAAAGCCACTCTTGTACCTCCCTGCTTTCAGATGGTGATTCACCAGCTGAGGAGACGGGCCCTGAAGCTGCCAGTGGGAGTGAAGCTGCAGCCGAGGAGGAAGAGGAAGCCGGAGCATCAGTGCCACCCTCTCCCGAGGAAGCCCATGCCCACACTGGAGGGGAGCAGGGGGGAAGGGTCTGATGAGGGTGAAGCTCCAGGACCCAGCGGGCTGCAGCAACGCCATGGGGGTAGGGAAGAACGGGGGCCTTCTCCCCAGAGGGAGAGTATGCCAGCGACTCCTACTGCAATGGACACAGAGGAGGAGCGGCTGATCGCAGAAATGAACACCCAGGCGGTGGGCATGCACACTGAGCTCATGGGTGCAGTGAGAAGGGTGCCCGAATGCATTGAGTCACTGGCAAGGAGTGTGGAGCACTTCGCTGTAGCACAGGCGGATGCCACACTAACGCTTAGTGCTGCAATTCAGTCACTGACTGCCGTGATCCCATCTCTGACTGCTCTCATGCAGACTCAGATTGAGGCCACGTGAGCACTGACTGCTGCCAACCTCGATGGTTCGTTCACATGTCCCCGGGGCTCTCACCGCGCCGCAGCAGGCCAGCAATCTGTGCTCCAGCAGATTGCTCCGGATGCTGAAGTGCTGCCCCGTGGGAGTGCCAGTGTGTCGGTTGAGCAGGGAGTTGCTGTCCTCTCTCACGATGACAGCATTCCTGTTGCCAACACTGTCACTTCTCCACTGCACTTGCCACCGCCTGTAGGACAGACTGCTGCCGCCCATGCAGAGTTGGTGCAGTCTGCAGCCGGGCTCTCCAGGCCCAGAACTGGTCGAGGCCGTCCTTCAGGGGCATCTGCAGTGTCAGGGTCTGACGATCAGCAGCCTTCCACCAGCCTTGCTGCAGCCACTGAGGTCCCATTACGGAGGAGCAGTAGGGTTAAAAGGGGCAAGTGCGCAAGGGAAGGAGATCACCCTCGAAGGGCAAAAAGTAGGAGGTGTGACAAAATGCTGGTCATTTTTTTTATTAAAGGCCGAGGTTCGTGGTCCAACTTTTGTCTAGTGTTTTGGACATTATCTCCAGGTTGTGAGAACCAGTTATGTTAATGACTGTTTTTTTGTGTTTATTTCTATGAGTTTGTCATGAGGAAATGACACACACAGAGTTTGTAAAATAAATAAGTTTTTGTATTCAAAATATACATGTTTGGTGTTTGGAATCATTGGTGCCTTGGCCGGCTTAGGGGTTGCGTGCTGGGTTCATTGATGTTGTTAGCAATGGCAGAAGCCATTTCCACAGCAGGGGCCCTAGAAGCAGCTTGCTATCAGCCGTTGACGGACGGCCCTTGCAGTTTCACCATTGTGGGCCGCCCTCCCGCCTTGGTGCTGCTGATGATCATCCTCCTCGTCCTCTTCCTCCTCTTCCTCCTCCTCTTCTGGTGGTGCTCCAAGGCCTGGTGGCATTGGCTGGGTCCTGACGATTGCCATGTTATGCAACATGCAGCACACAACTACAAAGTTGGATACTCGCTCAGGCGAGTACTGCAGGGCTCCTCCAGAATGGTCGAGACAGCGGAACCGTTGCTTCAGCACGCCGATTGTGCGCTCAATGATGTTCCTGGTAGCTTGATGGCTCTCGTTGTACCGCAGCTCAGCAGGGGTGTTGGGCGTACGGAGCGGTGTCATCAGCCAGGTGCTCAATGGATACCCCTTGTCCCCGAGAAGCCAACCAACTGGCTGATGCGGTGCCTCGAAAAGTTCTGCCACAGTAGTCTGGTGCAGGATGAAAGCATCGTGGCAGCTGCCAGGATACTGGGCATTGACAGCGAGTATCAGCTGTCTGTGGTCACAGACCAACTGAACATTCAAGGAATGGAACCCCTTTCTGTTCCGGAATTCCTCGGCATTCTCATGTGGAGCACGCAAAGCCACATGCGTGCAGTCAATGGCGCCCTGCACCATGGGGAAGCCCACTATCCTCGCAAAGCCCAGAGCGCGGTCACGCTGCTTGTCTGGGGTCATGGGGAAAGAGATGAACTCTCGTCTCCTTTTAAAGAGGGCATTTGTGACCTGCCAGATGCAGCAATGCACCGCGAACTGGGAGATATTGGCGAGGTCCCCAGCAGCAGCTTGAAATGAGCCAGTAGCATAGAAGTTGAGAGCCACTGTGACCTTCACTGCCACCGACAGAGACGTCCTGGACCTCAGTTGAGGCTGCAGATCTGGCTGCAGCAGGTGGCAGAGCTCAGTGACCACCTCCTTGCTGAATCGCAGCCTTCGCAAACACAGCTCCTCAGACATATGAATGTAGGAGAGCTGTTCACGATATACCCTGGGAGGGTAAGCTCTCCTGTACATATGCCTGTTGGCCCTCCTCCGTCTGGCCATCATTGCCACTCTCTCTCTGCGTCTCTGTGTCCTCTGATTCAGCTGGAGCAGGACGACGCCCCCAATCAGTGCAGCCCCCATAGTCTCTTTGCAAGCAAAGTTATGAAGGACAGCAACCAAAGTAGCAGCGAAGTTAGGATCAGTAGGCAAAACTACCTCACAAAGCGTTGACTCAATGCAGAAGTCTCTCTTTCTCTCTCTCTGAATCTCTCTCTCTCTCTCAGAACGAGTGGTGCAAAAATGTCAACCACAGAAAAAGACTGGAAGAGGCCCCCTTTAAATAGCGCCCCCCCCCAGCCCCACAGCGATTGATAGCATTCCAGTCTTCCGGTCGTTGGATGCGCCAGGCGGTAAGGCAGGGGGCGCCACTCAATTTCCGCTCCGGGGCGCCACAAGGGCGTTGCACCATGGAATGACGTCACAATCTGCGCGCGCAGGTGGTCGCGGCGGGAAAGTTTAGCGCCGCCGCACAATGTCTAGTTAAGTTCCCGAGCGGCGCAAACATCGCTGCGCCCGGGCGTTAGTGGCTTTGCGCCCCATTAGCGCCCTCTTAAGGCGCTAACGGGAGGCACAACCAACTGAATTTTTCCCCCTAGGCCTATATTCTCTAGAGTTTAGAAGAATGAGAGGTGATTTAAAAATATAGAAACATAGAAAAATAGGAGCAGGAGTAGGCCATTTGGCCCTACGAGCCTGCTCCGCCATTCAATATGATCATGGCTGATTCTCTATCTCAATACCATATCCCTGGTCTCTCCCCATACCCCTTGATGCCTTTTGTGTCTAGAAATCTATCTCCTTCTTAAATTGGCCCAGAAATTCGGGTCCCTACGGGTGAGTACGCGCTGTGTACTCACCCGTAAGGCCAACGAAAGTGCTGGTTTCGCGCATGCACTGTGCATGCGCTGGAAACCGGAACTTCCGTTCCCTTGAAGGAAGGGGTTCACAGGTCAAATGCAGGCACCAGAGAGACAGCGCGTACGCATCGAACTTCCGCTTTTTTTTACAGGTTTCTCCATGCGGGTAAGTTCCTCGCAGCTGCGCGTGAAAAAGCAGGCGCAAGGCCTGCTTTTAACAAGGTAAAAGGTGAATTAAGTAAAATTGAAACATTTTTTCCACAGGTTTATCATTTTTAAATACTTTAAAGAAAGGTAAGTTTATTTTTAGTCCCGTTAAAAACTTTAATTAATTTTTTCAAAAATTTAAATTTTTGTTTAAAATAGTTGATTTATGTAATTTATAGTTATTTTTAAAATGTGATTTAAAAAAAAATTATTTTAAGTTTTACTTAGGTTTTGGGGCTGATCTCTATTCATAGATTTGATAGGTCTTCCTGTCAAATCTATGAATGGAGATTCCCTGCTCCGATTGGCTCCCCATGGCCCACGTGATCCCAGGGGACGCTGCGAACTAGCTTTGCCCCGGGATGCGTGAGCACTGCACACCGGCAGCTGGAGGAGGCCCAGGATCGCAATCCCACGCGGGCCCACAGCACAACGGCAGGCGCGCTATGTAAGTGCAGTTCAGGGGCTTGCACCAGCAGGAAGCCTCCGACCCAAATTTCTGGGCTATTCAGTGACTTGGCCTCCACAGCCTTCTGGGGTAGAGAATTCCACAGGTTCACCACCCTCTGAGTGAAGAAATTTCTCCTCATCTCAGTCCTAAATGTCCTTATACAAAATTCTTGTACAAAAACATACAAAATTCTTACAGAACTTGACAGGGTAGATACAGGGAGGATGTTTCCCCTGGCTGTGGGGTCTACAACTAGGGGTCATAGTCTCAGAATAAGGGGTCAGCCATTTAGGACTGAAATGAGGAGAAATTTCTTCACTCAAAGGGTGGTGAATCTTTGGAATTCTCTACCCCAGAGGGCTGTGGAGGCTCAGTCGTTGAGTATATTCAAGACAGAGATTGATAGATTTTTGAATATTCAGGGAATCAAGGGATATGGGGATAGTGCAGGAAAGTGGAGATGAGGTAGAAGGTCAGCCATGATCTTATTGAATGGCGGAGCAGGCTCGAAGGGCCGAATGACCTACTCCTGCTCCTATTTTCTATGTTCTATGTCCTTTTGGAAGTCCATGTACACCACGTCAACCGCATTGCTATTGACAATTCCGTGCTGGCTTTCCTTAATTAATCTACGCTTGTCCAATTGACCGCTAACTTTGTCCCTGATTATCGTTTCCAAAAGCTTCCCCACTACCAAGGTTAAACTGACTGGCCTGTAGTTGCTGAGTTTATCCCTACACCCTTTTTTGAACAAGGGTGTAACATTTGCAATTCTCCAGTCCTCTGGCACCACTCCCGTATCTAAGGAGGATTGGAAGATTATGGTGAGTACCTCCGCTATTTCCTCCTTAACCTTACTCAGCATCCCATCCGGTCCTGGTGACTTATCAACTTTAAGTTCAGACAGCCTTTCTAGTATCTCCTCTTTATCAATTTTTATCTCATCCAATAACTCCACTACCTCCTCTTTCACTATGACTCTGGTAGCATCTTCTTCCTTGGTGAAGACAGACGTAAAGTACTCATTTAGTACCTCAGCCATGCCCTCTGACTCCATACGTAGGTCTCCTTTTTGGTCCCTAATCAGCTCCTCCCCTTCTCTTACTACCCTTTTATTATTTATATGCCTATAGAAGACTTTTGAATTCCCTTTTATGTTAGCTGCCAATCTATTCTCATACTCTCTCTTTTCCCCTCTTATTTTCTTTTTCACTTCCCCTCTGAACTTTCTATATTCAGGCTGATTCTGAAGGGATAATTACTAGTCCTAGCCCTTTTCAGGCTACCCCAGATCAGGCGTATTTCCCAGACGTTCACTTCAACTAAAGTTAGTGATAGCCGAATCCTATAAGACGCTTAGTTGGGTCTAAAGGTTCAGACTATCTCTCCCTAAAGGAAAGGAACGACTTGAAGATGTTACCGTCCTCCAGATAGCACTTTAAATAAGTTTAACTAGACTGTAACCTTCCGGATATTATGAGGGTCCGGAGAACTCCCCCAGAATTCTGCAACTCCTCACCAAAGAGTGTACAGAGATTGAGTTTGCGAGTTTGATACAGAAGTACTATGTGAGACAATTCTAAAAATATATAGATTTATTAAAGAACCGACATGTAGTTAACAGTTGGTGATTCAGTCACAACATTAAGAGTTCTAAAAACAAATAGCTTACATTTCTTATTCTCTGAGATCCTTATTCTCAAATCTTAACTTCATTACATTTTTACATTTCTACTTATTCTTAATCCAGAATATCCACCAAAATCAAATACCTTTGATTACCCGAGACTCAAAGAGTTGAAAACTTACAGAGCTTGCCTCTGAAGTTGAGAATTGCTTGCCCCTTCCAGCGAATTCTGTCTTTCTATTTGAAAGTCCAATCTTTTATACCCTTTTTTCAGTGGTATATCCTTTGAAGTTTTCTGCTGATGTAAGCTAATTATCTCTAGTTATATTTCTGTTGACTTCTTTCTATTCTTACTGTCAGTTCAGCTGTTACATTAAGAATTGTGTCTCCTCCTTTAGGTGTTCAAAACTTATCAAAACTTATCATAAAAATAATGTAACAGCAGTGGTTCTATTTGATGCCATTTTTGCGAAGGTCCTCTATTCAATTCTTAAATCACCTCAGCTGGTTATAAGCAGACGTCGTGTCTCCTAACTGTTCCAAGTTCAATACAAACACATTGGGCTGGATTTTGATACTGGGGCGGGTTGGGGTCGTGTCATCTGCATTTTGTGTTATCCACCCGCCTGCAATTGGATGTGGGAGATTGATGCAATTTTCACTTAATTGGGCAATTGAGTTCCAGCATGTGGAAACCCATGAACCAATTAGTGGTTTCAGTCTGAAAGTCACCTCTGATGATGTCATCATTGCAGGTCAGAGACTGCCTGGTCTCAGAGATTGCCTGGCCTTTGCTGTGAGAGGACCTGGATGCAAAATGAGCAGCATCTCACAGAGAGAGAGAGAGAGAGAGAGAGAGAGAGAGCGTGAATTTCTTTTGCAACCAAGTCCTCCCAGGCAGTCTCTGAAGACATTCAATGCAGCAGCATCAGAGGCGACTTTCAGACCTAATACTACTACTACCTTCATCACAATACTACTACTACCTTCATCACATCTCCGTTGTAATAGTGGACCTGCAGCTGATAGTCAGCTATCCACTTGTGCTCCCGCCAGGTTTCACTGGCGTGTTTCACATCAGGCGTACTTCACGTCGGAAAAGGGTTAAACTAGCTAAAACGTTTCAAAATGGCATTACAGAGCCAATTTAGGGCTTGTTAAGGGCTTTAATGGCCTTTCCCGCCTCTTGGAGGTGGGACGGAGTCGGGAACCCCGCGACCGATTTTGTCAAAATTGCGTGGAGGCGGAATGGAGTCGGGATGGGGTCGGGACCCCCGAATCTGCAACTTTAACCTCCCACACGCCTCCAAACCCGACTCCACGGGTCATTGAAAATCCAGCCCAAATGTGATTGCTTGGTGCATCTATTGATGTCATATTTATGAATGTCTTCTGTTTGTATCTTTTTACAACATGTAAATTAAAAACACTTCGACCAGGTGCATCATTGTCTTCTTAGCTACCTCAACTGGTTGCAACATATAATCCTTTCTCCTGTTTCATTTGATATCTCCTGTGTTTCATTTGATGTTATATTTACGAAGGCATATGTTTCTTTAATTTATGTGTTTCTGTTCAAAGTGTTAGTTTATAACACTTTAAACTGGGTATAGCTATTGTGTTGGTTCCAAACTGCAGACTTCTTGGAAGATCCAACCCTGCTGCTTCAACAGGGCCATTGTCTCAGTGTCAACAACCAATTCCCATTTCAAAAGCTTGTATGGTGTTTACAGCTTTGTGTTAACAACTCATCTTATCTCAGAAGCCTGTATTTACAGCTTTGTGTCGTTGAGGCTTTTAGATTTTTAAACCCAGTTTGTCATGTTTTAATAATCAAAATTCTTTCATAGGATGGTGTATTTTTCTGAAATATGGCTATTCCTTTACAATTCTCAGTTGTATGCTCAACCTGACATCTGCCACAAGTGCCCTTTTCCTGCTTCATCTTACTCTATCTCTTTCATCAACCAGGGAGCTCTGGCTTTAGTTGCCTTACCTTTCCCTCTCGTGGGAATGTACCTCGACTGTACCCTAACCATCTCCTCTTTAAAGGCAGCCCATTGTTCGATTACAGTTTTGCCTGCCAATATTTGATTCCAATTTACCCGGGCCAGATTCGTTCTCAACCCACTGAAATTAAATGACAAAAGGTATGATAGCACAAAGCAAAAGGGGATGGTAATGGGACAAGTAAAGAAACAAAAGGTAAGTCTAGAAGAGGTGTAAATGGGAATGGCAGAATCATCAACATCTGCCATGTGAAACAATAGGGGCAGAGGTTATGGTCTGAAATTGTTGAACTCGATGTTGAGCCCAGAAGGTTGTAAAGTGCCTAATCAAAAGATGAGGTGCTGTTCCTCGAACTTATATTGAGCTTAGTTGGAACAGAGTAAGAGGCCGAGGACCGAGAGGTCAGAGTGGGAGTGGAACGGAGAATTAAAGTGACAGGCAATCTTATTGTGATTTTCTAAGTGCCCTGCTACCACGTCCCTAATTATGGATTCCAGCATTTTCCCAATGATTGATGTCAAGCTAACTGGTCTTTAGTTCCCTGTTTTCTCTCTTCCCCCCTTTGTTGAATAGCAGGGTTACATTTGCTACCTTCCAATCCGCGGGGACCATTCTAGAATCTAGGGAATTCTGGAAGATCAAAACCAATGCATCCACTATCAGAGGGAGACAGAGTGAAGATCAGGAAAGATCACTTACACTGTACCCTAACCTCTAATTATGACAGGATGATCAAAGTCTGGGTTTGTACAGTAGTTTTATGCTGCGTGAGTTATTACTGCGTGTTAGATTGTAACTATTTACAGACTGTAAACTATATATAGATATTGTGGATATAATCTCCAGTCTGTAGATTTCTGCATTCTTTGCACAATGATAAAGCTTGCAGGCAATAAAGGCTTCGTGCTCCCTGCAGTTATAAACTTCCTCGTGCAGGCCCTGGATTTCCGCAGCTTTCTCCTGATCTCTGGCCTTAACTTCAGTGGGAGATGGGCGGAATCACCCGTTGAGCGTTCCTCCGATCATGCAGAGCAATATGCAGTCATCCAGAGTCTGAGGGCCAGAGGGAGCCCTGCAATGTAGAGCTGTAAGAAATCTCCCACCTCGTGTGGAGTGAGTAAAGGAGACTGAAGATGAAATTAAGGACCTTGAAATTGATTCTGTGGGGCACAGTTAGCTAGTGGAAGGTGTCAAGGATAGAGGTGGGATGATCACCCCTCCTTGTTTCTGTAACCGCCTCCAACCCCACCCCACCCCCTGAACTCTGCGTTCTTCCAATTCTGGCCTCTTGGGCACTCGCACCATTCTTCGCCCTACCATTGGCAGCCGTGCCTTCAGCGGTCTAGACCCTAAGCTCTGGAATTCCCTCCTTTAAAACCCCTCATCTTCTCCACCTCACTCTCCTCCTTTAAGATCCCCCTTAACATCCACCTCTTTGACCAAGTTTTTGTTCTACCACCCCCCGCCCCCCCACCGCCAATATCTCCTTCTTCCGCTCAGCATCCATTACTTTCTGATTACAGCTTTCTGAACCACTTTGGGGCGTTTTCTACATTAAAGGTGCTATAGAAATGCAAGTTACTGTTGTTGAATTTGTGCATGAGAAGCCTTAGTATTCAGGACTGAATTAGCTGAAGTTAGGTTGAGGTGGGAGGTCATTTGAGAAATCAATTGTCAAGGTAATGAAGCTGTGAATAAGAAATTCCGAGGGACAGGGTGAGCTGCACTAAGCCGGCAGTGTTCTGGAGGTGGAGCGAGGCCTGAGTTTGGGGTTCAATGCTCAGTTTCGAGTCGAGAAGGTTCACCCCTGGCATCAGACTGGGCAGGTAGCCAAAGAAGTTGATGGAGTTGGAGCTAGAAGCCCATTGGCTTCAGTACTGTTGGAGATTTGAGATCTGACCTCATTTGATATCGGCCAGTAGCTGAATAGTCAAAGAATCGTCCTGGAACACCAATGGAGTGTTCATACACCAGCAGGTGATGTCACTAAGGGATAGAGGATAAGTAAAGGTGGATCAAACATAGAGCCTTGGGACTCACCTGAGAACATTCTTTCTTTAAGATTGTCAAGTGTGGCACATTATCAAATTATATCCCTGAATTAACCTTGTTTACAATTTCATTCACTCACTAAAAAGTTCATTAGATTTGTGGGGAACAATCTATTGATTCTAAATCCATGTTGAATCCAGTGCCTTTATTTTTAAACTGTTTTATTTTCACTTTTCCCCCTTTGTGTAGCTTTTCTGCACCATGCATTCCTGATCTGGCAATGGTAGCTCTCCCTCACTAATACCTGCAGTGCCTGCGAGCGTGCTCAGGGTATCTGTGCTACATATATTCCATCCCTCCCAGTTGCAAAGTGTCTCTCCACAACAGCACGATTGGGACCAGGGACCCACGATGCAAGGAAATCACGGACAGCAATCTGCTTCCTGAATCCTCACAGAATCTTCCCACCGACCCGGACCTCTTCTAATCCAAGTCGGACTATACCCAAAGCCAAAGGTCCATTAATTGCGGACGGCTTCCTCTGGGACTCAGTCAAGCACAGACCCAGGAAAATTAGCAGGAGGTAAGGAGATGTAACTCCCACCTCACACATGGCCTTTGAAAGCTGGTACCTGCCCTCAGGGTGAACCCTGGAAATATGAGGGTAACTCAAAAGGCACAGAGACTTGAATAACCAGTCTTGTCCTTGATTCCCACAGAATGTGTCTCCCAGTGTATGGCAGAGGAACACCGACCCGATATTTTCGTGAGTAACTAATTGCTACCAACATGGTGACTATAGGGTAAGAGTTTCTCTGGCCCCCACCCCCCTGGTATTGACCAGGATTTCCTCCGCCTCGTATATCTTTTAGAATATGTTTATTACCAAGCACAGGAAGTATTCATAATTACAATTTACATGCAAATTGGCATAGAAACTGTCAGATCAGGAGAATTAACATGTGGCTAAAGGTCTGGTGTGGGAAAGAGGGGTTCCTTTTCATGGGACACTGGCACCAGTACTGGGACAGGAAGGAGCTGTACTGATGGAACGGGCTCCACCTGAACCAGAATGGGACCTGTGTCCTAGCGGAAAGGGTAAATAGGGAGGTGGCAAAGGTTTTAAACTAGCAAGACGGGGGGAGGGATCTACAAGTAATGAAACCAGCCTAAATATAAATGAAAGAGAAAAGGAGAGCATAGGAAAGACTAAACTAAGGGAGAACATAGATGGCCAGGGAATAAATAGAGTTATAGAACAGGAGTGTAAAATGATGGTTAAAAATAAAGTGAGAGGAACTGCTATTAAAAATGAGTTAATCTGTCTGTACAGCAATTCACACAGTGTCCGTAATAAAACAGGGGAGCTGGAGGCAATAGTACGTTGCGAGGAACCAGATATAGTAGGGATTACTGAGACATGGCCACAGAAATATGAGGACTGGGAATTAAACATTGCAGGATATAACATATTTAGAAAAGATAGAGAGGGGAAAAGGGGAGGTGGAGTAGCTGTACTTATTAGGGATAACATAATGGCAGTAGAAAAAAATGACGGAGCCATCAGTAAGACAGAAATAGAATCCATATGGATAGAGATAGAGAATAGTGGAACAGAAATGGAGGAAGAAATATGCAAACAAATTAGGTAAATGAGTAAAAAACAGAATGATAATCATGGGGGATTTCAACTATCACGATATTAATTAGACAGAAGAGGTAGGTAAAGGGGATAAGGGAATGGAGTTCCTACAATGTGTACAGGACTCCTTTCTAACCCAATATGTAAGAAGCCCGACAAGGGAGGATTTGCTACTAGATCTAGTAATGGGGAATGAACCAGAGCAGATAAGAGAAGTAAAAGTAAGGGAACATCTAGGCAATAGTGACCATAATATAATACACTTTAAGATAATAATTGAGAAGGACATAAGTATGATGAAGACCAGGGTAATAGATTGGAGAAAAGACAAATTTGAAGGGCTGAGGATAGAACTTGGGAAAATAAAATGGACAACAATTATTGGCAAACAATAATGTAGAACAGCAATGGGAAACATTTAAAACGGTATTCAACAGAGTCCAGGAAAAATATATTCTGTTAAAAAACAAGAACAAGTTAAATACTAATGAGATGCCATGGATGAATAAAGACATAAGGGAAAAATTGAGGGCAAGGAAAGAGGCATACATTAAGTACATGGACAACAGGGGAGAGCATGACAAGGGAGAATACAAAGAGATTAGGAGAGAAATCAGAAAAACAATTAGGAAGGCAAAGAGGAACTATTAAATTAAATTATCAAAGAACATAAAACAAAACAGTAAAATATTCTACAGGCACATAAATAAAAAAAGGAAAGTCGGGATGGGAATAGGGCCATTAAGGGATGGACAGGATAAAAGCACAGGCAGCGATAAAGAAATGGCAGAAATATTAAATAATTACTTTGCTTCAGTATTTACCAGGGAGATAGAACAGGTGAACATAACATTGGATGATGAGATTAATAATGAGATAAGTGCATTTAAAATAAAAATAGAAGAAATATTAAAGAAACTAATCAAACTCAAAGAGGATAAAACCCCTGGTCCGGATGGATTGCATCCACGCTTTTACTACGCATATTTAATAATTTGTTAGAAAAAGGTGTAGTGCCAGAGGACTGGCGGATAGCTAATGTAATACCTATATTTAAGAAGGGAGATCGAACATGTCCAGGGAATTATAGACCACTCAGTTTAACATCGGTGGTAGGAAAAACAATGGAAGGAGAAAGTAGAAGAACATCTAGAAACCAAGGGAGAAAAATTTAACCTGAAAAAGTTACCGCCCTCCACCGTAAATTCATGTAGTAGTGCCCCAAGCAGGAGGTGGAGCGCTACTGGAAGCACTCCACCTCCTTCTTAGGGCGCTATTACTGATGTTCGCGGACCTGATGGCCTGCATCCTAGGGTCTTAAAAGAAGTGGCTACAGAGATAGTGGATGCATTGGTTGTAATCTTCCAAAATTCTCTTGACTCTGGAAAAGTCCCTGTGGATTGGAAAACCGCAAATGTAATGCCCTTATTCAAAAAAGGAGGGAGACAGAAAGCAGGAAACTATAGGCCAGTTAGCCTAACATCTGTCATTGGCAAAATGCTCGAATCCATTATTAAGGAAGTAATAGCAGGGCATTTAGAAAATCATAATACAATCAAACAGAGTCAACATGGTTTTATGAAAGGGAAATCGTGTTTGGCAAATCTATTAGAGTTCTTTGAGGAGGTAAAGAGCAGGGTGGAAAAAGGGGAACCAGTAGATGTAGTGTATTTGGATTTCCAAAAGGCATCCAACAAGGTGCCACATAAAAGGTTACTGCATAAGATAAGAGCTCATGGTGTTAGGGGTAATATATTAGATTGGATAGAGGATTGGCTAACTAACAGAAAACAGAGAGTCGGAATAAATGGGTAATTTTCAGGATGGCAATCTGTAACTAGTGGGGTGCCACAGGGATCAGTGCTGGGGCCTCAACTATTTTTCAATCTATATTAATGACTAGGATGAAGGAAGTGAGTGTATTGTAGCCAAATTTGCGGATGATACAAAGACAGGTGGAAAAGCAAGTTGTGAGTAGGACATAAAGGGGGAAAAATTCAGTTGGTTTGCACCTCCCGTTAACGCCTTAAGAGGGCGCTAATGGGGCGCAAAGCAACTAGCGCCCAGGCGCGGCGATGTTTGCACCGCTCACGAAATTAAATAGACATTTTGCGGCGGCGCTAAACACTACCGCCACGGTCTCCTTTGCCGGCAGAAAGTGACGTCAGTCGCGTGTGCAACGCCCTGGTAGCGCCCCGGACCGGATATTGAGTGGCGTCCCCTGCCTTACCGCCTGCCGCTAGCAACGACAGGTTGAGGGGAGCGTTTTGCAGTCAGGAAGGGACTGGGGGAGCGCTATTTAAAGGCGAACGCTTCCTGCCTTTTTTTGTTGGTGACATTTTTGCACCACGCATTCTGAGAGAGAGAGAGAGAGAGAGACTTCTGGAGAGATTCAATGCTGTGTGAAGGAGTTTTGGGTACTGAGCAGCACTTTGCAGATTCATTTTGATTTGCACTTCCTTGTATCGATTTAGAAGAGACTGTGGGGGCTGCACTCTGAGCTCTTTCCCTGGATCTCTCCATTGTTCTTTCCAGCAGATTTGATGTACAGGTCTCTCCAGGCCGAGATTCAAGGCTGCAATGAGCAGGATGTGGATGGGAGCAAGATCAACCCTCCCCTTTAAGAACTGTCCGGCGCCATTGTGTCTGTGTTCCATTGCTGACTGACATCACATGAGCTTCGCCAGTGCTCTGAGGTAGCGCCTCGCTCCTCGGCCTTTGCGCCTTAAGACAGGTGTGAAGCGCCTGATTTAGCGCTCCAATCACCTCCAGGGGCGATAAAAGCCAAGTTTGCAGTCGGAGGCGATAATTAGCGCCAGGCGCTAATCTTTGCGCCCGGCCGATAATTGCGCCCCGAATGGGGCGATACTGAATTTCTCCCCCAAAGAGTTTGCAAAGGGATATAGATAAGTTAAGTGAGTGGGCAAGAATTTGGCAAATGGAGTATAATGTGGGAAAATGTGAAGTTATCCACTTTGGTAGGAAGAATAGAAAAGAAAAATATTATTTAAATGGAGAAAGACTACAGAATGCGGTGATACAGAGGGATTTGGGTGACCTCGTACATGAAACACAAAAAGTTAACATGCAGGTGCAGCAAGTAATTAGGAAGGCAAATGGAATGTTGGCCTTTATTTCAAGGGGGATAAAGTATAAAAGTAGGGAAGTCTTGCTACAACTGTACAGGGCGCTGGTGAGACCACACCTAGAGTACTGCGTACAGTTTTGGTCTCCTTATTTAAGGAGGGATATACTTTCATTGGAGGCAGTTCAGAAAAGGTTCACTATGTTGATTCCTGGGATGGAAGGGCCCTGCTGGACCACCGGGGAGTGGGGTGCCATGAAAACAGTCCGGCACTCAAGAGGAGTGCCGGGCTGAGCGATCGCGGGCAGCACCCTGAAAAAAAAGGGAAAGGGGGCAGGTGCTGGCAGTTGGCTAAAATAAAAATGGCTGCCCGACACCTGCCTCTTTAACTAGCGCCGCCACCGCTGCAAAAATGCCCCCTGATCCTGTTGGACATATCGTCCGGCGATAGGTCAGCGGGCGCAAGGGAATTTTACGGCCGGGGCGCAAGCAGGGCGCTACTGGTTACTGCCACTGCTAACCTCCCGCTGAATTTCGTGGGAGGTGTTAGTGGCGCCACGCCCAGGCGCTAGGGGGTTTGCACTGCATTAACGCCCCCCCCCCCGGGGGCGCTAACGAGAGGCGCAAATCAACCCAATTTTTCCCCCCAAATATATAATAATGAATAGTCAGTATGGATTTCAACAGGGAAAGTCTTGCTTGACCAGCCTCACTAAATTTTTTGAAGAGGTAACAAAGAGAATAGACAAGGGTAATGTAGTAGATGTAATTTATCTGAATTTTCAAAAGGCCTTCGATAAGGTACTACATAAAAAACAAATGAATAAGGTCAGAGAATGCGGAGTCAGGGGACAAGTAGCAGAATGGATAGCTAGCTGGCTTCAAGACAGAAAGCAGAGAGTAGGGGTAAAGGGTAGCTATTCAGAGTGGCAGAAGGTGGGAAGTGGGGTTCCACACGGATCAGTGCTGGGATCACTGTTGTTCACAATTTATATTAACGATTTAGACTTTGAAATCAAAAACACAATTTCTAAATTTGCGGATGAAACCAAATTGGTCGGGGGGTGGGGTGGGGGGGAGGTAGTCAATACTGAGGAGGACTGCAACAAATTACAGGAGGACATCAATAAACTTGCAGAATGGGCATATAATTGCAAATGAATTTTCACAGATAAATGTGAGGTATTACATTTTGGTAAGAAAAATAGGGAGGTCACATCACTTGAAAAGTAAGAATCTAAATGGGGTAGAAGAGCAAAGGGATCTCAGAGTACAAATAAGTTGTTAAATGCAAGGTTATCCACTTTGGTGGCAAAAACAGGAAGACAGATTATTATCTGAACGGCAATAGATTGGGAAAAGAGGAAGTGCAACGAGACCTGGGTGTCCTTGTGCACCAGTCGCTGAAGGTAAGTATGCAGGTGCAGCAGGTGGTTAAGAAGGCAAATGGTATGTTGGCCTTCATAGCGAGAGGATTCAAGTACAGGAGCAAGGATGTCTTGCTGCAGTTGTACAGGGCCTTGGTGAGACCACACCTTGAGTATTGTGTGCAGTTTTGGTCGCCTTATCTGAGAAAGGATGTTCTTGCCATGGAGGGAGTGCAGCGAAGATTCACCAGACTGATACCTGGGATGGCAGGAATGACGTATGAAGAGAGATTGGGTCGATTAGGCTTATATTCGCTAGAGTTTAGAAGAATGAGAGGGGATCTCATTGAAACTTATAAAATTCTAACAGGACTAGACAGACTAGATGCAGGAAGGATGTTCCCGATGGCGGGGGAGTCCAGAACCAGAGGTCACAGTCTAAGGATAAGGGGTAAGCCATTTAGGACTGAGATGAGGAGGAATTTCTTCACCCAGAGAGTGGTGAACCTGTGGAATTCTCTACCACAGAAGGCAGTTGAGGCCAATTCATTAAATATATTCAAGAAGGAGTTAGATATATTTCTTAAGGCTAAAGGTATCAAGGGATATGGGGAGAAAGCAGGGACAGGGTACGGAATTTGGATGATCAGCCATGATCTCATTAAATGGCGGAACAGGCTCGAGGGGCCGAATGGCCGCCTCCTGCTCCTATCTTCTATGTTTCTATGTTTACACAAATCACTAAAAGTAGCGGCGCAGGTTACTAAGGCCATTAAAAAAGTAAACCAAGCACTGGGGTTTATTTCTAGAGATAGAATTGAAAAGTAGAGAAGTTATGCTGAACTTGAATCGAACCTTGGTTAGACCACACTTAGAGTACTGCGTGCAGTTCTGGTCACCATATTATAAAAGTCTATAGAGGCACTGGAGAGGGTGCAGAGAAGATTTACAAGGATGATACCAGAAATACGAGGGTATACCTATCAGGAAAGGATGAACAGGCTGGATCTCTTTTCTCTTGACCTAATAGATGTCTTTAAAATTATGAAAGATTTTGATAGAGTAGACAGAGCGCGAGTGTTTCCTCCTGTGGGGAAGAGCAAAACTAGAGGCCATCAATATAAGATAGTCACCAAGAAATCAAATAGGGAACTCGGAAGAAACTTCTTTACCCAGAGAGTGGTGAGAATGTGGAACTCGCTACTACAGGGAGTGGTTGAGGCGAATAGTATAGATGCATTTAAAGGGAGGCTGGACAAGCATATGAGGGAGCAGGGAATAGAGGGTTATGCTGATAGGGTTAGATGAGGAAAGACAGGAGGAGGCTCGAGTGCAGCATAAACGCCGGCATGGACTGGTTGGGCCAAATGGCCTGTTTCTGTACCGTATATCCTATGTAATCCTATGTATGTAATCCTACACAGCTACCACAGGAACTTGTCCCCCCATCAGAGTTTCAGCTGCCAACTGTAGGAAGTGAGGCGGTACTTGGAGCGGACAATGGACATGATTTTGGGCAGTGTTGTCTACAATCTGATTTCAGGAAATATCATAGCCATCAAATGCAAATTAGAGGCAGCTTTCAGTTCTGAGAAACAGCCCTGGTGCCAAGCCATATATGGTGATTCAGGGGTTACTGTGAGTGAAGGGTACAAGGGTATAGAAACCCAGCCAGAAATTAGCCACATTAAACCACAGAACAGAGACATGAAACTCACTCTGAAAGCCACTAACTGCTTTTCTCAATATTTTGTAGCCCTCGAAACCTGAAGCTAGTAGCTTGTTGTAAGTGATGATGTGAAAAGATTAAAAGTAAAACCATCCCTTGTGTTCACTCTCGTTGCCACACACAACATCCTGACTTGGAAATATATCGCCATTCCTTCATCGTCACTGGGTCTAAATTATGGAACTCCCTCCCTAACAGCACTGTGGGAGCATCTTCACCACATGGACTGCAGAACACATGCGCACAGAGGGTGCATGAAAGATTTACAGGAATGGTTCCAGGGATGAGGAATTACAGTTACGTGGATAGACTGGAGAAGCTGAGGTTGTTCTCCTTAGAGCAGAGAAGATTGTGAGGAGTTTTGATAGAGGTGTTCAAAATCATGAGGGGTCTGGACAGAGTAGATAGAGAGAAACTGTTCCCATTGGCAGAAAGGTCGAGAACCAGAGGACACAGATTTAAGGTATCATATAAAGTCATTTTGAAGTTACAACTTTGCACTGACGGTTAAACGCATTGCAGACACTTCCTGTAGTGGAAGATAACACACTGAGTGGATCTAACGCTGGATAAATTGTTGTATTTGAAAGTCGGTATTAACTCCCAGTTCCGCAGCCTCTATTAAGCCTTTCAGCACTTCAGTCACAGACTGCCCTCCCCAGTAACTCTCTCATTGGCTGATCATTCAACCCTCTGTATTAACCGTTTCACTACCGAGCCTCATCGCGCCATTTATCCTTCACTTGCTTATTCATGTCTGTGCCTTTCGCCCTTCGATGCAGAAGTCGCAGTATTATTTCTAAATAGAGCAGTGACCCTGGTCGGGAACAGAGAGGAGAGAGAAAAATCCAGGAGTGACATCACCGGATAGCTGGTAACTGATTGGTTGGTAAAGGGCACATCGTTTTTTCTGTTCTTAAACTAGGGGCCGGGGTTAAATAGCTGGCTAGGAATTAAGCGGAAACTTGGAGATTAGTAACAGTTAATACTATATTAAATTAGTAACTATTATGTTATATTAATAACTTGAATCAGATACATCTTAGTCTTAAGTTTCTGTAAGTTAGTTAATAGCCTATTAAATAGAGGCATGGCAGGGCAGCTCAGTCCCACGGAATGCACATCCTGTGCCATGTGGGAAATCCAGGATGCTTCCCGTGTCCTGGACAACCACGTGTGCAGGAGGTGTAGTCAGCTGGAGGAGCTTGAGCTCCGGGTTTCGGAGCTTGAGCAGCAGCTGGCGTCACTGCGGTGCACCCGCGAGGCTGAGAGATTCGTGGATAGCACGTTTCAGGAGGTGGTCACCCCACAGATAAGGAGCGTGCAGGCAGAGAGGGAATAGGTGACCACCAGACAGAAGAGGAGGACCAGGCAGGTAGTGCAGGAGTCCCGCGAGTTCATCTCGCTCTCCAACCTGTATTCAATTCTGAGTACTGGTGAGGGCGATGGTTCCTCTAGGGAGTACAGCCAGAGCCAAGTCCACAGCACCAGGGGTGGCTCAGCTGTACAAGGGGGGAGGAAGAAGAGTGGGAGAGCAATAGTGGTAGGGGATTCAAGAGTTAGGGGAGCAGACAGGCATTTCTGCGGCCGCAGACGTGACTCCAGGATGGTATGTTGCCTCCCTGGTGCCAGGGTCATGGATGTAACTGAGCGGCTGCAGAATATTCTGAGGGGGGAGGGTGAACAGCCAGAGGTCGTGGTCCATATTGGTACCAACGACATAGGTAGAAAGAGGGACGAGGTCCTGCAGGCAGATTTTAGGGAGCTAGGAAAGAGATTAAAAAGCAGGACCTCAAAAGGTAGTAATCTCCGGATTACTTCCGGTGCCATGCGCTAGTGAGTTAAGGAATAGGAGGATAGAGCAGATGAATGTGTGGCTGGAGAGATGGTGCAGGAGGGAGGGCTTCAGATTCCTGGGGCATTGGGACCGGTTCCGGGGGAGGTGGAACCTGTACAGGCCGGACGGGTTGCATCTCAACAGAGCCGGAACCAATATCCTCGTGGGGAGGTTTGCTGGTGCTGTTGGGGAGGGTTTAAACTAATTTGGCAGGGGGATGGGCACCAGGATACATAGATACATAGATACATAGAAGATAGGAGCAGGAGTAGGCCAACTGGCCCTTCGAGCCTGCTCCGCCATTTAATGAGATCATGGCTGATCCTCCAATTCAGTATCCCGTCCCCGCCTTCTCTCCGTAACCCTTAACCCCTTTTGCCTGTAGAAATATATCTAATTCCCTCTTAAATATATTTAATGAGCTGGCGTACACTGCCCTCTGTGGCAATGAGTTCCACGGGTTCACCACCCTCTGAGTGAAGAAATTCACCCTCATTTCTGTCCTAAATGGTTTAGCCCTTATCCTTAAATTATGTCCTCTAGTTCTGTTCTCACCCGCCAAGGGAAACATTCCTTCTGCATCTAGTCTGTCTAGACCTGTCAGAATTTTATACACTTCTATGAGGTCCCCTCTCAATCTTCTAAACTCCAGTGTGTACATCCCTAAACGACATAGTCTCTCCTCATAGGTCAATCCCGCCATTCCTGGTATCAGCCTGGTGAATCGCCGCTGCACCCCCTCCATGGCAAGAACATCTTTCCTCAGATGAGGTGACCAAAACTGTACACAGTACTCGAGGTGTGGTCTCACCAGTGCCCTGTACAGCTGCAGCAAGGTATCCCTGTTCCTGTATTCCAACCCTTTTGCTATGAAGGCCAGCATACCGTTTGCCTTCTTGACCGCCTGTTGCACCTGCATGCTCGCCTTCAGTGACTGGTGTACAAGAACACCCAGGTCTCTCTGTACTTCCCCCTCTCCCAATTTATTGCCATTTAAATAATAATTTGCCCTCCCGTTCCTGCACCCAAGGTGGATAACTTCGCACTTGTCCACATTATAGTGCATCTGCCATTTATCCGCCCAATCACCCAGTCTGTCCAAATCGCTCTGGAGCTTCCTGGTCTCCTCCTCTGAGCCCACCCCCCCTCCTAGTTTAGTGTCGTCTGCAAATTTGGAAATGCTGCATCCGACTCCCTGATCCAGGTCATTAATGTAAATTGTGAACAACTGGGGACCCAGGACAGATCCCTGTGGTACCCCACTTGTTACTGCCTGCCATTCAGAAAATGAGCCGTTTATTCCAACTCTCTGTTTTCTATCTGACAGCCAGTTCTCTATCCACGTCAATACTTTCCCCTTTATCCCATGAGCTTCAATTTTCCCTGCTAATCTTTTATGTGGGACCTTATCGAAGGCCTTTTGGAAGTCCAGGTACACCACATCTACTGGCTCTCCCCCATCTATTTTACCAGTTACTCCCTCAAAAAATTCCAATAGATTAGTCAAGCACGATTTACCCTTTGTAAATCCATGTTGACTCTGTCCTATCCTGTCCCCATTTGCTAAGTGCTCCGCTATTTCATCCTTAATGATGGACTCCAGCATTTTGCCCACAACTGATGTAAGGCTTACAGGTCTGTAATTACCCGCTTTTTCCCTACCCCCCTTTTTGAATAGTGGGGTAACGTTAGCTACCCTCCAATCCATGGGCACTGTTCCCGAGTCTAATGAATTCTGAAAAATCATACTTAGTGCATCCGCTATCTCTAGGGCCACCTCCTTCAGTACCCTAGGATGCATGTTATCAGGCCCTGGGGATTTGTCCGCCTTCAATCCCTTTAGCTTCCTTAACACCATATCCTTAGAGATATTGATTTGCGTCAGTTCCTCCTTTGCCAATGTCCCTATTTTTCCCGATATCCCAGGGAGGTTTTTTGTGTCTTCCTTCGTAAAGACTGACCCAAAGTATGCATTTAGTTGGTCTGCCATTTCCTTATTTCCCGTTATATATTCCCCCGTATCTGACTGCAATGGGCCAACTTTGGTTTTCACCAGTCTTTTCCTCTTGATATACTTATAAAAGCTTTTGGAGTTAGTTTTTATATTTTCCGCCAGCTTGCTTTCGTAAGCTATTTTGCCCCTCTTGATTAAGCCCTTTGTCCTCCTTTGCTCTATCTTAAACTGTTCCCAATCTTCCGCTCTGGCGCTTTTTTTGGCTATTTTATACGCCCTATCTTTGGATTTTATGCTGTCTCTAATTTCCCCTGTTATCCACGGTTGAGTCACCTTTTTAGATTTCCTTTTATGCCAGATTGGTATAAACAATTTTTGCAATTTTGTCATTCTATCTTTAAATGCTTGCCATTGTTTATCTACCTCCAGTCCTCCCAGGAACGTTGTCCAATCAGACCTACTCAGTTCCCGTCTAATGGCATCATCTAAGGGCAACACGGTGGCATAGTGGTTAGCACTGGTGCCTCACAGCGCCAGAGACCCGGGTTCGAATCTGACCTCGGGTGACTGTCTGTGTGGAGTTTGCACATTCTCCCCGTGTCTGCGTGGGTTTCCTCCGGGTGCTCCGGTTTCCTCCCACAGTCCAAAAATGTGTGGGTTAGGTTGATTTGGCTATGATAAATTGACCCTTAGTGTTAGGGGGGATTAAATATGTGGGGTTATGGGGATAGGATAGGATATGTTAGGGGGAATTAAATACGTGGGGTTATGGGGGTAGGGTGGGATATGTGTACTGTGGGGATTAAAGCAGGGATAGGGTACTGGATTTGGATGATCAGCCATGATCGTATTGAATGGCGGAGCAGGCTCGATGGGCCGAATGGCCTACTCCTGCTCCTAGATTCTATGTTTCTATGTTTCTATAATTCCCCTTGTTTAAATTCAGGACCTTAGTCTCTGAGTCAATTTCTTCGCTCTCCATTTCGAGTGAGAAATCGATCATGTTATGATCGCTCTGACCCAAGGGTCCCCGTACAACAAGATTACTAATTAGTCCCTTCTCATTGCACAGTACCCAGTCCAATATAGCCTGTTCCCGAGTTGGTTCCTCGACATATTGATCCAGATAACCATCCCTTAAACACTCAAGGAATTCCTCCTCCTCATTATTTTTACTGATTAGGCTATTCCAATCTATATGTAAGTTAAAGTCACCTATGATGACAGCTGTGCTCTTATTGCACGCTTCTCTAATTTCCCTCGTGATGCCCTCCCCAACCTCTATTTTACTATTTGGAGGCCTATATACCACTCCTATTAATGTTTTTCGCCCCTCGCTATTTCTTAGCTCCACCCATATAGATTCTGTATTAACTGAGTTAATATCCTTCCTTTCAATTGCATTTATCCCCTCTTTTATCAGCAATGCTACCCCTCCTCCCTTTCTTTTTTGTCGATCCTTCCTAAATACTGAATACCCCTGTATGTTAAGCTCCCAGCCCTGCTCACCCTGCAACCATGTTTCCGTAATCCCAATTAGATCATAATTATTAACCTCTATTTCCACAGCTAATTCATCTACCTTGTTCCTGATGCTTCTCGCATTAAGGTATAAAACCCTCAGGCTTTTTTTATGCTCACATTTTTTATGAATTAGTTTGGCCCTTTGTTTTTTGTTCCTCACCCTTTTACCATTTATTTCTGTCTGCCTTTCAATTTCCTCTATTTCACTACATAGGTTTCTAGCCCCCTGCCATACTAGTTTAAATGCTCCCGAACTGCTTTATCAAAAATTACCCCGAGAACATCAGTTCCATCTTTGCACAGGTGTAGACCGTCCCTTTTGTATAGGTCACACCTACCACAAAACTGGTTCCAATGCCTCAAAAATTTAAAACCCTCCCTCTTACACCACTGCTCAAGCCACGTATTTAGCCTAACTATCCTGTTCTCTGTAACATTAGAACATTAGAAAGGGGAATAAAGTGCTCAAAGGATTGGGAGAGGCAGAGAGCACTAAAGTAAGAAATAGTAAGGTATTAGGTGAGGTCCAACTAAGAGAGAATGCAGGATGGTCTAAGATGGGTTTACAGTGTATGTATGTGAACGCACAAAGCGTAGTAAACAAGGTAAGTGAGCTGCAGGGAATATGATGTTGTGGCAATAACGGAGACCTGGCTCAAAAAAGGGCAGGATTGGGTATTAAATATTCCTGGTTATAAGGTGTTTAGGAAAGATAGGGAAGGAAAGATAGGAGGTGGTGTGGCAGTATTGGTTAAGGAGAATATTGCAGTGCTGGAGAGGGAAGATGTCCTGGAGGGGTCAAGGACAGAATCTATATGGCTAGAGTTAAGAAACAATAGAGGTGCCATTACACTACTAGGTGTATTCTATAGACCACCAAACAGTGGGAAAGATATGGAGGAGCAAATTTGCAGAGAAATTACAGATGTGCAAGAACTATAGAATAGTAATAATGGGGGACTTCAACTATCCTAATATAGACTGGGATTGTAATAGTATAAAGGGCAGAGAAGGGGAAGAATTTATGAAGTGTGTTCAGGAGAAATTTCTTGATCAGTATGTTTCCGGCCCGACGATGGAGTAGGCATTGCTGGATCTGGTTCTGGGGAATGAGTAGGTCAATGCTGGAATCCATTGTTAAGGAAGTGGTATCAAGTCACTTAGAAAATCATAACATGATTAGGCAGAGTCAGCATGGTTTTATGAAAGGGAAATCGTGTTTGACAAATTTATTAGAGTTTTTTGAGGATGTAACTAGCAGGGTAGATAAAGGAGAACCAGTGGATGTAGTATATTTGGATTTTCAAAAGGCATTCGATAAGGTGCCACATAAAAGGTTATTACACAAGCTTAGGGCTCATGGGGTTGGGGGTAATATAGTAGCATGGATAGAGGATTGGTTAGTAGGGATAAATGGATCTTTTTCAGGTTGGCAGGCTGTAACTAGTGGGGTGCTGCAAGGATCAGTGTTGGGGCCTCAGCTATTTACAATCTATATTAATGACCTAGATGAAATGACCGAGTGTAATGTATCCAACTTTGCTGATGATACTAGGCTAGGTGGGACAGTAAGCTGTGAGGAAAACACAAAGAGCCTGCAAAGGGATATAGATAGACTAAGTGAGTGGGCAGTAAGGTGGCAGACACAATAGGCATCAAGGCATCAAGGGATATGGGGAGAGAGTGGGAATATGGTATTGAGATAGAGGATCAGCCATGATCATACTGAATGGCGGAGCAAGCTCGAAGGGCCGAATGGCCTACTCCTGTTCCTATTTTTCTATGTTTTCTATGTTTCTAGATGGAGTATAATGTAGGGAAATGTGAGGTTATTCACTTTGGTTGGAAGAACAGAAAAACAGAATATTTTTTAAATGGATTTCCAAAAGGCGTTCGACAAAGTGCCGCATAATAGGCTCGCCAGCAAAGTTGAAGCCCATGGAATAAAAGGGACAGTGGCAGCATGAATATGGAATTGCCTAAGTGACAGAAAACAGAGAGTCGTGGTGAATGGTTGTTTTTCGGACTGGGGGAACGTATACAGTGGTGTTCCCCAGGGGTCGGTTCTAGGATGACTGCTTTTCTTGATATATATTAATGACTTGGACGTGGGTGTACAGGGCACAATTTCAAAATTTGCAGCTGGCACAAAACTTGTAAGTATAGTGAACAGTGAGGAGGAGGGTGATGGACTTCAGGAAGATATAGACAGGCTGGTGAAATGGGCGGACACGTGGCAGATGAAATTTAACGCAGAAAAGTGTGAAGTGATACATTTTGGTAGAAAGAATGAGTAGGTGATATATAAACTAAATGGTACAATCCTAAAGGGGGTGCATGAACAGAGAGACCTGGGGGTATATGTGCACAAATCGTTGAAGGTGGCAGGGCAGGTTGAGAAAGCAGTTAAAAAGGCTTACAGGATCCTGGGCTTCATAAATAGAGGCACAGAGTACAAAAGTGTGGAAATTATGATGAACCTGTATAAAACACTGGTTCGGCCCCAACTGGAGCACTGTGTCTAATTCTGGGCACCACACTTTCAGAAGGATGTGAAGACCTTAGAGAAGGTGCAGAAAAGATTTACGAGAATGATTCCAGGAATGAGGGACTTCTGTTACGTTGATAGACTGGAGAAGCTGGGGTTGTTCTCCTTGGAACAGAGAAGATTGATAGGAGATTTGATAGAGGTGTTCAAAATTATGAGGGGTGTAGACAGAGTAGATAGAGAGAAACTGTTCCCATTGGCAGAAGGGTCGAGAACCAGAGGACACAGATTTAAGGTGATTGGCAAAAGAACCAAAGGTGACGTAAGAAAAAACTTGTTTACGCAGCGAGTGGTTAAGACCTAGAAAGCACTGCCTGAAAGGGTGGTGGAGGCAGACTCAATCTTATTTTTGAAAAGGGAGTTGGATAAGTAGCCAAAAGAAAAAAATTTGCAGGGCTACGGGGAAAGGGCGGGGGAGTGGGACTAGCTGAGAGTCGGTACGGGCTCGACGAGCCGAATGGCCGCCTTCCGTGCTGTAACCATTCTATGATTCTATGATTCTAAGTTCCTGCTCATCCCAAATGTTCCCCTTTGCTGTTAATCACCGAGAATTAGTTTTAATATTTAGCAAATAATTCTCAATTGAACACCATTGGTTTTCTACTCGGTTCAGAGCTAGAGAAATATAATAAGGAATAGTCAGTATGGATTTCAAATGGGAAAGTCTTGCTTGACCAACCTCACTGAATTTTTTGAAGAGGTAACAGAGAGAGTAGACAATGGTAATGCAGTAGATGTAATTTATCTAGGTTTTCAAAAGGCCTTTGATAAGGTACCCCATAATAGACTGATGAACAAGGTCAGAGAATACGGAGTCAGGGGACAAGTAGCAGAATGGATAGCTAGCTGGCTTCAAGACAGAAAGCAGAGAGTAGGGGTAAAAGGTAGCTATTCGCAGTGGCAGAAGGTGGGTAGTGATGTTCCACAGGGATCGGTGCTGGGGCCTCAACTATTTACAATCTACATTAATGACATAGATGAAGGGACCGAGTGTAATGTAGCCAAGTTTGCGGATGATACAAAGATGGGTGGGAAAGCAAGTTGTGCAGAGGACTCAAAGAATCTGCAAAGGGATATAGACAGGCTAAGTGAGTGGGCAAACATTTGGCAGATGGAGTATAATGTGGGAAAGTGCGAGGTTATCCACTTTGGCAGGAAAAATAAAAAAGCAAACTATTATTTAGATGGAGAGAGATTACAAAATGCTACAGTTCAGAGGGAGCTGGGGGTCCTTGTGCATGAAACACAAAAAGTTAGCATGCAGGTACAGCAAGTAATCAAAAAGTCAAATAGAATGTTGGTCTTTATTTCAAGGAGGTTGAAATATAAAAGCAGGGAAGTCCTGCTACAACTGTACAGGGTATTGGTGAGACCACACCTTGAGTACTGCGTACAGTTTTGGTCTCCTTATTTAAGGAAGGATATACTTGCATTGGAGGCAGTTCAGAGACGATTCACTAGGTTAATTCCAGAAATGAGGGGGTTGACTTATGAGGAAAGGTTGAGCAGGCTGGGCCTATACTCATTGGAATTTAGAAGAGAGGTGATCTTATCGAAACATATAAGATACTGAGGGGGCTCGACAAGGTAGATGCAGAGAGGATGTTTCCTCTCGTGGGGAAATCTAGAACTCGGGGGCATAGTTTCAGAATAAAGGGTCGCCCTTTTAGAACTGAGATGAGGAGGAATTTCTTCTCTCAGAGGGTCGTAAATCTGTGGAATTCTCTGCCCCAGAGAGCTGTGGAGGCTGGGTCATTAAATACATTTAAGGTGGAGATAGACACATTTTTGCAAGATAAGGGAGCCAAGGGTTATGGGGAGCGGGCTGGGAAGTGGCTTTGAGCCCAAGATCAGCCATGATCTTATTGATTGGCGGAGCAGGCTCGAGGGGCCAAATGGCCTATTCCTGTTCCTATTTCTTATGTTCTTATAGTCAATACTGAGGAGGACTGCAACAAATTACAGGAGGACATTAATAAACTTGCAGAATGGGCATATACTTGGCAAATGAAGTTCAACACAGATAAATGTAAGGTATTACATTTTGGTAGGAAGAACAGGGAGGTCACTTATTACTAGGAGGATGCGAGTCTAGGTGGGGTAGAGGAATCAGAGTATAAATACACAAATCACTAAAAGTTGCGACACAGGTTAGCAAGGCCATAAATAAAGCAAACCAAGCACTAGGGTTGATTTCTAGAGGTATAGAATTGAAAAGTAGGGAAGTTATGCTAAACCTGTATCGAACCTTGGTTAGACCATACTTAGAGTACTGCGTACAGTTCTGGTTGCCATATTATAAAAAGGATATAGAGGCACTGGAGAGGGTACAGAGAAGATTTACAAGGATGATACCAGAAATGTGAGGGTATACATATCAGGAAAGGATGAACAGGCTGGGTCTCTTTTCTCTTGAAAAAAGGCCGGGGGGTGACCTAATAGAGGTCTTTAAAATTCTGAAAGGTTTTGATAGAGTGGATACAGAGAGAATGTTTCCACTTGTGGGGAAGAGCATAATTAGAGGCCATCAATATAAGATAGTCACCAAGAAATGCAATAGAGAATTCAAAAGCAACTTCTTTACCCAAAGAGTGGTGAGAATGTGGAACTCGCTGCCACAGGGAGTGGTTGAAGCGAATGGTATAGATGCATTTAAGGGGAGGCTAGACAAGCATATGAGGGAGAAGGGAATAGACGGTTATGCTGATAGATTTAGATGAGGAAAGACGGGAGGAGGCTCGAGTGGAGCATAAACACCGGCATGGACAGGTTGGGCCGAATGGCCTGTCTCTGTGCCGTATATCCTGTGTAATGTATATGTAAAGCTGTTTTCGGTGTAGAATAGTCTCACCAGAACCTTGGGGGAAAAATTGGGTACCGCCCATTTTGGGCGCTAATATCGGCCGGGCGCAAAGTTTAGCGCCCGGCGCTAATTATCACCTCCGACTGCAAAATTCACCTCTATCGCCCCTGGAGGTGATTTGAGCGGTAAATCAGGCGCTACACACCTCTCTTAAGGCGCAAACGTCGGAGAGCGAGGCGCTACCTCAGAACGCTACCGAAGCTCAAGCGATGTCAGTTACCACGGAAGCCAGACAGACTGGCGCCTTCCAGTTCTTAAAGGGGAGAGGCCATCTTGCTGGCCAGCCACACCCTGCTCATTGCAGCCTTGAATCTCAGCCTGGAATAAACGGGTCTTTTTCCGAGTGGCAGGCAGTGACTAGTGGGGTACCGCAGGGATCGGTGCTAGGACCCCAGTTATTCACAATATATATTAATGATCTAGACGAGGGAACTAGATGTAATATCTCCAAGTTTGCAGATGAGACAAAGCTGGGTGGGCGTGTGTGCTGTGAGGAGGATGCAGAGAAACTCCAGTATGATTTGGACAGGTTGGGTGATTGGGTAGATGCATGGCAGATGCAGTATAATGTGGATAAATGCGAGGTTATCCACTTTGGTGGCAAAAACAGGAAGGCAGATTATTATCTGAACGGCAATAGATTAGGAAAAGGGGAAGTGCAACGAGACCTGGGTGTCTTTGTGCACCAGTCACTGAAGGTAAGCATGCAGGTGCAGCAGGCGGTTAAGAAGGCAAATGGTATGATGGCCTTCATAGCGAGAGGATTCGAGTACAGGAGCAAGGATGTCTTGCTGCAGTTGTACAGGGCCTTGGTGAGACCACACCTTGAGTATTGTGTGCAGTTTTGGTCGCCTTATCTGAGGAAGGATGTTCTTGCCATGGAGGGAGTGCAGCGAAGATTCACCAGGCTGATACCTGGGATGGCAGGAATGATGTATGAAGAGAGATTGGGTCGATTAGGCTTATATTCGCTAGAGTTTAGAAGAATGAGAGGGGATCTCATTGAAACTTATAAAATTCTAACAGGACTAGACAGACTAGATGCAGGAAGGATGTTCCCGATGGCGGGGGAGTCCAGAACCAGGGGTCACAGTCTAAGGATAAGGGGTAAGCCATTTAGGACTGAGATGAGGAGGAATTTCTTCACCCAGAGAGTGGTGAACCTGTGGAATTCTCTACCACAGAAGGCAGTTGAGGCCAATTCATTAAATATATTCAAGAAGGAGTTAGATATATTTCTTAAGGCTAAAGGGATCAAGGGATATGGGGAGAAAGCAGGGACAGGGTACGGAATTTGGATGATCAGCCATGATCTCATTAAATGGTGGAACAGGCTCGAGGGGCCGAATGGCTGCCTCCTGCTCCTATCTTCTATGTTTCTATGGAGAGACCTCAAAAGCAATTGTGTTGGAAGCACTAATGGATAGGCCCAGGGAAAGAGCTCGGCACTTAGGAACCTCAAAAGTGGTGCTGAGGGCCAAACTCCTTAGGACAGTGTTAAATCTCTCCAGACATCTCTTTCCCTCTCAACCTGTGTGTACCAAAAGTTTTGCCAACAAGAAAAGGCAGGCAGTGCCCACCTGTAAATAGCGCTCCCTTCCCCTTCCAACTTGAAAACATTCCTCTCTACCCGTCGTACCTAGCGGCAGGCGCTAAAGCAGAGGGCGCGACTCAATATCAGGTCCGGGGCGCTACCGGGGCGTTGCACGCTCAACTGATGTCACGATCTGTGGGCGCAGGAGATTGTGGCGGTAGTGTTTAGTGCCGCCGCAAAACAACTGGTCAATTCCATGAGTGGCGCTAAAATCGCCGCGCTCGGGCTCTAAGGTCCTAGCGCCCCATTAGCGCCCCTGGAGGCGCTAACGGGAGGTGCTAACCAACCGATTTTTTCCCCCAATATTTATCCTCATTGATTCCCAGCATGAGGAACTCGAGATGATAAATGTCAATGTTCTGAAAAATCAGGCTGTTGGCCTTCATCACAAGATAATTACAGAGGAGGAAGGCCATTCGGGCCAACTTAGATTTCCATCCAGGAAGACTTTGAAGTCCCCCCATTCCAGTAGATAATTAGTTCTTAAACGATTCCAGAGTTTTTGCTATCGCAGCTGACATTATGCATAAAGGGGGAACTCGTACCCCTGCAGGCACCAGGGCTGAAATACCTCCTCTGTACTCATTGATACGATTCTATGAAGCATCCTCTAGTGTACTGACAGGAGCAATGATTAACACATTCTGTGTAAAAAGCTCTCTGTCACGAATCTCTTACATTTATACTAATATCTATGCCCCACATGCCACATCCACAACCAGTTTCTATCTGCTCTGTACCATCCCTTTAAACACCTCTATCAAATCACCTCGTATTATTCTCTGTTCTAATGAAAAAAGCCCCAATTCTTCAAGTATTTCTTCCTATTTGTAGTTCCTCGTACCAGACAGCATCCCAGTGAATCTGTGCTGTTCCCTCCCTAAAGCCTCAATATCCTTCCTATAGTGTAGAGCCTAGTACTGCACACATTCCTCTAACTGAGGTCTTATTAAGGTTTTAGGTAGATTCACCAGTACAGCTTGAATGTTATCATCTTAATTTACGTGCACCAACTATTTAGCTGGATTTAGATTTCCCACTCCCAAAGTGTGAGCTCTACCTTGCAATACATAGATTCTGCCACTAGGTGCTAAGATACAACTTGCACTTTAGTAAGATGGCCCTCATGGTGTCAAGGAGCAAACACACCATCTCACTCAAACTGACTCCGACTCTGCCCGAACAGGAACAGAACGGCAGCAGTTGTCTGACTAATGGCTACAGCCAGACTGGGAAGGGCAGAAATTTAGACAGAACAGTTGGCTGTTTATGTATCAGATATAAAAAAAACTCGTAAGACTAGATTCTCCGATCAATATAATTTAAACAACAATGTTAATTATTCATTTAAAATTAATGATTACTGAAAAACCTTGGCTAAAGGCCCTGAAATTACCCCATAGATACTTGGGCCCAACATTTCTCGCTCTGCTATGGCGACTGAAGCGTTAATCCTGTTTACATAGAAACACAGGAACAGGAGGAGGCCATTCAGCCCCTCAAGCCTGTTCCACCATTCAATTAGATAATGCCTGATCTGTATTTGAACCCCTTTTACCTGCCTTGATTCCGTAACCCTTAATGCCCTTGCCTAACAAAAATCTATCAATCTCAGTCTTGAAATTTTCAGGAAATAGTTTCTCTTTATCTACCCAATCAAATCCTTTAATCTTAAACACCTCAATTAGATCACCCCTTAATCTTCTACACTCAAGCCAAGACAAGCCTAGTCTATGCAACATGTCCTCATAATTTAACCCTTTTAGTCCCGGATCATTCTGGTGAATCTGCGCCGCTCCCAATGTTCCCTCTAATTTGTTTTTTGGCCTTCGTCACCCCTTTAACGGGCAGCGCGGGCCATTCAAAGTTCCGCGCACTCGCGGGTTTTAATACTCCAGAAGGGGTCTAACCAGAGCTCTGTGCAGCTGTAACATCACTTCCACTTGTTTGTATTCCAGTCCCCTTGAGATAAAGGCCAACATTCCATTAGCCATTTTAATTATTTTTTATACCAGTCCACTAGATTTCTGCACTTGGACCCCGAAATCTCTCTGCTCCTTCACAGTTCCAAGCTTCACACCATATAGAAAATACTCTGATCTATCTTTCTCAGATCCAAAGTGGATGACCTCACACTTCCCCACATTGAACGCCATCTGCCAGTTTTGCCCACTCACTTAGTCTGTCAATGTCCCTTTTTAACTTCCAGCTCCCATCTATACTATTTACTGTTCCTCCTAATTTTCTCTCTCCACTGATGCTGACTGACCTGCTGAGTGTTTCTAACATTTTAAGAACATAAGAACATAAGAAATAGGAGCAAGAGTCGGCCGTTTGGCCCTTCGAGCCTGCTCCGCCATTCAATGAGATCATGGCTGATCTTCTACCTCAACTCCATTCACCGGCCCTATGGCCATATCCCTTGATGCCTTTACTAATCAGAAATCTATCAACTTCTGTTTTGAATATACCCAATGACTGAGCCTCCACAGCCCTCTGGGGTAGAGAATTCCAAAGATTCACCACCCTCTGTGTGAAGAAATTTCTTCTCACTTCAGTCCTGAATGGCCTACCCTTTATCCTGAGGCTGTGGCCCCTGGTTCTAGACTCCCCAGCTAAGGGAAACATTCTCCCAGCATCCACCCTATCAAGCCCTGTAATAATTTTGTATGCTTCAATGAGATCCCCTTTCATTCTTCTGAATTGAAGAGAATACAGGCCTAGGTTACTCAATCTCTTCTCATACAACAGTCCCGCCATCCCAGGAATCAATCTCATGAACCTTCGTTGCACTCCCTCTATGGCAAGTATATCCTTCCTTAGGTAAGGAGACCAAAATTGTACACAGTACTCCAGGTGTGGTCTCACCAAGGCCCTATATAATTGGAGTAAGACTTTACTCCTGTACTCAAATCCTCTTGTAATGAAGGCCAGCATACCATTTGCTTTCCTAATGGCTTGCTGCACCTGCACATTCACTTTCAGTGACTCATGTACAAGGACACCCAGGTCCCTTTGAGCATCTGCATTCCACAATCTTTCACCATTTAGGAAATACTCTGCCTTTCTGTTTTTTCTACCAAAGTGGATAACTTCACATTTATCCACATTATATTCCATCTGCCATATTCTCGCCCACTCACTGAGCCTGTCGAGATCCCCTTGAAGCCTCTTCACATCCTCTTCACAACTGACACTGCCACCTAGCTTTGTATCATTTGCAAATTTGGAAATGTTACATTTAGTCCCCTCATCCAAATCATTGATATAGATTGTGAATAGCTGGGGCCCAAGCACCGATCCCTGCGGTACCCCACTAGTCACAGCCTGCCATCCTGAAAAAGACCCGTTTATCCCTACTCTTTGTTTTCTGTCTGTTAACCAATTCTCAATCCATGCTAGTATATTACCCCCAATTACATGTGCCCTAATTTTGTTCACCAACCTCTTGTGTGGGACCTTATCGAAGGCCTTCTGAAAATCCAGATACACCACATCTACCGGTTCCCCTTTGTCTACTCCACTAGTTACATCCTCAAAGAACTCCAATAGGTTTGTCAAACAGGATTTCCCTTTCATAAATCAATGTTGACTCTGCCTAATCTTACTATTAGTTTCTAAGTGCCCAGTTATTGCATCCTTTAAAACAGGTTCCAGCATTTTCCCAACTACTGATGTGAGGCTAACAGGTCTGTAGTTCCCCGTTTTCTCTCTTCCTCCTTTCTTAAATAATATTTGTTTATATTTCAGATTTCCAGTGACGTAAGAAAACTACTAGGCACTTGGTCTAAACGTTAAACAAAGCTTTAATCAATTGTTTTACAACATGGAGGTCTAGTTGTGTCCTTCACTAGTTCCTGTTAAGAATGTCCTGCGCAAGCTGGGCCCGTGCCCGAGTATTTATACTCTCCCTGGACAGTGCCACCCGCAGGCCACTCAGTATTATTTCATAAGTCATGAATGACAGATTCATGTCATCCAGCATCCACTGTATTTTGCTTTTGATTTACACATATTAGTTGTACCCCTTATAAAAGGAGGGTGGGGGGGGCAGGTCTAAATTAGTTTTTCCTGTTCATAGAATCATAGAATAATACAGCACAGAAGGAGGCCATTCGGTCCATCGACCCACTCCCCTGCTCTTTCCCCATAGCTCTGCAAATTTTTCCCCTTCAAATATTTATCCAATTCTCTTTTGAAAGTTACTATTGAATCTGCTTCCACTGCCCTTTCAGGCAGCGCATTCCAGATCATAACAACTTGATGCGTAAAAAGAAATTCTGCTCATCTCACTTCTAGTTCTTTTGCCAATCACCTTAAATCTGTGCCCTCTGGTTACTGAAACTTCTGCCACTGGAAACAGTTTCTCCTTATTTACTCTATCAAAACCCTTCATGATTTTGAACACCTCTATCAAATCTCCTCTTAACTTTCTCTGCTCTAAGGAGAACAACCACACTTTGGGTTTCGCCAGGACCAATCGGCTCCAGACCACATTACAGCCTTGGTCCAAACATGGACAAAAGAGCTGAATTCCAGAGGTGAGCTGAGCGTGATTGCCCTTGTTGACATCAAGGCAGCACTTGGCCGAGTGTGACATCATGGAGCCCGAGTAAAATTGAAGTCAATGGGAATCTCTAAACATCCGTAAGACAAAGGTCCTCTACCAACCTGCCCCCGCCACACAGTACTGCTCCCGGATTATCAAATCCACAACAAGGCCTTGGACAACGTGGACCACTTTCCATACCTCGGGAGCCTACTGTTAACAAGGGCAGACGTCGATGATGAAGTCCAACACTGCCTTCAGTGTGCCAGTGCAGCCTTCGGTCACCTGAGGAAGAGAGTGTGTGAAGACCAGGACCTCAAACCCGGCACTAAGCTCATGGTCTATAGAGCAGCAGTGATACCCGCCCTGCTGTATGCCTCAGAGACATGGACCATGTACAGCAGGCACCTCAAAGTACTGGCGAGGTACCACCAACGCTGCCTCCGCAAGATCCTGCAAATCCATTGGCAGGATAGGCGCACCAACATCAGTGTTCTCGCTCAGGCCAACATCCCCAGCATCGAAGCTTTGACCACGCTCGATCAGCTCCGATGGACGGGTCACATTGTCCGCATGCCCGATACGAGACTCCCAAAACAAGCGCTCTACTCGGAGCTCCGGCACGGCATGAGAGCCCCAGGTGGGCAGAGGAAACGCTTCAAGGACACCCTCAAAGCCTCCTTGAAAAAGTGTAACATTCCCACCGACACCTGGGAATCCCTGGCCCAAAATCGCACAAAGTGGAGGAGAAGCATCCGGGAAGGCGCCGAACACCTCGAGTCTCTTCGCCGGGAGCAAGCGGAAGCCAAGTGCAGGCAGCGCAAGGAGCGCACGTCAACTCAAGCACCCCACCCACCCGCCCCTTCAACCACCGTCTGCCCCACCTGTGACAGAGACTGTAGATCCCGCATTGGACTCATCAGTCACCTGCGAACTCATTTTTAATGTGGAAGTAAGTCATCCTCGGTTCCGAGGGACTGCCTAAGAAGAAGAAGACTTGATCGAGTGTGACATCATGGAGCCCTAGTAAAATTGAAGTCAATGGGAATCAGGGAGAAAACTCTCCACTGGCTGGAGTCATACCTAGCACAAAGGAAGATAGTTGTGGTTGTTGGAGGCCAATCATCTCAGCCCTAGGGCATCGCTGCAGGAGTTCCTCAGGGCAGTGGCCTAGGCCCAACCATCTTCAGCTGCTGCATCAATGACCTTCCCGCCATCATAAGGTCAGAGGTGGGGATGTTTGCTGATGATTGCTGTGTTCAGTTGCATTCGCAACTCCTCAGATAATGAAGCAGTCCATGGCCACATGCAGCAAGACCTGGATGATATTCAGGCTTGGGCTGATAAGTGGCAGGTAACATTTGTGCCATAGAAGGGCCAGGTAATGACTATCTCCAACAAGAGAAAGTCTAAAAACCGCTCCTTGACATTCAATGGCATCACCATCGCCGACTCTTCCCATCATCAACATCCTGGGATCACCATTGATCAGAAACTTAACTTGACCAGTCACATTAATACAGTGGCTACAAGAGCAGGTCAGAGGCTGGGTATTCTGCCACGAGTGTCTCACCTCCTGACTTAATGCAGCACAGAAAGAGGCCCTTTGGCCCATCATGTCCGCGCCGGCCATCAAGCCCTGTCTATTCTAATCCCATTTTCCAGCACTGGGTCCGTAGCCTTGTATGCTATGGCGTTTCAAGTGCTCATCTAAATGCTTCTTGAATGTTGTGAGGGTTCCTGCCTCTACCACCCTTTCAGGCAGTGAGTTCCAGATTCCAACCACCCTCTGGGTGAAAAAGATTTTCCTCAAATCCCCTCTAAACCTCCTGCCCCTTACCTTGAAACTATGCCCACTGGTTATTGACCCCTCGACTAAGGGGAAAAGTTCCTTTCTATCTACGCCCCTCATAATTTTGTACACCTCAATCAGGTCCCCTCTCAGCCTTCTCTGCTCTAAGGAAAACAACCCCAGCCTGTCCAGTCTCTCTTCATAGCTGAAGCGCTCCAGTCCAGATAACATCCTGGTGAATCTCCTCTGCACCCTCTCCAATGCAATCACATCCCAAAGCCTTTCCACCATCTAGAAGGCACAAGTTAGGAGTGTGATGGAATACTCTCCACTGGCCTGGATGAGTGCACTCAAGAAGCTCAACACCATCCAGGACAAAGCAGCTCGCTTGATTGGCACCCCATCCACCACCTTAAACATTCACTCCCTCCACCACTGGCACACCGTGGCTGCAGTGTGTACCATCTACAGGATGCACTGCAGCAACTCACCAAGGCTTCTTCGACAGCACCTCCCAAACCCGCAACCTCTTCTGCCTAGAAGGACAAGAGCAGCAGGCGCATGGGAACACCACCACCTTTTTTATTATTCGTTCCGGAATGTGGGCGTCGCTGGCAAGGCCAGCATTTATTGCCCATCCCTAATTACCGTTCAGAAGGTGAGCTACCTTCTTAAACTGCTGCGGTCCTTGTGGTGAAGGTACTCCCACAGTGCTGTTACTAAGTGAGTTCCAGGATTTTGACCCAGCGACAATGAAGGAGCGACGATATATTTCCAAATCAGGATGGTGTGTAATTTGGAGGGGAACTTGGAGGTGGTGGTGTTCCCATGTGCTTGCTGCCCTTGTCCTTCTAGGTGGTAGAGGTCGTGGGTTTGGGAGGTGCTGCCGAAGAAGCCTTGGTGAGTTGCTGCAGTGCATCTTGTAGATGGTACACACTGCAGCCACGGTACGCCGGTGGTGGAGAGTGAATGCTTAAGATGGCGGATGGGGTGCCGATCAAGCAGGCTGCTTTGTCCTGGACGGTGTCAAACTTCTTGAGTGTTGTTGGAGCTGAACTCATCCAGGCAAGTGGAGAGTATTCCATCACACTCCTTACTTGTACCTTGTAGATGGTGGAAAGGCTTTGGGGAGTCAGGAGGTGAGACACTCGCCGCAGAATACCCAACCTCCGACCTGCTCTTGTTGCCACAGTATTTATGTGGCTGGTCCAGTTAAGTTTCTGGTCAATGGTGACCCCCAGGATGTTGATGGTGGGGGATTCGGCGATGGTAATGCCGTTGAATGTCAAGGGGCAGTGGTTAGACTTTTGCTTGTTGGAGATAGTCATTGCCTGGCACTTGTGTGGCGCTAATGTTACTTGCCATTTATCAGCCCAAGCCTGAATGTCATCCAGGTCTTGCTGCATGCGGGCATGGACTGCTTCATTATCTGAGGAGTTGCGAATGGAACTGAACACTGTGCAATCATCAGCGAATATCCCCACTTCTGACCTTATGATGGAGGGAAGGTCATTGATGAAGCAGCTGAAGATGGTTGGGCCTAGGACACTGACCTGAGGAACTCCTGCAGTGATGTCTTGGGGCTGAGATGATTGACCTTCAACAACCACAACCATCTACCTTTGTGCTAGGTATGACTCCAGCCAGTGGAGAGTTTTTCCCTGATTCCCATTGATTTCAATTTTACTAGGGCTCCTTGATGCCAACTCGGTCAAATGCTGCCTTGATGTCAAGGGCAGTCACTCTCAGCTCGCCTCTGGAATTCAGCTCTTTTGTCCATGTTTGGATCAAGACTGTAATGAGGTCTGGAGCCGAGTGGTCTTGGCGGAACCCAAACCAAGCATCGGTGAGCAAGTTATTGGTGAGTAAGTGGCGCTTGATAGCACTGTCGATGACTCCTTCCATCACTTTGCTGATGATTGAGAGTAGACTGATGGAGCGGTAATTGGCTAGATTGGATTTATCCTGCTTTTTGTGGACAGGACATACCTGGGCAGTTTTCCACATTGTTGAGTACATGCCAGTGTTGTAGCTGTACTGGAACAGTTTGGCTAGAGGCGCAGCTAGTTCTAGATCACAAGTCTTCAGCACGACAGCCAGGATGTTGTCGGGGCCCATAGCCTTTGCTGTATCCAGTGCGCTAAGCCGTTTTTTGGTATCACGTGGAGAGAATCGAATTGGCTGAAGACTGGCTTCTGTGATGGTGGGGACTTCAGGAGCGGTTTGTTACAACTGAGTGGCTTGCTAGGCCATTTCAGAGGGCAGTTAAGAGTCAACCACATTGCTGTGGGTCTGGAGTCACATATAGGCCAGACCAGGTAAGGACGGCAGATTTCCTTCCCTAACTCCTCCATCACCATCCCTAGGTATGTCCTGTCCCACACTAAAGGACATTACAACAATCCGGTAGTTTCATGGTCACCATTACTCATTACTGATACTAGCTTTTTATTCCAGATTTATTTAATGAACTGAATTTAAATTCCCCCGCTGCTGTGGATTTGAACTCATGGGGGTGATTTTGCCAATGGGGAGCTTTTGGAGGCGGGACTCCCGCTTGTCGGGTTTCAGTCCCACCTCCATCAACTTCTGGCCAGCCCACGCTATTTTCCCTTGATTGACCTTGTTAAGCCTGCCTAGCGGGCTTAGCAGGCCAATTAAGGGGAAGCCGGTTACAGAGAACGTCAACGTATGATGTTTCATCTGTCAAAAGTTTTTGACAAATGAATTGTCATCGTTTGACAGCTCTGTGAAGCTGTCAAACAGTGACACTCTCTGTAGTTTTATGAGGTCTTGAATTGAAGACCTCATCAAACCTCTTTCTTTTGGAGACTGCAACGGCCATCTGTCATCTCTACCGCGGAGGTGCGAGACTCTCCGCATACCCACCGACTGAAGCCTGCGGGAAGAAACAAAGGTAAGTACACTTTTTCTAACACTTTGCACTTACCTCAGATACTCACCTCTCCACACTTGCATCCATCACTCACCTCCACAGCGCACTTTTGAACCCCGCAGACCCCCGCAGACCCACTACTCGCCTCGCTGACCTGGCGGGGTTCAGAGCCTTCGGGAAGCCCGCACTTGTGTGGGCAAAATGGTGATAAGCCTATTTTCTGCCTGTTAACTACCTATTAACAGGCAGTTAAGTGCCTGTAATCCCTTCCCGCCTCCAAGGAGACGGGGCTCGGCGCAGGACGGCTACCCGCCTCCTGGCAAGATGGCACGGAGGCGGGTTGGGGGCGGGTTGGGCACCCGCCCCCAAATTCTGCCATTTTCCCAGCAGTCTCGCCTCCATACCCGCCTCCCCAGGGCTGGCAAGATCACCCCCATGTCTCCGGATCATTAGTCCAGGCCTCTGGATTACTAGTCCAGTAACATAACCACTATGCTACCATAACCTCCAAGTTCCCCTCCAAGACACACACCATCCTGACTTGGAAATATATCACCGTATGCAAAATTCTGAGAAGTGCAAAAACAATACGGCAGTAATAGTTGGGGACTTCAACTACTCTAATATTAACTGGGATAGAATTAGTGTAAAAGGTATAGAGGGCACAGAATTCTTAAAATGCATTCAGGAGAACTTTTTTAGCCAGTACGTAGCAAGCCCTACAAGAGATGGGGGGGTTCTGGACTTAGTTTTAGGAAATGAAGCTGGGCAGGTGGAAGGGGAATCTGTGGGAAAGCATTTTGGTGGTAGTGATTATAATTCAGTTAGATTTAGCATAGTTATGAAAAAGGACAAAGATAGATCAGGAGTAAAAGTTCTCGATTGGGGAAAGGCCAATTTTACTAAGCCGAGATGTGATTTAGCAAAAGTGAACTGGAAACAGCTACTTGAAGGTAAATCAGTGTTAGTTGTTCTATAAATACATAAAGAGCAAGAGGGATAACTAAGGAAAGAGTAAGGTCTATTCGAGACCAAAAAGGTAACCTATATGTGAAGGCGGAAGATGTGGGCATGGTTTTTAATGAATACTTTGCGTCTGTCTTCACAGAAGAGAAGGACGATGCAGACATTGTAGTTAAGGGGGAGGAGTGTGAAATATTAGATGGGATCAACATAGAAAGAGAGGAAGTATTAAAAGGTTTAGCATCTTTGAAAGTAGATAAATTGCCAGTCCCAGATGAAAAATATCTCAGGCAGTTAAGAGAGGCAAGGGAGGAAATAGCGGAGGCTCTGACCATCATTTTCCAATCCTCTCTGGATACAGGTGTGGTGCCGGAGGACTGCTAACATTGTGCCATTGTTTGAAAAGGGAGAAAGGGATTAATCAAGGACAGTCAGCATGGATTTGTTAAGGGAAGGTCATGTCTGACTAACTTGATTGAATTTTTTGAGGAGGTAACGAGGAGGGTTGATGAGGGTAGTGCGTTTGATGTAGTCTACATGGATTTTAGCAAAGCCTTTGACAAGGTCCCACATGGCAGGTTGATCAGAAAAGTAAAAGCCAATGGGATCCAAGGGAAAATAGCAAAATGGATCCAAAATTTGCTCAGTGGCAGGAAGCAAAGGGTAATGGTCGACGGGTGTTTTTGTGACTGGAACGCTATTTCCAGTGGGGTTCTGCAGGGCTCAGTACTGGGTCTTTTGCTTTTTGTAGTATAGATCAATGATTCAGACTTCAATGTGGGGGGCACGATTAAGAAGTTTGTAGATGATACAAAAATTGGCCATGTGGTTGATAATGATGGAGAAAACTGTAGACTGCAGGAAGATATCAATGGACTGGTCAGGTGGGCAGGTGGAATTCAATCCGGAGAAGTGGGAGGTTATACATTTGAGGAGGGCTAACAAGACAAGGGAACACACATTAAATGGTAGGATACTGAGAAGAAGTGCAGAAGAACAGAGAGACCTTGGAGTGCATGTCCACAGATCCCTGAAGGTAGCAGGACAGGTAGATAAGGTGGTTAAGAAGGCATACGGGATACTTTCCTTTATTAGCTGAGGCAGAGAATATAAGAGCAAAGAGGTTATGTGAACTGTTTAATACACTAGTTAGGCCGCAGCTAGAGTACTGTGTACAGTTTTGGTCACCACATTACATCAAAAGAGCGGCACGAGAGCGGACTTGAATTAAAGCAGCGGCAGCGGCGAGAGGATAAAGAACGACCCGAGAGCGGACCTGAATGAAAGCAGTGACAGCGGCGAGAGGATAAAGAGCGGCACGAGAGCGGACCTGAATTAAAGCAGTGACAGCAGCGAGAGGATAAAGAGCGGCCCGAGAGCGGACCTGAATTAAAGCAGCAGCAGCGGCGAGAGGATAAAGAGCGGCCCGAGAGTGGACCTGAATTAAAGCAGTGGCAGCGGCGATTGGATAAAGAGCGGCCCGAGAGTGGACCTGAATTAAAGCAGTGGCAGCGGCGATTGGATAAAGAGCGGCCCGAGAGTGGACCTGAATTAAAGCAGCGGCAGCGGCGAGAGGATAAAGAGCGGCCCGAGAGCGGAGCTGAATTAAAGCAGCGGCAGCGGCAGCGGCGAGAGGATAGAGAGCGGCCCGAGAGCGGAACTAAATTAAAGCAGCGGCAGCGGCGAGAGGATAAAGAGCGGCCCGAGAGCGGAGCTGAATTAAAGCAGCGGCAGCGGCGAGAGGATAGAGAGCGGCCCGAGAGCGGAACTGAATTAAAGCAGCGGCAGCGGCGAGAGGATAAAGAGCGGCCCGAGAGCGGAGCTGAATGAAAGCAGCGGCGAGAGGATAAAGAGCGGCCCGAGAGCGGAGCTGAATTAAAGCTGCGGCAGCGGCGAGAGGATAAAGAGCGGCCCGGGAGTGGACCTGAATTAAAGCAGCGGCGAGAGGATAAAGAGCGGCCTGAGAGTGGATCTGAATTAAAGCAGCGGCAGCGGCGAGAGGATAAAGAGCGGCCCGAGAGTGGAGCTGAATTAAAGCAGTGACAGCGGCGAGAGGATAAAGAGCGGCCCGAGAGTGGAGCTGAATTAAAGCAGCGGCAGCGGCGAGAGGATAAAGAGCGGCCCGAGAGCGGAGCTGAATTAAAGCAGTGGCGAGAGGATAAAGAGCGGCCCGGGAGCGGACCTGAATTAAAGCAGCGGTGAGAGGATAAAGAGCGGCCCGAGAGCGGACCTGAATTAAAGCAGCGGTGAGAGGATAAAGAGCGGCCCGAGAGCGGAGCTGAATTAAAGCAGCGGCGAGAGGATAAAGAGCGGCCCGAGAGTGGAGCTGAATTAAAGCAGCGGCGAGGCTCCGATTCAAAAACAACAGCAACAAAAAAATCAAAGAATGACATCACAGGAGAGCAGGTAGGTGATTGGTTGGTGAGTATTACAGCTCTATTTTGCTCTCTAAGTTAGGGAAGGGGGTTAAATTAAGAGCTGAGAAACCGTAGCTTGCTAGTACTTATTAAATTAATAACTTAAACTAGATAAAATAATCAAACAATAAAACTAAAATATCGACTGAATAAAAGCTTTAATTAATTCATAAATAAAACAACAAGGTTAGAGATGGCAGGGCAGGTGGTATGTCGTAACTGCAGCATGTGGGAGTTTGTGGAGAGCATCGCGATCCCGAGCAACCACATCCGCAGTAAGTGTCTGCAACTCGAGGAACTTCGGCTCAGAGTTGTTGAGCTGGAGTACGAGCTGCAGACATTGCGATGCATCAGGGAGGGCGAGAGTTACCTGGACACTTTGTTCCAGGAGGCAGTCACACCCTTTAGGTTAAGTAGTACTTTAGAGTTTGTCAGTGGTCAGGGACAGGAGGGTGTGACTGAGAGTCAGGAAGGTATGGGGACCCAGGATGTAGTGATGGAGGAGCCTCAGCCCTGGACCTTGTCCAACAGGTACGAGGTCTTTCTACCTGTATTGATGAGGAAAAGGACTGCAGGGAGGATGGGCAAACTGACCATGGCACTGTGGTACAGGGGGCCATCCAAGTGGGGGGAGAAGGAAGAAATGTGGTAGTGGTAGAGGACAATATAGTCAAGGGGGAATAGATGATGTTCTCTGCAGCCGCGAAAGAGAGTCCCGAAGGCTGTGTTGCCTGCCCGGTGCCAGGATTAAGGATATCTCCTCGCGGCTGGAAAGGAACTTGGAGTGGGAGGGGGAGGATCCAGTTGTCGTGGTCCATGTAGGAACCAACGACATAGGTAGAACTAAGAATGAGGTTCTGCTGAGGGAGTTTGAGGAGCTAGGGTCTAAATTAATAAGCAGAACCTCAAGGTTCTGCTTATTAAATAACTAGGGCTGTAGATAGGGCTTGAAACTAAAAAAGGGGGGGAGGGGTCAGGGGAGGGGAAATTTAGAAATCTAAAGAGAAAGGTCAAGGCAATAGAGCAGTGTAGCGATTTGGGTAAAAATAAGCAGAGTGTGACAGGAAGGGACAGAGAGTTTAACGGTAGCAGTGCAGTAGAGAATAAGGTCAAAGCAGAGAATAATGGTAAAAAATTTAAGTTATAGGCTCTTTATCTGAATACATGAAGTATTCGTCGCCTGAGGAAGAGAGTGTTTGAAGACCAGGACCTCAAACCCAGCACCAAGTTCATGGTTCACAGAGCAGTAGTGATACCCGCCCTCCTGTATGCTTCAGAGTCATGGACCATGTACAGCAGGCACCTCAAAGCACTGGAGAGGTACCACCAATGCTGCCTCCGCAAGATCCTGCAAATCCATTGGCAGGATAGGCGCACCAGCGTCAGTGTTCTTGCTCAGGCCAACATCCCCAGCATCGAAGCTTTGACCACACCCGATCAGCTCCGATGGGCGGGCCACATCGTCCGCATGCCTGATACGCGACTCCACAAACAAACGCTCTACTCAGAGCTCCGGCACTGCAAGAGAGCCCCAGGTGGGCAGAGGAAACGCTTCAAGGACACCCTCAAAGCCTCCTTGAAAAAGTGCAACATCCCCACCGACCCTTGGGAATCCCTGGCCCAAGACCGCACAAAATTGAGGAGAAGCATCCAGGAAGGCGCCGAACACTTTGAGTCTCTTCGCCGGGAGCAAGCGGAAGCCAAGCGCAAACAGCGGAAGGAGCGCTCGTCAACCCAAGCACCCCACGCACCCGCCCCTTCAACCACCGTCTGCCCCACCCATGACAGAGACTGTAGGTTCCGCTTTGGACTCATCAGTCACCTGAGAACTCATTTTTAGTGTGGAAGCAAGTCATCCTCGGTTCCGAGGGACTGCCTAAGAGAAGAGAAGAGAAGACATGAAGCATTCGTAACAAGATAGACGAACTAGTGGCACAAATAGAGATAAATGGGTTTGATCTAATAGCCATTACAGAGACATGGTTGCAAGGTGACCAAGGTTGGGAACTAAATGTTCCAGGGTACTTGACCTTTCGAAAAGACAGGCAGAATGGAAAAGGAGGGGGAGCAGCTCTGATAATAAAGGATGACATAAGGACAGTAGCGAGAAAGGATCTTAGCTCGGAAGATCAGGAAGTAGAATCAGTATGGGTGGAGATAAGGAATAAAGAGGGGCAGAAAACACTGGTAGGAGTAGTATATAGGCTCCCTAACAGTAGCTGTACCGTTGGACAGAATATTAATCAAGAATAGTAGGAGCTTATAACAAAGGTAATGTAATAATCGTGGGGGACTTTAATCTTCATATAGACTGGACAAATCAAATTGACAAAGGTAGTCTGGAGGACGAGTTCATGGAATGCATTTGGGACAGTTTCCTAGAACAATACGTCATGGAACCAACCAAGGAACAGGTTATTTTAGATCTTGTATTGTGTAATGAAACAGGGTTAATTAGCAATCTCATAGTAAAGGATCCTCTGGGGCAGAGTGATCATAATATGATAGAATTTCACATTAAGTTTGAGAGTGACTGGCTTAAGTACGAAACTGGAGTCTTAAACTTAAATAAAGCCAATTACATAGATATGAGGGGCGAGTTGGCTAAGGTAGATTGGAAAAATAGATTAAAAGTTATGGCGGTAGATAAGCAGTGGCTAGCTTTTAAAGAAATATTTCATAATTCTCAACAAAAATACATTCCATTAAGAAACAAAAACTCCACAGGAAAAGTGATCCATCCGTGACTAACTAAAGAAGTTAAGGATAGCATTAGATTGAAAGAAGAAGCTTATAATATTGCGAAGAATAATAGTAAGCCTGAGGATTGGGAGAGTTTCAGAAACCAGCAAAGGATGACCAAAGAATTGATAAAAAGGGAAAAAATAGAATGAGAGAAAACTAGCAAGAAATATAAAAACAGATTGTAAGAGCTTCTACAAGTATGTAAAAAGGAAGAGAGTAGCAAAAGTAAACGTTGGTCCCTTAGAGGCTGAGACAGGAGAAATTATTATGGGGAATAAGGAAATGGCAGAAACGTTAAACAAATATGTTGTATCTGTCTTCACAGTAGAAGACACAAAAAGCATACCACAAATGGTGGAGAACCAAGGGTCTAATGAGGGTGAGGAACTTAACGCAATTAATATAAGTAGAGAAAATGTACTAGACAAACTAATGGGACTAAAGTCTAACAAATCCCCTGGACCTGACAGCCTACATCCTAGGGTTCTAAAAGAGGTGGCTGCAGAGATAGTGGATGCATTAGTTTTGATCTTCCAAAATTCTCTAGATTCTAGAACGGTCCCAGCAGATTGGAAGGTAGCAAATGTAACACCGCTATTCAAGAAAGGAGGGAGAGAGAAAACAGGGAACTACACGCCAGTTAGCCTGACATCAGTCGTCGGGAAAATGCTGGAATCCATTTTTAAAGAAGTGGTATCAGGGCACTTAGAAAATCATAACATGATTAGGCAGAGTCAGCATGGTTTTATGAAAGGGAAATCGTGTTTGACAAATTTATTAAGAGTTTTTTGAGGATGTAACTAGCAGGGTAGATAAAGGGGAACCAGTGGATGTAGTATATTTAAGGCATTTGATAAGGTGCCACATAAAAGGTAACTACACAAGATTAGGGCTCATGGGGTTGGGGGTAATATAGTAGCATGGATAGAGGATTGGTTAACGGACAGAAAACAGAGAGTAGGGATAAACGGATCTTTTTCAGGTTGGCTGGCTGTAACTAGTGGGGTGCCGCAAGGATCAGTGTTGGGGCCTCAGCTATTTACAATCTATATTAATGACCTAGATGACGGGACCGAGTGTAATATATCCAAGTTTGCCGATGATACAAAGCTAGGTGGGACAGTGAGCTGTGAGGAGAACACAAAGCCTGCAAAGGGATATAGACAGGTTAAGTGAGTTGGTAATAAGGTGGCAGATGGAGTATAATGTGGGGAAATGTGAGGTTATTCACTTTGGTAGGAAGAATAGAAAAACAGAATATTTTTTAAATGGTGAGAAACTTTTAAATGTTGGTGTTCAGAGAGATTTGGGTGTCCTTCTACATGAAACACAGAAAGCTAGCATGCGGATACAGCAAGCAATTAGGAAAGCAAATGGCATGTTGGTCTTTATTGTAAGGAAATCTTGCTACAATTATATAGGGCCCTGGTGAGACCACACCTGGAGTATTGTGTACAGTTTTGGTCTCCTTACCTAAGGAAGGATATACTTGCCATAGAGGGAGTGCCATGAAGGTTCACCAGACTGGTTCCTGGGATGAGAAAGAAAGACTTGCATTTATATAGCGCCTTTCACGGCCACCGGACATCTCAAAGCGCTTTACAGCCAATGAAGTACTTTTTGAAGTGGAGTCACTGTTGTAATGTGGGAAACACGGCAGCCAATTTGCGCACAGCAAACTCCCACAAACAGCAATGTGATAATGACCAGATAATCTGTTTTTGTTATGTTGGTTGAGGGATAAATATTGGTCAGGCCACCGGGGATAACTCTGCTCCCTGCTCTTCATCGAAATAGTGCCATGGGGTCTTTTACGTCCACCTGAGAGAGCAGACGGGACCTCAGTTTAACATCTCATCCAAAAGACAGCACCTCCAACAGTGCAGCGCTGCCTCAGCACTGCACTGGAGTGTCAGCCTAGATTTATGTGCTCAAGTCCCTGGAGTGTGTCTTGGACCCACAACCTTCTGACTCAGAAGGAGTGTACTACCCACTGAGCCACAGCTGACACAGCCCTCTGAGAAGAGATTGAGCAGACTAGGCCTATACTCTCTGGAGTTTAGAAGAATGAGGTGATCTCATTGAAACATACAAAATTCTTACAAGAGGCTTGGCTGGGGAACGATATTAGTAGGGAACCGGAAGTGGAAAATGCCTGTACCAAAGATGGCGGCGCCCATCCGTTAACGGCCGGCGCCTTCCCGCCCCGGGGATGTGGCGCTCGGTGTCGGGCCTAGCACGGGCCGCAGCCTGGACCTTTCCTCGCACCGGGCCGGCGGCCAGTCGCTTGTTGTGCGCGGCGAGCTCGGCCGATCCCTCGGGGGTAGAGTCCGGCCGGCGGCGGGTCCGGGCCGCGCCTCCCTGGAGGATTCTCTTCTTCGGAACCGACGCGTTTGCCCAGCGAGCGCTGCAGAAACTGCACCAGGCTAGGTAGGCCGAGGGCCCGGAGCCCGGGGTCAGGGTCAGGGGCCGGAGCCTGGGGTCAGGGCCCGGAGCCCGGGGTCAGGGGCCGGAGAGGGGTCGGGGTCAAGTTGCAAAGGGTGGCTAGAGTCAGGGGCCGGAGCCTGGAGTCAGGGGCCGGACAGGGGCCGGAGCCCGGGGTCAGGGGTCGGAGAGTGGCCGTGCCTTCTGTTGCCTGGGTCCTAAGCTCTGGAATTCCCTCCCTAAATCTCTCCGCCTCGCTACCTCTCTTTCCCCCTTTAAGACACTCGTTAAAACCTACCTCTTTGACCAAACTTTTGGTTATCTGCCCTAATTTCCCCTTATGTGGCTTGGTGTCAAATTGTTTTACAATATTCCTGTGAAGCACCTTGGGATGTTTTACAACGTTAAAGGCGCTATATAAACACAAATTGTTGTTGCTGAGATCTGGGTCGGGGTCGGAGAGAGGCCAGAGGGTGACCCCCCTCCACCTGCCCATTGGGCAAAATGGCCCCAGTTATGTTTGGAAATAACGAGCTCAGGTTAAATTAACACCAGAATTTGTAACAAAGTTCCACCCCCCCGATCAAATATCCAGTTCCAATAAGAAGTCTGTTACAGGCTGGGTGCAGAGCCCTGTTACCCCTCTGCGATGCAGTATTGTACATTCGTTCGAATGTTGTCTTCTGTGCTGCTGTATATTCTCCTAATATTGCTGGTTTCTGAGCTTGGTATAATAAATACTGTCACTCATCGATTTCTTTCTCTGTAGATCCTTGGAGACTGGAAAGATGCTGATAGAACGGCTGGAAGTTGTTACCTTGTCGGCCACTAAATCTAGCGAGCTCCCTGTGAGAAAATATGCCAGGATGAGTCAAATTCCAGTTCATGATTGGCCTCGCCTCGCACTGTGTGATCACTTTGATGTTGGAATAGTTGTATCGTTCGGGAGCCTGCTCCGTGACGCCCTCATTCAGCAGTTCCCATAGTGAGTAACTCCGATCCATCGTACATCTAGTTACACAAGAGGCTTCTTGCATCCTAATGTGGACAAGCTGAGTTCTATTGTTTTGGTGGAGATGCACGAGTATAAAGAGAGGGGTTTGAATTTAATGGATTGGAGTCCATTGATTTTGTGTTTATATCTCCTCTACTTTTCCTCTTCCCATTAGCAAACAATTCAGGAGCAATATAGGCCCCTTGAAAACTGATAACCGTGATATTGCCAATGAAAATAAGGAAATGGCGGATATAGGAACAGGAGGAGGCCATTCAGCCCCTCGAGCCTGTTCCGCCATTCAATGAGATCATGGCTGATCTGCGACCTAACTTCATATACCCGCCTTTGGCCCATATCCCTTAATAGCTTTAGATAACAGAAAGCTATCAATCTGCGATTTAAAATTAACAATTGATCTAGCATCAATTGCTGTTTGCAGAAGAGAGTTCCAAACTTCTACCACCCTTGGTGTGTAGAAGTGTTTCCTAATTTCACTCCTTAAAGGTCTGGCTCTAATTTTTAGACTATGCCCACTAGTCCTAGAATCCCCAACCAGTGGAAATAGTTTCTCTCTATCTACCCTATCTGTTCCCCTTAATATCTTGAAAACTTCGATCAGATTACCCCTTAACCGTCTAAATTCTAGGGAATACAACCCTAGTTTGTGTAATCTCTCCTCGTAACTTAACCCTGGCACCATGGGTGGTTCTGCTGCACAGGACGGGAGGAAAAAGAGCGGGAGAGCTATAGTGATAGGGGATTCTATTGTAAGGGGAATAGACAGGCGTTTCTGCGGCCGCAAACGAGACTCCAGGATGGGTCCTAGCTATGCCTGCCTTTTCGTGGGATATGTGGAACACTCTTTGTTCCAGTCCTACTCGGGTCCCCTCCCTCACCTCTTCCAGTCCTACTCGGGTCCCCTCCCTCGCTTCTTTTTCCTGTACATTGATGACTGTATCGGTGCCACCTCCTGCTCTCACCCTGAACTAGAAAATTTCATTCACTTTGCTTCCAATTTCCACCCTTCCCTCACCTTCACATGGTCCATCTCCGACTCTTCCCTTCCCTTCCTCGACTTCTCCGTCTCCATCTCTGGGGATAGGTTATTGACAAACATTCACTACAAGCCCACTGACTCCCACAGCTACCTGGACTACACTTCCTCCCACCCCGCCTCCTAAGGACTCTATTCCATTCTCCCAGTTTCTCCGTCTCAGCCGCATCTGCTCTGACGATGCCACCTTCCATACCAGTGCTTCCGACATGTCTTCCTTTTTCCTCAACCGAGGATTCCCCTCTACTGTGGTTGACACGGCCCTCGACCGTGTCTGTTCTATCTCCCGCACTTCTGCCCTCACCCCTGCCCCTCCCTCCCGGAACCACGATAGAGTTCCCCTTGTCCTCACATTTCACCCCACCAGCCTCCACATTCAATGGATCATCCTCCGCCATTTCCGCCACCTCCAGCATGATCCCACCACCAAACGCATCTTCCCCTCACCTCCCCTTTCAGCATTCCGTAGGGACCGCTCCCTCCGCGACACCCTAGTCCACTCCTCTACCACCCCCAGCACCCCTTCCCCTTCGCCCGGCACCTTCCCGTGCAAGCGCAGGAGATGCAACACATGCCCTTATACCTTCCCACTGTCCAGGGCCCCAAACACCCCTTCCAGGTGAAACAGTGATTTACTTGTTGTACTTGCAATTTAGTATACTGTATTCGCTGCTCACGATGTGGTCTCCTCTACATTGGGGAGACCAAACGCAGATTGGATGACCGCTTTGCGGAACACCTCCATTCAGTCCGTAAGGGGGACCCCGAGCTCCCAGTCGCCTGTCACTTTAATTCTCCGCTCCACTCCCTCTCAGACCTCACCGTCCTCGGCCTCTTGCATTGTTCCACTGAAGCTCAGCGTAAGCTTGAGGAACAGCACCTCCTCTTTCGATTAGGCACTTTACAGTCCTCTGGACTCAACATAGAGTTCAACAATTTCAGTATATATATATTTTTTTTTTATCCACACTTTTTGTTTGGCCTTTTTTTCTTCCCTCCCACATGGCAGCTGTCCTTCATTCTGCCAGCGCAATTCACACTTAATCTAGAGCCATCCTTTGTTCCTTAACCTGTCCCACTACCACCTCCTCTTGCCTTGAATATCTCTTAATGTCTCTTAATCTCTCCTGCTTTCTATCCTATCACTGACCTTCCATTTTGTTCTTTCATCCCCTCCCCCTTTTCCCAGCCCCTAAACTTGCTTTAAAATCTATTCCATTTCCTGCTTTTTTCCAGTTCTGACGAAAGGTCTTCGACCTGAAACGGTAACTCTGTTTCTCTCTCCACGGATGCTGCCTGGCCTGCTGAGTTTTTCCAGTGTTTTCTGTTGTTATCCAGGATGGTATGTTGCCTCCCTGGTGCACGGGTCAAGGATGTCTCGGGGTGGCTGCAGGGCATTCTGGAGGGGGAGGGTGAACAGCCAGCTGTCGTGGTGCATATAGGTACCAACGATATAGGTAAAAAAAACGGGATGAGGTCCTAAATGCTGAATATAGGGAGTTAGGAGGTAAATTTAAAAAATAGGACCTCAAAGGTAGTAATCTCAGGATTGCTTCCAGTGCCACGTGCTAGTCAGAGTAGAAATAGAAGGATATTTCAGATGAATACGTGGCTAGAGGAATGGTGCAAGGGGGAGGGATTCAAATTCCTGGGACATTGGAACCGGTTCTTGGGGAGGTGGGACCAGTACAAACTGGACGGTTTGCACCTGGGCAGGACCGGGACCGATATCCTAGGGGGAGTGTTTGCGAGTGCTGTTGGAGAGGGTTTAAACTAAAATGGCAGGGGGTTGGGAACCTGTGCAGGGAGACAGAGGAAAGGGAAGCAAGGATAGAAACAAAAGACAGGAAGGAGAAAAGCAAAAGTGGAAGGCAGAGAAATCAAAGGTGTAAATCAAACAGGGCTACAGTAAATAATTCTAAAAGGACTGAGTGTTAAAAAAACAAGCCTGAAGGCTTTGTGTCTTAATGCTAGGAGCATTTGTAATAAGGTGGATGAATTAGCTGCGCAAATAGATGTAAACGGATATGATATAATTGGGATTATGGAGACATGGCTCCAGGGTGACCAAGGCTGGGAATTCAACATCCAGGGGTATTCAATATTCAGGAAGGACAGGCAAAAAGGAAAAGGAGGTGGGGTAGCATTGCTGGTTAAAGAGGAGATTAACGCAATAATAAGGAAGGATATTAGCTCTGATGATGTGGAATCTGTATGGGTAGAGCTGAGAAATACCAAGGGGCAGAAAACGTTAGTGGGAGTTGTATACAGACCCCCAAACAGTAATGCTGACGTTGGGGATGGCATTAAACGGGAAATTAGGGACGTGTGCAATAAGGGTACAGCAGTTATCATGGGTGACTTTAATCTACATATAGATTGGGCTAACCAAATTAGTAACAATACTGTGGAGGAGGAATTCCGAGAGTGTTTACGGGATAGTTTCCTGGACCAATAGGTCGAGGAACCAACTAGAGATCAGGTCATCTTAGACTGGGTATTATGTAATGAGAAAGGATTAATTAGCAATCTTATTGTGCGAGGCCCCTTGGGGAGGAGCGATCATAATATGATAGAATTCTTCATTAAGATGGAGAGTGAAGTAGTTGACTCAGAGACTAGGGTGCTGAATTTAAATAAAGGAAACTACAATGGTATGAGGCGCAAGTTGGCTAGGATGGATTGGGGAACGTTACTTAAAGGGTTGACGGTGGATAGGCAATGGCAGACATTTAAAAATCGCATGGATGAACTACAGAATTTGTTCATCCCTGTTTGGCATAAAAATAAAACAAAAAAGGTGACTCAACCGTGGCTAACAAGGGAAATTAGTGATAGCATAAGATCCAAGGAGAGGACATATAAATTGGCCAGGAGAAGCAGCAAACCTGAGGATTGGGAGCAGTTTAGGATTCAGCAAAGGAGGACAAAGGGACTAATTAAGAGGGGGAAAATAGAGTATGAGAGTAAGCTTGCAGGGAACATAAAAACTGACTGTAAAAGCTTCTATAGATATGTGAAGAGAAAAAGACTGGTGAAGTCAAGCGTAGGTCCCTTGCAGTCAGAATCAGGGGAATTTATAATGGGGACAAAGAAATGGCAGGACAATTAAATATATACTTTGGTTCTGTTTTCACAAAGGAGGACACAAATAACCTCCCAGAGATGTCGGGGAACATCGGGTCTAATGAGAGGGAGGAACTGAATGAAATCAGTATTTGTAGGGAAATGGTGTTAGGGAAATTGACGGGATTGAAGGCCGATAAATCCCCAGGGCCTGATAATCTACATCCTAGGGTACTTAAGGAAGTGGCCCTAGAAATAGTGGATGCATTGCTGGTCATCTTCCAAAATTCTATAGACTCTGGCACAGTTCCCATGGATTGGAGGGTAGCTAATGTAACCCCACTATTTAAAAAAGGTGGTAGAGAGAAAACGGGGAATTATAGACCGGTAAGCCTGACATCGGTAGTGGGAAAATGCTAGAGTCCATTATAAAAGATGGGTGGGCGTGTGTGCTGTGAGGAAGATGCAGAGAAACTCCAGTATGATTTGGACAGGTTGGGTGAGATGGCAGATGCAGTATAATGTGGATAAATGCGAGGTTATCCACTTTGGTGGCAAAAACAGGAAGACGGATTATTATCTGAACGGCATTAGATTGGGAAAAGGGGAAGTGCAACAAGACCTGGGTGTCCTTGTGCACCAGTCGCTGAAGGTAAGCATGCAGGTGCAGCAGGCGGTTCAGAAGGCAAATGGTATGTTGGCCTTCATAGCGAGAGGATTCGAGTACAGGAGCAAGGATGTCTTGCTGCAGTTGTACAGGGCCTTGATGAGACCACACCTTGCGTATTGTGTGCAGTTTTGTTCACCTTATCTGAGGAAGGATGTTCTTGCCATGGAGGGAGTGCAGCGAAGATTCACCAGACTGATACCTGGGATGGCAGGAATGACGTATGAATAGAGATTGGGTCGATTAGGCTTATATTCGCTAGAGTTTAGAAGAATGAGAGGGGATCTCATTGAAACTTATAAAATTCTAACAGGACGAGACAGACTAGATGTAGGAAGGATGTTCCCGATGGTGGGGGAGTCCAGAACCAGGGGTCACAGTCTAAGGATAAGGGGTAAGCCATTTAGGACTGAGATGAGGAATTTCTTCACCCAGAGAGTGATGAACCTGTGGAATTCTCTACCACAGAAGGCAGTTGAGGCCAATTCATTAAATATATTCAAGAAGGAGTTAGATACATTTCTTAAGGCTAAAGGTATCAAGGGATATGGGGAGAAAGCAGGGACAGGGTACTGAATTTGGATGATCAGCCATGATCTCATTAAATGGCGGGACAGGCTTGAGGGGCCGAATGGCTGCCTCCTGCTCCTATCTTCTATGTTTCTGTGTAACCCTTGAAGTCCAGGTATCATTCTGGTAAACCTACGCTGCACTCCCTCCAAGGTCAATATATCCTTTCTAAGGTGTGGTGCCAGAACTGCTCTCGGTACTCCAGGTGTGGTCTAACCAGGGTTTTGTGTAGCTGTAGCATAACTTCTACCCCCTTGTATTCTAGTCTTCCATATATAAAGGCCAGCATCCCATTAGCCTTTTTGATTATTTTCTGTATGTGTTCATGACATTTTAATGATCGATGTACCTGGACTTGCACAGGACATGAAGAATTATGAACTCAAGTTGGCAGGAGGTGATTAGTGGTGTCCCGCAAGGATCTGTGTTGGGGCCTCAACTATTCACAGTATTTCAAGTCTCTTTGGACCTCCACTGTTTTTAGCCTTTCATCATTTAGAAAGTACCCTGATCTATCCTTTTTAGGTCCAAAGTGGATGACCTCACAATTGCCAACATTGAAATCCATTTGCCACAGTTTTGTCCATTCACTTAATCCGTCGATATACCTTTGTAATTTTATACTTCCATGGGAACGGTAGCGTAGTGGTAATGTCACTGGGCTAGTAATCCAGAGGCCAAGACTAATGATCCAGAGATGTGAGTTCAAATCCCACCACAGCAGTTGGGGAATTTAAATTCAGTTAATTAAATAAATCTGGAATAAAAAGCTCGTATCAGTAATGGTAACCATGAAACTATCGGATTGTCTTAAAACCCCACCTGGTTCACTAATGTCCTTTTAGGGAAGGAAATCTGCCGTCCTTACCTGGCCTATATGTGACTGCAGACTCACAGCAATGTGGTTGACTCTTAACTGCCCTCTGAACTGGCCTAGCAAGTCACTCAGTTGTAACAAACCACTACGAAACATAATTAAGAATGAAACCAGACGGACCACTCGGCACCGGCTACGGACACAGCAACGGCACACCCAGACTAGTCAACCCTACAAAGTCCTCCTCACCAACATCTGGGGACTTGTGCCAAAATTGGGAGAGCTGTCCCACAGACTAGTCAAGCAACAGCCTGACATAGTCATACTCACAGAATCATACCTTTCAGCCAATGTCCCAAAATCCTCCATCACCATCCCTGGGTATGTCCTGTCCCACCGGCAGGACAGACCCACCAGGGGTGGTGGCACAGTGCTATACAGTCGGGAAGGAGTGGCCCTGGGAGTTTTATTCGCTTATGGGATCTGGGCGTCACTGGCAAGGCCAGCATTTATTGCCAATTCTTAGTTGCCGTTAAGAAGGTGGTGGTGAGCGGCCTTCTTGAACCGTGGCAATCCATGTGGTGAAGGTACTCCCACAGTGCTGTTAGGGCGGGAGTTCCAGGATTTTGACCCAGCGACGATGAAGAAATGGCAATATACTTCTAAGTCAGGATCGTGTGTGACTTGGAGGGGAACTTGGAGGTGGTGGTGTTCCCATGCGCCTGCTGCCCTTGTCCTAGGTGGAAGAGGTCGCGGGTTTGGGAGGTGCTGCCGAAGAAGCCTTGGCGAGTTGCTGCAGTGCATCTTGTAGATGGTACACACTGCAGCCACGGTATGCCGGTGGTGGAGGGAGTGAATGTTTAAGGTGGTGGATAGGGTGCCAATGAAATGGGCTGCTTTGCCCTGGATGGTGTGGAGCTTCTTGAGTGTTGTTGCAGCTGCACTCATCCAGGCAAGTGGAGAGTATTCCATCACACTCCTTACTTGTGCCTTGTAGATGGTGGAAAGGCTTTGGGGAGTCAGGAGGTGAGACACTTGCCGCAGAATTCCCAGCCTCTGATCTGCTCTTGTTACCACAGTATTTATGTGGCTGGTCCAGTTAAGTTTCTGGTCAATGGTGACCCCCAGGATGTTGATGGTGGCGGATTCGGCAATGGTAATGCCGTTGAATGTCGAGGCGGTGGTTAGACTGTCGCTTGTTGGAGATGGTCATTGCCTGGCACTTCTGTGGCACGAATGTTACCTGCCACTTATCAGCCCAAGCCTGAACGTCGTCTCGGCCTTGTTGCATGCGGGCATGGACTGCTTCATTATCTGAGGATTTGTGAATGGCGCTGAACACTGTGCAGTCATCAGCGAACATCCCCATTTCTGACCTTGTGTTGGAGGGAAGGTCATTGATGAAGCAGCTGAAGATGGTTGGGCCTAGGACACTGCCCTGAGGAACTCCTGCACCGATGTCCTGGGGCTGTGATGATTGACCTTCAATCACCACAACCATCTTCCTTTGTGCTAGGTATGAGTCCAGCCAGTGGAGAGTTTTCCCCCTGATTCCCATTGACTTCAATTTTACTAGGGCTCCTTGATGCCACACTCGGTCAAATGCTGCCTTGATGTCAACGGCAGTCACTCTCACCTCACTTCTGGAATTCAGCTCCTTTGTCCATGTTTGGACCAAGGCTGTAATGAGGTCGGGAGCCGAGTGGTCTTGGCGGAACCGAAACTGGGCATCAGTGAGCAGGTTATTTTAGAGTAAGTGCCGCTTGATAGCAGTGTCGATGACGCCTTCCCTCACTTTGCTGATGATTGAGAGTAGCCTGATGGGGTGGTAATTGGCCGGGTTGGATTTGTCCTGCTTTTTGTGGACAGGACATACCTGGGCAGTTTTCCACATTGTCGGATAGATGCCAGTGCAGCTGTACTGGAACAGCTTGGCTTGAGGCGCGGCTAGCTCTGGAGCACAAGTCTTCAGCACGATATCCGGGATGTTGTCGGGGCCCATAACCTTTGCTGTATCCAGTGCGCTCAGCAGTTTCTTGATATCCCGTGAAGTGAATCGAATTGGCTGAAGACTGGCTTCTGTGATGGTGGGGACCTCGGGAGTAGGCCGATATGGATCATCCACTTGGCACTTCTGGCTGAAGATGGTTGCAAACGCTTCAGCCTTGTCTTTTGCACTCACGTGCTGGGCTCCGCCATCATTGAGGGTGGGGATATTCATGGAGCCTCCTCCCGTTTGTTGTTTAATGGTCCACCACATTCACGACTGGATGTGGCAGGACTGCAGAGCTTTGATCTGATCTGTTGATTGTGGGATCACTTAGCCCTGTCTATAGCATGTTGCTTCTGCTTTTTAGCATGCATGTAGTCCTGTGTTGCAGCTTCCCCAGGTTGGCACCTCATTTTTAGGTATGCCTGGTGCTGCTCCCGGCATGATCTTCTGCACTCCTTATTGAACCAGGGTTGGTCCCCTGGCTTGGTGGTAATGGTAGAGTGAGGGATATGCCAGGCCATGTGGTTACAGATTGTGGTGGAATACAATTCTGCTGCTGCTGCTGCTGCTGCTGATGGCCCACAGCGCCTCATGGATGCCCAGTTTTCAGCTGCTGGATCTGTTCTGAATTTATCCCATTTCGCACGGTGGCAGTGCCACACAACACGATGGAGGGTGTTCTCAGTGTGAAGACGGGACTTCATTGGTCACTGCTACCAATACTGTCATGGACAGATGCATCTGCGATAGGTAGATTGGTGAGGACAAGGTTAAGTAGGTTTTTCCCTTGTGTTGGTTCTCTCATCACCTGTCACAGGCCCAGACTGGCAGTTATGTCCTTCAGGACTCGGCCAGCTCGGTCAGTAGTGGTGCTACTGAGCCACTCTTGGTGATGGACATTGAAGTCCCCCACCCAGAGTACATTCTGTGCCCTTGCTACTCTCAGTGCTTCTTCCAAGTGGTGTTCAACATGGAGGAGTACTGATTCATCAGCTGAGGGAGGGTGGTAGGTGGTAATCAGCAGGAGGTTTCCTTGCCCATGCTTGACCTGAAGCCATGAGACTTCAAGGGCAATTAGGAATGGGCAATAAATGCTGGCCTTGCCAGCGACGCCCACATCCCATAAACGAATAAATAAGAAATCTACACTGCCTACGATTCCACCTATCTTTGTGTCATTGGCAAATTTGGACATCTGACGTTCTATGCCATCATCTAAGTCTCCTGCCGCTCAGCCAATTTCCTAACCAGGTCAATAATTTGCCCTCAATTCTGTGGGCTTCTTCCTTAGTTAACAGTCTCTTATGTGGGACTTTATCAAATGCCTTTTGGAAGTCCATATAAATAACATCCATAGACATTTCCCTGTCCACTACTTTAGTCACCTCTTCAAAAAATTCAATCAGGTTTGTCAGGCAGGACCTACCTTTCACAAATCCATGCTGGCTCTCTCTGATCAACTGGAAATTTTAGAGGTGTTCAGTCACCCTATCCTTAATTATAGACTCAAGCAATTTCCCCACAACAGATGTTAGGCTAACTGGTTTATAATTCCCTGGTTTTAAATAGCGGAGTGATATGCGCAATTTTTCAATCTAAAGGAGCGGTTCCTGAATCGAGAGGACATTGGAAGATTATAGTTAGGGCAACTGCAATGTACTCACCCACTTCCTTTAAAACCCTGGGACATGTTGAATAATTACCCTTTGCGGCAGTATTTACTGTAGAGGAAGAGGCTAGCATGCTGGACATCCCAAGGAAACTAATATTGAATCAGGGGCAGGGACTCAATAAAATTAATGTAAGCAAAATAACAGTAACAAAGAAAATAATGGCACAAAGGAATGACATCCCCAGGACCAGATGGTTTCCATCCCAGAGTTTTAAAGGAAGTAGATGAGGACATTGCAGATGCCCTAAATATAATCTTCCAGAGTTTTCTCGATTTGGGAACTGTTCCTTTAGATTAGAAAATTACACATGTCACTCCACTACTTAAGAAAGGTGAGAGAGGGAAACCAGGAAATTATAGACCAGTTACCCTAACATCTGTTGTCGGGAAATTACTCGAGTCTATAATTAAAGATGGAGTGACTCAACACCTTGAACATTTTCAGCTGATCAGAGAGTGAGGCAGCATGGATTTGTAAAGCCTAGGTCATGCCCGATGAACCTGATTGAATTTTTTGAAGAGGTGACTAAAGTAATGGACAAGGGAATGTCTATGGATGTTATTTCTATGGATTTCTGGAAGGCCTTCGATAAAGTCCTTCATAACAGACTCTTAGCTAAAATTGAAGCTTATGGAATTGAGGGCAGATTATTGACCTGGTTAGGAAATTGACTGAGCAGCAGGAGACAGAGAGTAGGGATAATAGACAGGTACTCTAATTGGCAGGATGTGACTAGTGGCGTCCCAGAGAGATCTGTGTTGGGACCTCAACTATTGACTGTATTTATTAACAACATAGATGACGGGATAGAGAGCCACATATCCAAGTTTGCCAATAATGCAAAGATGGGCGGCATTGTAAGCAGTGTAGATGGAAGCATAAAATTACAAAGAGATATTAATAGATTAAGCAAATGGAAAAAACTCTGGCAAATGGATTTCAGTGTCGGCAAATGTGAAGTCATCCACTTTGGAACTAAAAAGGATAGATCATTAATGGTGGGAAACATGGAGATGGCAAAAATGCTGAACAAATATTTTGTTTCAGTCTTTACGGTAGAGGACACTAAGAATATCCCAACACTGGACAAACAGGGGGCTCTAGGGGGGGAGGAGCTCAATACGATTAAAATCACTCAGGAATTGGTACTCAGTAAAATAATGGGACTCAAGGCGGATAAATCCCCTGGACCTGATGGCTTACATCCTAGGGTCTTGAGGGAAGTGGCAGTAGGGATTGTGGATGCTTTGGTAATTTTCCAAAATTCCCTGGACTCAGCAAAGGTCCCGGCAGATTGGAAAACTGCTAATGTAACACCCTTATTTAAAAAGGGTAGTAGGCAGAAGGCTGGAAATTATAGACCAATTAGCCTAACATCTGTGGTCGGTAAAATTTTGGAGTCTATTATTAAGGAGACAGTAATGGAACATTTAGATAAACATAATTTAATAGGACAAAGTCAGCATGGCTTTATGAAGGGGAAGTCATGTCTGACAAATTTGCTTGAGTTCTTTGAGGACATAACGTACAGGGTGGATAAAGGGGAACCAGTGGACGTAGTGTATTTAGACTTCCAGAAGGCATTCGACAAGGTGCCACATAAAAGATTATTGCTCAAGATAAAAAATCACTGGATTGGGGGTAATATTCTGGCATGGGTGGAGGATTGGTTATCTAACAGGAAGCAGAGAGTTGGGATAAATGGTTCATTCTCGGACTGGCAACCAGTAGCCAGTGGTGTTCCGCAGGGGTCGGTGCTGGGTCCCCAACTCTTTACAATCTATATTAACGATTTGGAGGAGGGGACCGAGTGTAACATATCAAAGTTTGCAGATGATACAAAGATGGGAGGGAAAGTAGAAAGTGAGGAGGACATAAAAAACCTACAAGGGGATATAGACAGGCTGGGTGAGTGGGCGGAGATTTGGCAGATGCAATACAATATTGGAAAATGTGAGGTTATGCACTTTGGCAGGAAAAATCAGCGAGCAAGTTATTATCTTAATGGCGAGAAACTGGAAAGTACTGCAGTACAAAGGGATCTGGGGGTCCTAGTGCAAGAAAATCAAAAAGTTAGTATGCAGGTGCAGCAGGTGATCAAGAAGGCCAACAAAATGTTGGCTTTTATTGCTAGGGGGATAGATTATAAAAACAGGGAGGTATTGCTGCAGTTATATAAGGTATTGGTGAGACCACACCTGGAATACTGCGTATAGTTTTGGTGTCCATACTTAAGAAAAGACATACTTGCTCTCGAGGCAGTACAAAGAAGGTTCACTCGGTTAATCCCAGGGATGAGGGGGTGGACATATGAGGAGAGGTTGAGTAGATTGGGACTCTACTCATTGGAGTTCAGAAGAATGAGAGGCGATCTTATTGAAACATATAAGATTGTGAAGGGGCTTGATCGGTTGGATGCAGTAAGGATGTTCCCAAGGATGGGTGAAACTAGAACTAGGGGGCATAATCTTAGAATAAGGGCCTGCTCTTTCAAAACTGAGATGAGGAGAAACTTCTTCACTCAGAGGGTAGTAGGTCTGTGGAATTTGCTGCCCCAGGAAGCTGTGGAAGCTACATCATTAAATAAATTTAAAACAGAAATAGATAGTTTCCTAGAGGTAAAGGGAATTAGGGGTTACGGTGAGCGGGCAGGAAATTGGACATGAGGCCGAGTTCGGATCGGTCAGGGCCCTGTGGGTGGCGGAGCGGGCCCAGGGGCTGAGTGGCCGGGTCCTGCTCCTACTTCTTGTGTTCTTTAGATTTGAGGTTAGGATCAGATCAGCCATGATCTTATTGAATGGCAGCGCAGGCTCGAGGGGCCGATTGGCCTACTCCTGCTCCTATTTCTTATGTTATGTTATCAGAGTACTTTCTAAATGATGAAAAGCTAGACGAGCTCCAAAGAGACTTGGGGGATCCCTGTAAATTGATCATTAAAATATCCTGGACAGGTACAAAAACTAAGCAAAAAGGCTATAGAATGCTGGCCATTATATCTAGAGGATGAGAATACAAGGGGTTAGAAGTCATGCTGCAGCTATACAAAGCCTTGGTTAAACCACACCTGGAGTCCTGTGTTCAGTTCTGGGCACCACACCTTAGGAAGGATATATTGGCCTTGAAGGGAGGGCAGCGAAGGTTTACCAGAATGATCCCCAAACTCCAAGGGTTAGATTACGAGGAGAGATTACCTTAGGGTTGTATTTTCTGGAATTTAGAAGGTTAAGGGGTGATTTGATCGAAGTTTTCAAGGTATTAAGGGGAACAGATAGAGAGAAACTACTTCTGCTGGTTGGGGAGTCTAGGACTAGGGGGCATAGTCTAAAAATTAGAGCCAGACCTTACAGGAGTGAAATTAGAAAACACTTCTACACAAAGTGTGGTAGAAGGTTGGAACACTCTTCCGTAAACGGCAATTGATGCTAGATCAATTGTTAATTTAAAATCTTGAGATTGATAGCTTTCTGTTAACCAAAGGTATTAAGAGATGGGTTAAAGGCGGGTATATGCAGTTAGGTCGCAGATCAGCCATGATCTCATGAATGGCGGAACAGGCTCAATGGGGTTAAATGACCTACTCCTGTTCCAATGTTTCTAATTTCTGTCATTCACCCTCCCACGTTCCTGCACTTTGGTCCCTCACCCAGGTTTCTCTATAATTAAAAATGCAAAGAATCACTTTCCCTTAACCTGCTCCCACTGGCAGAGAGCACAACAACGCCGGTCATTCCACATGCTGGAATCAGTGCTCCGTCACACGAGAGCTCGTAGCTGAATCAGAACTCTTGCTTCGAAAGCTGTGCTAAGATATGCATCATCCCCCACCTGAAATGGTGTTACTGCCCCCCCCTTCACCCTGATCAAGCTCTTTCCCCCCTCCTCCAGAACATTAGTTGGAAAACAATCTGAGTCATGTGAAATAAGAATAACAAAACAGAATTGATTTATTCCATCATGAAGCAGTGACCTGTTCCTGGGCCTTCCTTTCTCCCTGCCTGCTATATCAGTTATTTCACAGCCCCTTTAATATATCTTTATCAAGGATGTGCTTAAGCCTGTTTTCAGTGTCTTTTTTTAAAATCCATCTTTATCCTTGTCCCTAGTGGAATATTAAACCTGCATCCCAGTCTCCTTCCCAGGTGGAGAGGTCCCGCTCCAATTTTTCACACACTGATTCGTGGCGATCGGGTGACTGGGGTGACGATTATACAGATCCGACCAAAAAGGTATCCTGACCTGTTCAGAGGCTTGTGGAACTTGGATTAAAGTATAGTGAATGTGTTATACTATCAAAGGATGAGGAGATGCTCTTCAGTGTTTCTGCATTGACTGTTACCTAGACCCTCACTGTAACATGCTCAAGATATATGTCACTGCACATCCTTTGCTGAAATACTTGGATATACTTTAACCACTGTGTAATCTAATTGTAACCAGAGAATCACCTGCAACGGCTTCTCTCCCCGCTCCCGCATCGTTACCTCTGCTGTCCCCCAAGGATCTATCCTTGGCCCCCTCCTATTCCTCATCTACATGTTGTCCCTCGGCGACGTCATCCGAAAACACAGCATCAGTTTCCACATGTACGCTGACGACACCCAGCTCTACCTCACCACCACTTCTCTCGACCCCTCCACAGTGTCTAAATTGTCAGACTGCTTGTCCAACATCCAGTTCTGGATGAGCAAAAATTTTCTCCAATTAAATATTAGGAAAACCGAAGCCATTGTTTTCGGTCCCCGCCACAAACTCCGTTCCCTAGCCACTGACTCCATCCCTCTCCCTAACATCTGTCTGAGGCTGAACCACACTGTTCGCAACCTTGGTGTCATATTTGACCCTGAAATGAGCTTCCGACCATATATCCGCAGCATAACTAAGACCGCCTACTTCCACCTCCGTAACATTGCCCGTCTCTGGCCTTCCCTCAGCTCATCCGCTGCTGAAGCCCTCATCCATGCCTTTGTTACCTCTAGACTTGATTATTCCAACGCACTCCTGGCTGGCCTCCCACATTCCATCCTACGTAAACTTGAGGTCATCCAAAACTCGGCTGCCCGTGTCCTAACTCGCACCAAGTCCCGTTTGCCCATCACCTCTGTGCTCGCTGACCTACATTGGCTCCTGGTTAAGCAGCGTATCGATTTCAAAATTCTCATCCTTGTTTTCAAATCCCTCCATGGCCTCGCCCCTTTCTATCTCTGTAATCTCCTTCAGCCCCTCAACCCCCTGAGATATCTGCGCTCCTCTAATTCTGCCTTCTTGAGGATCCCTGATTATAATCGCTCAACCTTTGGTGGCCGTGCCTTCTGTTGCCTAGGCCCTAAGCTCTGGAATTCCCTGCCTAAACCGGTCTGCCTCGCTACCTCTCTCTCCTCCTTTTAAGACGCTCCTTAAAACCTACCTCTTTCACCTGCCCTAATTTATCCTTATGTGGATCGGTGTCTTAAAATACTCATGTGCAGCGCCTTGGGCCGTTTTACTACGTTAAAGGTGCTATATAAATACAAGTTGTTGTTGTTATGCATAAATATTCTCCACACCCTTCACTCTACGCCATAGCTCTGCTCCTTCGGCACGATTTCAAGAGTGATCCTTTCTGCTTTAATGCCCTCCCCCCATGGGCTACCACAGTATCAGAAGATGGTGGTTTTGTTCTGCCCCTTTGCCTTCCATTCCTTTACAAGTAAATACAATACAATTCTATAAATAACCATTACCTTGAGGTTATGCTGTTACTTATTAGTAATGTGTCGATTAATATATTAAACTGGTTAAAATAACAGATGGAAGAATTTCATACAAATACATTAACACGTTTGAGATTTCAAAGCATCAAATGAGAAAAAGCTCTTCAGCAAGCTTGTTCCTCAGTGACCATGCCACTTGTTCCATCATGTGAGAGGGACACCCAATTTCTTTAATCTTGAGGAAATTTCTCCAGCCCCACAGGTACTCGTGGATCCCTGTGATCTCCAGCCTCGCACCAATCTTCAGCTGTGAGCAATTACTTTCAACAGAAAACGTTTCACGGTCTCGGCAGCACCAACCAGTTGGGTTTTGTAGAGTATTTAATCATCTGCATTTTCGCAAATAACTTTCATTTCCATACATGGTCTCCTGAACATGGCTGAAGACACCAATTCTAGCTGGTTAACCAGGAGCTAACACACACGAGTGATTTAATATTCAACAGAGGTGCTAATGTGAATGAGGTCATGTTTGTTGGTAGTTAAACACATGAATGCGTGATTGACTCTTTGATGTGGAGTTTGATGTTTTGTACCCGTAGGTTTGATGTTGGCCCCATTGTAATGCAGCAGGAGTGTGCTGTTCCTCCAAGGTGTACGGCTGATGAACTGGGAGCGATGTTGGCAGAAACAGGTGCTGAAATGGTAAAATATTCACACTCCGGGAAAACTAGCAGTCATATTTCTAAATCCCAACAGCTAATTGAAATGCTAACACCTGAATAACAGGAACTAAGACTTCAGTAACCGCATAAAGCACAGACGTTCCTGTTCAGATATTCGTGAACGAATGGTCATTGCATCAGGTAACATTCCACTGCCTGTTACTTTAACACAAGTTTAAACCTGTTCATTGTAAATGGGCCAATTCCCCAACAAAATAGACCAAAGGGTGTTGTATAAAGGCCTCCTCTTCTGCCCACTAATATCACCAATTTCTAGGTTTATGTCTTTTGTGTTGGGTATTAATGGGATTGTATGATTGCCATATCCTTGTGGTCAGTGAGCTGGAGCTGGAATATCTCATTGCAACAACTTGTTCCCACTGGCAGACACAGAATTGCCTTTCCAAATGCTGTAATGGACATTAAGGTTTGATTCACTTTTAGCTGGTTGGTCTAGCAGGTTTCAGTCAGTAAAGGAAATGCAAAAGATTATACTCGATGAGGCCAATTACTTTAATTAAAACAAAGCAAAAAGTGCAAAAGACCAGTTTTAATCCCAACTACTCCTAACCAATGTGAAACTTCTGATAAATGCAGACCTGGATCCAAATATAGAATCCCAGGGGACCGAACCACTTCCCATTCACTCTCAATGTATTGAATTCCTGAAGAGGAGGGGGACCAAGGATAGATCCTTGGGGGATTCCATAGGTGTTGGAGTGGGAAGTGAAGCAATTGCTAGAGATGTTCCCTATAATCGGAAAGGTAAGAAGTGAGGGCATCATGTCATAGTCCCAGAGTATGTCATTCCATGACCTTGGTCAGAGCCATTTTGGTGCTGTGGGAGGGGCAAAATATTGATTGGAGGGATTCAAACAGGGAGTTGTACAGGGCACGGATGTGGGATGCAATTCAAAGAAAGGGAGGTTGGAGATTGGGTAGTGAGGAGAGAGGCTGAGAGTGGGTTTTTTGAGGAAGATGTAATGACATAGGAACAGGAATAGGTCATTCAGCCCCTCGAGCCTGTTCTGCCATTCGATGAGATCATGGCTGATCTGTCATCTAACTCCATATACCTGCCTTTGGCCCATATCCCTTAATACCTTTGGTTAACAAAAAGCTATCAATCTCAGATTTAAAATGGACTCTAGCAATTTCCCCACAACAGATGTTAGGCTAACTGGTCTATAATTCCCTGCTTTCCCTCTCTCACCATTCTTAAAAAGCAGAGTGACATGTGCAATTTTCTAGTCTAAAGGGACGGTTCCTGAATCTAGAGAACTTTGGAAGATTATAGTTAGGGCATCTGCAATGTGCTCATCTACTTCCTTTAAAACCCTGAGATGGAAACCATCTGGCCCGAGGGATTTGTCACTCTTCAGTGCCATTATTTTCTTTTATTACTTTTATTTTTCCTACGTTAATTTTATTGAGTCCCTGTCCCCGATTCAATATTAATTTCTTTGGGATTTCCGGCATGCTATTCTCTTCTACTGTAAATACTGACTCAAAGTAATTATTCAACATGTCTGCCATTTCCTCATTGTCATGGACAATATCACCACTTTCAGTTTAAGGGGCCAACATTGCTCCTGACCACCCTCTTTTTCCTAATGTAACTGTAAAAATTCTTCGTATTGATTTTGATATCCTTTGCAAGTTTCTTTTCATACTCCCTTTTTGTAGCTCCTACTATCTGTTTTGTGACCCTTTGCTGTTCTTTGTATCTTTCCCATTCGCCAGGATTTGCTATTTTTTGCATTTTTGTGTGCCCTTTCCTTTAGTTTTATGCTGTCCCTCACCTCTTTAGTTGTTCCATGGCTTTTTTTTTTAGCAAGTAGAGCTCTTGCCCCTCAGGTGTATAAACTGGTTCTATATCACGTTAAATTCTTTTTTGAACACCTCCCACTGATTACCCATTAACAGATTTGCCCAGTTTACTTTGGACAGTCTCTGCCTCATCCCATTGAAGTCGGCCTTACCTGAATCTAGAATCTTAGTAGCTGTTTCGCGTTTCTCCCTTTCAAACACTACTTTGAACTTGATCATGTTATGATTGCTATTGGATAAATGTTCTCACACAGTTAGGCTGTTAACTAAATCTGGCTCATTACTCATTACTAAATCTAATATGACTTGCCCCCTTGTTGCCTCTAGGACGTATTGTTGTAGAAAACTATCCCGGACACACTTAAGAAATTCACTACTTTTCTGACAGGTGCTAGTCTGCTATTCCCAATCAATATGAAAGTTAAAATCCCCCATTTAAAAACCACTGCCTTTACTACACACTTTTCTAATCTCTGCATTTATATAATCTAGTACTTCAGAGCTACTACCAGGGGGCCTATATACAACTCCCACTACAGTCTTAGATCCTTTTCTATTTCTTAATTCAATCCATAAGGTCTCCACTGGCTGCTTACCTCTCTCTTTAAATCCTATCTCAGCATTGAAGTGATTTCATCCCTAATCACTAAGGCTACTCCTCCCCCTCTGCCATTTTCCCTATCTGTCCTGTAAACCTTATAACCTGGTATATTTAGTTCCTAGTCCTGACTGTCCTGCAGCTATGTCTCAGTTCTGAAAAGGAGAGAGACACAGCCTGAAGGAAGGGAACCATTTACAATATCGGCTGGCATGGGGACAAGGCAGGAAAGTTGTGTGTCAGGAGTTTAGTGGGAAAGGTGTCAGAGGAGCAGGAGATGGGTCTCGTGGAGCTCGGAGAGGGAATAAGAACATAAGAAATAGGAGCAGGAGTCGGCCATTCGACTCCTCGAGCCTGCTCCACCATTCAGTAAGATCAAGGCTGATCTACCTCAACTCCACTTTCCTGCACTACTGTGATCCCTGGTTCTAGACTCCCCAGCCAGGGGAAACATCCTCCCTGCATCTACCCTGTCAAACCCTGTAAGAATTTTGTATGTTTCAATGAGATCACCTCTCATTCTTCTAAACTCCAGAGAATATAGGCCTAGCCTACTCAATCTCTCCTCATAGGACAATCCCCCCATCCCAGGAACCAGTCTGGTGAACCTTCGTTGCACTCCCTCTATGGCAAGTATATCCTTCCTTAGGTAAGGAGACCAAAACTGTACACAATACTCCAGGTGTGGTCTCACCAGGGCCCTATATAATTGCAGTAAGACATCTTTACTCTTATACTCAAATCCTCTTGTAATAAAGGCCAACATATCTTTTATTTTGCTAATTGCTTGCTGTACCTGCATGTTAACTTTCAGTGATTCATGTACAAGGACACCAGGGCCCTCTGAAAACCAACATTTCCCAATCTCTCACCATTTAAAAAAAATACTCTGCATTTCTATTTTTCCTACCAAAGTGGATAACTTTACAGTTCTCCACATTATATCCCATTTGCCATGTTCTTGCCCACTCACTTAGCCTGTCTATATCCTCTTGAAGCCTCTTTGCATCCTCCTCACAACTTACATTCCCACCTCACTTTGTATCATCAGCAAACTTGGATATATTACATTTGGTCCCCTCATCCAAATCATTGATATAGATTGTGAATAGCTGAGGCCCAAGCACTGATCCTTGCGGTACCCCACTAGTTGCAGCCTGCCAACCTGAAAGTGACCCGTTTATTCCTACTCTCTGTTTTCTGTCCGTTAACCAATCCTCAGTCCATGCTGGTATATTGCCCCCAATCCCATGAGCCCTAATTTTGTTGAATAACCTCTTGACCTTATCGAATGCCTTCTAAAAATCCAAATACACCACATCCACTGGTTCCCCCTTATCTATTCTGCTTGTTGCAACATCAAAAAACTCTTAACAGATTCTTCAAACGTGATTTCTCTTTCCTAAATTTTTTTTAAAATTCCCTTATGGGATCTGGGCGTCGCTGGCAAGGCTAACATTTATTGCCCATCCCTAGTAGTCCTTGAGAAGGTGGTGGTGAGCCGCCGCCTTGAACCGCTGCAGTCCGTGTAGTGAAGGTACTCCCACAGTGCTGTTAGGCAGGGAGTTCCAGGATTTTGACCCACCGACGATGAAGGATCAGCGTTATACCTCTAAGTCAGGATGGTGTGTAACTTGGAGGTGGTGGTGTTCCCATGCGCCTGCTGTCCTTGTCCTTCTAGGTGGTAGGGGTCGCGGGTTTGGGAGGTGCTGCCGAAGAAGCCTTGGCGAGTTGCTGCTGTGCATCTTGTAGATGGTACACACTGCAGCCACGGTACGCCGGTGGTGGAGGGAGTGAATGTTTAAGGTGGTGGATGGGATGCCAATCAAACGGGCTGCTTTGTCCTGGATGGTGTTGAGCTTCTTGAGTATTGTTGAAGCTGCTCTCATCCAGGCAAGTGGAGAGTATTCCATCACACTCCTTACTTGTGCCTTGTAGATGGTGGAAAGGCTTTGGAGAGTCAGGAGGTGAGACACTCGCCGCAGAATACCTAGCCTCTGACCTGCTCTTGTTGCCACAGTATTTATGTGGCTGGTCCAGTTAAGTTTCTGGTCAATGGTGACCCCTAGGATGTTGATGGTGGGGGATTCGGCGATGGTAATGCCGTTGAATGTCAAGGGGAGGTGGTTAGACTCTCACTTGTTGGAGATAGTCATTGCCTGGCACTTCTGTGGCGCGCGAATGTTACCTGCCAAACCATGCTGACTCTGCCCTATCCTATCATTATTTTCTAAGTGCCCTGTTACCACGTCCTTAATAATAGATTCCAGCATTATACCTACTACTGATGTCAGGCTAACTTTTTTTTAAATTCGTTTTTATGGGATGTGGGCGTCGCTGGCAAGGCCAGCATTTATTGCCCCTCCCTAATTGCCCTTGAGAAGGTGGTGGTGAGCTGCCTTCTTGGACCGCTGCAGTCCGTGTGGTGAAGGTACTCCCACAGTGCTGTTGGGTAGGGAGTTCCAGGATTTTGACCCAGCGACGATGAAAGTTCGGCGATATACTTCTAAGTCAGGATGATGTGTGACTTGAAGGGGAACTTGGAGCTGGTGGTGTTCCCATGCGCCTGCTGTCCTTGTCCTTCTAGGTGGAAGAGGTCGCGGGTTTGGGAGGTGCTGCCGAAGAAGCCTTGGCGAGTTGCTGCAGTGCATCTTGTAGATGGTACACACTGCAGCCACAGTACGCCGGTGGTGGAGGGAGTGGATGTTTACGGTGGTAGAGGGGGTGCCAATCAAGCGGGCTGCTTTGTCCTGGATGGTGTTGAGCTTCTTGAGTAGTGTTGAAGCTGCTCTCATCCAGGCAAGTGGAGAGTATTCCATCACACTCCTTACTTGTGCCTTGTAGATGGTAGAAAGACTTTGGGGAGTCAGGAGGTGAGACATTCGCCGCAGAATACCTAGCCTCTGACCTGCTCTTGTTGCCACAGTATTTATGTGGCTGGTCCAGTTAAGTTTCTGGTCAATGGAGACCCCCAGGATGTTGATGGTGGGGGATTCGGTGTTGGTAATGCCATTGAATGTCAACGGGCGGTGTTTATACTCTCGCTTGTTGGAGATAGTCATTGCCTGGCACTTCTGTGGCGCGAATGCTACCTGCCACTTATCAGCCCAAGCCTGAACGTCGTCCAGGTCTTGTTGCATGCAGGCATGGACTGCTTCATTATCTGAGGAGTTGTGAATAGCACTGAACACTGTGCAGTCATCAGCGGACATCCCCATTTCTGACCTTAAGTTGGAGGGAAGGTCATTGATGAAGCAGCTGAAGATGGTTGGGCCTAGGACACTGCCCTGAGTAACTCCTCCAGCGATGTCCTGGGGCTGTGATGATTGACCTTCAATCACCACAGCCATCTTCCTTTGTGCTAGTTATGACTCCAGCCAGTGGAGAGTTTTCCCCTCGATTCCCATTGACTTCAGTTTTACTAGGGTTCTTTCATGCCGCACTCGATCAAATGGTGCCTTGATGTCAACGGCAGTCACTCTCGCCTCACCTCTGGAATTCAGCTCCTTTGTCCATGTTTGGACCAAGGCTGTAATGAGGTCAGTAGCCAAGTGGTCTTGGCGGTACCCAAACTGAGCATAAGTGAGCAGGTTATTGGTCAGTAAGTGCTGCTTGATAGCACTGTCGATGACACCTTCCATCACTTTGCTGATGATTGAGAGTTAACTGATAGGGCGGTAATTTTCCGGATTGGATTTGTCCTTTTTGTGAACAGGACACACCTTGGCAGTTTTCCACATTGTCGGAGAGATGCCACTGTTGTAGCTTTACTGGAACAGCTTGGCTAGAGGCGTGGCTAGTTCTGGAGCTAGATCTGTCGTTCCCATTTTTCTCTCTCCCTCTTTTCTTAAATAGTGGGGTTACATTTGCTAACTTCCAATCCGCGGGAACTGTTCTAGAATCAGTAGAATTTTGGAAGATGACAACCAATGCATCCTCTCTCTTTAGGCACCTCTTTTAAAACCCTAAGATGCAGGCCATCGGGTCATGGGGATTTATCTGCTTTCAGTACCATTAATTTCTCCAGTACTATTTTTTTACTAATACTAATTTCTTTCAGTTCCTCATTCTCGCTAGAGCCTTGGTTCTCCACTAATTCCGTGAAGTTTTTTGCGTCTTTTTCTGTGAAGACAGACACAAAGTATTTGTTTAATTTCTCTGCCATTTCCTTATTCCCCATTATAATTTCTCCTGTCTCAGCCTGTATGGGACCCACATTTACTTTCGCTAATCTTTTCCTTTTTACATACCTATAGAAGCTTTTACAGTCTGTTTTTCTGTCTCTCGCTAGTTTACTCATTCTATATTCCCTTTCTTTATCAATTTCCTGGTCCTCCTTTGCTGAATTCTAAAATCCTCCCAATACTCAGGCTTACTGCTCTTTTTGGCAACATTATAAGCCTCTTCCATTGACCTAATACTATCTTTAACTTCTCTTGTTAGCCATAGTTGGACCACTTTTCCTGTGGGGTTTTTGCGCCTTAAAGGAATGTATATTTGTTATAAATTATGTATTAATTCTTTAAATGCTAGCCATTGCTTGTCTAGCATCATGCCTTTTAGTGTAGTTTCCCAATCTACCTTAGCCAACTCGCCCCTCATACCTACGTAGTTTGCTTTGTTTAGATTTAAGACCCTAGTTTCAGATTTAACTAAATCACTTTCAAACTTAATATAAAATTCTATCATATTATGGTCACTCTTCCCTAAAGGCCCCTTTACTACAAGGTTATTAATTAACCCTTTCTCATTGCACAATACTAGATCTAAAATAGCCTGTTCCCTAGTTGGTTCCTCAACATACTGAATGGAGGCGGTGGGAGAGAACCCCGAGAGTGATGGTGGGTTAGAGTAGGAGGGTCCTTGGAATGGGGAGGCAGCGGAATGACTGTGCCTGCTATGGTGGCGAAGAAATCCATGAGCTCCTCGTGTTTTAGGTGAGGGTGGAGGGGGCAGGGAAGACAGGTTCGAGAAGTCGCAATCCCCAGTGGTCAATAGGTTAAATAATAGTCTACATTTCCAAATGCATGAGTAATTCAGAAATCAGTTTTGTTGAAATAATTGCTATTGACTGACCATATTTAACCATCGAATGGATAGTTTAAATGCTGTTTGTATGAGATTCATAGCAATCCTGACCCAAGCACAACATTGCTTAGCAAACGTTGATGTTTGGACCAACAAGGACAGAGACCGTGCTGGATCTAGCTCTAGGAAATGAAACGAGGAAAGTAGGTAATGTATGGGACGGGGACATCCAGAAAACAACAATATTAATGTTGAAAAGGGGAACAGTCAAAGACAGTACTTGACTGGGGAAAAACAAGTTTAATGAGGTAAAAATGGAACTAGGCAGATAAACTGGAAAGAAAAATTGGCAAATAAGACATTGCACAAACAATGGGAACCATTCAAACTGGAGATGGTCAGGGTATAGAATAGGCATATTCCCATAGGGTGTAAAATAGGCATATTCCCATCGGGTATAGATAAGGTGTTTTCCCATAGGGTATAGATTAGGCATATACCCACAAGAGGTAAAGGTTGGCAATAAAAACTGAATATCCTCGGATGAGTAATTACATTTTCACCAGGACGTCCAGTCCCTCTGCACCACCATCCCCCACCGGGACCCCTCTGCTGCTTCCTTGAACAGAGGCCCAACCAGTCCCCATCCACCACCACCACCCTCCTCCACCTGGTTGAACTTATTCTCACATTGAACAACTTCTCCTTTGACTCCACTCACTTCCTCCACATCCCGTATGGGTCCTAGCTATGCCTCCCTTTTCCTGGGATATGTGGAACATTCTTTGTTCCAGTCCTACTCGGCTTGGCTCCCTCGCCTTTTTTTCCGGTACATTGATGACTGTATCGGTGCCGTTTCCTGCTCTCGCCCTGAACTGGAAAATTTCATCAACTTTGCTTCCAATTTCCACCCCTCTCTTGCTTTCACATAGTCCATTAATTACTACAATTAAACAGGCCTATGTAACCTGAGCTTTTCCCATGTGTCCATTCGCGTGCGCACTTTGGCTGCCGCTCCGGACCCGAGCCATTCAATACATTTCCACTTTTTTCCCCTCTTCCTTTTCTCTCTATCCCTTCCCGACCGCTCTCTCCTGTTGTCATGCCTCCTTTCATCTCTCCTCTCTCGAATACTCTGCCCTCCCAAATTCCTACCCCAATCCTTCATTACTCTTTGACCTTCCTACTCTCCTGCCATCATCCCAGGCTTGACTCCCTCTTAGATAAGCCTACAGCTTCCCTCTGTGCCTCTCTTGGCATCTTACGAAGGGCCCAGCGAGGCACTCGTCGCTGCCTCCTTACGAGCAGCAACCCAACTGTCCCATCCTACTCTCTCGCCGGCCTTCCCGGTCAGTGCGCCCACTGGGGTCAAATCTTGCCAATCTCCACCCCATCCAACTCACCCCCCCCACCCCCAGCGCTGACCCTGTGGGCACTGCCAGTGAGGCAGCCATCACTGACCCTCTCTGCATCTCCCTCCAGAATGTCCATTCACTTGCGAACAAGGCCCTTGCCATCCATGAGCTTATCGTGGATGATTGCATCGATATCATGGCCCTGACGGAAACTTGGTTGAGGGGTGATGACACCTTACCCTTAAATGAAGCCTCCCCACCTGGCTATACCTTCCACCACTTGCCCCGCTCAGACCGCTGTGGTGGCGGTATGGCTCTCATCACCAAATCACACCTTGGTCTGTCCTCCGGCACTTTCTCCTCCTTTGAGCATCACACCTTATTCCACCCCCTCACCTCTCATTTAAAATTCTTGTTCTCTACCGCCCACCCAAGTACCATAAAAATTTTATTACCGAGATATCTTCACTGCTCTCCTCCCTCAGCCTCTGCACCGAACGACTTCTCATCCTCGGTGATTTCAACCTCCATCTCAATTCATCATGCTCCTCTCTCCTCTGAGTTCACTAGCCTCCTATCCTCCCTTAATCTCTCCCTCCATGTAAACTCTCCAACCCATATTCACGGACACCCCCTCGACCTTGCCATCCCTCATGGCCTCACTACTCCCATCGCGTCAATCGCAGATAAGGCCATCTCTGACTACTTCCTCGTATCGTTCTCCACCCACATCCCCCTTCCACCCCCCCAACCCTACTTCCTTCCTGTCCGCCCCTGGAAAAAATACATTCCCAACTCTCTTACAGCAGTCAAACCTTTGGCTCTCCATTCACCATGACATTTCTGCAGCTACCGCTCTGCTCAATCACACCCTCACCACCACCTTTCATACCCTAGTCCCTATTAAAACAAATACTCTCTCTCTCACCCTGGCCGTTTCCCCTGGTACGGCCCTCATCTTCACTCCCTTAAGTCCAAGGGACGCAGACTTAAATGGATATGGCGGACAACTGGTTTAGCCATTCATCGCCAGATCTGGCTGGACCACATAATGCATTATCGGGTCCTGCTCTCGTCTGCCAAAATTGCTCACTGTTTCAGAATCATTCTGGAATGCAAAGCTAAACCCTGGCTTCTATTCTCCACTGCTAACCGCCTTCTTAAACCCCTCTCCCCTGTCTCCTCCACCCTCATCTCTGACAACAAGTGTCAGGAGCTCATGGACTTCTTTGTCTCTAAGATTGAGACCATCCATTCAGCTGCCTTTGCCACTTCTCGTCCTTCCTCTAGCCCACCGGGCCAAACTTCCTCTAAGGTTCCCCCCTGCCCTAGCCCTGAAATCACATCTTTCTCCAGTTTCTCTCCGATCTCCCCTCATGACCTCTCCGTGCTCATCTTGTCCATGAGACCCACTTCCTGCTCCCTCGACCCTATTCCCACCAAACTGCTGACCACCCAACTTCCTTTTCTGGCTCCCATGTTAGCTGACATTGTTAACGGTTCTCTCTTTTCAGGTACTGTCCCCCTCTCCCTTAAATCTGCCGTCATCACCCCTCTCTTCAAAAAAACAACCCTTCACCCCTCTGTCCTTGCAAACTACCGCCCCATCTCCAACTTCCCTTTCCTCTCCAAAGTCCTTGAACATGTTGTCACCTCCCAAATCCGTGCCCATCTTTCCCTCAACTCCATGTTTGAATCCCTCCAGTCAGATTTCCGCCCTTGCCACAGTACCGAAACGACTCTCATCAAAGTCGCAAGTGACATCCTTTGTGACTGTGACAAAGGTAAACTATCCCGCCTCGTCCTTCTTGACTTGTCTGCAGCTTTGACACGGTTGACCACTCCATCCTTCTCCAATGACTCTCCACCGTCATCCAGCTGGGTGGGACTGCACTCACCTGGTTCCATTCTTATCTATCTAATCGTAGCCAGAGAATCACCTGCAACGGCTTCTCTTCCCGCACCCGCATCGTTACCTCTAGGATCTATCCTTGGCCCCCTCCTATTTCTCGTCTACATGTTGCCCCCTTGGCGACATCATCCGAAAACATAGCATCAGTTTCCACATGTACGCTGACGATACCCAGCTCTACCTCACTACCACTTCTCTTGACCCCACCACGGTCTCTAAATTGTCAGACTGCTTGTCCGACATCCAGTTCTGGATGAACAGAAATTTTCTCCAATTAAATATTGGGAAGACCGAAGCCATTGTTTTCGGATCCCACCACAAACTCCGTTCCCTAGCCACTGACTCCATCTCTCTCCCTAACATCTGTCTGAGGCTGAACCACACTATTCGCAACTATTTGACCCTGAAATGAGCTTCCGACCACATATCTGCAGCGTAACAAAGACCGCCTATTTCCACCTCCGTAACATCGCCTGTCTCCTCCCCGCCTCAGCTCATCTGCTGCTGAAACCCTCATCCATGCCTTTGTTACCTCTAGACTTGACTATTCCATCGCACTCCTGGCTGGCCTCCCACATTCCACCCTACGTAAACTTGGAGGTGATCCAAAACTCGGCTGCCCGTGTCCTAACTTGCACCAAGTCCCGTTCACCCATCTCCTCTGCTCGCTGACCTACATTGGCTCCTGGTTAAGCAACGCCTCGATTTCAAAATTCTCATCCTTGTTTTCAAATCCCTCCATGGCCTCACCCCTTCCTATCTCTGTAAGCTCTTTCAGCCCCTCAACCCCCTGAGATATCTGCGCTCCTCTAATTCTGCCCTCTTGAGCATCCCTGATTATAATCGCTCAACCATTGGTGGCCGTGCCTTCTGTTGCCTAGGCCCTAAGCTCTGGAATTCCCTGCCTAAACCTCTCCACCTCTCTAACTCTCTTTCCTCCTTTAAGACGCTCCTTAAAACCTACCTCTTTGACTAAGCTTTTGGTCACATGCCCTAATTTACCCTTATGCGGATTGATGTCAAATTTTTTGTCTTATAATCCTCCTGTGAAGCGCCTTGAGACGTTTTACTATGTTAAAGGCGCTATATACAGTAAATACAAGTTGTTGTTGTTGTTGTAGTCCATCTCCGAATATTCCCTTCCCTTCCTCGACATCTCTATCTCCATTTAAGAGGAGATGGTTCGGGTATAGTCGAGGTACATTCCCATGAGGGAGAAAGGTAGGGCAACTAAAACCAGAGCTCCCTGGATGACGAAAGAGATAGAGAGTAAGATGAAGCAGAAACATAGAAAAATAGTAGCAGGAGTAGGCCATTCGGCCCTTCGAGCCTGCTCCGCCATTCAATATGATCATGGCTAATCCTCTATCTCAATACCATATTCCCGCTCTCTCCCCATACCCCATGACCCATATCGGCCTACTCCTGAGGTCCCCACCATCACAGAAGCCAGTCTTCAGCCAATTCGATTCACTCCACGTGATATCAAGAAACGGCTGAGCGCACTGGATACAGCAAAGTCTATGGGCCCCGACAGCATCCCGGCTATCGTGCTGAGGACTTGTGCTCCAGAACAAGCCACACTTCTAGCCAAGCTGTTCCAGTGCAGCTACAACACTGGCATCTATCTGACAATGTGGAAAACTGCCCAGGTATGTCCTGTCCACAAAAAGCAGGACAAATCCAACCCGGCCAATTACCACCCCATCAGTCTACTCTCAATCATCAGCAAAGTGATGGAAGGTGTCATCAACAGTGCTATCAAGCGGCTCTTACTCACCAATAACCTGCTCACTGATGCCCAGTTTGGGTTCCGCCAAGACCACTCGGCTCCCGACCTCATTACAGCCTTGGTCCAAACATGGACAAAGGAGCTGAATTCCAGAGGTGAGGTGGGAGTGACTGCCCTTGACATCAAGGCAGCATTTGACCGAATGTAGCATCAAGGAACCCTGGTAAAGCTGAAGTCAATGGGAATTGGGGGGAAAACACTGCACTGGCTGGAGTCATACCTAGCACAAAGGAAGATGTTTGTGGTGGTTGAAGGTCAAGCATCACAGCCCCAGGACATCGGTGCAGGAATTCCTCAGGGCAGTGTCCTAGGCCCAACCATCTTCAGCTGCTTCATCAATGACCTTCCCTCCAACATAAAGTCAGAAATGGGGATGTTCCAGATCAGAGGCTAGGTATTCTGCAGCGAGTTTCTCACCTCATGACTCCCCAAAGCCTTTCCACCATCTACAAGGCACAAGTACGGATTGTGATGGAATACTCTCCACTTACCTGGATGAGTGCAGCTCCAACAACACCCAAGAAGCTCGACACCATCCAGGACAAATCAGCCCGCTTGATTGGCAACTCATCCACCACCTTAAAAGGCGTGTATGACGGATGTCAGGTTGAGAATACAAGTGAGAATTAGGCTGAATATAGAAAGTGCAGAGGGCATGTGAAAAAGAAGAGAGGGGCAAAGAGAGAATATGAGAATAGATTGGCAGCTAACATAAAAGGGAATTCAAAAGCCTTCTATAGGCATATAAATAATAAAAGGGTAGTAAGAGAAGGGGTGGGGCTGATTAGGGATCAAAAAGGAGACCTATGTATGGAGGCAGAGGGCATGGCTGAGGTACTAAATGAGTACTTTGCATCTGTCTTCACCAAGGAAGAAGATGCTGCCAAAGTCATAGTGAAAGAGGAGGTAGTGGAGTTACTGGATGAGATAAAAAATTGATAGAGGAGGTACTAGAAAGTCTGTCTGAACTTAAAGTAGATAAGTCACCAGGACCGGATGGGATGCTGAGTAAGGTTAAGGAGGAAATCGCGGAGGTACTCGCCATAATCTTCCAATCCTCCTTAGATACGGGGGTGGTGCCAGAGGACTGGAGAATTGCAAATGTTGCACCCTTATTCAAAAAAGGATGTAAGGATAAACCCAGCAATTACAGGGCAGTCAGTTTAACCTCGGTAGTGGGGAAGCTTTTGGAAACGATAATCTTGGACAAGTGTGGATTAATTAAGGAAAGCCAGCATGGATTTGTTAAAGGCAAATCGTGTTTAACTAAATTGATCGAGTTTTTTGATGAGGTAACAGAGGGTTGATGAGGATAATGCGGTTGATGTAGTGTACATGGACTTCCAAAAGGCGTTTGATAAAGTGCCACATAATAGGCTTGCCAGTAAAGTTGAAGCCCATGGAATAAAAGGGACCGTGGTAGCATGGATATGAAATTGGCTAAGTGACAGGAAACAGAGTAGTGGTGAATGGTTGTTTTTTGGACTGGAGGAAGGTATAGAGTGGTGTTCCCCAGGCGTCGGTACTAGGACCACTGATTTTCTTGATATATATTAATGACTTGGGAGTACAGGGCACAATTTCAAAATTTGCAGATGACACTAAACTTGGAGGTATAGTGAACAGTGAGGAGGAGGGTGATAGACTTCATTTAGAAAGACACGGATTAATCAAGGATAGCTAGCATGGATTTGTTAAGGGAAGGTCGTGCCTGACACACTTGATTTAATTTTTTGAGGAGGTAACAAGGAGGGTAGATGAGGGTAGTGCATTTGATGTAGTGTATGTGGACTTTAACAAGGCTTTTGATAAGGTTCCACATGGCAGACTGGTCACGAAGTTAAAAGCCCATGGGATCCAAGGCAAAGTGTCAAGTTGGATTCAAAACTAGCTCGGAGATGGGAAGCAGAGGGTAATGGTTGATGGGTGTTTTTGTGACTGGAAGGCTGTTTCCAGTGGGGTTCTGCAGGGCTCAGTACTAGGTCCCTTGCTTTTTATGGTATATATCAATGATCTAGACTTGAATATAGGGGGTATGATTAAGAAGTTTGCAGATGATACTAAAATCGGCTGTGTGGTTGATGCTGAAGAAGGAAGCTGTAGACTGCAGGAAGATATCAATGGACTGGTCAGGTGGGCAGAACAATGGCAAATGGAATTCAATCCGGAGAAGTGTGAGGTAATGCATTTGGGGAGGGCTAACAAGGAAAGGGAATACACATTAAATGGTAGGACACTGAGTAGTGTAGAGGAACAAAGGGACCTTGGAGTGCATGTCCACAGATCCCTGAAGGTAGCAGGCCAGGTAGATAAGGTGGTTAAGAAGGCATACGGAATGCTTGCCTTTATTAGCCGTGGCATAGAATACAAGAGCAGGGGGCTTATGCTTCAATTGTATAAAACGCTAGTTAGGCCTCAGCTAGAGTACTGCGTGCAGTTCTGGTCACCACGTTACAAGAAAGATGTGATTGCACTAGAGAGGGTACAGAGGAGATTTACAAGGATGTTGCCGGGAGTAGAGAATCTTAACTATGAGGAAAGACTGGATAGGCTGGGTCTGTTTTCCTTGGAACAGAGGAGGCTGAGGGGAGACCTTATTGAGGTGTATAAAATTATGAGGGGCATAGATAAAGTGGATAGAAAGGACCTATTTCCCTTAGCAGAGGGGTCAAAAACCAGGGAGCACAGATTTAAAGTAATTGGTGGAAGGTTTAGAGGGGGTTTGAGGGGAAATTTCTTCACCCATAGGGTTGTGGGGGTCTGGAACTCACTGCCTGAAAGGGTGGTAGAGGCAGGAACCCTAACCACATTTAAAAAGTACTTGGATGTGCACTTGGGATGCTCTAACCTGCAGGGCTACGGACCAAGAGCTGGGAAGTGGGATTAGGCTGGATAGCTCTCTGTTGGCCGGCGCGGACACGATGGGCTGAAATGACCTCCTTCTGTGCTGTAACTTTCTATGATTCAAGAAAACATAGAAAGGCTGGTGAAATGGGCAGACACGTGGCAGATGAAATTTAACGCAGAGAAGTGCGAAGTGATACATTTTGGTAGAAAGAATGAGGAGAGACAGTATAAACTGTAGGGTACAATCCTAAAGGGGGTGAATGAACAGAGAGACCCTGGGGTATATGTGCACAAATCATTGAAGGTGGCAGGGCAGGTTGAGAAAGTTGTTAAAAAAAAGCATACGGGATCCTGTGCTTCATAAATATAGGTATAGCGTGCAAAAGCAAGGAAGTTATGATGAATCTTTATAAAACACTGGTTCAGCCTCAACTGAAGTATTGTGTCCAATTCTGGGCACCACACTTTAGGAAGGATGTGAAGGCCTTAGAGAAGGTGCAGAAAAGATTTACGAGAATGATTCCAGGGGTGAGGGACTTCAGTTACGTGGATAGACTGGAGAAGCTGGGGTTGTTCTCCTTAGAGCAGAGAAGGTTGAGAGGAGATTTGATAGAGGTATTCAAAATCATGAGGTGTCTGGACAGAGTAGATATTGAGAAACTGTTCCCATTGGCGGAAGGGTCGAGAACCAGAGGACACAGATTCAAGGTGATTGGCAAAAGAACCAAAGGTGACATGAGGAAAAACTTTTTTACGCAGCGAGTGGTTAGGATCTAGAATGCACTAACTGAAAGGGTGGTGGAGGCAGATTCAATCATGGCTTTCCAAAGGGAATTGGATAAGTACCTGAGGGGGAAAAAATTTGCAGGGGTATGGGGAAAGGGCGAGGGAGTGGGACTAGCTGAAGTGCTCTTGCAGAGAGCCGGCATGGGCTGAATGGCCTCCTTCTGGGCTATGATTCTATGATTCTTCAACCGAGGATTCCCCTCCACCGTGGTTGATGGGGCCCTCGACAGTGTCTGTCCCATTTCCCGCACTTCTGCCCTCACCCCTTCCCCTCCCTCCCAGAATCACAATGGGGTTTCCCTTGTCCTCACCTTCCACATTCAATGGATTTTCTTTTTTTTAAATTCGTTCATGGGTTGTGGGCGTCGCTGGCAAGGCCAGCATTTATTGCCCATCCCTAATTGCCTTTGAGAAGGTGGTGGTGAGCTGACTTTTTGAACCGCTGCAGTCCGTGTGGTGAAGGTACTCCCACAGTGCTGTTATCCTGTCCAGGATTTTGACCCAGTGACGATGAAGGATCGGTGATGTACTTCTAAGTCAGGATGGTGCGTGACTTGGAGGTGGTGGTGTTCCCATGCGCCTGCTGCCCTTGTCCTTCTAGGCGGTAGAGGTTGCGGGTTTTGGAGGTGCTGCCGAAGAAGCCTTGGCGAGTTGCTGCAGTGCATCTTGTAGATGGTACACACTGCAGCCACAGTATGCCAGTGGTGGAGGGAGTGAATGTTTAAGGTGGTGGATGGGGTACCAACCAAGCGGGCTGCTTTGTCCTGGATGGTGTCGAGCTTCTTGAGTGTTGTTGGCGCTGCACTCATCCAGGTAAGTGGAGAGTATTCCATCACACTCCTTACTTGTGCCTTGTAGATGGTGGAAAGGCTTTGGGGAGTCAGGAGGTGAGACACTCACTGCAGAATACCTAGCCTCTGACCTGCTCTTGTTGCCACAGAATTTATGTGGCTGGTCCAGTTAAGTTTCTGGTCAATGGTGACCCCCAGGATGTTGATGGTGGGGGAGTCGGCGATGGTAATGCCGTTGAATGTCAAGGGGAGGTGGTTAGACTCTCGCTCGTTGGAGATAGTCATTGCCTGGCACTTCTGTAGTGCGAATGTTACCTGCCACTTATCAGCCCAAGCCTGAACGTCGTCCAGGTCTTGTTGCATGCGGGTATGGACTGCTTCATTATCTGAGGAGTTGTGAATGGCGCTGAACACTGCAGTCATCAGCGGACATCCCCATTTCTGACTTATGTTGGAGGGAAGGTCATTGATGAAGCAGCTGAAGATTGTTGGGCTTAGGACACTGCCCTGAGGAACTCCTGCAGCGATGTCCTGGGGCTGTGATGATTGACCTTCAACCATCACAACCATCTTCCTTTGTGCAAGGTATGACTCTAGTTAGTGGAGCATTTTCTCCTTGATTCCCATTGACTTCAGTTTTACTAGGGCTCCTTGATGCCACACTCAGTCAAATGCTGTCTTGATGTCAAAGGCAGTCATTCTCACCTCACCTCTGGAATTCAGCTCCTTTGTCCATGTTTGGACCAAGGCTGTAATGAGGTCGGGAGCCGAGTGATCCTGGCGGAACCTAAACTGAGCATCAGTGAGCAGGTTATTGGTAAGTTCCGCTTGATAGCACTGTCGATGACACCTTCCATCACTTTGCTGATGATTGAGAGTAGACTGATGGGGCGGTAATTGGCCGGATTGCTCTTCTAATATGTTTGTTCTGGAGTTGGGCACAATATCAAAATCTGCAGATGACACAAAAATAGGGAGCGAGGTAATGTGAAGAAGACTAAGTGACTTCAGGAGGCTATACACAGATTTGTAGGTTGGGCAGATAGATAAAATTTAATGCAGATAATGCACGCAGCGAACGGTAGCACAGTTTTTTTACTGGACTAGTAATCCAGAGGCCTGGACTAATGGTCCGGAGACACGAGTTCAAATTCCACCACAGCAGCTGGGGAATTTAAATTCAGTTAATTAAATAAATCTAGTATCAGTAATGGTGACCATGTAACTACCGGATTGACATAAAAACCCAACTGGTTCACTAATGTCCTTTTAGGGAAGGAAATCTGCCATCCTTATCCGGTCTGGCCTGTGTGTGATTCCAGACCCACAGCAATGTGGTTGACTCTTAACTGCCCTTAAATGCCATACAGTTGTACAACACACCACACGGACTGCAGCGGTTCAAGAAGGTGGCTCACCACCACCTTTTCAAGGGCATTTAGAGATGGGCAATAAATGCTGGCCTTGCCAGCGGTGCCCACATCCCATAAATGAATAAATTAAAAATTAAATTATGTAAGATGCTACATTTTGAGAGGAAGAATAAGGGGAGGAAATTTACACTAAATGCTAAAACTTTAAAAGGGGTGGAGTGACTGGGGGGGGCAGATATATAAATCTTTAAAAGTGAGGATAAGTTGATAAAGCTGTTTGCTTGAAAAAGCACAAGGAATGGTAGGTTGTATAAATAGAGATTAAGAGCAAACATGAAGTGAAGCTGAACCGTTTAAAATCATTGTTCAGGCAGCATTAGATTATTGTGTCCAAATTTTGGTGTCTCACTTTAGGAGAGTGGGCAGATGGGATTCACTGAGATGTAACCAAGAATGTGAAGCTTTAGTTATGAGGAGAAACTGGGGATTTTTTCATTAGACCAAAGAAGGCTAAGAGGAGATTTGATTGAGGGATTTAACATTGATGAAGTAAATTGGAAAAACTATTGCCACTGACGATGACTCAGTCATTAGAGGGAATAAAGTAAGATCCTCACCAAAAGAACAAAGAGGGAAGTTAGGAGACATTTTTTAATGCTGAGCGTTTTAGGGACCAGAATACATACTAGCTTCTAAAAAGTAAGTGGATACATATTTGAAAAATAAAAGGGATAGGTAAATGACAATGAGAAAAGTGGAGAGCTCTTTCAGAGAGTTAGCAGAGATATGTGGGGTCAAATGGCCTCTTCCTGTGCTGTAAAATACTACTGATTTTATAATCTCACCCTACTGAAACCCAAACTAAAGTCATATTGAGGAACAGGTCCCTCTCCAAATCTAAACCCATTTCAATTTATTTGTTTCAGCTTCTGTCAACTTTGAAAAGTCTGCCAGAATGTATTGAGAATAAAAGGGAACAATCCAAGGAGGGAATCTCATTTGGTGAGTTACACAGAAAGTACAGCACAGAAACAGGCCGTTCGGCCCAACTAGTCCATATCTGCGTTTTTGCTCCACACGAGCCTCCTCCCACCCCTCATCATCTCACCCTATTAGCATATCCTTCTATTCTTTTCTCCCTCGTGCTTCTTTAGCTTCCCCTTAAATGAATCGATGCTATTCGCCTCAATCACTCCATGTAGTAGCGAGTTCCACATTCTAGCCACTCTGGGTAAAGAAGTTTCTCCTGAATTCTCTATTGGGTTTATTAGTGACTATCTTATATTTATGGCCCCTAGTTCTGGTCTCTCCCACACTTGGAAACATTTTCTCTACATTTACCCTATCGAGCCCTTCCTAATTTTCTGAGACATTCAAAATGTTTTGTTTCTAATAGATAATTGGAATTGTACTAGAATTGAGATTATCAAACAAGTTATTCTAGATATTTCCAGATGGATTGTAGAGAATCTCAAATGGGGGTGTTTGTGCAAAAGGATTTTAATATTGAATCATGAAATGCCTGTCTTTGCAGCTCCTAAGATCACTGTTGTTGTGAGTTGGGTGAATTGGGAGGAACAGACGTTTGAGGAGCTTGATCAGTTAAACCGAGCGATAGGATCCAGGGTAAGTGCACTGTAGGTTGGCAAAAGGCATCTGTAGAACAGCTGGGACATGAGCTCCATGTAACTACGTTGAGTTTAGTCAATAGAAAAGCACCAAAACAAACTAATGTATTTTGATGACAGCCCTAATTTAGTTTACTTTACTTTAGAGGGGAAAGGTAACTTAATTATTTTTGTCTTCAAAGAAATCCTGACACTCAGTTACTCCACTAACTTGCTGCCCAACCTCAGCCAGGCCCACCTTGGTTGAGAGATCTGGAATCTCCTGCCCAGGCATACTGCAGACACATCTGGTCAGTGCCAGTTGTGGGGCTGATTTTCTCCCTGGACAAGTTCCGAATTCTGGAGGTACTGTTGGAGAGAGTGGAGTCTACCAGACGTAGGGTGGGGAAATCAGTGGGCATTTCACCTCGTAGGGCTTTTGTACCCCAGCGAGCTAAAGAGCAGCCAAGATTTCTTCGACAGCACCTCCCAAACCCGCAACCTCCACCACCTAGAAGGACAAGGGCAGCAGGTGCATGGGAACACCATCACCTCCATGCTCCCCTCCAAGTCACACACCATCCTGACTTGGAAATATATCGCCGTTCCTTCATCGTCACTGGGTCAAAATCCTGGAACTGCCTCCCTAACAGCTCTGCGGGAGTATCTTCACCATGCGGACTGGCCACCTTCTCACATCCCAGGAACTAATAAAATAAAGCATCGGCAGCAACCGAGAGTCAGTTCAGTTTGTGCCTCTGTGTTCTAGGGAAAGGAAATGGAGAAAGAAAAAAGTAAAGATGGAGAGAAAAACCAAAAAGTCTAGTCCAGAGAGAAAAATAACATGCTGACTGGTTAAATGGTGGGTTGTGGTTGGAAATGGCGCTGTTAACTCCGAATGTTGTTGTAGATTCCCTTGCGGACTCTGTGGATGGGCAACATGGTGAAGCTGTTGGATTTAGTGGATGTGCAAGAAATCTCTCTTTTCCTGGGTAAGTTATTTAAAATGTCATGTTAAAAAGCAGGATTTTTTTTAGCCAATCTGATGGTGAGCAGCTCTCATTCCATCCTTCTCCCTATTGAAGCTTGGATTAGTAAATGACTCTTGAGGAAATCAGCCATGGCTCAGTGGGTAGCACACTCGCCTCTGAGTCAGAAGGTTGTGGGTTCAAGTGCCACTCCAGAGACTTGAGCACAAAATCTAGGCTGACAGTCCAGTGCAGTACTGAGGGAGTGCTGTACTGTCGGAGGTGCCGTCTTTCAGATGAGATGTTAAACCGAGGCCCTGACTGCCTGGTGAATGTAAAAGATCCCATGGCACTATTTCAAAGAGGAACTGGGGAGTTCTCTGGTGTCCTGGCCAATATTTAACCCTCAACCAGCATCACGAAAGCAGATTGTCTGTCAAGAGCATCTTTTGATTAAGAACTCCACGAATGGATTTACAAATTGGACCGGTAACAGCTGAGCTGAACAGCGTGAGGGTCCCAGGATCTGTGGTAGGTCATCTGACCTCGGCTTGTGCAGCCCCCCACCCCCACAGTGCTGTTTATCCACAGGACCAATGCCCAGTTCTGCTAAAGCCCAGGACCCTACAATAAGAGCTAGTAACCCCCCCCCACTTACTGCTAAACACCAGCTATCTACCTCCAACGTGGCCACTTGCACTCTCCACAGTATTGATGTGTATTCTGGGTTTTAAAGGTGAGATAAATTTGTCTACCTGTATAAAGAAGCATATAATCATGGCCACTGATTGCTGAAAGATGCCTTAGTCAGTAAATGTAGAAGTTAATAAATTGCACGGTGAATGATGTAACATCCCGTCTAGAGTGCAGCTCATGGAGCCACAGGTCGACCGTTAGTAGCAATACTAAAGATTGTATCATTGTGTGCGTGTCCATTACCCTTTTAGATTGTCTGAATTATCTTTTAAGAAGCACACCTCCTATCAGTTTTATTGATCACTGCAGAAAATTTACCAATTTAAAAAAAAACAAACTGCCAAATCATTCTTTGAAAAGGTTTTTATCCTTTCTACTGTTCTAAACTCCTCTTGGTGCATTTCATCATTCTCGGGTCTCCACCATCAGCAGCAGGACTTCTCACATTGAGGGCGGGGCGAGGGAGTGAGGGGGCGAGGACTCAGACTCCGGCAGACGCCCCCTCGGCAGGGAGTTCCCGCTACTCACTCAGGAACTCCCCTCCTCCCCCTCGCCCTCCCCCTCGCCCTCCCCCTCGCCCTCCCCCTCCCCTCGCCCTCGCCCTCGCCCTCGCCCTCGCCCTCGCCCTCGCCCTCGCCCTCGCCCTCGCCCTCCCCCTCCCTCTCGCCCTCGCCCTCGCCCTCGCCCTCGCCCTCCCCCTCGCCCTCCCCCTCGCCCTCCCCCTCGCCCTCCCCCTCGCCCTCCCCCTCGCCCTCCCCCTCGCCCTCCCCCTCGCCCTCCCCCTCCCCCCTCCCCCTCGCCCTCCCCCTCGCCCTCCCCCTCGCCCTCCCCCTCGCCCTCCCCCTCGCCCTCGCCCTCCCCCTCGCCCTCGCCCTCGCCCTCCCCCTCCCCCTCCCCCTCCCCCTCCCCCTCCCCCTCCCCCTCTCCCTCCCCCTCCCCCTCCCCCTCCCCCTCCCCTCGCCCTCGCCCTCGCCCTCGCCCTCTCCCCCCTCCTCTTTCTCGCCCTCCCCCTCCCCCTCGCCCTCCCCCTCCCCCTCGCCCTCCCCCTCGCCCTCCCCCTCGCCCTCCCCCTCCCCCTCCCCCTCCCCCTCCCCCTCCCCCTCCCCCTCGCCCTCCCCCTCGCCCCTCCCCTCGCCCTCGCCCTCGCCCTCGCCCTCGCCCTCGCCCTCGCCCTCGCCCTCGCCCTCGCCCTCCCCCTCGCCCTCTCCCTCGCCCTCCCCCTCGCCCTCCCCCTCGCCCTCCTCGCCTCCCCCTCGCCCTCGCCCTCGCCCCGCCCCCCTCCCCCGCCCCCTCGCCCTCCCCCCTCGCCCTCCCCCTCGCCCTCCCCGGCTCCCCCTCCCCCTCGCCCTCCGCCCCTCGCCCCTCGCCCTCCCCCTCGCCCTCGCCCTCGCCCTCGCCCTCCCCCTCCCCTCCCCCTCCCCCTCCCCTCCCCCCTCCCCTCGCCCTCGCCCTCGCCCTCGCCCTCCCCCTCGCCCCTCCCCCCTCCGCCCTCTCCCCCCTCCTCGCCTCCCCCCCTCCTCTTTCTCTCCCCCCTCCTCTTTCTCTCCCCCCTCCTCTTTCTCTCCCCCCTCCTCTTCTCTCCCCCCTCCTCTTCTCTCCCCCCCTCCTCTTTCTCTCCCCCCTCCTCTTTCTCTCCCCCCCTCCTCTTTCTCTCCCCCCCTCCTCTTTCTCTCCCCCCCCTCCTCTTTCTCTCCCCCCCTCCTCTTTCTCTCCCCCCTCCTCTTTCTCTCCCCCCTCCTCTTTCTCTCCCCCCCTCCTCTTTCTCTCCCCCCCTCCTCTTTCTCTCCCCCCTCCTCTTTCTCTCCCCCCTCCTCTTTCTCTCCCCCCCTCCTCTTTCTCTCCCCCCCTCCTCTTTCTCTCCCCCCCTCCTCTTTCTCTCCCCCCCTCCTCTTTCTCTCCCCCCTCCTCTTTCTCTCCCCCCTCCTCTTTCTCTCCCCCCTCCTCTTTCTCTCCCCCCCTCCTCTTTCTCTCCCCCCCTCCTCTTTCTCTCCCCCCTCCTCTTTCTCTCCCCCCTCCTCTTTCTCTCCCCCCCTCCTCTTTCTCTCCCCCCTCCTCTTTCTCTCCCCCCTCCTCTTTCTCTCCCCCCCTCCTCTTTCTCTCCCCCCCTCCTCTTTCTCTCCCCCCCTCCTCTTTCTCTCCCCCCCTCCTCTTTCTCTCCCCCCCTCCTCTTTCTCTCCCCCCCTCCTCTTTCTCTCCCCCCCTCCTCTTTCTCTCCCCCCCTCCTCTTTCTCTCCCCCCCCTCCTCTTTCTCTCCCCCCCTCCTCTTTCTCTCCCCCCCTCCTCTTTCTCTCCCCCCCTCCTCTTTCTCTCCCCCCCCTCCTCTTTCTCTCCCCCCCCCTCCTCTTTCTCTCCCCCCCTCCTCTTTCTCTCCCCCCCCTCCTCTTTCTCTCCCCCCCCTCCTCTTTCTCTCCCCCCCCTCCTCTTTCTCTCCCCCCCTCCTCTTTCTCTCCCCCCCTCCTCTTTCTCTCCCCCCCTCCTCTTTCTCTCCCCCCCTCCTCTTTCTCTCCCCCCCCTCCTCTTTCTCTCCCCCCCTCCTCTTTCTCTCCCCCCCTCCTCTTTCTCTCCCCCCCCTCCTCTTTCTCTCCCCCCCCTCCTCTTTCTCTCCCCCCCCTCCTCTTTCTCTCCCCCCCTCCTCTTTCTCTCCCCCCCTCCTCTTTCTCTCCCCCCCCTCCTCTTTCTCTCCCCCCCCTCCTCTTTCTCTCCCCCCCCTCCTCTTTCTCTCCCCCCCTCCTCTTTCTCTCCCCCCCCTCCTCTTTCTCTCCCCCCCCCTCCTCTTTCTCTCCCCCCCCTCCTCTTTCTCTCCCCCCCCTCCTCTTTCTCTCCCCCCCCTCCTCTTTCTCTCCCCCCCCTCCTCTTTCTCTCCCCCCCCTCCTCTTTCTCTCCCCCCCCCTCCTCTTTCTCTCCCCCCCCTCCTCTTTCTCTCCCCCCCCTCCTCTTTCTCTCCCCCCCCTCCTCTTTCTCTCCCCCCCCCTCCTCTTTCTCTCCCCCCCCTCCTCTTTCTCTTCCCCCCCCCCCCCCCCCCATCCTCTTTCTCTCCCCCCCTCCCCCTGGACAGCCAAGCAGCCCCAGGAATTAAGGTGCCCGTTAAACTGTAAAAAGATAAAAACAGAAAATGTTCATAATACACATCAGCAAGTGGAAAGAGAAAAGGATCGTTAATATTTCAGAAGCTGATTTTTCATCAGAACTGAACAAAAAATGACCGATAAGAGAGAGAGCAGGCGGTAAGTGTCAGGAATGCTGGTTCCGTCACCGAATTAATGGGTTATGTGACCAGCAAAGGTGAAGAACAAGTATTTTTATACATATTCTCAGGACTTCTGAAGTATACCCTGTTACTTGCAGCCAATTGCACAGAGCAAGTTGCCAAGACAACAAATAAATGAATGATCAGTTAATCTGGTTTGTTTGCGCATTGGTTGAGGGAGGAATGTTAGCCAGGACACCAACACCAGGAAAACGCCCTGCTTCGGGAGGGCTCAGGCGGAACAGGTAGTATAAATAATAATTCTAAAACAAAGGAAAAGGAAGAGAGTACGGTAATAGTCAGAAATTGTGCGTTGGACACTACAAGTAAAGGGAAAACTAAAAGATGTAAAGTAGTTAAACCAGGCGAAAGAAATAAGAAATATCAGAGAAAAACAACAGGTGACTGAACACCGTCAAAATTTTCAGCTGATCACAGAGAGCGAGCCAGCCTGGATTTGGAAAGCCTGGATTTGGAAAGCCTAGGTTCATGCCTGACTAACCTGATTGAATTTTTTGTGTAGGTGACTAAAGTAGTGGGCAGGGGAATGTCTATACATATTATTTCTACGGACTTCCAGAAGGCCTTCGATAAAGTCCTTCAAAAGAGACTGTTAGCTAAAGTTGAAGCTCATGGAATTGGGGGCAGACCTGGTTAGGAAATTGGCTGAGCGGCAGGAGACAGGCAGTAGGGATAATGGGTGGGTACTCTGATTGACCAGATGTGACTAGTGGCGTCCTGCAGGGATCTGTGTTGGGGCCTTAACTATTCACTGAATTTATTAACGACTTAGATGAAGGGATAGAGAGCCACATATCCAAGTCCCTGTAAATTGATCATTAAAATATCATGGACAAGTACAAAAACTAATCAAAAAGGCAAATAGAATGCTGGGCTTTATATCTGGAGGACTAGAGTACAAGGGGGTAGAAGTCATGCTGCAGCTATACAAAGCTCTGGTTAAACCACACCTGGAGTTCTGTGTTCTGTTCTGGGCATCACACCTTAGGAAGAATATATTGGCCTTGGAGGGAGGGCAGCGTAGATTTACTAAAATGATACTTGGACTCCGAGGGTTAAATTACGAGGAGATAATACACAAACTTGGGTTGTATTCCCTGGAATTTAGAAGATTAATGGGTGATTTGATTGAAGTTTTCAAGATATTAAGGGGAACTGATAGGGAACTGATTAGTCAGAGTAAACATGGTTTTATGAAAGGGAAATCATGTTTGACAAATTTATTAGAGTTTTTTGAGGATGTAACTAGCAGGGTAGATAAAGGGGAACCAGTGGATGCAGTATATTTGGATTTCCAAAAGTCATTCAAAAAGGTACCACATGAAAAAATGTGACACAAGATAAGGGCTCATGGGATAAAAACCAAAAATGCTGGAAATACTCAGCAGGTCAGGCAGCATCTGTGGAGAGAGAAAAACAGAGTTAACATTTTAGGTCGATGACCCTTCGTCAGAACTGGAGAAGGAACAGGTTTTTAAGCAAGTGTAGGGTCAGGGAAAGGGGGGAGGGGAGCAAAGAACAAAAGGGAAGGTCTGTGTTAGGATGGAAGGCAGGAGAGATTAAAAGACAAAAGGGATGATGGTGCAAGGCAAAAGGAGATGATAATGGGACAAGTTAAGAAACAAAACATAACTCTAGATGAAGTGTAAATGGCAATGGCAGAATGATCGACAGCTGCCATGTGAGAGAAAAAAAAAGGGAAAAAAAAGATAGGGGCAGAGGTTATGATCTGAAATTGTTGAACTTGATGTTGAGTCCAGAGGCTGTAAAGTGCCTAATCGAAAGATGAGGTGCTGTTCCACGAGCTTACGTTGAGCTTCATTGGAACAGTGTAAGAGGCCGCGGGCAGAGAGGTCAGAGTGGGAGTGGAGCGGAGAATAAAAGTGACCGGCGACCGGAAGCTCGGGGTCACCCTTACGGACTGAACGGAGGTGTTCCACAAAGCAGTCACCCAATCTGCGTTTGGTCTCCCCAGTGTAGAGGAGACCACATCGTGAGCAGCGAATACAGTATTCTAAATTGCAAGAAGTACAAGTAAATCACTGTTTCACCTGGAAGGGGTGTTTGGGGCCCTGGACAGTGGGAAGCAAAGAGGTAAAAGGGCAGGTGTTGCATCTCCTGCGCTTGCACATGAAGGTGCCGGGCGAAGGGGAAGGGGTGTTGGAGGGTGATAGAGGAGTGGACCAGGGTGTCGCGAGGGGAGCGGTCCCTTCGGAATGCTGAAAGGGAAGGTGAGGGGAAGATGTGTTTGGTGGAGGGTACACGCTGGAGGTGGTGGAAATGGCGAAGGATGATCCCTCGAATGTGGAGGCTGGTGGGGTGAAAAGTGAGGACAAGGGGAACCTTATCATGGTTCCGGGAGGGATGGCTGATCTGATCCTAACCGCCAATCTACTATCTATCACAGAACCATCTCCTGCATCTAACAGAATTGCACACACGAAATAGGAGCAGAATCAGGCTACACAGTCCCTGGGCCCGCTCCACTACCCACAGGGCCATGACCGATCCGAACCTAGACTCATGTCCAAATTCCTGCCCGCTCCCCGTAACCCTTAATGCCCTTTACTTCTAGGAAACTGTCTATTTCTGTTTTAAATTTAATTAATGTTGTAGCTTCTACAGCTTTTTGTGGCAGCATATTCCATGGACCTACCACCCTCTGAGTGAAGTAGTTCCTCCTCATCTCAGTTTTGAAAGAGCAGCCCCTTATTCTAAGACTATGTCCCCTAGTTCTCGTCTCACCCGTCATCGGAACATCCTCCCCGCATCCACCCGATCCAACCCCTTCACAATCTTATATGTTTCAATAAGATCGCCTCTCATTCTTCTGAACTCCAATGAGTAGAGTCCCAATCTACCCAACCTCTCCTCATATGACCACCCCCTCATCCCCGGGATTAACCGAGTGAACCTTTTTTGCACTGCCTCGAGAGCAAGGATGTCTTTCCTTAAGTAAGGACACCAAAACTGTATGCAGTATTCCAGGTGCGGTCTCACCAATACCTTGTACAACTGAAGCAATACCTCCCTATTTTTATATTCTATCCCCCTAGCAATGAAAGCCAACATTCCATTTGCCTTCTTAATCACTTGCTGCACCTGCATACTAACCTTTTGAGTTTCGTGCACCAGGACCCCCAGATCCCTTTGCACTTCAGTACTCTCCAGTTTCTTGCCATTAAGATAATAAATTGCTCTAGGATTTTTCCTGCCAAAGTGCATCACCTCACACTTTCCAGTGTTGTATTCCATCTGCCAAATCTCTGCCCACTTACTTAGCCTGTCTATGTCCCCTTGCAGGTTTTTTATGTCCTCCTCACTCACTACTTTCCCTCCCATCTTTGTATCATCTGCAAATTTTGATATGTTACACTTGGTCCCTTCCTCCAAATCGTTAATATAGATTGTGAAGAGTTGGGGACCCAGCACTGACCCCTGTGGAACACCACTAGTTACTGATTGCCAGTCTGAGAATGAACCATTTATCCCAACTCTTTGCTTTCTGTTAGATAGCCAATCCTCTATCCATGCCAGAATATTACCCCCAATCCCGTGATTTTTTACCTTAAGCAATAATCTTTTGTGTGGCACCTTGTCAAATGCCTTTTGGAAGTCTAAATACACTACGTCCACTGGTTCCCCTTTATCCACTCTATATGTTACTTCCTCAAAGAACTCCAGCAAATTTGTCAAACATGACTTCCCCTTCGTAAAACCATGCTGACTTTGTCCTATTAAATTATGATTATCCAAATGTCCTGTTACTGTTTCCTTAATAATGGACTCCAAAATTTTACCTACCACAGATGTTAGGCTAACCGGTCTATAGTTACCAGCCTTCTGTCTACTGCCCTTTTTAAATAAGGGTGTTACATTAGCAGTTTTCCAGTCTGCCGGGACCTTAGCGGAATCCAGGGAGTTTTGAAAAATTATTACCAATGCATCTACAATCCCTACCGCCACTTCCTTCAAGACTCTAGGATGTAAGCCATCAGGTCCAGGTGATTTATCCGCCTTGAGTCCCATTATTTTACCGAGTACCACTTCCTTAGTGATTTTGATCGTGTTTAGCTCCTCTCCCCCTATAGCCCCCTGTTTGTCCAGTGTTGGGATATTCTTAGTGTCCTCTACTGTAAAGACTGATACAAAATATTCATTCAGTGTTTTTGCCATCTCCATATTTCCCACCATTAATTTCCCGGTCTCATCCTCTAAGGGACCAACATTTACTTTAGCCACCCTTTTTCTTTTTATATAACTATAAAAACTCTTACTATCTGTTTTTATATTTTTTGCTAACAGCACCGATACAGTCATCAATGTATCGGAAAAAGAGGTGAGGGAGGGGGCCTGAGCAGGACTGAAACAAAGAATGTTCCACATACCCCACGAAAAGGCAGGCATAGCTAGGACCCATGTGGGTTCCCATAGCAACACCTTGGGGCTCATGGGGTTGGGGGTAATGTATTAGCATGAATAGAGGATTGGTTAATGGACAGAAAACAGAGAGTAGGGATAAATGAGTCATTTTCAGGCTGGCAGGCTGTAACTAGTGGGGTGCCACAAGGATCAGTGCTTGGGCCTCAGCTATTTACAATTTTATATAAATGACTTAGATGGCGGGACCGAGTGTAATGTATCCAAGTTTGCTGACGATACAAAGCTAGATGGAAAGTAAGCTGTGAAGAGGACACAAAAAGCCTGCAAAGGGATATAGACAGGCTAAGTGAGTAGGCAATAAGGTGACAGATGGAGTGTAATGTGGAGAAATGTGAGGTTATTCACTGTGATAGGAAGAATAGAAAAACAGAATATTTTTAAATGGTGAGAAACTATTAAATGTTGGTGTTCAAAGAGATTTAGGTGTCCTCGTACAGGAAACACAAAGTTAGCTTGCAAGTACAGCAAACAATTAGGAAGGCAAATAGCATGTTGGCCTTTATTGTAAGGGGGTTGGAATACAAGAGTAAGGAAGTCTTGCTACAATTGTACAGGGATTTGGTGAGACCACATCTGGAGTACTGTGCACAATTTTGGTCTCCTTATCTGAAGAAGGATACATTTGCCTTAGAGGCGGTGCAACGAATGTTCACAAGATTGATTCCTGGGATGAGAGGGTTGTCCTATGAGGAGAGATTGGACCTATACCCTCTAGAGTTTAGAAGAATGAGAGGTAATCTCATTAAAACATACAAGATTCTGAGGGGGATTGACAGGATAGATGCTGAGAGAATGCTTGCCCTGGCAGGAGAGGCTAGAACTAAGGGGCATAGTCTCAGGATAAGGGGTCGGCCTTTTAAGACTGAGATGAGAAGGAATTTCTTCACCCAGAGGGTTGAGAATCTTTGGAATTCTGTGCCCCAAAGGGCTGTGGATGCTGAGTCATTGAGTAAATTCAAGGCTGAGCCAGATAGATCTTTGTACTCTAGGGAAATCGAGGGATACGGGGATTGGGTGGGAAAGTTCAGCTATGATCTTATTGAATGGCAGAGCAGGCTCGAGGGGCCGTATGGCCTACGCCTGCTCCTAATTATTGTGTTCTTATAGAGAGAAACTCTTTCTGCTGGTTGGGGAATCCAGGACTAGGGGACATAGCCTAAAAATTAGAGCCCAGCCTTTCAGGAGTGAAGTTAGGAAACACTTCTACACACAGGGTGGTAGATGTTTGGAACTCTCTTCTGCAAACGGCAGTTGATGCTGGATCAGTTGTTGATTTTAAATCTGAGATTGATAGATTTCTGTTAACCTAAGGTATTAAGGGATATGGGGCAAAGGCGGATATATGGAGTAAGGTCACAGATCAGCCATGATCTCATTGAATGGCATAACAGGCTCGAGGGGCTAAATGGCCAACTATGGTTCCTATGAATAGTGTTGTGGGATATTTTACGCCCACACAAACAGGTGGCCGGGGTTAATTTTTCATCCAAAGGATGGCCCCTTCAACAATACAGCACTCCCTGAAACTGTACTGAGGTGTCAGCCTAGATCGTGTGATCAAGTTCTGGAATGAAACTTGAATCCTTGAATCCTTAATGTTCTAGCACTGAGGTGCGGACTCTACCAATTAAGCCAATCTTAGGTTTTAGGAATAGTGATAAAAGATCATCTCCGTGACCCTTTAACCCATTCAATCCTCTCTGACTGGAGGTAGCATTCCTGATTCTTGACCTACCTGTTCTTTCTCCTCCCTTTGTTTTCACTGTGAAAGGATTCACATCTCCCAGTTGCAATGGTGGATCTACACCGGAAACAATACCCTGTCTTTTCGCTTTGCAGATGCTTTAAAAATTATTAATTCTCGGACTGCGGGCATCGCTGACAAGGCCAGCATTTATTGCCCATCCCTAGTTGTCCTGAGACGGTGATGGTGAGCCACCTTTTGAATCGCTTAATTCCTTTCCTGGTAGTGGTTTTGAGACCGCATGAGTGGCCTGAAAGGGCTGTTAAAGTCAACCACGTTGGTGTGGGACTGGAGTCACGTATAGCCCAGCCCGGGTAAGGATGGCAGGTTTACAACAAGCTGATAGCTTCATGGTCACTTTTACTGATACCAGCTTATTTTAAAATATTTCCAGATTTTTCGGAGTTGAAACCCTCAAGCTGTCAATGGTGGATTTGAACTTGTGTTGTCTAGTTTTTAGTCCAGGCCCTCTGGATTACTAGTCTAGTAACAAAACCCCTACCATACCATACCCTACCCAATCTGCTGGCCGCCTTGTGTGTTTGCAGCATTTTCTGTTTGTATTTTGGTTTTCCAGTGTGTTTTATTTGGATGACGGTGATGTGTTGCACCTGCCCTGTTTTTATCCTTTGTAATGATTTACTGCAGTTATTTGTCAGTTCTGAAGATGTTTTCTCTTGTTGATATTTACCCATTTCCCCTTTTTTGACGTTTTTACATTTTGTTTTATTCCATATTTCAAATATTCTACAACTGGTATGGCCCATTTTGTCTCTCTTTAACAATAATCCTGAGAAACCTTTAAGAATTCCATCTGTTAGTTTTTAATGTTTGTTTCTGTAGCTTTCACACAAGAGCAGTTAATCCCTGGGACCATCCACTTCCACAAGGAATCAAACATGCTCCTGGTGCGCTGCAAGGTAAAAATATATACATCACCGATATGCATAAATTTAAATCTGTCTTGAGGCTTCTGAATTTGCATTTGCTTTATTCACAAACATCTGCATCCATTGACAGCCCGTGGTAGAGTTTAGAGGGGGATGAATTTCTGAAGTGTGTTCGAGAGAACTTTCTTAATCAGTACGTTTCCAGTCCAACGAGGAAGGAAGCCTTGCTGGATCTGGTTCTGAGGAATGAGGTGGGTCAAGTGGAGCAAGTGTGAGTAGGGGAACATTTAGGGAACAGTGATCACAGTATCATAAGGTTTAGATTAGCTATGGAAAAGGACAGGGAGCAATCCAGAATAAAAATACTTAATTGGAGGAAGGCCAATTTCAGTGGGTTGAGAATAGATCTGGCCCATGTAAATTGGAATCAACGATTGGCAGGCAAAACTGCAATCGAACAATGGGCTACCTTTAAAGAGGAGATGGTTTGGGTACAGTCGAGGTACGTTCCCACAAGGGGGAAAGGTAGGGCAACCAACGTCAGGGCTCCCTGGATGACGAAAGAGATAGAGAGTAAGATGAAGCAGAAAAAGTATGACAGATGTCAGGTTGAGAATACAAGTGAGAACTTGGCTGAATATAGAAAATTCATACGGGAAGTGAAAAATGAAATGAGAGGCAAAGAGAGAGTATGAGAATAGATTGGCAGCTAACATAAAAGGGAATCCAAAACTTTTCTATAGGCATATAAATATTAAACGGGTAGTAAGAGGTGGGGTGGGGCCGATGAGGGACCAAAAAGGAGACCTACGTATGGAGGCAGAGGGCATGGCTGAGGTACTAAATGAGTACCTTGCATCTGTCTTTACCAAGGAAGAAGATGCTGCCGAAGTCATAGTGAAAGAGGAGGTAGGTGAGATACTGGATGGGATAAAAATTGATAGAGAGGAAGGTACTAGAAAGGCTGGCTGTTCTTAAAGTAGATAAGTCACCAGAACTGGATGGTAAGCATCCTAGGATGCTAAGGGAAGTAAAGGTGGAAATTGCAGAGGTACTGGCCATAATCTTCCAATCCTCCTTAGGGGGTGGAGCCAGAGGACTGGAGAATTGCAAATAAGAACATAAGAAATAGGAGCAGGAGTCGGCTATTCGGCCCCTCGAGACTGCTCCGCCATTCAGTAAGATCATGGCTGATCATCTACCTCAACTCCACTTTCCTGCACTATCCCCAGATCCCTTGATTCCCTTAATATCCAGAAATCTATCGATCTCTGACTTGAATATACTCAACGACTGAGCCTCCACAGCCCTCTGGGGTAGAGAATTCCAAAGATTCACCACCCTCTGAGTGAAGAAATTTCTCCTCATCTCAGCCCTAAATGGCTGACCCCTTATTCTGAGACTGTGACCCCTGGTTCTAGACTCCCCAGCCAGGGGAAACATCCTCCCTGTATCTACCCTGTCGAGCCCTGTAAGAATTTTGTATGTTTCAATGAGATCACCCCTCATTCTTCTAAACGTTAGAGAATATAGGCCTAGTCTATTCAATCTCTCCTCATAGGGCAATCCCCCCATCCCAGGAATCAGTCTGGTGAACCTTTGTTGCACTCCCTGTGTGGCAAGTATCCTTCCTTAGGTAAGGAGACCAAAACTGTAGACAATATTCCAGGTGTGGTCTCACCAGGGCCCTATATAATTGCAGTAAGATGCCTTTACTCTTATACTCAAATCCTCTTGTAATAAAGGCCAACATACCATTTGCTTTCCTAATTGCTTGCTGTACCTGCATGTTAGCTTTCAGTGATTCATGTACAAGAACACCCAGGTCCCTCTGAACATCAACATTTCCCAATCTCCATGTAAAAAATACTCTGCTTTTCTATTTTTTCTACCAAAGTGGATAACTTCACATTTCTCCACATTATATTCCATTTGCCATGTTCTTGCCCACTCACTTAGCCTGTCTATATCCCCTTGAAGCCTCCTTGCATCCTCCTCACAACTTACATTCTCACCTAGCTTTGTATCATCAGCAAACTTGGATATATTACATTTGGTCCCCTCATCCAAATCATTGATATAGATTGTGAATAGCTGAGGCCCAAGCACTGATCCTTGCGGTACCCCACTAGTTACAGCCTGCCAACCCGAAAATGATCCGTTTATTCCTATTTTTTGTTTTCTGTCCATTAACCAATCCTCAATCCATGCTAGTATATTCCCTCCAATCCCATGAGTCCTAATTTTGTTTAATAACCTCTTGTGTGGCACCTTATCGAATGCCTTCTGAAAATCCAAATACACCACATCCACTGGTTCCCCCTTATCTATTCTGTTAGTTACAACCTCAAAAAACAGATTCGTCAAACATGATTTCCCTTTCATAAATCCGTGTTGACTCTGCCCAATCCTATTATTATTTTCTAAGTGCCCTGTTACCACACCTTTTAATAAAGATTCTAGCATTTTCCCTACTACTGATGTCAGGCTAACTGGTCTGTAGTTCCCCGTTTTCTCTCTCCCTCCTTTCCTAAATAGTGGGGTTACATTTGCTACCTTCCAATCTGTGGGAACCATTCTAGAATCTATGGAATTTTGGAAGATGACAACCAATGCATCCACTATCTCTCTAGCCACCTAGGATGTAGGCCATCAGGTCCAGGGGATAAATCCCCATTAATTTCTCCAGTACTATTTTTTTTACTAATACTAATTTGTTTCAGTTCCTCATTCTTGCTAGACCCTTGGTTCTCCACTATTTCCGGGAGGTTTTTTGTGTCGTCTTCCGTGAAGACAGACATAAAAGGCAGAATTTTCATTGACCCGTGGAGGCGGGTTTGGAGGTGTGTGGGGGGTTAAAATTGCAGATTCGGGGGTCCCGAACCCAACCCGCCTCCATGCCAGTTTCACAGGAGGCGTGTACCCGACCTGTGCTGGGACCCGCCTCCCCGAGGTGGGAAGGGGATTAGTGCCAATAAACTGCCTGTTAACAGGTAGTTAACAGGCAGGTTTTTGCCTAATCCCTATTTTTAGCCCTGAAGTGTGGGCTTCCCGACAGGTCCGAACCACGCCGATTTAGTGAGGCGGACCGTGGGTCTGCAGGGGTTGGAGGGGTCGATATGTCCGGTGGGCAGGTGAGTGATGGGTGCATGTGTGCAGAGGTAAGTGTGTAAGGTAAGTGTAAAGTGTGGAAAAAAGTTTTACTTACCTTAACTTCCTCCTGCAGGTGTCAGCCCTTCAGGTCTCAGGAGTCAGAAATCTCACCGGCACAGAAAGCAGAATGGCCGTTGAGCCGTCAAAAGCTGCAGCCTCTGCTTTTTCTTTTGCAGAGATCTCTAAATTAGCCTGAGAGGAAGGAATTAACTTAGAGGACAGATTGTCAGTGTTTGACAGCTTCAAGGAGCTGTCAAACGCTGATATTTCATCTGTCAAAAGCTCTTGACAGATGAAATGTCAATCTGTGATGTCACCTGTTGCTGGGTGACCCTTAATTGGCCTGCTGAGCCCGCTGGGCGGGCTCAACAAGGTCAATCAAGGGAAAATCGAGTGGGTTGGCCACAAGTTGATGGAGGCGGGACTACAACCCAAAAAGTGGGAGTCCCGCCTCCATCACGTCCCCATTGACAAAATCCAGCCCAAAGTATTTGCTTAATTTCTCTGCCATTTCCTTATTCGCCATTATAATTTCTCCTGTCTCAGCCTGTAAGGGACCCACATTTACTATTCGCTAATCGTTTCCTTTTTACGTACCTATAGAAGCTTTTACAATCCTCAGGCTTACTATTTTTGGCAACATTATAAGCCTCTTCCTTTATTCTAATACTATTTTTAATTTCTCTTGTTAACCACAGTGGGACCATTTTTCCAGTGGTGTTTTTATTCCTTAAGGGAATGTATATTCGGTGAGAATTATGAATTATAAATGTTTGCCGTTGCTTTTCTACTGTCATATCTTTTAATCTAGTTTCCCAACCTACCTTAGCCAACTCGCCCCTCATACCTACGTAGTTGCTTTGTTCAGGTTTAGGACCCTAGTTTCAGAGTTAACTAATTCACTCTCAAACTCAACATAAGAGTCTATCATATTATGATCACTGCTCCCCAGAGGGTCCTTTACTACAAGGTTATTAATTAACCCTGTCTCATTGCACAGTACTAGATCTAAAATAGCCAATTCCCTCGTAGGTTCCTTGACCTACTGATCAGAAAACTATCTTGAGTGCATTCCATGAACTCTTCCTCTGCACTATTTCTGCAAATTTGGTTTGTCCAGTCTATATGAAAGTTAAAGTCCCCCATGATTACTGTATTACCCTTGTTACATGCATCTCTAATTTCCTGATTTATACTCTGCCCGGTACTACAACCACTGTTAGGGGGCCTATAAACTAATAGTGTTTTCTGCCCCTTGTTGTTTCTTGGCTCCACCCAAACTGATTCTACATTTTGTTTTTCCGAGCCAAGATCCTTTCTCTCTACTGTCTTTATTCCCTCCTTTATTATCAGGGCTACCCCTCCTTTTCCATTCTGTCTGTCTCTTCTAAAAGTCAAATATCCTGGAATATTTAGTTCCCAACCGTGGAACATTGCAACTACGTCTCCGTAATGGCTATTAGATCAAACCTATTGATTTCTGTCTGCGCTATTAATTCATTTATTTTGTTGCGAATACTTCGTGCATTCAGATATAGTACCTTTAGCTTTAACTTTTTTCTATTTTTCCCCTGGTGTCACTTTAGTCACTAATGCCCTATTATCTTTATTAATCTTTCTGTCCCTTCCTGACCCACTCTGCTATCTTTACCCAGATCACTACTCTGCTCTACAGCTGTGATATTTCTCTTACTGCTTTTGAATTACCCTTTCCAGAATCCTCCCACCTCCGCCCCCACTTCATTAGTTTAAAGCCCTGTCTACCACCCTAGTTATTTGATTTGCCAGGACACTGGTCCCAGCCCGGTTTATGTGGAGCCTGTCCCCATGGAACAGCTCCCTCTTTCCCCAGTTCTAGTGCCAGTGCCCCATGAATTGAAACCCCTGCCTCCCAAACCACACTTTAAGCACGCATTTAACCTTCTAATCTGTTTGTCCCTATGCCAATTTGCGCATGGCTCAGGTAACAACCCAGAGATTATTACCTGTGAGGTTCTAAGTTTTAATTTTGACCCTAGCTCCTCAAACTCTCTCAGCCGATCCTCATTCCTAGTTCTACCTATGTCGTTGGTTACTACATGGACCACGACAATTGGATCTTCCCCTTCCCACTCCCAAGTTCTTCACCAGCCACGAGGAGACATCCTTTACCCTGGCACCAGGCAGGCAACGCAGCCTTCGGAACTCCCGGTCGCGGCTGCAGAGTACAGTATCTATCCCTATGACTATACTGTCTCCTAGCACTACCACATTCCTTTTCTCCCCCCCCATTTGAATGGCCTCCTGCACCATGGTGCCATGGTCAGTTTGCTCATCCACCCTGCAGTGCTTGTTCTCATCCCCACAGGTAGCAAGTATCTCATACCTGTTGGTCAGAGTCAATGGCCGAGGCTCCTCAATCACTACATCCTGGGTCTCCATACCTTCCTGACTCGCGGTCACACCCTCCTGTCCCTGACCATTGATGAACTCTAAAGTACTACTTAATCTAAGGGGAGTGACTGCCTCCTGGAACAAAGTGTCCAGGTAACTCTCCCCTTCCCTGATCCCCTGCAATGTCTGCACCTCAGACTCCAGCTCAACAACTCTTAGCCGAAATTCCTCGAGTTGCAGACACTTACCGCAGATGTGGTTGCTCAGGATCCTGTTGGTCTCCATAAACTCCCACATGCTGCAGTTATGGCACACCACCTGCCCTGCCATGTCTATCAAACCTTCTTTATTTATTTGATTAGTTAATTAATTTTAATCAATTATTTTAGTTTCATTAATTAATTTGTTTATCTAGTTTCAGTTACTAATTCAGTAAATTAATAGCAAGTTGCAGTTTCTTAGCTCTGAGGTTAACCCACTTCCCCAGCTTTGAAGCTAAAAAAAAACTAATACTCACCAACCAATCACCTACCTGCTGGCCTGTCATGTCATTCCTTGATTTTTTTCTGTTTTGAAGGTTCCTCGTGCTGCCTCTCTCTTTATAGCGCCGCCGCCGCTGCTCTCGCCGTTTCATCCCAGGTCCGTTCCTCTCGCCGCTGCTGTTACACCCTTGTTCAAAAAAGGGTGTAAAGATAAACCCAGCAACTACAGACCAGTCAGTTTAACCTCAGTAGTGGGGAAGCTTTTAGAAACGATAATCCGGGACAAAATTAAGAGTCACTTAGACAAGTGTGGATTAATTAAGGAAAGCCTGTATGGATTTGTTAAAGGCAAATTGCGTTTAAGTAACTTGATTGAGCTTTTTGATGAGGTAACTGAGAGGGTTGATGTGTTGTACATGGACTTTCAAAAGGCGTTTGATAAAGTGCCACATAATAGGTTTGCCAGCAAAGTTGAAGCCCATGGAATAAAAGGGACATAGAAACATAGAAGATAGGAGCAGGAGTAGGCCATTCGGCCCCTCGAGCCTGTTCCGCCATTCGATGAGATCATGGCTGATCATCCAAACTCAGTACCCTGTACCTGCCTTCTCCCCATATCCCTTGATACCTTTAGATTTAAGAAATATATCTAACTCATTCTTGAATTAATTTAATGACTTGGCCTCAACTACCTTCTGTGGTAGAGAATTCCACAGGTTCACCACTCTCTGGGTGAAGAAATTCTTCCTCATTTCTGTCCTAAATGGCTTACCCGTTATCCTTAGATTATGACCCCTGGTTCTGGACTCTCCGACCATCGGGAACATTCTTCCTGCATCTAGTTTGTCCAGACCTGTCAGAATTTTATGTTTCGATGAGATCCCCTCTCATTCTTCTATACTCCAGCGAGTATAAGCCCAATCGACCCAATCTCTCCTCATATGTCATTCCTGCCATCCCAGGTATCAGCCTTGTGAATCTTCGCTGAACTCCTTCCATGGCAAGAACATCCTTCCTCAGATAAGGCGACCAAAACTGCACACAGTACTCAAGGTGTGGTCTCACCAAGGCCCTGTACAACTGCAGCAGGACATCCCTGTTCCTATACTCAAACCCTTTCGCTATGAAGGCCAACATACCATTTGCTTTCTTCACCGCCTGCTGCACCTGCATGCTTACTTTCAGCGACTGGTGCACAAGGACACCCAGGTCTCGTTGCACTTCCCCTTCTCCCAATCTATTGCCATTCAGATAATAGTCTGCCTTTCTGTTTTTGACACCAAAGTGGATAACCTCGCATTTATCCACATTGTATTGCATCTGCCACGCTTCTGCCCACTCACCCAACATGTCCAAATCATCCTGGAGTTTCTCGGTATCCTCCTCGCAGCACACACTCCCACCCAGCTTTGTGTCATCTGCAAACTTGGAGATATTACATTTAGTTCCCTTATCTAGATCATTAATGTATATTGTGAATAGCTGGGGTCCAAGGACCGATCCCTGCGGTACCCCACTAGTCACTGCTTGCCACTCGGAAAAAGACCCATTAATTCCTACTCTCTGCTTTCTGTCCGCAAACCAGTTCTCTATCCAAGTCAATACCTTGCCCCCAATCCCATGTGCCTTAACTTTACACGCTAATCTCTTATGCGGGACCTTATCGAAAGCCTTTTGAAAGTCCAAATACACCACATCTACTGGTTATCCCTTATCTATTTTCCCAGTTACATCCTCAAAAAATTCCAGTAGATTAGTCAAGCACGATTTACCTTTTGTAAATCCATGTTGACTTTGTCCGATCCTGTCACTGTTTTTCAAGTGCTCAGCTATTACATCCTTTATAATGGACTCTAGCATTTTCCCCACTACCGATGTCAGGCTTTCTCTCTACCACCCTTTTTGAATAGTAGGGTAACATTAGCTACCCTCCAATCCATGGGTACAGTTCCAGATTCCATCGAATGTTGGAAGATGATAAGCAATGCATCTACTATTTCTAGGGCCACTTCCTTAAGTACCCTAGGATGTAGATTATCAGGCCCTGGGGATTTATCTGCCTTCAATCCCGTCAATTTCCCTAACACCATTTCCCTGCAAATACTGATTTCTTTCAGTTCCTCCCTTTCATCAGACCGTATGTTCTCCAACATCTCTGGGAGGTTATTTGTGTCCTCCTTTGTGAAGACAGAACCAAAATATGCATTTAATTGGTCTGCCATTTCTTTGTTCCCCCGCTTCTGACTGCAAGGGACCTACACTTGATTTCACTAATCATTTTCTCTTCACATATCTATAAAAGCTCTTAGTCAGTTTTTATGTTCCCAGCAAGCTTACTTTCATATTCTATTTTCCCCTTCTTAATTAATCCCTTTGTCCTCCTTTGTTGAATCCTAAACTGCTCCCAATCCTCAGGGTTATCGCTTTTTCTGGCCAATTCATATGCCCTCTCCTTGAATCTTATGCTATCCCTAATTTCCCTTGTTAGCCATGGTTGAGTCACCCTTTTTGTTTTATTCTTATGCCACACTGGGATGAACAAATTCTGTAGTTCATCCATGCAGTCTTTGAATGTTTGCCATTGCCTATCCACCGTCAACCCCTTGAGTGACATTCCCCAATCAATCCTACCCAATTCGCACCTCATACCATCGTAGTTTCCTTTATTTAAATTCAGGACCCTAGTCTCTGATTCAACTACTTCACTCTCCATCCTAATGAAGAATTCTATCATATTATGATCACTCTGACCCAAGGGGCCTCATACAACAAGATTGCTAATTAATCCTTTCTCGTTACATAATACCCAGTTTAAGATGGTCTGATCTCTGGTTGGTTCCTTGACATATTGCTCCAGAAAACCATCCCGTAAACATTCTAGGAATTCCTCCTCCACAGTATTTTTACTAATTTGGTTAGCCCAATCTATATGTAAATTAAAGTCACCCATGATGACTGCTGTGCCCTTACTGCATGCTTCTCTAATTTCCCTTTTAATGCCGTCCCCAACCTCCGTATTACTGTTTGGAGGTCTATATACCACTCCCACTAACGTTTTCTGCCCCTTGTTATTTCTCAGTTCTACCCATACAGATTCCGCATCATCAGAGCTAATATCCTTCCTTTCAATTGTGTTAATCCCCTCTTTAACCAGCAATGCTACCCCACCTCCCTTTCTTTTTTGCCTATCTTTCCTAAATATTGAATAACCCTGGATGTTGAGTTCCCAGCCTTGGCCACCCTGGAGCCATGTTTCTGTAATCCCAATCAAATCGTATTCATTTACCTCTATTTGCGCAGCTAATTCATCCACCTTGTTCCGAATGCTCCTTGCATTAAGACACAAAGCCTTCAGGCTTGTTTTTTTAACGTTCACAGACCTATATGAATTATTATTTACTGTGACCATGTTTGATTTAAACCGTTGAGTTCTTTGCCTTCTACTTTTGTTTTTCTCCTTCCTGTCTTTAGCTTTTATCCTTGTTTCCCTTTCCTCTGTCTCCCTGCTCAGGTTCCCAACCCCCTGCCACTTTAGTTTAAACCCTCCCCAACAGCACTAGCAAACATTCCCCCTAGGACATCGGTCCCGGCCCTGCCCAGGTGCAGACCGTCCCGTTTATACTGGTCCCATCTCCCCCAGAACCGGTTCCAATGTCCAAGGAATTTGAATCCCTCCCCCTTGCACCATTCCTCTAGCCACGTATTCATTTGAAATATCCTCCTATTTCTACTCTGACAAGCACGTGGCACTGGTAGCAATCCTGAGATTACTACCTTTTTGAGGTCCTATTTTTTAATTTACCTCCTAACTCCCTATATTCTGCTTTTAGGACCTCATCCCGTTTTTTACCTATATCGTTGATGCCTATGGGACAGTGGCAGCATGGATACGAAATTGTCTAAGTAACAGGAAACAGAGTAGTGGTGAACAGTTGTTTTTCGGACTGGAGGAAGGTATACAGTGGTGTTCCCCAGGGGTGGTTACTAGGACCGCTGCTTTTCTTGATATATATTAATGACTTGGACTTGGGTGTACAGGGCACAATTTCAAAATTTGCAGATGACACAACACTTGGAAGTATAGTGAACAGTGAGGAGGAGAGTGATAGACTACAGGAAGACATGGACAAGCTGGTGGATGGGTGGACACGTGGCAGATGAAATTTAACGCAGAAAAGCTGTGAAGTGATGCATTTTGGTAGGAGGAACGAGGAGAGGCAATATAAACTTAAAGGTACAATTCTAAAGGGGTGCATGAACAGAGAGACCTGGGGGTATATGTGACAAATCGTTGAAGGTGGCAGGGCAGGTTGAGAAGGCGGTTAAAAAAGTATACGGGATACTGGGCTTCATGAATAGAGCAAGGAAGTTATGATGAACCTTTATAAAACTCTGATCCGACCTCAACTGGAGTATTGTGTCCCATTCAGGGCACCGCACTTTAGGAAGGATGTGAAGGCCTTAGAGACGGTGCAGAAAAGATTTACAAGAATGTTTCCAGAGATGAGGGACTTCCGTTATGGGGATAGACTGGAGAAGCTGGGGTTGTTCTCCTTGGAACAGAGAAGGTTGAGAGGAGATTTGATAGAGGTGTTCAAAATCATGAGGGGTCTAGACAGAGTAGATAGAGAGAAACTGTTCCCATTGGCAGAAGGGTCGAGAGCCAGAGGACACAGATTTAAGGTGGTTGGCAAAAGAACCAAAGGCGACATGTGGAAAAACTTTTTTACTCGGCGAGTGGTTAGGATCTGGAATGCACTGCCTGAGAGGGTGGTGGAGGCAGACTCAATCGTGGCTTTCAAAAGGGAATTGGATAAGTACCTGAGGGGAAAGAATTTGCAGGGCTACGGGGAAAGGGCGGGGGGAGTGGGACTAGCTGAAGTGCTCTTGCAGAGAGCCGGCACGGGCTCGACGGGCCAAAAGGCCTCCTTCTGTGCTGTAACCATGCTATGATTCTTCAACCGAGGATTCCCCTCCACCGTGGTTGATGGGGCCCTCGACAGTGTCCTTCCCATTTCCCGCACTTCTGCCCTCACCCCTTCCCCTCCCTCCCAGGATCACAATAGGGTTTCCCTTGTCCTCACCTTCCACCCCCCCAGCTTCCACATTCAACGGATTTTCATCTGCCGTTTCCGCCACTCCCAGCACGATGCCACCATCAAACACATCTCTTCTCTACCCACCCCCCCCTTCAGCATTCCACAGGGACTGTTCCCTCCGCGACCCCCTGGTCCACTCTTCCAACACCTGCTCCCCTTCCCACGGCACCTTCCCCTGCAAAAGCGCAAGAGCTACAGCACCTGCCCTTTCACCTCCTCCCTTCTCACCGTCCGGAGCCCCAAACACTCCTAGGTGAAACAGCGATTTACTTGTACTTTCAATTTAGTATACTGTATTCGCTGCTCACAATGCAGTCTCCTCTACATTGGGGAGACCAAACACAGATTGGAGTGGGGGAGAGGGCCCATTCTGTTAGTGGGCGGGGGAGAGGGCACACTCTGTTGGTGGGAGGGGGGGAGCAGGGGGCTGGGGGCCCACTCTGTTGGGGGGACGGGGGGGCCCATTCTGTTGGGGGGGACGGGGGAGCAGGGGGCCCACTCTGTTCGGGGGGGCAGGGGGCCCACTCTGTTCGGGGGGGGCAGGAGGCCCACTCTGTTCGGGGGGGGGGGGCAGGGGGCCCACTCTGTTGGGAGGGGGGGCAGGGGGCCCACTCTGTTGGGAGGGGGGGCAGGGGGCCCACTCTGTTGGTGGGGGGGGCAGGAGGCCCACTCTGTTGGTGGGGGGGGCAGGGGGCCCACTCTGTTGGGAGAGGGGGCGGGGGCCCACTCTGTTGGTGGGGGGGGGCGGGGGCCCACTCTGTTGGTGGGGGGGGGGCAGGGGGCCCACTCTGTTGGTGGGGGGGGGGGGCAGGGGGCCCACTCTGTTGGTGGGGGGGGGGGGCAGGGGGCCCACTCTGTTGGTGGGGGGGGGCAGGGGGCCCACTCTGTTGGTGGGGGGGGGCAGGGGGGCCCACTCTGTGTTGGTGGGGGGGGCAGGGGGCCCACTCTGTTGGTGGGGGGGGGCAGGGGGCCCACTCTGTTGGGGGGTGGGGGGGGCAGGGGGCCCACTCTGTTGGGGGGTGGGGGGGGCCCACTCTGTGGGTGGGGTTGGGGGGTGCAGGGGGCCCACTCTGTTGGGGGGGGCAGGGGGCCCACTCTGTTGGGGGGGGCAGGGGGCCCACTCTGTTGTGGTAAAACACAGCAGTTACATTTTGAATTATGCCCAGTAAGCCTGTCGTGAGGGAAGTCCATCAAAAGGCTGATGTGATTGCAATATGAAAAAGATGATTGTATACTGGGTAAGCAAGGCCCAGAGTGTAGGATACCATCAAGGTCAAAGATTGAAAGATAAGATGAAGTAAATTAAAATAGTGGTTCTAAGGTTAGGTTTTAAAAGCCTCACAGCAGCAGGAGGGTAAGATCATCGCACAATGTATTAAAGGGAGTGGTGGGAAAACCCCGTTACACTGAGGGTGCTTTGAATGTGGAATTCTTTGCTTCAGTCACAGCTCCTGGCAGAGGCCATAAACGATCTTAAAAGGGAATTAGTTACCTAAAAAAGGGTAATGTTAAAGGGTATGGGGAGTGAGTGACTGGACGGTCTCTTTCAGTTCTGTAACATTTGAGATTGTTGGAGATTGAGGAATGAAAGAGTGAGGGCATTTGAGGTGCTGGGAAAGAATGAGTCAGAGTAGGGAACAGGAGTCTTCATTTCAATAGTGGTTCTGTATGTTGGAGGAAGAGTTTGTAGGACAGTATACTTCAATTGTAGAAGAAGCAATCAAGGAAAGTTCAGAATATTATTCATAACTGGTTGCAGCAGAGAGAGGGGTTAGAGATTAGAGGCATGAAAACAATTAAATACAGTTTTTCTTGTATCCTATCCAGAAAAACTTCTGCAGGTACAGCAGCAGTATTAAAATCTTCAACAGAGAATTGGGAGTTGTTAGCAGTGAAGTATAAGGCACAGAAGCCATAACTCAGCTGTTTAGAGGCAGCTTTAGCAGTGCAGATGTGGGAGTTCTATTTGAGGTCAGAGAAGTGAGTATTCCCAGGAAGATGAGAGGTAGTAGCTGTTGAATAGACTTGCAAGAGACATGCAGAGTTGAAGGACACGTGGATTTTCATTGCCTCATTAAATGGCATGGAGATAATTGCAATGCGCGAGGGCTGGAGGGTATAATCTAGAGTGGAATCACCAGCAAAAAATGGATAGAATTGTGTGATAAGTCACAAAGATCATTGAATATGAAAAAGAAAGAGTGGGAGGACAGGACAGTACCCTGGGCGCCCCCCCCCCCCCCCCCCAACTCCCCCCTGCCATGTGAACAAGTCTTACACAACTAGGATAAATTTAAAGGAAAACCTAAATTGGTGGGAGCCAATAGAAAACTGACTTAGAAATGTGCAATGCCAGACTGCAATTTTGAAGCTGCCCAAAATGATCTAATCCACCAAATTCAGAGTTCTTGGGGTGTGAAATATAGGAAAGAAGATTAGCCATGGGAAAGGCTTGCCTGAAGACCATTCTGGAAGGCAGGGCTTAGGCTAGAACTTTTAGATGATTCACATTCACTCAAATTCTCCATCTTGGGGAAAGTAAACAAAAGCACATTTCCAAATAGTAAAATGAACTGAAAATAAGACATTGAAGATACTGCAAAGGATAAGAGTGAGTTCAGAGGCATGTTGCCAGTGGGAGGGATACTATCACAATCAGAGTACAGTGAGTGGAGGATTCAACAGACCTGCCAAAAATAACACTTGATGTTAATGCTTAAACAGAATGCAACAGTGTAGAGGGATTTAGATCTTTGGGATTAGAATTGATTTTAAGACTGTTCAATCTCTGAAGCCGCTCAGATGGATTTAGAGCAACATTTGAAACACTGCTATCATTGGAGAGTTGAGTTTATCCATGTAAAATGGTGCTTTATGAATATTGCTGACACTACGATGTTGAAATTGAACGCAATTTAATTTTAGCGATTAGTTTTGTTAACTCCCATTGGTATATTTCCAAGATAGCAGACTTGAAATCCACTAAGAATTTTGCAACACATATAGAGATTAAAGCTGCAACAACCAAATGGGCATAAAAACACAGTAGGTGGTGAGTTAATGCTTGTGATTCCTGCAGCTGTGAATTCCCAATTACCATCTAACAGTGCAGCGATGTGGTCAGGAGCTTCACTGCAAGGTGAGCAGAAAAACTATCAAGTGGCTCATCCCGGCTTTTTTTCCATGTAGCGGAGAGGATTGGTAGAGAAGGAACAGACAAGCTCATTACTTGATCAACTTCACACCTCCCCACTTCAGCTATAACCAATTATTCGCTAATGTGTTTCTCTCTAGAATGGCTGGGCAGGCTTCAAGCTGGTGGTGCTGAAGAAGGTGCTGTCGGCTGCTGATTTTTATAATGGATACCTTCATCCATACTTCCAAGGAAGAAGTACAATTAATCAAAATGTGTGTAGGTTTCAAACACATAAACCTGAAACAAAGACCAGAAAAAATGTCAAAAGAAACTGCATTGTAACTTGATGTTAAAAATGTAAATGATTGCATATTGTGTAATTAAATGTCAATTTTTTTTAAATCATTAATTTTAGACGCTCTGTAATAGTGTGTGGATTATGGTCAGCACTAGAATTCTACATTTTCATTTTATTCACTAATAGTCAAAATTCAGTTCAGACAGTAAGATATTTGAAATGAACATTTATAAATCTATACCCAAATGTCAGTCCTCTTCCATAGGAAATCTCAATTGGTTTGAGGCAATAGCCAATAACAGCAACAGCTTGCATTTATATAGCGCCTTTAATGTCCCAAGGCGCTTCACAGAGGTGATCAGACATAAATGGACGCTGAGCCACAGAAGGAGCTAGTAGGAGGGGTGACTAAAAGCTTAGTCAGAGGTGGGTTTCAAGAAAAGGCTTAAAGGAAGAGAGGGAGGTATAGAGGCAGAGATTTAAGGAAGGAATTCCAGAGCTTATGGCCCAGACAATTGAAGGCACAACTGGCAATGGTGGGGAAGTGGGCACAAGTTGGAGGAGCACAGATCTCGGAGGGTTGTGGGGCTGGAGCAGGTTACAGAGATGGAGAGGAGCGAGGCTATGGAGGGATTTAAACATGAGGATGAGAATTTTAAAATGGAGGAACCGGGAGCCAATGTATGTCAGCAAGCACAGGGGTGATGGGTGAGCGGGACTTGGTGCGACTTTGGATATGGGCCAGCAGAGCTTTGGATGAGCTGAAGTTTACGGAGGGTGGAAAGTGGGAGGCCGGCCAGGAGCGCGTTGGAATAGTCGAATCTAAAGGTAACAAAGGCACGGATGATGATTTCAGCAACAGATGAACTGAGGCGGGATGGAGACCAATGTGCCCTTTAAGCTGTGCGGCCGCGTGACGCTCTGGAGCTCCCTTGCAGCCGGCTCACTAAATGGGAAAAACCGCACATGTGCGCTATTTTGAATGGGCCTTGCACCCCAAAAAACATTAAAGGGAACATTGGTGGAGACGGGTGATATTACTGAGGTGGAAGTAGGCGGTCTTGGTGATGGAGCAAGTATGTGGTCGGAAGCTCAGTTCAGGGTCAAATAGGACGCTGAGTCTGAACAGTCCGGTTCAACCCGCGATAGTGGCTGGGAGGGGAATGGAATTGGTTGCAAGGGTACATAAGAACATAAGAAATAGGAGCAGGAGTAGGCTAATTGGCCCCTCGAGCCTGCTCCGCCATTTAGTAAGATCATGGCTGATCTGATCCTAACTGCCAATCTACTATCACAGAACCATCTCCTGAACCTAACAGAATTGGACACACGAAATAGGAGCAGGATCAGGCTACACGGCCCCTGGGCCCGCTGCGCTACCCACAGGGCCATGACCAATCCGAACCTAGACTCATGTCCAAATTCCTGCCCGCGCCCCGTAACCTTTAATTCCCTTTACTTCTAGGAAACTGTCTATTTCTGTTTTAAATTTATGTAATGATGTAGCTTCTACAGCTTTCTGGGGCAGCATATTCCATGGACCTACCACCCTCTGAGTGAAGTAGTTCCTTCTCATCTCAGTTTTGAAAGAGCAGCCCCTTATTCTAAGACTATGCCCCCTAGTTCTAGTTTCACCCATCATCGGGAACATCCTCCCCGCATCCACCCGATCCAACCCCTTCACAATCTTATATGTTTCAATAAGATCGCCTCTCATTCTTCTGAACTCCAATGAGTAGAGTCCCAATCTACCCAACCTCTCCTCATATGTCCATCCCCTCATCCCCGGGATTAACCGAGTGAACCTTCTTTGTACTGACTCGAGAGTAAGTATGTCTTTTCTTAAGTATGGACACCAAAACTGTATGCAGTATTCCAGGTGCAGTCTCACCAATACCTTGTACAACTGAAGCAATACCTCCCTATTTTTATATTCTATCCCCCTAGCAATGAAAGCCAACATTCCATTGGCCTTCTTAATCACTTGCTGCACCTGCATACTAACCTTTTGAGTTCCGTGCACCAGGACCCCCAGATCCCTTTGTACTTCAGTACTTTCCAATTTCTTGCCATTAAGATAATAACTTGCTCTACTATTTTTCCTGCCAAAGTGCATAACCTCACACTTTCCAGTATTGTATTCCATCTGCCAAATCTCTGCCCACTTACTTAGCCTGTCTATGTCCCCTTGCAGATTTTTTGTGTCCTCCTCACTCACTACTTTCCCTCCCATCTTAGTATCATCTGCAAACTTTGATATGTTACACTTGGTCCCCTCCTCCAAATCGTTAATATAGATTGTAAAGAGTTGGGGACCCAGCACTGACCCCTGCGGAACACCACTAGTTACTGATTGCCAGTCTGAGAATGAACCATTTATCCCAACTCTCTGCCTTCTGTTAGATAGCCAATCCTCTATCCATGCCAGAATATTACGGAGTTTGTGGAGATAGGTCAGAGTAGAATGAAGTGAGTGCAGTCCCACTGAGCTGGGCAACAGAGAGGCATTGGAGCAGTATGGTGTGGTCAACTGTGGCAAAGGCTGCAGAGTGATTGGGAAACAATAATGTACTAGACCATATAATTTGTGACAATGATTAGGGCTGTGGTAGGGATGGAGACTTGATGGGAGAGATTTTTTGAGGATGGGGTTGCTGAGTGCGTTTTTGAGAGGGAGACGGTACCTGAAGAGGGAATCATTTACAGTGCCACCTGGTTGGGTGGTCAGCAGTTTAATGGGATCAAGGGAACAGGAGCTGGGTCTCAATGACAAGATGAGCTCTGGGAAGGTATATTGGGAGACAGAGAAACTATTAAAAAAAATGAGTTCAGAGCTAAAGCAGGGAGTAACCTTGGTGCAGGTTTGACCTGAAGCAGTTGAATGGATTTCTCCATACTGGCACGGCACGTGTTCAGGGAACAAGCTACATCATGTTTTTTTAAACAGAAAATGAGTGATATTTAAAATATTCTCCTGCATATCCTTGGTAGTGGCAAGTTCTTATTGAGATGGTTTGATAAGAGGAAGGTATCACTAAAATAGAAGAGAAACAAAATAGTTAGGGATTTAAAAGAAACAAAAATATAATAAAACAGAAATGAAAAGCTGAGAGACAACACTAAGTCGCTTCCATTCTGAGTGATTGCTCAGACCCAGGGGCTGGCTTTGTTTGGTGAGCACACCTATTAAATTATATTATTAACCGCTCAACAGATTCACCATTACATCTAGACTTCTGCATTCTATACCTCTTGCCATAGTTTTTTTTATGACCGTATCCACTTAAGCTGTGTTTTTATATTCGTTCCTGCTGCCCTTGACCACCTAGGTGGTGGAGGTCGTGGGTTTGGGAGGTGCTATCGAAGAAGCCTTGGCAAGTTGCTGCAATGCGTCTTGTAGATGGTACACACTGCAGCCACGGTGCGGCGGTGGTAGAAGGAATGAATGTTTAAGGTGATGGATAGGGTGCCAATCAAGCAGACTGCTTTGTCCTGGATGGTATCGAGCTTCTTGAGTGTTGATGGAGCTGCACTCATCCAGGCAAGTGGAGAGTATTCCATCACACTCCTGACTTGTGCCTTGTAGTTGGTGGAAAGGCTTTGGGGAGTCAGGAGGTGAGACACTTGCCGTAGAATACCCAACCTCTTTTAAAGTCTTATGACCCTGAAACTCCAAATCCTTCTGCTCTTCCACATCACCCAACCTTCCCCCCCCCCCCCCGGCCCCCCCAAAAAAACTATAATTACTTTTTTTTTTAAACATAAGGACATGCATAAGAAATAGGAGCAGGAGTAGGCCATGCGGCCCCTCAAGCCTGCTCCGCCATTCAATAAGATCATGGCTGATCATCAACCTCAACTCCACTTTCCCGCCCTATCTCCATATCCCTTGATTCTCCTAGAGTCCAGAATTCTATCTATCTCAGCCTTGAAGACTCAGCACCAACAGCCCTCTGGGGCAGAGAATTCCAAAGATTCACAACCCTCTGAGTGAAGAAATTCCTCCTCATCTCAGTCTTAAATGGCCTACCCCTTATCCTGAGACTAAGCCCCCAAGTTCTAGACACTCCAGCCAGGGGAAACAACCTCTCAGCATCTACCCTGTCAATCCCCTTCAGAATCTTGTATGTTTCAATGAGATTACCTCTCATTCTTCTAAACTCCAGAGAGTATGGGCCCATTCTACACAATCTCTGATCATAGGACAGCCCTCTCATCCCAGGAATCAATCTAGTGAACCTTTGTTGCACCGCCTCCAAGGCAAGTATATCCTTCCTTAGATAAGGAGACCAAAACTGTGCACGGTACTCCAGGTGTGGTCTCGCTAAGGCCCTGTACAATTGTAGCAAGACTTCCTAACTCTTTTTATACTCCAACCCCCTTGCAATAAAGGCCAACATGCCATTTGCCTTCCTTATTGCTTGCTGTACCTGCATGCTAGTTTTCTGTGTTTCTTGCACGAGGACACCCAAATCTCTCTGAACACCAACATTTAAAAGTTTCTCACCATTTAAAAAATATTCTGTTTTTCTATTCTTCCTACCAAAGTGAATAACCTCACATTTCACTACATTATACTCCATCTGCCACCTTACTGCCCACTCACTTAGTCTATCTATATCCCTTTGCAGACTCTTTGTGTTCTCCTCACAGCTTACTGTCCCACCTAGCTTTGTATCGTCAGCAAACTTGGATACATTACACTCGGTCCCTTCATCTAGGTCATTAATATAGATTGTAAATAGCTGAGGCCCCACACCATTTTTGGTATGCTTTTTGTGTCTTCTGTGAAGACAGATACAATGTATTTGTTTAACGTTTCTGCCATTTCCTTATTCCCCATAATAATTTCTCCTGTCTCAGCCTCTAAGGGACCAATGTTTACTTTTGCTACTCTCTTCCTTTTTGCATACTTGTAGAAGCTCTTACAATCTATTTTTATATTTCTTGCTAGTTTTCTCTCATTCTATTTTTTCTCTTTTTATCAATTTTTTGGTCATCCTTTGCTGGTTTCTGAAACTCTCCCAATCCTCAGGCTTACTACTATTCTTCGCAACATTATAAGCTTTTTTAAATCTAATGTTATCCTTAACTTCTTTAGTTAGCCACGGATGGATCACTTTTCCCATGGAGTTTTTGTTTCTCAATGGAATGTATTTTTGTTGAGAATTATGAAATATTTCTTTAAATGCTAGCCACTGCTTATCTACCACCATACCTTTTAGTCTATTTTTCCAATCTACCTTAGCCAACTCGCCCCTCATACCTATGTAATTGGCTTTATTTAAGTTTAAGACTCTAGTTTCGGACTTAGGCAAGTCATTCTCAAACTTAATGTGAAATTCTATCATATTATGATCACTCTGCCCCAGAGGATCCTTTACTAAAAACAAAATCTACCACCTGACATTTACTAACACTGAATTCCATCTGCCACTTTTTTGCCCATTCCACCACCTTATCATTATCCTCTTTCAGTTTCCTTTAGTCCTCAATTGTTTACTGTGCCTCTTGTTTTCATATTGCTTGCAAATTTAGACCCCATTCCCTCCAACCTTATATCCAAATCATTGAGATGCGCAGTGAATAAGAGTGGCCTCAGAACAGAACCCTGTGGGACACCACTGCCCACTCCCAACCACTGAGAAACTGCCCTCAACTCCGACTCTCTGTTTCCTACCTTGTAACTAGTTTTTAATCTAATTTGCTACCCTAATTCCATAACCCTTGCTCTTCTCCAAAAGTCTCCTGTGTGGTCCCTTGTCAAAGGCTTTCTCAAAGTTCCCCTCCAAGTCGCACACCATCCTGACTTGGAAGTATATTGCAGTTCCTTCATCGTCGCTGGGTCAAAATCCTGGAACTCTCTTCCTAACAGCACTGTGGGAGTACCTTCACCACACGGACTGCAGCGGTTCCAGAAGGCAGCTCAGCACCACCTCAAGGGCAACTAGGGATGGGCAACAAATGCTGGCTTTGCCAGCGATGCCCACATTCCATGAACGAATAAAAATAGTCAACATAGACTACATCTGCATTTCCCCCATCCACCATATCCATCACCTCCCGAGGGCCCTGTCAGTTTTATCCAACACCAAGTTACTTGTTGAAATGTGTCTGTTTCTAATTATTTTCATTTCATCCTGAATTAAAGATTCCAGAATATTTCCCACCATAGATGTTCCATTAACTGGCCTGCAATTGCCCAGGTTCACTTTATCTCTTTTTAAATGTGGGTGTTCCATTAGTCACTCCCCAGCTACCATGAATTAAGAAGATGGATGACTGGTTCCTCCCTGATCTCCTAAGCTACCTTGTTTTTGTTGGCAGACATGTGGAACTGAATCTTTGGACTAGGTTGTCAATGGAAAGCCGTGTAACTAACTTTACTGCATTAGTGCCTTTGCTTTACTGAAAGATTTCAGCACTCTTTGTGGGCCAGGAGGAGCAGGCGTGCTCTCGCCCAGCCAAGCCCCGCTCACCAGCTTCCCTCTGTCCCCCCACAGACCTTCAAGAAAGCTTACCCCACCCAAGCCCCAATTGCTGACCTCCCTCCCCTCGATCGCAGCCCCTCTGACTGCCCGATTGCCAGGGACCAGCTGGGAGCTCCTGCCCCTGGCTGTTCCCTCTTGGTCGCCGGCGAGGCTATCCATTTGTCTGGCTGCCAAATGGGAAACGGAACAAAGAAGTCCTGCCATTAAGTTTGGCCTTGCCGGTTTCACCCTCCCCCGCATGTTCCCTGTAAATATTGGTGCATTAGAATCTTACAGCAAAGAAGGAGGTCATTTGGCTCATCGTGCCTGTTCTGGCACTTTGAAAGACCTATCCAATTAGTCCCACTTCCCTTTTATTTCCCCACAGCCCCACATTTTTTTCCTTTTCAAGTGTTTATCCAATTACCCTTTGAAAGTTACTATTGAATCTGCTTCTACCGCCCTTTCAGGCAGCGCATTCCAGATCACACCAACTTGTTGCGAAAAAGAAATTCTCCTCGTGTCGCCTCTGGTTCTTTTGTCAATCACCTTAAACCTGTGTCCTCTGGTTACCGACCCTCCTGCCACTGGAAACAGTTTCTCCTTATTTACTTTTATCAAAACCACTCATAATATTGAACACCTCTATTAAATCACTCCTTAAGCGTCTCTGCTCTAAGGAGAACAATCCCAGCTTCTCTAGTCTCTCCACATAACTGAAGTTCCTCATCCTTAATAATTATTTGATAATGAAATCATATTTAGCAAAAGAACAATATGTTACGCAGATCTTAAATTCAAGCAATTTATTTTACAAAGAGCACTTGTTTCATAATACTAACTACAAGCAGATAATCAAAATAACAAAGGTTGGAATAGATTCAAGCTATACATAAGTTTAATATTGGTTCCAATACAATTTTGCTACAGCATATTGCAAGTGGTGCAGTACCTGCCTGTCCCCAAGGACCACAACCCAAGTGTAAAGCACTGGTTTCAAACACTGCCAGAAATAAATAGAATTGATATTTAGGCATTTCAAAAAGAATAGACTATTGATATCACAGTTCAATGGATGAACAGAATTCATTTCCTTCTTCAGGTTTCTGAAACTAGTTTATTTGGAGCAAAGGGTTGGTTTAATCCACATCACTGAACTACAGGCTCTTCTGCTATTATTCTCTGTGTTGTGCTCTCCTCTGTTTGCTCAATCTTTTAAATAGACGAAGGCCCAACAGATTGTCTCTCTGTCCCCTGCCTCCCTTTCCTCGTCCCATCATCATGCTGTTCACAACTGATTGCCCCGGAGAGTTCTGCAGGCTCTGGAATACACTTTGCTGATTCACCTGCCTCTCCTTACAGTTGAAGGTCAATGCCACACCTACATTAGTCTTCATGACTCTAGAAATACTGTCTGAACTTCCATCAAAACATCTTCCCAGTGCTATTTCCTTGGCTGTCCTTGGATCCTGATCAGTTACTGTATAGATTCCATAGTTGTGACCAAGAGGATCGAGTGGAGCCAACATGGTAAACTCACTGGTGTCATTGTTGACAGCAAGAGGAAGATGGTTGACCAGATATTCCCGTAACATATTGTTCACACTTTCTCTGTGGCAGTCAGCTTGAGGGATGATCTTCACTAATGTGCGGTCAATGCGTTCTTGGTCATAGAGCATTCCACTACACTTGAATTCCAAGCAAACAGCAGAGACACCCAATTGGTCCATATCACGAGTACTTCGCACATCACGAATGCCGTAAATCTCTCCAACTGTCTGAGGATGAGTCCCTCCCATGTTTCGAGATCTCACTGTGATCTCTTGAGGGCCACTGAGTTTTACTTTTATATAACAAGCTCTGAATTCCAATGGTCTTGGCCACCAAGCAAGGTAATCTTCTGTCCAACTCATTGGGTCATCCTCATTGAAAGCTACAGTATTATAATCATATTTATCTCCTTCTACTCTGTAAAATCGGAAATGGCCAGCACTAAATGAAGCCTCTTCACATTCTTTTAAGTTTTCATAAGGGTAAATAGGACCATTCATTTCATCTGGGACATTGGGGGTGGGTTTAACTACATTTATATTAAAAGCTGTCTTCTTAACGTTGGCATCTTCATGATCTGACCTTCTGTACTGCAGCTTATTTAAGTAGGGCTGCTGTACACCTATTGCATTTGAATTCATTTTGGGGGAGGATGCCACTGCCTCAAGTTCTTCTCCTCCTAGAGTTGCCATCACATAGGCGGAGTAAGCATCCGGCTGCTGGTCGTCACAGAAAGCTGGCAAGCAAGCGCCGTTTGAACCAGTAATAATGCTGTCAAAACGACCCCAAGCCCTGGGATTGGAGGAAAAGCCTGGCATAGGCTCCAAGTTAATAAGCGATACAACAACTCCCTCCATCTGATCACCTGACATAAATCGGTCACCTCGAAAGGTTCTGACTTTCACATAGCACCTTCTGCTTTCAGGGACATCTAGGTTAAAAAGTCTTCTCTCTCGGATCTCCATGTTGCCCACCAGGAAGGTTCTCTCCTCTCGTTTACCTCGTTGGCTTCTAATAAAAGTTAAATCACCTTCTTCTTCCCAGAAGCCCGTTTCAGGATTGAGTGACCATAGCTTCATTTTCTCCAAGTGCTCTGGCATTTTAACCTGTGCCGAATCCAGAAAAACCTTCACCTGTCCTGCATTGAGGCTTTCCATTGCTGCTTCATCCATAAAATCAAGAGAAAACATGCCATATGTCCTCAAAGAAAGAACATCACCTTCATCATTAATGAAGTTCAGATCACTCTGGGCTGCCAAAGCCAAAGAGATATCTCTTGGATCCAAGAAAGTTACACTGGCTTTGACTAAGCCCCTGTAGACGTCTCCATTCTGTCTGTAGAAGGAGTTGGGGGGAATCTCCAGTTCCGCTATGGGGTTTTGGCTTTCTGTTGCTCCCATGGCGATAGTGTTCCTGACAGAACAATCCAAAGTGACTGCTGGCCTCTTTCTTACAAGTTTAATCTCATGAAACACAGACCCTCCTTTTTTGTTAAAGGGCAGAACCTTTGTTGTATTCACAAACTTTTGATACCGATCCACAAAAGTGAGCACTAACCGATCTATGTCTGTAGGGACCTGAATGGAGAATGCTCCCTTGTACCCAGTCATACTGATCTTCTTTCCACTCATGAAAATCTGTCCAAACCGCATGGGTTCACCATTATCAGCAGCTACTGCACGGCCACGGACAATTGTCTTGGTTTCAACGCACTTCTGACAGCCACATCTGCTGACCACCTTAATGGGAAGCATGTAGTTGGTGCAGGAGATCTTCCTTTCCTCCAGTTTCACTGTCCCACAGCAGTAAGATGTTGTATCTTTGCATCGTGACTCTGGTTCTTGCTCTCCAGCGCACGTTGCTAGAGGACATTTGCCCACATTGTAGTAAAAGGATTGGGTCAGGTTCTGGTAACAGTCATAAGGAAGTCGTATTAAGTGGCTCTCAGGTTTGGGGTTGCAGGAAGGAGCAGCCAGAGCTGTGAAAACAAGAACATTTCCGATAAACCTTCACGCACTGAGCTTTTATTTTAAAGAAAAAGAAAAAGAATTACACTTGTATATCACACCTCTCAGAAGAATCTCAAAGCATTTCATAGAAGGTGATTTTTGGTACGGAGGAAAAAGCAACAAGGAAGATTCCATAAATGGCAAAATGATGACTGCCCAGTTTTAACTAGTATAATTTGAAGGAGGAATGCTGGTCACCATCTCGTGAGAATTCAGCGCTCTTCAAAATGTGCCACAAGATCTTCAGCACCCACCTTACCCACGGGAGCAGATAAACATTTTCTATCCAAACCCTGTCAGTACTGCATTGGACTGTCAGCCCAGATTAGTGTGCAAGTCCTGGAACCCAATCTTATTACCCAGAGTTGAGAGTGCCACCAACTGAGTCAAGCTAACACAAATGTAAATCACAAAGGCCTTTAAATTTGGCCACACATGCCCATTTTTTGGGCGCAACTGGCCCACTAAGCCCCAATAATGCAGTTAAGAAATGTCGCTCGCCATACTGAGAAGAAAAAAAGACATTCAGGGCCGAAGCCTGAAGCAGACATTAGGTCCTTCGCACATGTAAATAAGGGGCTTAACGCTTGTTTGTGGCCCCCACTTCAAGATTGGATTGTGCTGAAGCAGCTGACACCACCCGGGGAAATGCGACCCGACCCGACTCAGGGAAACAGTGCCGCACTGTCGGAGGGGCAGTACTGAGGGAGCGCCGCACTGTCGGAGGGGCAGTACTGAGGGAGCGCCGCACTGTCGGAGGGGCAGTACTGAGGGAGCGCTGGACCGTCGGAGGGGCAGTACTGAGGGAGCGCTGAACCGTCGGAGGGGCAGTACTGAGGGAGTGCCGCACTGTCGGAGGGGCAGTACTGAGGGAGTGCTGCACTATCAGAGGATCAGTACTGAGGGAGCGCTGGACTGTCGGAGGGGCAGTACTGAGGGAGTGCGGGACTGTCGGAGGGGCAATACTGAGGGAGCGCTGGACTGTCGGAGGGGCAGTACTGAGGGAGTGCCGCACTGTCAGAGGATCAGTACTGAGGGAGTGCTGCACTGTCGGAGGGGCAGTACTGAGGGAGTGCCGCACTGTCGGAGGGTCAGTACTGAGGGAGTGCTGCACTGTCGGAGGGTCGGTACTGAGGGAGCGCTGCACTGTCGGAGGGGCAGTAGTGAGGGAGCACTGCACTGTCAAATGGTCAGTACTGAGGAAGTGCTGCACTGTCGGAGGGTCAGTACTGAGGGAGCGCTGCACTGTCGGAGGGGCAGTAGTGAGGGAGCGCTGCACTGTCAAATGGTCAGTACTGAGGAAGTGCTGCACTGTCAAATGGTCAGTACTGAGGAAGTGCTGCACTGTCGGAGGGGCAGTACTGAGGGAGTGCCGCACTGTCGGAGGGTCAGTACTGAGGGAGTGCCGCACTGTCGGAGGGGCAGTACTGAGGGAGTGCCGCACTGTCGGAGGGGCAGTACTGAGGAAGTGCTGCACTGTCGGAGAGGGCAGTACTGAGGGAGTGCCGCACTGTCAGAGGGGCAGTACTGAGGGAGTGCCGCATTGTCGGAGGGGCAGTACTGAGGGAGTCCTGCACTTTTAGATCTGATGTCAAACCAAGGGCCTGTCTGCCTTCTCAGGTTGATGTAAAAGATCCCTATGACACTATTCGAAGAAGAACGGGAGTTCTCCCCGGTGTCCTGGGGCCAATATTTATCTCTCAACCAACATCACTAAAACAGATTCTCTGGTCATTATCACATTGTTGGTTGTGGGATCTTGCTATGCTCAAATTGGTTGCCGCATTTCCTACATTACAACAGTGACTACACTTCTAAAGTAATTTATCGACTGTAAAGCGCTTTGGAATGTCCTGAGGTCGTGAAAGGTGTGATAGAAATGCAAGTAAGTCTGTCTTGTCTTTTGTTTTTAAAAAGGATCTGGTGTATTTCCTCCCTTGTGCATGAAGTAGACAATTGGTCTGGAAATTTTTCAGGCGTTAACCAGCCTACTAAGGTCCCAATATAGACGATAGGATAACTAAGTTCCATAACTTTTTCACATAATGATCTCTAGCTCTGAATGAGATGCGTTTAGTTATTTAATTACCTATCACAGTAAGTGTCGCTGGCTGGGATTTGACAGAACCTGCAGTGTTGCTAGCTCGACACATGTACTGCCCTGCATGTTGTGGCTGCAGCTGCCTTAACACAAGCGTACTGTCATATCCATGTGTCTTCACATCCAGCAAAGAGCCATTATGATACCTGCAAAGATAGGAGTGGGAAACAAAGGAGAGAAACAAACAGAACTTAAATGGAACAGAAAAGCACAATGCAATGACCCAGAATTTCCAGTTGCCTGCTCTGATCTGGAGCAAAAATGAGAAGTCCAACGCCGGCATCTCCACATCATGATCTGGAGCAGGCAGGGCAGACACGAGTTTGGAGATCTGTTTCATCACACCCTGTCCCACGACACATTTTAAAACATTTGTTTTCAGCATTTATTCAGTGTAAACTTGGGGTATCTTTTTGTACTTGGAAAACCGTTCCCACTTGTTTCCCTTCCCCAGTCGACTGCCTTGTTTCCACATGTTTTTAGCACTTCCCATGAGCAGCCACTACGACGCCAGCCAGCTCATTTAAATATATTCAAAAGAGGGCCATTGGCACCACAGTCTGGAGTTTCCTGGTTTTAATCAGGAGCAGGAAAATTATTCGTTCCTGGGACGTGACTGGCAAGGCCAGCATTTATTGTCCATCCCTAATTGCCATTAAGAAGGTGGTGGTGAGTCGCCTTCTTGAATTGCTGCAGTCCGTGTGGTGAAGGTACTCCCACAGTGCTGTTGGGGAGGGAGTTCCAGGATTTTGACCCAGCGATGATATACTTCTAAGTCAGGATGGTGTGTGAGTTGATGGGGAACTTGCAGATGTTGGTGTTCCCATGCGCCTGCTGCCCTTGTCCTTCTAGGTGATAGAGGTCACGGGTTTGGGAGGTGCTGCCAAACAAGCCTTGGCGAGTTGCTGCAGTGCATCTTGTAGATGGTACACACTGCAGCCACAGTAAGTGGTGGTGGAGGCAGTGAATGTTTAAGGTGCTGATGGGGTGCCAATCAAGTGGGCTGCTTTGTCCTGGATGGTGTCACACTTCTTGTGGAGCCTGTTATTGGAGCTGCACTCATCCAGGCAAGTGGAGAGTATTCCATCACACTCCTGACTTGTGGATGGTGGAAAGGCTTTGGGGAGTCAGGAGGTGAGACACTCACCACAGAATAACCAGCCTCTGACCTGCTCTTGTTGCCATAGTATTTATGTGGCTGGTCCAGTTAAGTTTCTGGTCAATGGTGACCCCAGGATGTTGATGGTGGGGGGATTCGGCAATGGTAATGGTAATGCCGTTGAATGTCAAGGGGTGGTGGTTAGACTCTCACTTGTTGGAGATAGTCATTGCCTGACACATGTGTGGCACAAATGTTACCTGCCACTTATCAGCCCAAGCCTGAATGACGTGCAGGTCTTGCTGCATGCGGGCATGGACTGCTTCATGAACCCAATCGTTTCATGGTTACCATTATGGATACTAGCTTTTTATTCTAGATTTATTTAATTAACGGAATTTAAGTTCCCCAGCTTCCGTGGTGGGATTTGAACTCACGTCTCTGGATGATTAGTCCAGGCCTTGGGATTACTAGTCCAGTAACATAACCACTATGCTACCATTCCTGGAGGAGGAGGAGAGGGAGCGACCAACAGTACCTCTTGCAGCCTGAGTTCTCAGCGACATATTAACAGGAGGAGGCCATTCAGCCCCTCAAGCCTGTTCCGTCATTCAATTAGATCAGGGCTGATCTGTATCTTAACTCCATCTACCTGCCTTGGTTCGATAACCCTTAATATCCTGACCCAACAAAAATCTATCAATCTCAAGTTTGAAATTTTCAATTGACCCCCAGACTCAACAGCTTTTGGGGGAGAGAGTTCCAGATTTCCACTATCCTGTGTGTGAAGAAGTGTTTCCTGACATCACCCCTGAACGGCCTAGCTCTAATTTTAAGGTTATGCTCCCTTGTTCTGGACTCCCCTACCAGAGGAAATAGTTTCTCTCTATCTAACCTTATCAACTCCTTTCATCATCTTAAACACCTCAATTAGATCACCCCTTAGTCTTCTAAACTCAAGGGAATACAAGCCCAGTCTATGCAATCTGTCCTCATAATTTAACTTTTTAGTCCAGGTATTATTCTGGTGAATCTGCGCTGCTTCCCCTCCAAGGCCAATATATCCTTCCTGAGATGTGGTGTCCACAAATGAACCCAGTGCTCCAGATGGGGTCTAACCAGAGCTTTATATAACTGTAGCATAACTTCCACCCCTTTGTTTCCAGCTCCCTCGAGATAAAGGCCAACATTCCATTAGCCTTTTTAATTATTTTTTGTACCTGTCCACTAGCTTTTAGTGATTTCTGTAATTGGGCCGCTAAATCTCCCTGCTCCTCCACAGTTCCTAGTTTCTCACCATTTAGGAAATACTCTGATTTATCCTAGTTATGTGCAAAGATGAATGACCTCACATTTTCCTACATTGAACACCATCTGCCACAGTTTTGCCCACTCACTGAATCTATCAATGTCCCATTGGAACTTTCTGTGCCCACCTACATAGAGTCATAACATAGAGTCCAAGGGGGGAATTTTCCCAGCCCTGGGGAGGTGGGTATGGAGGCGGGACTGCCCAGAAAATGGCAGAAACTGGGAGCGGGTACTGACCCCGTTCCCAACCTGCCTCTGTATTATCTTCCCGGGAGGCGGGTCCCTGAGTCGCGCAGGGACCCGTCTCCTCGAGGCGGGAAGGGGATTAGAGCCAATTAACTGACTGTTAACAGGTAGTTAACAGGCAGTTTTGAGGCTTTTCCCCATTTTACGCCTGCAATTGCGGGCTTCCCGACGGCTGCGAACCTCGCCAGGGTCAGCGAGACGAGCAGTGGGTCTGTGGGGGTGAGAGGGGTCTAAATGTCAAGTGTAGAGGTGAGTGATGGCTGCAAGTGTGGACAGGTAAGTATGAGAGGTGAGTGTAAAGTGTTGGAAAAAGTTTCCTTACCTTTGCTTCTTTCTGCAGGCTTCAACCTTTGAGGATCCGGAGGTGCCTCATCTCAACGGCAGAGATGACAGAATGGCTGCTGCATTCTCAGATGCTGCAACCATCTGCTTTCTGCTGAGGAGAGAGGTCTTGGTGCGCCTTTGTGCAAGGGCTCACCTTAGAACACAGATTGTCAAAGCTGTCAAATGCTGACAATTCTTCTGTCAAAAATTTTGAGACAGATGAAGCGTCATACGCTGACGTCATCTGTCACTGGCTTTCCCTTAATTAGCCAATCAAGGCCAATCAAGGGAAAATAGCGTGGGTTGGTCAGACGTCGCTGGGGGCGGGACTGAAACCCGGAAACCAGAAGTCCCGCCTCCCGCACATCTCCATTGAGAAAATCCAGCCCGTAGAGCCATAACAGCACAGAAGGAGGCCATTCGGCCCATCATGTCCGTGCCGGCTCTCTGTGGAGCAATCCAGTCAGTCCCATTCCCCGCTCTATCCCTGTAGCCCTGCAAGTTGGTTTCCCTCAAGAGCCTATCCAGTCTCCCCTTGAAAACATTGAGTGTCTCCGCTTCCACCACTTCCGTCGGCAGCGAATTCCAGGTCACCACCACTCGCTGTGTAAAAAAGTTTTCCCTCACATCCTCCCTGTATCTCTTGCCCAAAACCTTAAATCTGTGTCCCCTAGTCCTTGTACCATCAACTAGTGAGAACAGCCTTTCCCCGTCTAGCCTATCCAATCCCGTCATAATCTTGTACACCTCTATCAAATCACCCCTCAACCTCCTTTGTTCTAATGAAAACAAATCCAGCTTCTCCAACCTGTCCTTGTAGCTAAGATCCCCCATCCCCGGAACCATTCTGGTAAATCTCCTCTGCACCCTCTCAAGGGCCTTCACATCCTTCCTAAAGTGTGGTGACCAGAACTGGACGCAATACTCCAGTTGTGGCCTAACCAGCGCTTTATAAAGGTTCAGCATAATTTCTCTATGAAGCCCAAGATCCCATATGCTTTGTTAACCACTCTCTCAATATGTCCTGCCACCTTCAGGGACCTATGCACATTAACTCCCTGGTCCTTCTGTCCCTGCACACTCTTTAAAACTGTGCCATTAAGTGTATATTGCCTCTCCCTGTTCCTTCTGCCAAAATGCATCACCTCACACTTCTCTGAATTAAATTCCATCTGCCACTTGTCTGCCCATTCTGCTAGCCTTTCTATGTCCTGTTGCAGTTGATTGATATCATCATCACTGTTTGCCACACCCCCAAGTTTGGTGTCATCGGCAAATTTAGAAATTCTACTCTGTATTCCAATATCCAGGTCATTTATATATATCAAAAAAGAAGTGGCCCCAGCACTGACCCTTGGGGAACACCACTGTCTACCATCCTCCAGTCTGAAAAACAGCCATTTACCACAACTCACTGTTTTCTGTCCTTAAGCCAATTCCTTATCCAAGCTGCACCTATTCCATGAGCCTCAATTTTGTTAACCAGCCTTCTATGTGGTACTTTGTCAAATGCCTTCCAAAAATCCATGTAGACAACATCCATTGCATTCCCTTCATCAATCCTCTCTGTTACTTCATCAAAAGATTAAATTAGATTAGTCAAACACGATCTTGCTTTTACAAACCCATGTTGGCTTTCCTTAATTAGTTTAAACTTCTCCAAATGCCCGTTAATTTTTTCCTTGATTATTGTTTCTAAAACTTTACCTACCATTGATGTTAAACTGACTGGCCTGTAGTTACTAGGATTGTCCTTACACCTTTTCTTGAACAATGGTGTCACATTTGCCACTTTCCAATCCTCAGGCACCTCCCCTGCATCTAGGAAAGTTTGGAAAATTATGGCAGCAGTGACCACCGCACAGTCATTGTGGAGACGAAGTCCCATCTTCACACTGAGAACACCATCCATCGTGTTGTGTGGCACTACCACCAGGCTAAATGGGATAGATTCAGAACAGATCTAGCAGCTCAAAACTGGGCATCCATGAGGCACTGTAGGCCATCAGCAACAGCAGAATTGTATTCCACCACAATTTGTAACCTCATGGTCTGGCATATCCCTCACTCTACCATTACCACCAAGCCAGGGGACCAACCCTGGTTCAACAATGAGTAGAAGAGCATGCCAGGAGCAGCACCAGGCGTACCTAAAAATGAGGTGCCAACCTGGGAAAGCTGCAACACAGGACTACATGCATGCTAAAAAGCGGAAGCAGCATGCTATAGACAGGGCTAAGCGATCCCACAATCAATGGATCAGATCAAAGCTCTGTAGTCCTGCCACATCCAGTCGTGAATGGTGGTGGACCATTAAACAACTAACGGGAGGAGGAGGCTCCATGAATATCCCCATCCTCAATGATGGTGGAGCCCAGCGCAAGAGTGCAAAAGACAAGGCTGAAGCGTTTGCAACCATCTTCAGCCAGAAGTGCCGAGTGGATGATCCATATCGGCCTCCTCCTGAGATCCCCACCATCACAGAAGCCAGTGTTCAGCCAATTCGATTCACTCCACGTGATGTCAAGAAACATCTGAGCGCACTGGATACAGCAAAGGCTATGGATCCCGGCTATCGTGCTGAAGACTTGTGCTCCAGAACTAGCCGTGCCTCTAGCCAAGCTGTTCCAGTACAGCTACAACACTGGCATCGATCCGACAATGTGGAAAACTGCCCAGGTATGTCCTGTCCACAAAAAGTAGGACAAATCCAACCCGGCCAATTACCGCCCCATCAGTTTACTCTCAATCATCAGGAAAGTGATGGAAGGTGTGATCGACAGTGCTATCAAGCGGCTCTTACTCACCAATAACCTGCTCACTGATGCCCAGTTTGGGTTCCACCAAGACCACTCGGCTCCCGACCTCATTACAGCCTTGGTCCAAACATGGACAAAGGAGCTGAATTCCAGAGGGGAGGCAAGAGTGACTGCCCTTGACATCAAGGCAGCATTTGACCAAGTCTGGCATTAAGGAGCCCTAGTAAAACTGAAGTCAATGTGAATCAGGGGGAAAACGCTCCACTGGCTGGAGTCATACCTAGCACAAAGGAAGATGGTTGTAGGTCAATCATCACAGCCCCAGGACATCGCTGCAGGAGTTCCTCAGGGCAGTGTCCTAGGCCCAACTATCTTCAGCTGCTTCATCAATGACCTTCCCTCCAACATAAAGTCAGAAATGGGGATGTTTGCTGATGACTGCACAGTGTTCAGCGTCATTCACAACTCCCCAGATAATGAAGCAGTCCATGCCCACATGCAACAAGACCTGGACGATGTTCAGGTTTGGGCTGATAAGTGGCAGGTAACATTCGCGCCACACAAGTGCCAAGCAATGACTATCTCCAACAAGCGAGAGTCTAACCACCTCCCCTTGACATTCAACAGCATTACCATCGCCAAATCCCCCACTATCAGCATCCTGGGGGGTCACCATTAACCAGAAACTTAACTGGACCAGCCACATAAATACTGTGGCAACAAGAGCAGGTCTGAGGCTAGGTATTCTGCGGCGAGTGTCTCACCTCCTGACTCCCCAAAGCCTTTCCACTATTTACAAGGCACAAGTAAGGAGTGTGATGGAATACTCTCCACTTGCCTGGATGAGTGCAGCTTCAACAACACTCAAGAAGCTTGACACCATCCAGGACAAAGCAGCCCGCTTGATTGGAACCCCATCCACCACCTTAAACATTCACTCCCTCCACCACCGGCGCACCATGGCTGCAGTGTGTACCATCTGCAAGATGCACTGCAGCAACTCACCAAGGCTTCTTTGGCAGCCACCTCCCAAACCCGCGACCCCTACCACCTAGAAGGACAAGGGCAGCAGGCACATGGAACACCACCACCTCCAAGGTCCCCTCCAAGTCACACACTATCCTGACTTAGAAGTATATCGCTGATCCTTCATCGTCGCTGGGTCAAAATCCTGGAACGCCCTACCTAACAGCACTGTGGGAGTACCATCACCACACAGACTGCAGCGGTCCACCACCTTCTCAAGGGCAACTAGGGATGGGCAATAAATGCTGGTCTTGCCAGTGATGCCCAGATCCCATAAACGAATTAAAAAAAAACAGCTCCAGCCCCTTCATCCCACCCTATTGGACATCCTGGAGAGATATGGGTTAATAAATGAACTTCTTTACATCTTGAAGCAACAGACTTTCTAAGATAAAAAGAAAAGAAAATCTTGCATTTCTATAGCGCCTTTCACAACCACTGGATGTCCCAAAGCACTTTACAGCCAATAAAGTACATTTTTTGGAGTGTAGTCACTGTTGTAATGTAGGAAAAGCGGATGGCTTCGAAGTGTCCTGAGAGGAAAGCCTGGCTCGTCTTCTGCTTTTAGTGTCTGAGTGTTATATGTGAGAAATGCTTGTGCAAGGAAATAAGGGACAGTAATGACGTCAGCCATGAGTGAGTAGAGTAACTTTGGTGACTAGGGCAATAAACATTGGTAGAGGGATCCATTAACTATAGTGTAGAAAGATAACGGTCAATAAAGCCTATGCTGCAAAGAATTCGAGAACAGTCAAGTCAGGAAGACTTGTTTGAGAGAAATAGCTTTGAAGTAAACAACTACAATTTTTTATGTAAACAGACTGTTTTGAAAGGATTCAGGAACAGATACGTCATGAGGTATTATCTGTGACATGTACCTTTGCTGTGGGAAAAACCTGGGGGCAAAAATTCAGTATCGCCCCATTTGGGGCGCAATTATCGGCCGGGCGCAAAAATTAGCGCCTGGCGCTAATTATCGCCTCCGACTGCAAACTTGGCTTTTATCGCCCCTGGAGGTGATTGGAGCGCTAAATCAGGCGCTTCACACCTGTCTTAAGGCTCAAAGGCCGAGGAGCGAGGCGCTACCTCAGAGCATTGGCGAAGCTCATGTGATGTCAGTCAGCAATGGAACACACACACAATGGCATGGGCCAGTTCTTAAAGGGAGGGGGTTGATCTTGCTCTCCATCCACATCCTGCTTATTGCAGCCTTGAATCTCGGCCTGGGGAGCCCTGTACATCAAATCTGCTGGAATGAACAATGGAGAGACCCAGGGAAAGAGCTCAGAGTGCAGCCCCCACAGTTTCTTCTAAATAGATGCAAGGAAGGGCAAATCCAAATGAACCTGCAAAGTGCTGCTCAGTACCCAAAACTCCTTCACACAGTGTTGAATCTCTCCAGAAGTCTCTCTCTCTCTCTCTCTCTCAGAATGCGTGGTGCAAAAATGTCACCAACAAAAAAAGGCAGGAAGCGTTCGCCTTTAAATAGCGCTCCCCCAGTCCCTTCCTGACTGCAAAACGCTCCCCTCAACCTGTCGTTGCTAGCGGCAGGTGGTAAGGCAGGGGGCGCCACTCAATATCCGCTCGGGGCGTTGCTCACTCGACTAACGTCACAATCTGCCGCCGCAGGAGATCGTGGTGGTAGTATTTAGCGCCGCCGCAAAATGTCTGGTCAATTTCACAAGAGGCGCAGATATCGCCGCGCCCAGGCGCTAGTTGCTTTGCGCCCCATTAACGCCCTCTTAAGGCGCTAACGGGAGGCACAAACCAACTGAATTTTTCCCCCCTGGTGTATAAAGGAGCTTGGTTTTCAACAGTACTTCGGAGGGCTCGAAAGATAGAACCAGAAAGCGAAAGCCACTCTCTGTGTACAGTATAGATTGATCACCTGTGCTGGATATCAGTAAAGTCTGTTCCGTATACTCCATCATCGAGTGTCTCGAGCTTACTCGAAGTGCGTTGTTGTGAAGTAGAGAAGGAAGGAGGCCGACTAACTGTTGGATGTTAACACACCCCACCTTCTGCAGCCCGACCCCTGCACCCCACCCCTTCACACCTCGACCCCTGTGCATCCCAACCCCGACTCCTGATCCCTGACCCCTGCACCCCACCCCCTGCACCCCTCCCCTATGCCCTCACCCCCTGCAACTCTATCTTGTTCACTTACACTGGCTCCTGGTTCCCTGATGCCTCATATTTCAAATTCTTATCCATGCGTTCAAGTCTCTCCATGACCTTACCCCCTGGCTCCATCTCTGTCACCTCCTCCATCCCGACAACTGCCTCCCCCAAATTCTCCAATCCTCTGACTCTACCCTGTGGTGTATCCTCCTTTTCACCCCACCATTAGTGGCTGCGCCTTCAGCTGCCAAGGCCCCATGTCCTGGAACAGGAGTTTGAGGAGAATTGTAGAGGCCATGAATGAATATAAACACAAAAGACAATTTTAAGTTTAAATGAAAAGGGCTCTTACCAGAAGTACTTGTCAGGTGGGGGATTACACAAAATCTTGCAACAGAAAGTTACAGCTTGCCCCTCACGCCTGACTTTGCTCAGTGGCTGTTTCCTGATGTACGGCTTTTCTGCATTATACAAAGAACAAGATTTAGCAAAATCAAACGATCCCAGGAAGTTGTGTATGTTCTTGGATTGATTGTATCCTGTGCCACTGGTTGTATAGATTGTGTCCTGGTTAACCCTTGCACCCCGACCCCTGCGCCCCTCCCCTGTGCCATGACCCCTCCCCTACACCCCGACCCCTGCACTACGACTGGATCACACTGACCCCTCTGCCCCTTGACCCCTGCACACCCCGACCCCTGCATCGTGAAGACCAGATACTTCCTGGACACAGATTTAAGGTAATTGGCAAAAGAACCAGAGGCAATATGAGAATTTTTTTTACGCAACGAGAGGGCGGTGGAAGCAGATTCAACAGTAACTTTCAAAAGGGAATTGGATAAATACTTGAAAAGGAAAAATTTACAGGGTTATGGGGAACGAGCCGGGGAGTGGGACTAATTGGAGAGCTCTACCAAAGAGCCGGCACAGGCACGATGGGCCCAAAATTTACGGGGAGGCGGGGAGAGGGGAGAGGGAACCTGGGAGAGGGAACCCGACAACCAAACTTAACACAGGACCTCATTAACATCTATTTGTTGTGTTTCCCGTCTGGCAGTGATTGGGAGGGGGAGAGAGGCTGCGACTGCGTCTGGGGGAGGTCGAAGGCTTCCTTGAGGGTGTGGGAAAGGGTATGATTGAGAGGGTCCAGGGAGGGGGAGGGAAGTTGGTGATCGGAGCTGGGAGGGGTGAGGGGGAGCAATCCTGCTTCTCCTGGCCCACAAGGAGTGCTGAAACGGACACTTACCTGCTGGAGCCAGTAGCTCCCGCCTCCCTCTCACTGCCGGATTTCTCGAGCACTGGTTGCTCTGTGGAAGCCCGTTTTAAATATGTTAATGAAGTTCCACCCCTCTTCACACGGGACACCCCAATATCCACCGCCGTAAAGATGGCAGCAGGCGAGTGCACAGCGTGTTGGGGTCATGTTCCCCATATTTAACTCTGCACAGAGCGGGATTGAACAGAGTGGACTTAGCATGTGGGAGTTTGTGGAGAGCATTGTGATCCTGGACAACCACGTTTGCAGTAAGTGCCTGCATCTTGAGGAACTTTTTGAGCTGGAGTCTGAGGTGCAGACATTGCGGGGCATCAGGGATGGGGAGAGTTACCTGGACACTTTGATGCAGGAGGCAGTCACACCCCTTAGGTTAGGTAGTGGTATAGGTCTGGTTAGTGGTCAGGGACAGGAGGGTGTGACTGCAACTCAGGCAGGTAAGGGGACCCCAGGTGCAGTGCTGGAGGAGCCTCAGCCTTTGCCCTTGTCCAACGGGTATGAGGTTCCTGCTGCCTGTGTGGATGAGGGAAAAGCCTGCAGGATGAATGAGCAAGCTGACCATGGCACCATGGTGCAGGAGGCCATTCAAGTGGGGGGAGTGAAAGGGAATGTAGTTGTGGTAGGGACAGTATAGTCAGGGGATAGATACTGTTCTCTACAGCCGTGACCGAGAGTTCCGAAGGTTGTGTTGCCTGCCCGGTGCCAGGGTTAAAGACCTCTCCTCGCAGCTGGAGGAGGACTTGGAGTGGGAGGGGGAGGATCCAGTTGTCGTAGTCCACGTAGGAACCAATGACATAGGTAGAACTCGGAATGAGGCTCTGCTGAGGAGTTTGAGGAGCTAGGATCCAAATTAAAAAGCAGAACCACAAAGGTAATAATCTCTGGATTGTTACCTGAGCCACACACAAATTGGCATAGGGACAAACAGATTAGAGGTTTAAATGCGTGGCTCAAAGTGTGGTGTGGGAGGAAGGGGTTTCAGTTCATGGGGCACTGGCATCACTACTGGGGAAAGAGGGAGCTGTTCCGTTGGGACAGGCTTCACTTAAGCTGGGCTGGGACCAGTGTCCCGGCGAACCGAATAACTAGGGCAGTAGGTAGAGCTTTAAACTAATGAAGCGGGGGGGGGGGGGGGGAGGGGGGGGGGTTGCAGGAGGATTCAGGAAAAAGTAAATTTAAAAGCAGCAAGAGAAATGTCATGGCTCTAGAGCAGAGTAGAGTTCTGGGTAAAAATAAGCAGAGTGGGTCAGGAAGGAACAGAGAGAGTAACAAAGGCAATAAGGCATCAGTGACGAAGGTGACATCAGGGAAAAATAGAAATAAGTCAAAGCTAAAGGAACTTTTTCTGAATGAGTGAAACATTCACAACAAAATAGATGCATTAATAGCGTAGATAGAAATGAATAGGTTTGATATAATAGTCATAACGGAGACGTAGTTGCAAAGTGGCCAATGTTGGGAACTAAATATTCCAGGATACTTAACTTTTAGAAAAGATAGGCAAAATGGAAAAGGAGGAGGGCTAGCCCTGATAATAAAGGATGGGATAAAGACAGTAGAGAGAAAGGATCTTAGCTCCGAAAATCAAGAAGTAGAATCAGTTTGGGTGGAGCTAAGAAACAGCAAGGGGCAGAAAATATTGGTGGGAGTTGTTTCTAGGCCCCCAAACAGTAGTTGTAGGGCAGCGTATAAATCAGGAAATTAGAGGCGCATGTAACAAGGGTAATGCAGTAATCATGGGGGACTTTAATCTACATATAGACTGGGCAAACCAAATTTGCAGTAATAGTGTGGAGGACGAATTAATGGAATGTATGCAAGATAGTTTTTTAGATCAGTATGTTGAGGAACCAACTAGGGAACAGGCTATTTTAGATCTAGTATTGTGCAATGAGAAAGGGTTAATTAATAACCTTGTAGTAAAGGGGCCTTTAGGGAAGAGTGAGCATAATATGATAGAATTTTATATTAAGTTTGAAAGTGATTTAGTTAAATCTGAAACTAGGGTCTTAAATCTAAACAAAGCAAACTACGTGACATGAATCTGTCATTCATGACTTATGAAATAATACTGAGTGGCCTGCGGGTGGCGCTGTCCAGGGAGAGTATAAATACTTGGACACGGGCCCAGCTTGCGCAGGACATTCTTAACCGAACTAGTGAAGGACACAACTAGACCTCCATGTTGTAAAACAGTTGATTAAAGCTTTGTTTAACGCTTAGACCAAGTGCCTAGTAGTTTTCTTACATCACTACGTAGGTATGAGAGGCGAGTTGGCTTAGGTAGATTGGGAAACTAAAGGCAAGCAATGGCTAGCATTTAAAGAATTAATACATAATTTACAACGAATATACATTCTTTTAAGGCACAAAAACTCCACAGGAAAAGTGGTCCAACCGTGGCTAACAAGAGAAGTTAAAGATAGTGTTAGATCAAAGGAAGAGGCTTATAATGTTGCCAAAAAGAGTAGTAAGCCTGAGGATTGGGAGGATTTTAGAATTCAGCAAAGGAAGACCAAGAAATTGATAAAGAAAGGGAAAATAGAATATGAGAGTAAACTAGCGAGAGACATAAAAACAGACTGTAAAAGCTTCTTTGGTATGTAAAAAGGAAAAGATTAGCAAAAGTAAATGTGGGTCCCTTACAGGCTGAGACAGGAGAAATTATAATGGGTTATAAGGAAATGGCAGAGAAATTAAACAAATACCAAAGGGGGAATTTTCCCAGCCCTGGGGAGGCGGGTATGGAGGCGGGACTGCTGGGAAAATGGCAGAAACTGGGAGCGGGGACCAACCCCGCTCCCAACCCGCCTCCGTGCCATCTTCCCGGGAGGCGGGTCCCCGAGTTGCGCAGGGACCTGTCTCCTCAAGGTGGGAAGGGGATTAGAGCCAATTAACTGCCTGTTAACAGGCAGTTTTGAGGCTTTTTCCCATTTTACGCCTGCAATTGTGGGCTTCCCGACGGCTGCGAACCTCGCCAGGGTCAGCGAGGCGAACAGTGGGTCTGTGGGGGCGAGAGGGGTCGTAATGTCAGCTGTAGAGGTGAGTGATGGGTGCAAGTGTGGACAGGTAAGTATGAGAGGTGAGTGTAAAGTCTTGGAAAAAGTTTCCTTACCTTTGCTTCTTTCTGCAGGCTTCAACCTTTGAGGATCCGGAGGTGCCTCATCTCAATGGCAGAGATGACAGAACGGATGCTGCATTCTCAGATGCTGCAACCATCTGCTTTCTGCTGAGGAGAGAGGTCTTGGTGAGTGATGGGTGCAAGGGCTCACCTTAGAACAGAGATTGTCAGTGTTTGACAGCTTCTCAAAGCTGTCAAACGCTGACAATTCATCTGTCAAAAAATGTTCTACAGATGAAGCGTCATACACTGACGTCATCTGTCACCGGCTTTCCCTTAATTGGCCGGTAAGCCCGCAGGACGGGTTTAACAAGGCCAATCAAGGGAAAATAGCGTGGGTTGGTCAGATGTCGCTGGGGGCGGGACTGAAACCCGGAAACCTGAAGTCCCGCCTCCAGCACGTCTCCATTGAGAAAATCCAGCCCTTTGTGTCTGTCTTCACGGAAGAAGACGCAAAAAACTTCCCGGAATTAGTGGAGAACCAAGGGTCCAGCGAGAATGAGGAACTGAAAGAAATTAGTATTAGTAAAAAAATAGTTCTGGAGAAATGAATGGGACCGAAAGCCAATAAATCCCCTGGACCTGATGGCCTACATCCTAGGGTTTTGAAAGAGGTGTCTATAGAGATAGTGGATGCATTGGTTGTCATTTTCCAAAATTCCATAGGGGGAGAAATTCAGTTATCCCCCGTTTGGGGGCAGTAACCAAATTAGCACCAGCAATTTAGCGCCCTGCGCGAGAGTACTGCCCCGGCTGCTAAATTGGGCTTACTGCCTCGGCAAGGAAGCAGAGCACTACCTCAGGCGCTCCACTTCCTCTTGGGGCGGTGTCTGGGGCGCAAAGCGCGGTAGCACCGGAGCACTACGCAGCTGCTTCACGTAGCGCGGACGTGTTTCATCGCCCCTCCCCTTCCGTTAAAGGGGAGAGACGCTGTGCACTCTGCAGGCCTTTTGACGGCCTCTACTAGCCCACCAGGGCGGCATGGTGCCGTGGCCACAGCCCAGCACTGAAACGCGGTGCCAGGCTTCGCGATGGCAGCCACGGCCCACGCCAAGGGCTGCCACGAGGGGCTGACCCGGAGGTCAGCCAAAGCAATAAAATGGCGGTGCGGGGCACAGCCGGGCTTCCCCTTTAATTACCGCCTCATGAGTGGAGGTCGGCCCTGTTTGCGACCCACGAGGCCGTCGCTTACATCACCTGTGGCAGCTTCGTGGGGCGTAGCCAAATTTCTACCGCGGGGCGGTAAGGGGCCGAGGCAGGTCGCTAAGGGTTGCGTCGCTCGGCGATGACGTCTTCGCCGGCGGCACAGCGCTGCGGTGCGCTACAGGCTACCACCGCCACCGCTAATCTCCCACTGATTTTCACGGGAGGCATTAGCGGTGCTGCGACCGGGCACTAGGGAATTTGCACCCCGTTAGCGCCCCCCGGGGGCACTAACGAGAGGTGCAAGCCAACCCAATTTCTCCCCCATAGATTCTAGAACGGTTCCCACAGATTGGAAGGTGGCAAATGTAACCCCACTATTTAAGAAAGGAGGAAGAGAGAAAACGGGGAACTACAGACCAGTTAGCCTAACATCAGTAGTAGGGAAAATGCTAGAATCTATTATTAAGGGCATGATAACAGGGCACTTAGAAAATAATAATAGGATTGGGGCAGAGTCAACACGGATTTATGAAAGGGAAATCGTGTTTGACAAATCTGTTGAGTTTTGAGGTTGTAACTAGCACAATAGATAAGGGGGAACCAGTGGATGTGGTGTATTTGGATTTCCAGAAGGCATTCGATAAGGTTCGCAACCTTGGTGTCATATTTGACCATGAAATGAGCTTCCGACCACATATCCACAGCAGAACAAAGACCGCCTACTTCCACCTCTGTAACAACACCCATCTCCGCCCTTGCCTCAGCTCTTCCGCTGCTGAAACCCTCATCCATGCCTTTGTTACCTCTAGACTTGACTATTCCAATGCACTCCTGGCTGGCCTCCCACATTTCACCCTACATAAACTTGATCCAAAGCAATCTGCCCATGTCCTAACTAGCACCAAGTCCTGTTCACCCATCTCCCCTGTGCTCGCTGACCTACATTGGCTCCCGGTTAAGCAGCACCTCGATTTCAAAATTCTCATCCTTGTTCTTAAATCCCTCCATGGCCTCGCCCCTTCCTATCTCTGTAATCTCCTTCAGTCCCACAACCCCCCGAGATATCTGCGTTCCTCTAATTCTGCCCTTTTAAGCATCCTTGATTATAATCGCTCAACCTTTGTTGGCCGTGCCTTCTGTTGCCTAGGCCCTAAGCTCTGGAATTCCCTGACTAATCCTCTCCGCCTCGCTACCTCTCTTTCCTCCTTTAAGATGCTCCTTAAAACCTACCTCTTTGACCAAGCTTTTAGTCACCTGCCCTAATTTATCCTTATGTGGCTCGGTGTCATATTTTTTGTCTTATAATCCTCCTGTGAAGCGCCTTGGGAAATTTTACTACGTTAAATGTGCTATATAAATACAAGTTGTTGTTGTTGGTGCCACACAAGAGGTTATTAAACAAAATTAGGGCTCATGGGATTGGGGGTTAATATACTAGCATGGATTGAGAATTAGTTAACAGACAAAAAACAGAGAGTAGGAATAAACTGGTCATTTTCGGGTTGGCAGGCTGTAACCAGTGCTTGGGCCTCAGCTATTCACAATCTACATCAATGATTTGGATGAGGGAACCAAATGTAATATATCCAAGTTTGCTGATGATACAAAGCTGGGTGGGAATGTAAGTTGTGAGGAAAATGCAAGGAGGCTTCAAGGGGATATAGACAGGCTAAGTGAGTGGGCAAGAACATGGCAAATGGAATATAATGTGGAGAAATGTGAAGTTATCCACTTTGGTAGGAAAAATAGAAAAGCTGAGTATTTTTTAAATGGTGAGAGATTGGGAAATGTTGGTGTTCAGAGGACCTGGGTGTCCTTGTACACGAATCAGTGAAAGTTAACATGCAGGTACAGCAAGCAATTAGAAATGCAAATGGTATGTTGGCCTTCATTACAAGAGGATTTGAGTATAAGAGTAAAGACGTTTTACTGCAATTATATAGGGCTCTGGTCAGACCACACCAGGGGGGAAAAATTCGGATGCTTTGCGCCTCCCGTTAGTGCCCTAAGAGGGCGCTAACGGGGCACAAAGCAACCAGCGCCCGGGCACGATGCCAGCAGCGCCTCCCGCGAAATTCAGCGGGAGGTTAGCGGCGGCGGTAACCGTTTGTGCCTCACGGCGCTGCGCCGCCGGCGATGATGTCATCGCCATGCGCAGCGGCCCGCTTGCGCCTCGGCCGCGATTTTCGGTGGCACCCCCTGACTCACCGCCGGACACTATGTCCGACGGGGTCAGGGGGGCCAACCTGCGGCCGGGGCGGCGCTAGTTAAAGGGGAGGTGGTGGGCGGCCATTTTTGTTGCTGGCTGCCTGCCAGCACCTGCCCCCGTTGCTGTCCCCGGCCCCCGGGAAGCCCCCCCGCGGGGTGCCGGCTGCTCTCCGTGAGCCCGGCACTCCTCTGGTGGCCCAGCTGGGCGCCGGGACGCGCTGCGCCAGGCCCTTCCCCTTTAAGAAGGGGAGGAAGGCCTGTCGTACCGCGGCGCGACATGCTGCAGCGCCGCCTGATATTCTCTCACAGCGTCTCAAGAGGGAGGCAGGGTGCTTCCAGTAGCACCCTGCTCCCCTCTTGGGGTGCTACCATTCAATTTCGGCCGTGGGGGCGCTAATTTTTTCGAGGCGCTACGGCCAAGTTAGCGCCCCAAAGGGGGCGCGACTCAATTTTTCCCCCCTGGAGTATTGTGACCAGTTTTGGTCTCCTTACCTACGGAAGGATATACTTGCCAAACAGGGAGTGCAACAAAGGTTCACCAGACTGGTTCCTGGGATGGGGGGATTGTCCTATGAGGAGAGATTGAATAGACTAGGCCTATATTCCCTAGAGTTTAGAAGAATGAGAGGTGATCTCATTGAAACATACAAAATTCTTACAGGGCTTGACAGGGTAGATGCAGGGAGGATGTTTCCCCTGGCTGGGAAGTCTAGAATCAGGGGTCACAGTCTCAGAATAAGGGGTCGGCCAATTAGGACTGAGATGAGGAGAAATTTCCTCACTCAGAGGGTGGTGAATCTTTGGAATTCTCTACCCCAGAGGGCTGTGGAGGCTCAGTCGTTGAGTATATTCAAGACAGAGATCAATAGATTTTTGGATATTAAGGGAATCAAAGGATATGGGGATAGTCTAGGAAAATGGAGATGAGGTAGAAGATCAGCCATGATCTTATTGAATGGCAGAGCAGGCTCGAAGGGCCAAATGGCCTACTCCTGCTCCTATTTCTTATGTTATTATGTTCTTATTAACTCTTTAACTCCTTTAATATCGAGGCCAATGTCTCAGGAAACTCTGGGAGTTCATTGCTTTTATGCCTTGAGCTGTTTTGCCTCTTCCAGTCTATGGGAAAATGATCTCATTTTGCACTCTGACCTTTACTCCCATCCCTTCTCTATCTCATCTTTAGGTTGTTATCAGTTTTACCACTATTTCTACCCGAACCCTCCCTCCTTGTTATCGGTTTAAACTCCTTTCTACAGCCCTATTTATCCTTTCCACTAGTACCTCAGTCCCAGCACAGTTCTGGTGTAGCATGTCCCAGCGGTATAGATCGCTCCTGTCCCAGTATTGATGCCAGTGTCCCATGAAATGGAACCCCTCCTTCCCACACCCGTCTTTCAGCCACACAGTCACCTTCCTGATCTGTTTGTCTCTCTGCCAATCAGCACGTGGCTCGGGTAATAATCCCGAGATTATTATCCTTGAGGTCCCGCTTTTTAATTTAGCTCCTAACTCCTGATACTCCCTCAGCAGAACCTCCTAACTTTTCTTCCCTTTGTTATTGGTCTCGACATGGGCCACGACAACTGGATCTTCCCCCTCCTTTTCCAAATTCCTTTCCAGCTGCGTTGCGATATCCCTTACCCTGACACCAGGTAGGCAACACACCCTTCAGAACTCTCGATCGTGGCTGCAGAGGATGCTATCTATCTCTCTAATTATTGAATCCCCTATAACAACAACCTTTTTACTCCTCTCCTCCCCCCTTGAACTGCCTCCTGCTCCACGGTGCCTCGGTTACCATTCTGGCCATCCGTCCCGCAGTTTTTCTCCTTATCCCCACAGGTAGCAAGTACATTGTACCTGTTGGACAGGACCAGTGTCTGCGGGACCTCCTTCCCTGCTGACTGTCAGTCACCCTCCTCTTCCTGTACCTGCCTCTCTCTCTACATAGTGTGACTGCAAAAATAAGGGCTGTGTAATAGTGAAGGGAGTGTAATAGTGAAGGGAGTGTAATAGTGAAGGGAGTGTAATAGTGACAGGTGTGTAATAGTGACAGGTGTGTAATAGTGACGGGTGATAAAGTCCCACATAAGAGGTTAGTGTGCAAAATTAAAGCACATGGGATTGGGGGTAATATACTGGCATGGATTGAAAATTGGTTAACAGACAGGAAACAGAGAGTAGGAATAAATGGGTCTTTTTCGGGGTGGCAGGCGGTGACTAGTGGGGTACCGCAGGGATCAGGGCTTGGGCCCCAGCTATTCACAATATATATCAATGATTTGGATGAGGGAACCAAATGTAATATTTCCAGGTTTGCTGACGACACGAAACTAGGTGGGATTGTGAGTTGTGAGGAGGATGCAAAGAGGCTTCAAGGCGATTTAGACAAGTTTAGTGAGTGGGCAAATACATGGCAGATGCAGTATAACGTGGATAAATGTGAAGTTATCCACTTCGGTAGGAAAAACAGAAAGGCAGAGTATTATTTAAATTGTGGTAGATTGGGAAATGTTGATGTACAAAGGGACCTGAGTGTCCTTGTACACCAGTCACTGAAAGCAAACATGCAGGTGCAGCAGGCAGTTAAGAAGGCAAATGGTATATTGGCCTTCATTGCAAGAGGATTTGAGTACAGGAGCAAGGATGTCTTACTACAGTTATACAGGGCCTTGGTGAGACCACACCTGGAGTACTGTGTGCAGTTTTGGTCTCCTTACCTAAGAAAGGATATACTTGCCATAGAGGGAGTGCAGCGAAGGTTCACCAGACTGATTCCTGGGATGGCAGAACTGTCGTATGAGGAGAGATTGGGTCAACTAGGCCTGTATTCACTAGAGTTTAGAAGAATGAGAGGAGATCTCATTGAAATGTATAAAATTCTGACAGGGCTAGACAGACTGGATGCAGGGAGGATGTTTCCCCTGGCTGGGGTTCTAGAACGAGGGGTCACAGTCTCAGGTTACGGGGTAGGACATTTAGGACTGAGATGAGGAGAAATTTCTTCACTCAGAGGGTGGTGAACCTGTGGAATTCTCTACCACAGAAGGCTGTGGAGGCCAAGTCACTGAGTATATTTAAGAAGGAGATAGATTTCTAGACACAAAAGGCATCAAGGGGTATGGGGAGAGAGCGGGAATATGGTATTGAGATAGAGGATCAGCCATGATCATATTGAATGGCGGAGCAGGCTCGAAGGGCCGAATGGCCTACTCCTGCTCCTATTTTTCTATGTTTCCATGTAATATTGAAGGGTCTGTAATAGTGACAGGTGTGTAATAGTGAAGGGTGTGTAGTAGTGAGGTTCAGTAATTTGAGTGATAATCATTACCGGATCTCTTGAGTTTCACTTCAATGGTAGACATTTTGCTGTTGTTTACACTCAGTGTGACAACTGCTGTTCCATAATAAGCCTTCTTGATTTTTAAGGCTGTTTTGCCATCAGGGCAGAGGCCGGGAATCCTGAACTTTCCCTTCTCATCACAGACTGTCAGGACTTTGTCCAAGGTTCCCCAGAGGTGGACAGTTGCCTTGGAGGCAGGAGCACCATCTTGAAGACGTACAGAACCATAAAGTACATGCTCTTCGCACATGCATCGACTGCACTCCGCATTCACACGACCCATAGCGCAGCTCAGCTTGCAACCTGCATCACAGCATTAAAAGATAAACATACTCAATTAACGCCCGTCAGCTGTTGAAATACAAAAGGATCAGTGTGTTCAAGAACAAAGAAAATACAATATTTCATATTTTCTACAGACAGAAAAATAATGATTTCAGCAAATGAAGATATCTGTTCATTTAGAATATTCAGCTCATTTGAAGAGTATAATTGTAGGGAGTTATTCACTGCACATTCACCCCTTAAAGAGGGAGTAGGTGCAAGTGGTCAGTGACCAAGTACACTACCTGCTGCGATAGAGAAGGGTGCGGAGACTGACACAGGATCTCCCTTCAATTCATTTCAATGGAAGGAAACTCAGGTCTGTTCAGTTACTGCTGGTTACTGCCCAGGTGGTAAAGAAGGAAAGCTACCCCAGGGTAACAATAGGAGTCAGACTGCCCGATGAGTAAAGAGATGGTCACTGTACTATAGGGGGGATTTCTGACCTGGTGCTGCAAGAATTCCCCCCATGTGAAAAGTGGACAGGAAAGAGATGCCAGAAAGTAAATTTGAAATTGTGATATTAGTTTATGTTTCCTCTAATGTTTCACTGAAGATTTATCAAATTTAATGGCCTAGAATTTCCTCAAAATAAGTTGCCTCTTTAAAAGAATTGCACACACTCCAGAGGGAGTTACACGAGTTTCCTGAGTACTGATTTGCATTCCCATTGGTGCAGGCATCGGTGTAAAATGGGTGTAAGCAGCTGAACTGCCTGGAAACTTTGGTGCAACCTTTAAAAAGCAGGTCAGCCTGCACTCTTCCGCAGCAGACTGGGGTCAATGGAGCAGAGAGGGACAGGGTTTGGCTCTTTCAGCCTTTAGCAATATTATTATACTGCTACAGAATAATGGCCACTCAAGCTCCATCTGCACCCAGAGGGCTGCAGGGCTCCAACCAGGAGAGCAAACATTACTGGTATGGACCTATCAGCAGTGTTCCCCCTAAGGTGCGCGGCCGTGCACCAGTCGGGAAATCCCGTGCAGGCCGCTCACCAGGTGCTTCTGCTGGAAAAGATACCGTGCAGCAAATCTAAAGGGAGCGCACACCAAAAAAAAATTAGAGGGAAGATTGCCTACCAGCCCCCTGAAGGAGATTGAAGGCAGGTGGCACAGACTTCTGGGTGTGAGTATCAGCAAGCCTGCCAAGAATATAACTCACGCTGCCTGGATCGAAGTGTCATTGGCAACGGAAGCCAACACTTTCATCCCCAGGACTACAGACCAGTGCTGCCAAAAACTGAGCAGGGCAGCACACTGGACACTGGCACACCAGCTGTAGTGCTGAAGACTTGTGCTCTAAAGCCAAGCTGTTCCAGTACAGCTGCAACACTGGCATCTATCTGACAATGTGGAAAATTGCCAAGGTATGTCCTGTCCACAAAAAGCAGGACAAATCCAATCCGGCCAATTACCGCCCCATCAGTCTACTCTCAATAATCAGCAAAGTTATGGAAGGTGTCGTCAACAGTGCTATCAAGCGACACTTACGCACCAATAACCTGCTCAATGATGCTCAGTTTGAGTTCCGCCAGAACCACTCGGCTGCCGACCTCATTACAGCCTTGGTCCAAACATGGACAAAAGAGATGAATTCCAGATGTGAGGTGAGACTGACTGCCCTTAACATCAAGGCAGCATTTGACTGAGTGTGGCATCAAGGAGCCCTAGTAAAATTGAAGTCAATGGAAATCGGTGGGGGGAAAACTCTCCACTGGCTGGAGTCATACCTAGCACAAAAGAAGATGGTTCTGGTTGCTGGAGGCCAATCATTTCAGCTCAGGACATCGCTGCAAGAGTTCCTCAGGGCAGTGTCCTAGGCCCAACCATCTTTAGTTGCTTCATCAATGACCTTCCCACCAACATAAGCTCAGAAGTGGGGATGTTCGCTGATGATCGCACAGTGTTCAGTTCCATTTGCAACTCCTGAGATAATGAAGTAGTCCATGCCCGCATGCAGCAAGACCTGGACGAAATTCAGGCTTGGGCTGATAAGTGGCAAGTAACATTCGCAATACAATACACAAGTGTCAGGCAATGACTAGCTCCAACAAGAGAGAATGTAACCACCGCCCATTGACATTCAACAGCATTACCATCGCCGAATCCCCCACCATCAACACCCTGGGGGTCACCATTGATCAGAAACATAACTGGACCAGCCATATAAATACTGTGGCAACAAGAGCAGGTCAGAGCCTAGGTATTCTGTGGCGAGTGAATCACCTCCTGACTCCCCAAAGCCTTTCCACCAGCTCCAAGGCACAAGTCAGGAGTATGATGCAATACTCTCCACTTGCCTGGATGAGTGCTGCTCCAACAACACTCAAGAAATTTAGCACCATCCAGGACAAAACAGTCTACTTGATTGGCACCCCATCCACCACCTTAAACATTCACTCCCTCCACCACCGACGCACCGCGGCTGCAGTGTGTACTATCTACAAGATACATTGCAGCAACTCGCCAAGGCTTCTTCGACAACACCTCCCAAACCCATGACCTCTACCACCTAGAAGCACAAAGGCAGCAGGCACATGGAAGACCACCACCTCCAAGTTCCCCCCAAAGTTACACACCATCCTGACTTGGAAATATATCACCGATCCTTCATCATCGCTGGGTCAAAATCCTGAAACTTCCTCCCTAACAGCACTGTGGGAGTACCTTCACCACATGGACTGCAGCGGTTAAAGAAGGTGACTCACCAGCACCTTCTCAAGGGCAATTAGGGATGGGCAATAAATGCTGGCCTTGCCAGCAATGCCCACATCCCAGGAACGAATAAAAAAAAACACTGGTACTAACACACTGACTCTTCACAGTCTCCTTGGTTAAGGGCAGCTCCAACTCTTGCAGCATTCCACTCACACCAACAACTGCACACACAACTTCAAACTCTTCCTCCACTTTAACAGTCTCATACTTTACCTCTCCCATTCCTCTACTGCCAGCCTTACACTCATTTACTTTATCTTCTTATAGGACAAATTGGCACACAATTCCCATCAAGGCAGGCCACCGCAGGGGGCATTTCCACCTTGAAACCCCTCATTCCCTTCGAGGACAAAGCCATGGGGCTCGTGGCACTCACGGTCCTTGCGGTGAGAGATGGTGGGTCGACGACATCTTCCTGGTGCCGGGTTAGGGACTGAGATCCTGTATAGTCTCCCTGGAAACCCAGTGAAGCACCATACACCCTTCGCTGTCTCCTTAATCCCAAGGAAGTAATTCTCATCCATTTTGCTTTCTACCCTCCCTTCCTATAGATCTACCACAGCACAGGAGGAGGAAGATGATGGTGATGAGCAAGAGGAGTATAAGAAGTGGGCATCTTCTCCATCCTGCCCCGTCATCCTCTGCCCAACCCTGCCAACTCACCACCTGCATCTCTTGCTTCCTCACTCGCTGGCACCAGCTCAGAACTTTTCATCCGCGGGCAATTAGATATAGTGAGGAGGAGGCACAGTGTGATCCCAGGGTATGAGGGGAACTGGAGAAGTGGGTGAGGAGGAGGCACCTTCCCAGTGAAGACTGAAGGAGACGGCTGTGGATTCAGAGTCACAGGACCCAGAAATCACGGGTATTTGCCTGAAGAAAAGGAGGTTCGAGTAACATTGCAGCTATGTGCAGGCTCTGAGGACAATCTCCAAGGATGTGTGGAAATTGACAGATGTGACTCTACAATCTCCAGCTCTCCTTTACAGCAACATCTCAGAGGCTGTCTCTTGCTTGCGGGAGCCAGTGCAGAGGGTGACAACTTAGCAGGGGATCTGCTGCAGATTCCAGTGAAGAAGCAGCCAGGGCCCAGTGGAATGGGGAAATCTACCTGCCTGACACTGACCCCCACCGCCATCTCTTGGGCCTCTGACCTCCCCGCTCAAAGCACAATGCCAGTGGAACATGGGAGATCATGAGGCTGCCCAGGAACAAGCTCCAGAGATGCAGCAAGCAGCCACTCCTGACCAGGATTAAGCTGCTATGAGAAAAGAACCACTTCAGCCCAGGAGCCTTTGGGAGACCATGAGCTGCTTCCGTGATCAAGGCCCTCCAGTGTGATGACCCTCCAGCGTGCTGACCCTCCAGTGTGCTGACCCTCCAGCGTGCTGACCCTCCAGTGTGCTGACCCTCCAGTGTACTGACCTTCCAGTGTGCTGACCCTCCAGTGTACTGTCCCTCCAGTGTGCTGACCCTCCAGCGTGCTGACCCTCCAGTGTGCTGACCCTCCAGTGTGTTGACCCTCCAGCGTGTTGACCCTCCAGTGTGCTGACCCTCCAGCGTGCTGACCTTCCAGCGTGTTGACCCTCCAGCGTGCTGACCTTCCAGTGTGCTGACCCTCCAGTGTGCTGACCCTCCAGCGTGCTGACCCTCCAGCGTGCTGACCTTCCAGTGTACTGACCCTCCAGCGTGCTGATCTTCCAGTGTGCTGACCCTCCAGTGTACTGACCCTCCAGCGTGCTGACCCTCCAGTGTGCTGACCTTCCAGTGTGCTGACCCTCCAGTGTGCTGACCCTCCAGCGTGCTGACCCTCCAGCGTGCTGACCTTCCAGTGTGCTGACCCTCCAGTGTGCTGACCCTCCAGTGTGCTGACCCTCCAGCGTGCTGACCCTCCAGCGTGCTGACCCTCCAGCGTGTTGACCTTCCAGTGTGCTGACCCTCCAGCGTGCTGACCCTCCAGCGTGCTGACCCTCCAGCGTGCTGACCCTCCAGCGTGCTGACCCTCCAGCATGTTGACCCTCCAGCGTGTTGACCCTCCAGCGTGTTGACCCTCCAGTGTGCTGACCATCCAGCGTGCTGATCTTCCAGTGTGCTGACCCTCCAGTGTACTGACCCTCCAGCGTGCTGACCCTCCAGTGTGCTGACCTTCCAGTGTGCTGACCCTCCAGCGTGCTGACCCTCCAGCGTGCTGACCCTCCAGCGTGCTGACCCTCCAGCGTGTTGACCCTCCAGCGTGTTGACCCTCCAGCGTGTTGACCCTCCAGTGTGCTGACCATCCAGCGTGCTGATCTTCCAGTGTGCTGACCCTCCAGTGTACTGACCCTCCAGCGTGCTGACCCTCCAGTGTGCTGACCTTCCAGTGTGCTGACCCTCCAGCGTGCTGACCCTCCAGCGTGCTGACCTTCCAGTGTGCTGACCCTCCAGTGTGCTGACCCTCCAGCGTGCTGACCCTCCAGCGTGCTGACCCTCCAGCGTGTTGACCTTCCAGTGTGCTAACCCTCCAGCGTGCTGACCCTCCAGCGTGCTGACCCTCCAGCGTGCTGACCCTCCAGCGTGCTGACCCTCCAGCTACCCTCCAGTGTGCTGACCCTCCAGTGTACTGACCCTCCAGTGTGTTGACCCTCCAGCGTGCTGACCTTCCAGTGTGCTGACCCTCCAGTGTGCTGACCCTCCAGCGTGCTGACCCTCCAGCGTGCTGACCTTCCAGTGTACTGACCCTCCAGCGTGCTGATCTTCCAGTGTGCTGACCCTCCAGTGTACTGACCCTCCAGTGTGCTGACCTTCCAGTGTGCTGACCCTCCAGTGTGCTGACCCTCCAGCGTGCTGACCCTCCAGCGTGCTGACCTTCCAGTGTGCTGACCCTCCAGTGTGCTGACCCTCCAGTGTGCTGACCCTCCAGCGTGTTGACCCTCCAGCGTGCTGACCCTCCAGCGTGTTGACCTTCCAGTGTGCTAACCCTCCAGCGTGCTGACCCTCCAGCGTGCTGACCCTCCAGCGTGCTGACCCTCCAGCGTGCTGACCCTCCAGCGTGTTGACCCTCCAGCGTGTTGACCCTCCAGCGTGTTGACCCTCCAGTGTGCTGACCATCCAGCGTGCTGATCTTCCAGTGTGCTGACCCTCCAGTGTACTGACCCTCCAGTGTGCTGACCCTCCAGTGTGCTGACCTTCCAGTGTGCTGACCCTCCAGCGTGCTGACCCTCCAGCGTGCTGACCCTCCAGCGTGCTGACCCTCCAGCGTGTTGACCCTCCAGCGTGTTGACCCTCCAGCGTGTTGACCCTCCAGTGTGCTGACCATCCAGCGTGCTGATCTTCCAGTGTGCTGACCCTCCAGTGTACTGACCCTCCAGCGTGCTGACCCTCCAGTGTGCTGACCTTCCAGTGTGCTGACCCTCCAGCGTGCTGACCCTCCAGCGTGCTGACCTTCCAGTGTGCTGACCCTCCAGTGTGCTGACCCTCCAGCGTGCTGACCCTCCAGCGTGCTGACCCTCCAGCGTGTTGACCTTCCAGTGTGCTAACCCTCCAGCGTGCTGACCCTCCAGCGTGCTGACCCTCCAGCGTGCTGACCCTCCAGCGTGCTGACCCTCCAGCGTGTTGACCCTCCAGCGTGTTGACCCTCCAGCGTGTTGACCCTCCAGTGTGCTGACCATCCAGCGTGCTGATCTTCCAGTGTGCTGACCCTCCAGTGTACTGACCCTCCAGCGTGCTGACCCTCCAGTGTGCTGACCTTCCAGTGTGCTGACCCTCCAGCGTGCTGACCCTCCAGCGTGCTGACCTTCCAGTGTGCTGACCCTCCAGTGTGCTGACCCTCCAGTGTGCTGACCCTCCAGTGTGCTGACCCTCCAGCGTGCTGACCCTCCAGCGTGCTGATCTTCCAGTGTGCTGACCCTCCAGTGTACTGACCCTCCAGCGTGCTGACCTTCCAGTGTGCTGACCCTCCAGCGTGCTGACCCTCCAGTGTACTGACCCTCCAGCGTGCTGACCCTCCAGCGTGCTGACCCTCCAGCGTGCTGACCTTCTGAGAGCCAGTCCGGAGAAGTGTGAGGTAATGCATTTGGGGAGGGCTAACAAGGAAAGGGAATACACAATAAATGGTAGGACACTGAGTAGTGTAGAGGAACAAAGGGACCTTGGAGTGCAGGTCCACAGATCCCTGAAGGTAGCAGGCCAGGTAGATAAGGTGGTTAAGAAGGCATACGGAATGCTTGCTTTTATTAGCCGTGGCATAGAATATAAGAGCATCGGGGGGTTATGCTTCAACTGTATAAAACATTAGTTAGGCCTCAGCTAGAGTACTGCGTGCAGTTCTGGTCACCACATTACAGGAAAGATGTGATTGCACTAGAGAGGGTACAGAGGAAATTTACAAGGATGTTGCCGGGAGTAGAGAATCTTAACTATGAGGAAAGACTGGATAGGCTGGGTTTGTTTTCCTTGGAACAGAGGAGGCTGAGGGGAGACCTTATTGAGGTGTATAAAATTATGAGGGACCTAGATAAAGTAGATAGAAAGGACCCATTTCCCTTAGCAGAGGGGTCAAAAACCAGGGGGCACAGATTTAAAGTAATTGGTCGGAGGTTTAGAGGGGATTTGAGGGGAAATTTCTTCACCCAGAGGGTTGTGGGGGTCTGGAACTCACTGCCTGAAAGGGTGGTAGAGGCAGGAACCCTAGCCACATTTAAAAAGTACTTGAATGTGCACTTGGGATGCTCTAACCTGCAGGGCTACGGACCAAGAGCTGGGAAGTGGGATTAGGCTGGATAGCTCTTTGTTGGCCAGCGCGGACACGATGGGCCGAAATGGCCTCCTTCCGTGCTGTAACTTTCTATGATTCTATGAATTAAGTGCAGGTCGTGGCAGAAAAAAAATGCAAAATTAGAAGAGGTCGTGAAGCGTTTCCAAGCAGCAGAAATCACTAAAAAACTTTCCAGACTCTTCTAGCTACCAAACTAATCACTTCCACCTCAATCAGCTCTTCCTACAGATGCTGCACCAGTTATACTCCCCGCTTGATATTCAGATCCATTGCAGTCAATGGAATTGACCATCAGGCGGGGCATGTAACGGGCAGTCGACACAATACCGCCCATTTTGTGCCACCGTCCAAGACAAATTTCTATCCCGAAATGTTTTGAAACAAGATAATGTTTTGACAGTTTCCTTGAGTTCTTAAGAGAATTAAGAGATGGAGAGGGGATCTTGAAAATTCAAACTGATTTTAAACGAAATTCAGGAGTGTTATGAAAAGAGTTTAGGATAATGTACAGATTGACTTTGCAAACAAAATAATCTGATTGGAATTTCATCTCAAAATGATATTACAACTTACAACTTAGGGAATGAGATTTATTTTTCCTGCCTGCATTAAAGAATGAGTGAATTGGATATTACCAGCTGGCTGCTCATCCCTGCTACTTTTCACTGGAACGTTGAGTGACCTGGGGGCGGTTGAAGGAGTCGCTGTGAGCAGAACACAAATAGGAAAATATCAGTCAATAAAAATAATAAACATGAGCAGAGAAATCAGTGGCCAGAAAAGAAGCAAACTCGTGTAGTGTCAGTGATGGGCAGTGATTAGAGTGACCAGTGCTGATGGGCAGTGATTGGACTGACCAGTGCTGATGGGCAGTGGTTGGAGTGACTAGTGCTGATGGGCAGTGGTTGGAGTGACCAGTGCTGATGGGCAGTGATTGGACTGACCAGTGTTGATGGGCAGTGGTTGGAGTGACCAGTGCTGATGGGCAGTGATTGGACTGACCAGTGCTGATGGGCAGTGATTGGACTGACCAGTGCTGATGGGCAGTGGTTGGGGTGACCAGTGTTGATGGGCAGTGGTTGGAGTGACCAGTGCTGATGGGCAGTGATTGGACTGACCAGTGTTGATGGGCAGTGTTGGAGTGACCAGTGCTGATGGGCAGTGATTGGAGTGACCAGTGCTGATGGGCAGTGATTGGACTGACCAGTGTTGATGGGCAGTGGTTAGAGTGACCAGTGCTGATGGGCAGTGATTGGACTGACCAGTGTTGATGGGCAGTGATTGGAGTGACCAGTGCTGATGGGCAGTGATTGGAGTGACCAGTGTTGATGGGCAGTGATTGGAGTGACCAGTGCTGATGGGCAGTGTTGGGGTGACCAGTGCTGATGGGCAGTGGTTGGGGTGACCAGTGCTGATGGGCAGTGTTGGGGTGACCAGTGCTGATGGGCAGTGATTGGAGTGACCAGTGCTGATGGGCAGTGTTGGGAGTGACCAGTGCTGATGGGCAGTGTTGGGGTGACCAGTGCTGATGGGCAGTGTTGGGGTGACCAGTGCTGATGGGCAGTGATGGGAGTGACCAGTGCTGATGGGCAGTGATGGGAGTGACCAGTGCTGATGGGCAGTGGTTGGAGTGACCAGTGCTGATGGGCAGTGATGGGAGTGACCAGTGCTGATGGGCAGTGATGGGAGTGACCAGTGCTGATGGGCAGTGGTTGGAGTGACCAGTGCTGATGGGCAGTGATGGGAGTGACCAGTGCTGATAGGGCAGTGGTTGGAGTGACCAGTGCTGATGGGCAGTGATGGGAGTGACCAGTGCTGATCATAGAATCATAGAATGGTTACAGCACAGGAGGAGGCCATTCGGCCTGTCGAGCCATGCCGGCTCTCTGCAAGAGCACTTCAGCTAGTCGCACTCCCCCGCCCTTTCCCCGTAACCCTGCAATTTTTTTCCTTTCAGATACTTATCTAATTCCCTTTTGAAAGCCATGATTGAATCTGCCTCCACCACCCTTTCAGGCTGTGCATTCCAGATCATAACCACCCGCTGCATAAAAAAGTTTTTCCTCATGTCGCCTTTGGTTCTTCTGCCAATCACCTTAAATCTGTGTCCTCTGGTTCTTGACCCTTCTGCCGATGGGAACAGTTTCTCTCTCTCTATTCTGTCTAGATCCCTCATGATTTTGAACACCTCTATCAAATCTCCTCACAATCTTCTGTGCTCTAAGGAGAACAACCCCAGCTTCTCCAGTCTATCCAAGTAACTGAAGTCCCTCATCCCTGGAACCATTCTCGTAAATCTTTTCTACACCCTCTCTAAGGCCTACACATCCTTCCTAAAGTGCGGTGCCCAGAATTGGACACAATACTCCAGTTGAGGCTGAACCAGTGTTTTATAAAGGTTCATCATAAATAGAAGCATAGAGTACAAAAGCAAGGAAGTTATGAAGCCCAGTATCCCGTATGCTTTTATTCCCCCAGGTCTCTCTGTTCATGCACCCCCTTTAGAATTGTACCCTTTAGTTTATATTGCCTCTCCTCGTTCTTCCTACCAAAATATATCACTTCACACTTTTTTGTGTAAAATTTCATCTGCCACGTGTCCGCTCATTCCACCAGCTTGTCTATGTCCTCTTGAAGTCTATCACTCTCCTCTTCACTGTTCACTATACTTCCAAGTTTTGTGTCATCTGCAAATTTTGAAATTGTGCCCTGTTTACCCAAATCCAAGTCATTAATATATATCAAGAAAAGCAGTGGTCCTAGTATCAACCCCTGGGGAACAACACTGTATACCTTCCTCCAGTCCGAAAAACAACCGTTCACCACTACAGTTCAAAAAACAACTGTTCACCACTACTGGGCAGAGGTTGGAGTGACCAGTGCTGATGGACAGAGATTGGAGTGACCAGGGCAGAAGTTGGAGTGACCATTGCTGATGGGCAGAGGTTGGAGTAACCATTGCTGATGAGCAGAGATTGGAGTGACCAGGGTAGAAGTTAGAGTGACCAGTGCTGATGGGCAGAGATTGGAGTGACCAGGGCAGAAGTTGGAGTGACCTGTGCTGATGGGCATAGGTTGGAGTGACCATTGCTGATGGGGAGAGGTTGGAGTGACCAGTGCTGATGGGCAGAGATTGAAGTGACCAGGGCAGAGGTTGGAGTGACTAGTGCTGATGGGCAGAGATTGAAGTGACCAGGGCAGAGGTTGGAGTGACTAGTGCTGATGGGCAGAGGTTAGAGTGACCAGGACAGAGGTTGGAGTGACCATTGCTGATGGGCATAGGTTGGAGTGACCATTGCTGATGGGCAGAGATTGGAGTGACAATGGGAGTGGTTGGAGTGACCAGGGCAGAGGTTGGAGTGACCAGGGCAGAGGTTGGAGTGACCATTGCTGATGGATAGTGGTTAGAATGACCAGTGCTGATGGGCAGAGGTTGGAGTGACCAGTGCTGATGGGCAGAAGTTGGAGTGACCATGGCAGAAGTTGGAGTGACCAGCGCTAATGGGCAGTGGTTGGAGTGACCATTGCTGATGGGCAGTGATTCCATTGACTATAGCTAATGAGTAGTCATTAAAGTGAAAAATGATGGACATTGGCTGGAAGAAGCAGTGGTGAGACAATGGCTGAAGTAATGGGGCATGAGTTTTTCTTTGACTTATTTTCTAAACCACATTTGCTGTCTGCCTTGTTGCTCTAGTTAGCCTTCAGACTGCGATGTTCCTTAGAAAAGAAAGTGCCCAGCAACTGCCTGATACACAGACTGGGGAAACTTCTGCCACCAATCACTGGGTTGGATTAATTTGTTTGCTTGTTTCTAAAAACACTTCCTACTTTTTACCCAAATTATTCAATGCCAGTGTGAAGAATTCCTGCCTTGTGTGTCTGGACAGTCACAGCACTGGACAATGCCATATCACACAGTGCTCTGTGAAACACTCCTAGGATAAATATTCAGCCCTGGACTATTTTACACCATGCAGCAATGAATTCCATTCCAACCAGAAACATGCACTAACATAAGATTTCCATTCTCTGTATTCTCTATCCTCAGTTCCTGAAGATAGACCCAATAAAATGTCCCAAAGTTAGGATGATTCTGAGGTGTGAATTCCTGTTTGCTGTTACTGGAAACCTAGAACTCACTCTTTGGGCTGGATTTTGAATGACCCATGGAGTCGGGTTTGGAGGTGTGTGGGGGGTTAAATTTGCGGGATGGGGGTTTCCGACCCCATCCCGACTCCGTCCCGCCTCCAAGAGGCGGGAGAGGCCATTAAAGCCCTTAACAAGCCCTAAATTGGCTCTGTAATGCCATTTTGAAACGTTTTAGCTAGTTTAACCCTTTTCTGATGTGAAGTACGCCTGGTGTGAAACACTCCAGTGAAACCTGGCAGGAGCACAAGTGGACAGCTGACTATCAGCTGCAGGTCCACTATTACAACGGAGATGTGATGAAGGTAGTAGTAGTATTAGGTCTGAAAGTCGCCGCTGCTGCATTGAATGTGGAATGTGTTCAGAGACTGCCTGGCGTTTGCTGTGAGAGGACTTGGATGCAAAAAAATTCTCTCTCTCTCTCTCTCTCTCTCTCTCTCTCATATATATATATCCAGGTCCCATCACATCAAAAGCCAGGCAGGGCCTCTGAGCAACAGCCAGACAGTCTCTGAGGCCAGGCAGACAGTCTCTCACCTGCAATGCAGCAGCAATGATGACATCATCAGAGGCGACTTTCAGACTGAATCCACCAATTAGTTCATGGTTCCCACATGCTGGAACTCAATTGCCCAATTAAGTAAAAATTGCATCATTCATCCACATTAATCTGGAGTCGGGGGGGGGGGGACACGAAATGCGGATTACCCGACCCCAACCCGACCCCAAGACAAAATCCAGCCCTTTATGTTACTCCAATTAATGTCAGAAAGATGAAGCTTCCATCTCCATGGAATAGAACCCAGGGTTACAGAGCTGAAACCACAATGGTTGTTAACAGTTTTTCTTGATGATTCTGTGCCTGTCTTTCCCTTCAACGTGGCTTCAATTGGTAACCCTCTCACCTCTGAGTCAGAAGGTTGTGGGTTCAAGCCCCACTATAGAGACTGGTTAGGCTGCTCATTATCACATTGCTGTTTATGGAAGCTTGCTGTGCCCAAATTGGCTGTCACGTTTCCTACATTACAACAGTGACTACACTTCAAAAAATATTTCATTGGCTGTAAAGTGCGTTGGGACGTCCTGAGGTCATGAAAGGTGCGACATGAATGCAAGTCTTTCTGTCCTTTTTAGTGTCTTTTGAAGCAGATCCTCCAGAGACAACAGCTAGGTTTGTGTGGAATAGAGCATGAAGTTCAAGCAAATGTCATCTTTGACAAAATAGGCTATACCACATCTTTAGCATCAGTCATATCCACTGTGGGAGGTCTGCCCACCTTCAATACTGTAGAATTAAAGTGGAATTACTGCTTTGCAGGAGCGTGATGTTGTTGCATACAATTCATGGCAATAGTCACATTGGTAAGGAAAGGGAGAGGTGCCATGGAAATGAACATAAATCTGATTAGTGTCTCCAGCATTGTAAAGTGAAGAGGTGCCAAGCAGAATAATTAGAATCCACTGATTGGCTTAATTTGTCTCCAGTGATTTAGGATAGTTTCAGAAATCTTCTATTTCATTCCTGAAGCAGATAAATATTTCTGTTGAAGCTAATCACACATCACTGCAGTCTTCCACAGGATGTCACATTTGGAACATTAAATATGTTATTTGAACGTACTTGCACAAGCTGGGCCTTTGCACATCCTCCCCTCCTCCACAGGACCCGGACACTGCTGCTCCCAATTCTGGTTGTGTGTGGAGCAGGTCCGTCTGCGTGTCTGTACTCCTGTCTGCTCACAGGCTGCTGTGCAGGATCCCCAGTCCGACCACTGGGACCAGGAACTCTGAGCTACAGCAGATATGGATCCTGAGGAAATGATCAAGAATTTGTTTAGGTTCTGGAATATTAAACGGTATTTCTTCCCATTTTTAATTTATTTTTCTTCATTTTCTCCTTATGTCATGAACCATTCCCTAGCTAATAGGTTGGGAAGTTAACCTGCTTTTGGAATTTGACTAATGTTTCTATTGAATCAGGCGTTAGGAACCACAATACAGGAAAGAAAATTGGGCAGATTCAACTACAGTCAGACGACCTGCTTACCGCCCAATTGCCAAAGTTGCAAATTACTCCTAACGGTCCTGAAATTCCATGGGTGGTGATCGCAATAGTCGCAGCCTGACTGATCTCCAACACTAAGCTCGATACAGTACATGGCTTCAGTTGGAGGGCACTTCATTTGCATGGGGCCTGCGAGCACATGGGTGCTTCTTTGACACCTGCCTACCCCATGTGCCAGGAAATTGGGGTGGCTGCCCACCCGTAGGAGGGTGATTGCCCAGGGCCCTGGCCCTGCCATCACTCCAAGGAGGACCATTCAGCAAGTCATTCTTTTTAAAAATGTCCTCTTCAGGATTCCAGGTGCTTGCTGAGCTTGGATCCGATTGGTGGAGCCAGAGTCACCTCTTGGGGAGACTGATCACCGGGTCACCATCAGGGACAGAAGTGGGAACTCCTGCTTAAAGAGTTCCTGCCACTGGCCTGTCATTTTCCTATTAAGGAACAGACACAAGGCAATGCGGAAACTGGCAGAAATGATGAAGGCTCGATGTATATGGATCTCCACCGTTTCTTTGAGGGTTTTGGTGTGATGTATAATTGTATTTTCTATCAGATTATGTATCACCGTTTGTTTAATATAATTGTATTACAACTAGTTGCAAACTATGAGAACAGGTTTAATAGAAAGACAGATAAGCAGGAGGCCAGGGGTGAATACATCCGCAGGTGTCTGTTTAAACTAGTTTGGATAAGCAGATAAGTGAACTATAAAAGAGGGTGACTTTTTGGACTGTAGCAGGACTTAGATCTTGAACAGCCAGAGAGTCATCCAGCGCTGCTATCAGAAGGGCTACCAAAAGAAGATATTGTCCCAGGTCGGGTTTGGTGACTGTGAGTGTTGATTAAGTATAACAATGATTTCCATGCTAACCAAATAAATAAGCTTTGAGCAATAGATTTGTTGAGAGGAAATAAATAGGTGTTTCACGAGATACTGTGGTGTGGTCTCTGGGCACGGGCTAGAAGTACTGTGGAATTTAAATTAACCATTTCATACCTGTAACACTTTCACCGACCTCACGCTGAAGTTATGGTGAGAGACCAGTGGAACTCCTGTAGAATTTCCTGGCCACTGTCGTCTCCAACACCCCCCCTCCCCCCTACCCCTCAAATCATAACCACGCTCTTCTTCCTCGCTAATTCTGGGACTCTTTCCCTGTCAGCCCACAACCTAGTTATGTTAGTACATTTTTTCCACTCTCCCCATTCAAGCTGCTACTCTACCTTCCCAACTCACAGTGGAACTCTTATTCCCCCACTTCAAATCACCCCTCTTCTCCACAAAGCACTACTCCCAGCTTTCTCAAAGATCTGATTATACAGCTTCTGCCCCCTTCCATCTCCCCTTCATTAATATCCATTTACTCCCTTCGCTTTTCCCTCACCCGGGCAATTTCACCAGTGTACTGACAGGATGCTCAATAAATCCAGTTAATGCAATCACATCAAAATAATTTCCTTTTCTCAAAAAAGTGGCTGCTCCTAGTCTTGAAGAAAATAAACCTTTATATAAAATAACAGCCGGACATTCCCCATAAATGTTCTTTTGAGGAAAATTAAAAGTTTAAAAAAAAACTGCATTTCAGCAACTCCTGTGTTTGTTTAACTTCTATGGTAACTCATACTCTAAAAACTGGTTCTCAAAAACCATCAGCTCCTCAAAACTTTCCTGCCTCAAGTTTTGCACGCAATCAAAAGGAGGAAAAAATAATTGGTTCCATTAGCCTTCAGTTTTCCTTCCAATTGATCTGATTGATTCTGATAACGTCCACTTGTAGTTTCACTGACCTGAAACATTGGGCTGAATTTTAACCCCCAAAGACGGATGGGTTGGGGATCAGGTCAAATATTAACATTTTTAAAATCTCAAACCCGACCCGAACCTGCTTCCATCCCACCCACTCTGGGTTTAACGGAGGCGGGACAAGACGCTGGCAGCCGACCCACTCCCAGGAGGCGGGTTGGCAATTTAAATATTTTAATGTGGCTCAGAGCCTCTGATTTATCCTGTTTTACAGGTTTAACCCTGGCCAGCCGGGTTTCCCAGGCCTCGGGAAACCCGGCAGCTGAAGGGAGGCGAGCACAGCTTCGGGGTACAGTAGCATAGTGGTCATGTTGTTGGACTAGTAATCCACAGGCCTGAACTAATGAGCCAGAGACTTGAGTTCAAATCCCACCACGGCAGCTGTGGAATTTAAATTCAGTTAATTAAATAAATCTGGAATAAAAACCAATGGATCAGATCAAAGCTCTGAAGTCCAGCCACATCCAGTTGTGAATGGTGGTGGACAATTAAACAACTAACGGGAGGAGGAGGCTCCATGAACATTCCCATCCTCAATCATGGTGGAGCACAGCATGTGAGTGCAAAAGGCAAGGCTGAAGCGTTGGCAACCATCTTCAGCCAGAAGTGCCATGTGGATGATCCATCTCGGCCTCCTCCTGAGGTCCCCACCGTCACAGAAGCCAGTCTTCAGTCAATTCAATTCACTCCACGTGATATCAAGAAGCAGCTGAGCGCACTGGATACAGCAAAGGCTATGGGCCCTGACAACATCTTGGCTGGCGTGATGAAGACTGGTGCTCCAGAACTAGCTGCGCCTCTAGTCAAGCTGTTCCAGTACAGCTACAACACTGACATCTACCCAACAATGTGGAAAACTGCTCAGGTCCACAAAAAGCAGGACAAATTCAATCTGGCCAATTACCGCCCCATCAGTCTACTCTCAAGCATCAGCAAAGTGATGGAAGGTGTCGTTTGACAGTGCTATCAAGCGGCACTTACTCACCAATAACCTGCTCATTGATGCCCAGTTTAGGTTTCGCCAGGACGACTCGGCTCGAGACCTCATTACAGCCAAGGTCCAAACATGGACAAAAGAGCTGAATTCCAGAGGCGAGATGAGAGTGACTGCCTTTGATATCAAGGCAGCATTTGGCCGAATGTGGCATCAAGGAAAATTGAAGTCAATGGGAATCAGGGAGAAAACTCTCCACTGGCTGGAGTCATACCTAGCACAAAGGAAGATGGTTATGGTTGTTGGAGGCCAATCATCTCAGCCCTAGGACAATCATTGCAGGAGTTCCTGAGGGCAGTGTCCTCGGCCCAACCATCTTCAGCTGTTTCATCAATGACCTTTCCACCATCATAACTTCAGAAATGGGGATGTTTGCTGATGATTGCACAGCGTTCAGTTCCATTTGCAACTCCTCAGATAATGAAGCAAGACCTGGACAACATTCAGGTTTGGGCTGGTAAGTGGCAATTAACATTCGCACCACGCAAGTGCCAGGCAATGACTATCTCCAACAAGGGAGAGTCTAACCATCACCCCTTGACATTCAACAGCATTACCATTGCCGAATTCCCCACTATCAACATCCTGGGGGCCACCATTGACTAGAAACATAACTGGACAAGCCACATAAATACAGTGGCTACAAGAGCAGTTCAGAGGCTGGGTATTTTGTGGTGAGTGTCTCACCTGACTCCCCAGAGCCTTTCTACCATCTACAAGGCATAAGTGAGGAGTGTGATGTAATACTCTCTAATTTCCTGGATGAGGGCAGCTTCAAGGCTTCTTCGACAGCACCAGTTTCCCGTCCGAAACTCCGCCCCGCCTACGTAACCCAATTTGATTGAATTTTTCGAGGGGGTGACTAGATGAGTGGATGAGGGTAGTGCAGTTGATGTAGTCTACATGGACTTCAGTAAGGCTTTTGACAAAGTCCCGCATGGGAGACTGGTCAAGAAGGTAAGAGCCCATGGGATCCAGGGCAATTTGGCACATTGGATCCAAAATTGGCTTAGTGGCAGGAGGCAGAGGGTGATGGTCGAAGGTTGTTTTTGTGACTGGAAGCCTGTGTCCAGTGGTGTACCGCAGGGATCGGTGCTGGGTCCTTTGCTGTTTGTAGTGTACATTAATGATTTAGATATGAATGTAGGAGGTATGATCAGTAAGTTCGCAGATGACACAAAAATTGGTGGAGTGGTAAATAGCGAGGAGGGAAGCCTCAGGCTACAGGACGATATAGACGGGTTGGTCAGATGGGCAGAACAGTGGCAAATGGAATTTAACCCTGAAAAATGTGAGGTGATGCATTTTGGGAGGACTAACAAGGCAAGGGAATACACAATGAATGGTAGGACCCTAGGAAGGACAGAGAATCAGAGGGACCTTGGTGTGCATGTACATAGATCCCTGAAGGCAGCAGGACAGGTAGATAAGGTGGTTAAAAAGGCATGTGGGATACTTGCCTTCATTAGCCGAGGCATAGAATATAAGTCATGATGCGGAGATGCCGGTGTTGGACTGGGGTGGACAAAATTGAGAGGTCGCACAACACCAGGTTATAGTCCAACAGTTTTATTTGAAATCACAAGCTTTCGAGCAGGGAGGTTATGATGGAGCTGTACAAAACGCTAGTTAGGCCACAGCTGGAATACTGTGTGCAGTTCTGGTCGCCACACTATAGGAAGGATGTGATGATGTGATTACATTGGAGAGGGTGCAGAGGAGATTCACCAGGATGTTACCTGGGCTGGAGCGCTTCAGCTATGAAGAGAGACTGGACAGGCTGGGGTTGTTTTCCTTAGAGCAGAGAAGGCTGAGGGGAGACCTGATTGAGGTGTACAAAATTATGAGGGGCATAGATAGGGTAGATAGAAAGGAACTTTTCCCCTTAGTAGAGGGGTCAATAACCAGGGGGCATAGTTTCAAGGTAAGGGGCAGGAGGTTTAGAGGGGATTTGAGGAAAAACTTTTTCACCCAGAGGGTGGTTGGAATCTGGAATTCACTGCCTGAAAGGGTGGTAGAGGCAGGAACCCTCACAACATTCATGAAGCATTTAGATGAGCACTTGAAACGCCATAGCATACAAGGCTACAGACCAAGTGCTAGAAAATGGGATTAGAATAGACAGGGCTTGATGGCCGGCGCAGACACGATGGGCCGAAGAGCCTCTTTCTGGGCTGTATAACTCCATGACTCTATGGGGGAAAAATTCAGTTGGTTGCGCCTCCCGTTAGCGCCTTAAGAGGGCGCTAATGGGGCGCAAAGCATCTAGCGCCCAGGTGCGGCGATGTTTGCGGCGCTCGCGAAATTAACTAGACATTTTGCGGCGGCACTAAACACTACCGCCACGATCTCCTGCGCCGGCGGATCGTGACGTCAGTCGAGTGCGCAACGCCCCGGTATCGCCCCGGAGCAGATATTGAGTAGCGCCCCCTGCCTTACCGCCTGACGCTAGCAACGACAGGTTGAGGGGAGCGAATTGCAGTCATGAAGGGACTGGGGGAGCGCTATTTAAAGGCGACCGCTTCCTGCCTTTTATTGTTAGTGACATTTTTGAACCACGCTTTCTGAGAGAGAGAGAGAGAGAGACTTCTGGAGAGATTCAACGCTGTGTGAAGGAGTTTTGGGTACTGAGCAGCACTTTGCAGGTTCATTTTGATTTGCCATTCCTTGTATCGATTTAGAAGAGACTGTGGGGGCTGCACTCTACGCTCTTTCCCTGGTACTCTCCATTGTTCTTTCCAGCAGATTTGATGTGCAGGTCTCTCCAGGCAGAGATTCAAGGCTGCAATGAGCAGGATGTGGATTGAAAGCAAGATCAACCATCCCCTTTAAGAACTGGCCGGTGCCATTGTGTGTGTGTTCCATTGCTGACTGACATCACATGAGCTTCGCCAGCGCTCTGAGGTAGCGCCTCGCTCCTCGGCCTTTGCGCCTTAAGACAGGTGTGAAGCACCTGATTTAGCGCTCCAATCACCTCCAGGGGCGATAAAAGTCAAGTTTGCAGTCGGTGGCGATAATTAGCGCCAGGCGCTAATCTTTGCGCCCGGCCGATAATTGCGCCCCAAATGGGGCGATACTGAATTTCTCCCCCTATGACTCTATAACCCACCCCGTTAATATTTTGTTAATATTCATTCATGGGATATGGGCGTCGCTGGCAAGGCCAGCATTTATTGTCCATCCCTAATTGCTCTGGAGAAGGTGGTGGTGGTGAGCTGCCTTCTTGAACCGCTGCAGTCCGTGTGGTGAAGGTACTCCCACAGTGCTGTTAGGGAGGGAGTTCCAGGATTTTGACCCAGCAGTGATGAAGGAACAATTATATATTTCCAAGTCAGGATGGTGTGTAACTTGGAGGGGAAATTGCAGGTGATGGTATTCCCATGCACCTGCTGCCCTTGTCCTTCCAGGTGGTAGAGGTCGCGGGTTTGGGAGGTGCTGCCGAAGAAGCCTTGGCGAATTGCTGCAGTGCATCTTGTAGATGGTACACACTGCAGCCACGGTGCGCCGGTGGTGGAGGGAGTGAATGTTTAAAGTGGTAGATTGGGTAATAATCAAGCGGGCTGCTTTGTCCTGGATCGTGTCAAGCTGCTTGAGTGTTGTTGGAGCTGCACTCATCCAGGCAAGTGAAGAGTATTCCATCACACCCCTGACTTGTGCCTTGTAGCTGCTGGAAAGGCTTTGGGGAGTCAGGAAGTGAGACACTCGCCGCAGAATACCTAGCCTCTGACTTGCTCTTGTTGCCACAGTAGTTATGTGGCTGGTCCAGTTAAGTTTCTAGTCAATGGTGACCCCCAGGATCTTGATGGTGGGGGATTCGGCGATGATATATCCAGGCCATTAACTCTGTTTCTCTCTCCTCAGATGCTGCCTGACCTGCTGAGTATTTCCAGCATTTTCTGTTTATATTTCAGATTTCCAGCATCCGCAGCATTTTGCCTTTCATATTGATCTGATTGGTTCATGTTGACAATTTCCAATCCCAGTGAAAAATATTGATTTTTCTCTTGAAAGACTGACAAGCTTACACATGGGTTTAAAAAGTTGGCATGTATGTTGTAAATAAATGAATTATTTGATATATTTACTCGAACAAAATAAAGAAATATAACAACAGATGAATCCAGTACAAACCATCTGTTCAAATAGTTTGCTAATTAATTTTCTGCCTAACCTGAGTGTATTGCTAACCTTTGGGACATCTGAAGCGGACGGCATAATTCGAACAGTGTTTCCCTGAACGTTGCTCCTTGTTGAGGCACCAGAAGCCGAGATGAGGACTGAGGTGCACCGCCTCACCAGTCAGTGTGGCGGGGACTCCGTGTGTGGTGTGAGCCTCAACACCAGCTGGTCTTGGACATATTCTTTCCCGGTAATAATGTTGGATTGCATCAAGCCGCTCATAGTCTCCACTCCCACCAGGATGGTCGATATTAAACCAAGATGTCCATTCCCAATGACCTGGAAAAGAGAAAAGTTATTACTGCAGCAACAGAGAATTGATTGATTCCCCTGAACTAGTCTCATGAATTCAGGCACAGACTGTCCAGTGTCTAGAAGTCAGGAAATTCTAGATGAATATATCTGTCTGTGAACATCAAGACAATAAAATTTTAATGTATAAGGAATGCAAAGAGATTTTCAACCCTTGCTGTGTCAAGGAACCCATTTTAGGTGCAAATATGATGTTAAAAAAAAAAAATTCTTCGGATGTGGGCGTCGCTGGAAGGCCAGCATTTATTGCCCATCCCTAGTTGCCCTGAGAAGGTGGTCGTGGGCCTTCTTCTTGAACTGCTGCAGTCCGTATGGCGAAGGTACTCCCACAGTATTGTTAGGTAGGGACTTCCAGGATATTGACCCAGCAATGATGAAGGAACAGCGATATATGTCCAAGTCAGGATGGTGTGAGGTGATGGTGTTCCCATGCACCTGCTGCCCTTGTCTTTCTAGGTGGTGGAGGTCGCGGGTTTGCGAGGTACTATCAAAGTAGCCTTGGCGAGTTGCTGCAGTGTATCCTGTAGATGGTACACACTGCAGCAACGGTGTGCCAGTGGTGGAGGGCGTGGATGTTTAAGCTGGTGGATGCATGGCTATTTCTGGAGCACAGATCTTTAGCACGGGATGTTGTCAGAAGCTGTAGTCTTTGCTATGTCCAATGCGCTCAGCCGTTTCTTGACATCACGTGGAGTGAATCGAATTGGCTGAAGACTGGCTTCTGTGATGCCGTGGATATGTAGTAAAAAAATATATAATAACGGAAGTTTTGTATAAAAAGGGTGAAATTGGCTCCAGACAGGCTGGATTAAAGAACTACTGACTCATACCTCATGGTTGAAACAAAAGACTAATCGCTGTGGAAACCTGCATAACTGAGCTACATCTAAGACAATGGATGAAGGGATTTTCAATCAATTTCTGAGCTGTATTTGGAGAAGCCTATCGTTGGCAAGTGACTGCTCGAAAGGTATGGTCCTGATCGAGGGGATATAAAAATGTCCGCGTGAAGGAAACCTTCTCTCTGCCTCAAAGCTTCTTCCAGATTACGGCCTTCAATGCTGCCCTAATCCTGAGAGAACATGTACAACAAAACAAGTTGTGGGCTTCAAGACACCCACAAGACCTCAACAAACCTCAAAGTCTGAGACAACCCCAAGTATACATAAAACTTTCTTTTACTATAAAGTAAGCCTTATCCTCTAATCAGGATTTGCATTTTGGACTCAGAAGGTTGTCATAGAATTATAGAATCTTACAGCACAGAAGGAGGCCATTCAGCCCACCTGTGCCAGCTTTTTGAAAGAGCTGTCCAATTTAGTCCCACACCTCAGCTTTTTCCCCATAACCCTGCAAATTAGTCCTCTTCAAATACATGTCCAATTGCCTTTTGAAAGTTCCTATGGAATCTGATTCCACCACCTTTCAGGTAGTGCGTTCCAGATCTTAACAACCCTCCATGTGTGGGAATTTTTCCTCATTTCCCTTCTAGTTCTTTTACCAATTTCTTTAAATCTATAGCCTTTTGCCAGAGGAATTAGTTTCTCCTTACTTGCTCATAATTTTGAATATCTCTATTAGGTCTCCCCTTAATCTTCTCTGCTCTAAAGAGAACAATCCCAGCTTCTCCAATCTCTCCACAACTGAACTCCCTCATCCCTGGTAGCACCTTGGTAAACTTTCTCTGTACTCTCTCCAGTGCCTCAACATCCTTCCTAAAGAGTGATGCCCAAAATTTTGCACAATACTCCAGCTGAGGCCTAACCAGTGATTTGCAAAGGTTTACCGTGACTTCCTTGTTTTTGCATTCAATGCCCTTATTTATAAAGCCAAGTATTCCATACGCTTTCTTAACCGCCTTATCAACTTGCTCTGCCACCTGCAAAGATTTGTGAATATGCACCCCCAGGTCCCTCTGCTCTTGCACCCCCCTCAAAATAGTCCCATTGAGATTATACTGCCTGTCCATGTAGTTTCTCCCGAAGTGCATCACTTCACACCTATCCACATTAAATTGCATTTGCCACGTGTCTGCCCATTTCACCAGTCGGTCTTTGTCCTCCTGAAGTCTGCTAATATCCTGTTCACTATTTACTACGTTGCCAAGTTTTGTATCATCCACAAATTTTGAAATTGTACTCACGATACCCAAGTTCAGGTCATTTACATATAACAAGAAAAGCAATGGTCCTAATTCCAATCCCTGGGAGACCCCACTGTACACTTCTCTCCAGTCAGAAAAACATCTCTTCACCACCAATCCCTGCCTCCTATCTCTCAGCCAATTATGTACCCAAGTTACCACCGTCCCTTTAATACTATGTGCTTCTATTTTACGATGAATTCTGTTATGTGGTACTTAATCAAATACCTTTTGAAAGTCCATATATACATCTACTGCACTACCTACATCAATCCTCTCTGTTACTTCATAAAAGAACTCAATCAAGTTAGTCAGACACGATTTGCCTTTAACAAATCCATGCTGGATGTACCTTATTAATCCATGCTTCTCCAAGTGAGAATTAATTTTGTCCTTGACAATCATCTCTAGTAGTTTTTCCACCACTGACGTTAGACTAATTGTACTGTAGTTATCAGGTTTATCCCTCTCCCCTTTTCTTAACAGGGATGCAACATTTGCAATCCCCGAGTCCTCTGGCACCACTCCCATATCCAAGGAGGATTGAAAGATTGTGGTCAGAGCTTCTGCTATCTCCATCCTAGTTTCCCTCAGCAACCTAGGATGCATCCAATCTGGACTGGGTGACTAGTTAGCTTTGAGTGATGCCATCCAATCTAGCACCTACTTTCTATCTACTTTTATCCTATCCACCAACTCTACTCCCCCCTCCTCTACTCTGACATTAACTTCATCCTCTTCTCTAGTGAAGACAGATTGAGAGTACTCATTCAGTACCTCAGCCATGCCCTCTGCCTCCATAAGAAGATCTCCCTTACTGTCCCTAATCAGCCCCACCATTCCTTTAACTATCATTTTATGTGTTTATAAAAGATTTTGGTGTTCCCTTTTATGTTATCCAATAATCTTTCTTCATACTCTCTCTTTGCCTTTCTTATATCCTTTCTCAATTTCCCCCTGCACTCTCTGTATTCATAGAATCATAGAAATTTATGGCACAGAAGAAGGCCATTTGGCCCATCATATCTGTGCTGGCCGAAAAAGAGCTATCCAGCCTAATCCCACTTTTCAGCTCTTGGTCCGTAGCCCTGTAGGTTACGGCACTTCAAATGCATATCCAAATGTGATGAGGGTTTCTGCCTCTACCACCCTTTCAGGCAGTGAGTTCCAGACCCCCACCACCCTCTGGGTGAAAAAATTGCTCCTCAACTCCCGTCTAATCCTTCTACCAATTACTTTAAATCTATGCCCCTGGTTATTGACCCTTCTGCTAAGGGAAATAGGTCCTTTCTGTCCACTCTATCTAGGCCCCTCATAATTTTATACACCTCAATCAAGTTTCCCCTCAGCCTCCTCTTTTCCAAAGAAAACAACCCCAGCCTATCCAATCTTTCCTTATAGCTAAAATTCTCCAGTCCTGGCAACATCCTCGTAAATCTCCTCTGTACCCTCTCTATTGTAATCACATCCTTCCTGTAATGTGGTGATCAGAACTGTACATAGTTCTGCCTGGTTTTCAATTGGATTCTGTACCTGACACTTGTCATAAAACTCCTTTTTCTGTTTTATTTCATCTGTATTTCTTTTGTCATCTAGGGAGCTCTAGCTTTGGATGCCCCATCTTTCTTCCTTATGGGAATATGATTGGTTTGTACTCGAACTATCTCCGCCTCAAAGGCCTGCCATTGATAATTTACTGTTTTCCCGGTCAATCTATGTTTCCAGTCCACCTGTGCTTGGTCCCTCCAGGAATGTTAAGTTCCCATTCCTGCTCATGTTTAAGCCAGGTCTCTGTTATAGCCACTATATCATGTGGCAACTTGCGCCTGTAACTCATCAACCTGGTTTGTAACACTCCTCGCATTGACACAAGTCAGGAGTGTGATGGAATACTCTCCACTTGCCTTGCCAGCGACGCTCACATCCCAAAGAATGATTATTAAAAAAAATCTTTTAAGGCTAACTCTAAATCCTACTGGTTGCAGGAAAATGATCATGACAGAAAATTGATTTTCATCTGTGTAGAATGTTTTACTTGTATTATTTATTGTTAGAAACATGGGAGGGATAATGACCCATGGTTATCCAGGGTATTTCCACTTTACAGCTGTGATCTATCAGATCAGCTTGGGTGCCGCTTATGCTGTTTTAGCTTGGACCTCAGATGACGACCAAGATGACCATCAGCATCAACAGCACCAGCAGCAGCAGGAAGAGCACCAGCAGCAGGAGCTCTGATGAAAGGTCAGCGACCTGAAACGTTGACTGTTTCTCTCTCCACAGATGCTGCCTGACCTGCTGAGTATTTCCAGCATTTTCTGTTTCTATACCAGCAGCAGGAGCACCACCACCAGCAGGAGCAGAAGCAACCTGCTCCTCACAGACCTGCCGCTCCACAGGAGAGAGGGGATGTGCAGAGAGGTACAGCTCGCAGGAGACGATACCAGCAACACAGGGTCTACAGGCAGAGGACCAGCTTTCTGGACATGTCGGAACACCAGTGTCTCAGGAGGCTCAGGGTCTCGCGTCAGGTGGTGGCCGACATTTGCAGCCTCCTGTAACAAGACCTGCTGCCAAGTGGAGCTGGTGGCCACGCTTTACCAGTGGCTATCGAAGTCACCACTGCCCTCAACTTCTTTGCCTCAGCCTCCTTCCAGGCATCTGCCAGAGACATTTGCAGGATCTCACAGTCGACCGCCCACAAATGCATAAGACAAGTAACTGATGCCATGTTTGCCAGGGCCGGCAATTATATACACTTTGCCACCGATGATGCCAGTCAGAATGAGTGGGCGCTCGAGTTTGCGGCTCTGACTGGCTTCCCACAGGTGCAGGGTGTCATCGACTGCATGCATGTGGCAATTAAGGCACCCCAGATCACCCAGGGGTATTCATCAACCACAAGGGCTTCCACTCCATCAATGTGCAGCTGGTGTGTAACCACAAAAGGATGATTATGCAGTTGTGCGCAAGATTCTCAGGGAGCTGCCATGATGCTTTCGTCCTGCACCAGTCCACCCTCCCTGATCTCTTCGCACCTTGAAGCAGACTTACTGGCTGCCTGCTCGGAGACAAGAGGTACCCACTTAAAATGTGGCTGATGACACTTGTGAGGAATCCAACCAATGAGGCCCAGGAGCGCTACAATGAAAGCCATATGACAACCAGATGTGTCATTGAGCAAGAAATTGGCATGTTGAAGATGCACTTCAGGTGCCTCGACAGATCTGGAGGCGCCCTTCAATACGCACCAGCCAGGCTCTCTAGAATGATTGTGGTGTGGTGTGCTCTGCACAACATAGCGCAGCAGCGAGGATTGGAGCTGCAGGAGGAGCAAGGCACAGAGCATAGAGCATCTGAGGAGGGGGAGGAACATGATGCAGCCAATGCACCAGCAGCGGTGTACATTGCTGCCTGGGATGCCCTAATAATGGCAAGGTTCAGTTAGGTTCCACCAGTGCACCCACGTGGCAGCCACATGCTGAACCCACTTGCACCGCCCCCCACCCTTCCCCCAAAACAAAGCAGTCCTGCAATCAACCAAGCATCTCTTTCACAGCCACCCATTGCTTGGCGTTAAGTCTTGTCTTACCATTCATCTTAAGTGAAAAATCCACTTGCCAGGCAGCAGCCAAAAATGGGCAAGGTGGGAAAGTGGTGTAAACAAATAATATTTATGTGGCTCAAAAATTAAACAGAGCCTTAACATTCTAATAATGTGTAACACACCCATGTGCATACCCTTGTACAACTACAAATCTTTACTCTTCCTCTTCCTAGCACTTCTACATGGTGCAACTCCTGTGGCTTCACAGAGGTAGAGGCAGGCTGCTCAAAACTCAGCTCTGACTGCTGAGATGCTCTTGGCCGATGGTTTCGGAGCCTGTGAGGACCCCGCCAAAGACTGCTCCACCTGCACCTGTGCAGGGGCAGACTTGGCCATCGGGACACGAGGTAGCATGTGGGTTACTGATTGGGGGTGGGGGTCAATGGGTGAGAAGTGGAAGCGCTTTGAGCAGTGTCCCCACTTCCATGTCCCCTTTCACCATCATCCCTGATAGCAATGAGCTGGAGAGCACTTTGTTGCAGATCAGTGGGGCAATGAACGGCCAAAGCTGGAGTTTCATCAATCCTATTTAAGGTGGCATTCATAGTGTGCAAGCCATTGGTGAGGGCCTGCATGCACAAGTTTGACTGCAACGTTTGATGCTCCATGCAGGTGGCCACTCTTTCCATGGATGAAGACATCACCGCAAAGGCCTGCGACATCAAGCCACTCATTCTTGAGATGGACTCCTCCAATCTGTCTGCAAGCGTGCACAGTGCGGCTGGAACGCCTGCCAGTACATCGCACATTCTCTACTGCTGCTCCAGAAGAATTCTCTTCATCGTCGGCCCCCCGAGGTTCAGCATCTGCATCCAGCTAAGCAGAGCTTGGAGCATCCGACGCCCTCCGACGTGGACTCTCCAACTGCTGTCCTCATCCCCTCCATCTGCTCTTGCTCACTTGTGATGGGTGAAAACAGATTATCTTCCTTATTGGTCCCTCCGAAGTGCGAGTATCTGAGCTGGTGCATGGTCTGCGTGAGTCCTGTGACGGTGCACCCGCAGAGTGTGTGACTTCCTCGGAGGAATCGCCTGCTGCTCACCTCACGAGCAATCTCCAGCCACGCCTTCTTGCTTTCATTGGCATGCTTATTCCTCTCGTCAGTAGGGAACAGTATCTCCCAGCAGGCCCTTACAGCTCCCAACATCACAATCAAGGAGGCGTCACTAAAGCAAGGCGCAGACTTGGAACGTTGGGACTCCATTGTAACAGTTCCTTCTTTTGTTCTCCCACCTCCAGAACCCATCAACTGTCATCTTTGCAGTGTTCCTTCAAATACTGGAGTTGAAATTGACTCATGCGGTTCATCATCACGCCCGCTCAACCTAATTGGTAGAGAAACCCGGGAACTCAAATGCAAATGCAGTGGCTGGGTTAAAAAGCCACTGACAGAGGTGCTGCACCTTCCTTCCGGGTTTCCCGCATGCTACCAGACCCCCTGCTCCTAGCGCGTCGGCAAGTAAAAATTCCCCCCCCGCCCTAGTTTCCAGGAGGATGCCCTGTTGTCCAGCCAGCAGAAAGGCTGTGTGACGTAAGAAAACTACTAGGCACTTGGTCTAAGCATTAAACAAAGCTTTAATCAACTGTTTTTCAACATGGAGGCCTAGTTGTGTCCTTCACTAGTTCCTGTTAAAGAATGTCCTGAGTAAGCTGGGCCCATGCCCGAGTATTTATACTCTCCCTGGACAGCGCCACCAGCAGGCCGCCCAGTATTATTTCATAAGTCCATTTCCACATGAATGACAAGATTCAGGTCACTGTGTGTTTAAGATGGTGTTGGCCAAGCTATGTCAATTTGAAAGTTTAGCATATTTCACAGTGTAAGTTGAGAGCTTCTGCCTCTGAATAGAGAAAAACTGAGTGGCGTCTTTATTATTTTATACATCAAGGAGAATAATGAAGTGTGAGACTCACTGCTTTACTCTGTGCGCAGTTTATTTAAATAAATCATCTGTGGTTTAGAGTCGGAGACCCAGCCTAACATAATGTCTGTAGGTCAGTTTTTGAGGAGAATCTTGCAGCACATGATACGTTCAGTAGCTGGTGTTCAGTGAAGGTTTTCTGTTATAATCGCGAGTTATCATGATTGTTTACCTTAATATGGGGCCAAAAAGATACATTGCGGATCATTGCAGACCAGATCTGTTTATAGGAGGAGGTGTTAATATTGAACCCCAGAAAATAGCTCACCTAAAAAACCCAAATTGTAACAATGACATTAGACTTTTGTTTAGCTTAGTTTTGTAAAACTGTTATCATAGAATCATAGAAATTTACAGCACGGAAGGAGGCCATTTCGGCCCATCGTGTCCGCACCGGCCGATAAAGATCTATCCAGCCTAATCCCACTTTCCGGCTCTTGGTCCATAGCCCTGTGGGTTACGGCACTTCAAGTATATATCCAAGCACTTTTTAAATGTGGTGAGGGTTTCTGCCTCTACCACCCTTTCAGGCAGTGAGTTCCAGACCCCCACCACCCTCTGGGTGAAGACATTTCCCCTCAAATCACCTCTAAACCGCCGACCAATTACTTTAAATCTATGCCCCCTGGTTGTTGACCCCTCGGCTAAGGGAAATAGGCCCTTCCTATCCACTCTAGGCCCCTCATAATTTTATACAACTCAATAAGGTCTCCCCTCAGCCTCCTCTGTTCCAAAGAAAACAAACCCAGCCTATCCAGTCTTTCTTCATAGCTAAAATTCTCCAGTCCAGGCAACATCCTCGTAAATCGCCTCTGTACCCTCTCTAGTGCAATCACATCTTTCCTGTAATGTGGTGACCAGAACTGCACACAGTATTCAAGCTGAGGCCTAACTAGTGTTTGATACAGTTTAAGCATAACCTCCCTGCTCTTGTATTCTATGCCTCTGCTAATAAAGGCAAGTATTCCGTATGCCTTCTTAACCGCCTTATCGACCTGGCCTGCTACCTTCAGGGATCTGTGGACCTGCAACTCCAAGGTCCCTTTGTTCCTCTACACTTCTCAGTGTCCTACCATTTAATGTGTATTCCCTTGCCTTGTTAGCCCTCCCCAAATGCATTACCTCACACTTCTCCAGATTGAATTCCATTTGCCACTGTTCTGCCCACCTGATCAGTCCATTGATATCTTCCTGCAGTCTACAGCTTTCTTCTTCATTTTCAACCACACAGCCGATTTTAGTATCATCTGCAAACTTCTTAATCATACCTCCTACATTCAAGTCTAAATCATTGATATATACCACAAAAAGCAAGGGACCCAGTACTGAGCCCTGCGGAACCCCACTGGAAACAGCCTTCCAGTCACAAAAACACCCATCAACCATTACACTTTACTTCCTGCCTCTGAGCCAATTTTGGATCCAACCTGCCACTTTGCCCTGGATCCCATGGGCTTTTACTTTCATGACCAGTCTGCCATGTGGGACCTTATCAAAAGCCTTGCTAAAATCCATATACACCACATCAAACGCACTACCCTCATCGACCCTCCTTGTTACCTCCTCAAAAAATTCAATCAAGTTAGTCAGACACGAGATTCCCTTAAAAAATCTGTGCTGACTGTCCTTGATTAATCCGTGTCTTTCTAAATGAAGATTTATCCCTCAGAATTTTTTCCAATAATTTTCCCACCACCGAGGTTAGGCTGACTGACCTGTAATTACTCGGTCTATCCCTTTCTCCCTTTTTAAACAAAGGTACAACGTTAGCAGTCCTCCAGTCCTTTGGCACCACACCTGTAGCCAGAGAGGATTGGAAAATGATGGTCAGAGCCTCTGCTATTTCCTCTTTTGCTTTGCTTATCAGTCTGGGATACGTTTCATCCGAGCCTGGGGATTTATCCACTTTCAAAGCTGCTAAACCTTTTAACCATTCCGCTCTCACTATGTTTATTTCATCTAATATTTCACACTTCTCCTCCCTAATTGCAATGTCTGCATCGCCCCTCTCTTTTGTGAAAACAGATGCAGAGTATTCATTAAGAACCATACCCACGTCTCCCGCCTCCACACACAGGTTACCTTTTTGGTCTCTAATAGGCCCTACTCTTTCTTTATTCATCCTTTTGCTCTTAATGTATTTATAAAATATCTGTTAAATTACAGAGTGGTCACTGAGCTGAATTGATGACATTTCCAATGTCAATTTCACTTCGATGCTTAAATATGCTGAAGGCAGAAATTGTCTTTCTCAAGCATAATCCTCAAATTCTTACCTAAGCAGAATAAAGCATGTGATCAATAAAGGTTTACAGGGTCTAAGAAGAAAATGTGTCTGATGTTTCATGTAGAGCCCATCTGTAAAATGAATTCACTGCAACCCTGTCATAGACATTCCAAAATGTTAGTTACATTCCCAGAACTGAGGGTTCACAAGGGGAAGGATGTGTGTAAAGGCAGCTCCCACAATCTGCCTGTAATAGTATTTGGAAAGATGGCTTGTTAGAACATTCTTACTAAATCTCATGGGAAACAAAGATCTGCCAAAGAGCTGAATTCTTCACTGATAAATTACTGGCCATTTCTAATCGATTAAACAGATATTTTTTGGGGAAAATTTTAAAAAAATCACAGTCTGTTCTGCTGAAACAAATCTCTGATAAAGTGAAGATTTCTGCTGTTAGAAGAGATTGAAAATCCCAAAGCCATATTCTGTCAACATTCTCACTCGGTATTAAATTCCTTTTTTGTGAAAAAAGGCAGAATGTAAATTAACAACTCACCAAATGAATAGTGCAAAAGCAGGGGTTGATATGAAGTTTGGGCGAATTTTGGCTCAACACACCAAAACTCGCCCCCTCGCCCGATCTCCACACTCGCCCCCCCCCCCCCACCCCCCTCGCCCAATCTCCGCACTCGCCCCACCCCCCTCGCCCGGTCTCCGCACTCGCCCCCTTGCCTGGTCATGTTCCTGAAACCAAAAGATTGCAAAAGGCCAAGAAAAGTCAGAGTCACAATTTGATACTGACCTTGGGATAAACCGCAAACCGTCCCAAATAAGAGAAGGATTGTGGCCCAGTTTGAGTCCATTTCTTTATCTCTGATCCTATAATTGGTGCAGATGGAATGTATTTTGTAGATTGTGGATCTTCAGACAACACCAGCCAATTTTATTCAATGTAGTTCAGAGCAGCTCCCTGATAAACAAAAACAAAACACTGCAGATGTTGGAAATCGGAAATGAAAACAGAAAATGCTGGAAACATTCAGCAGCTCAGGCAGCATCTGTGGAGAGGGAGACAGAGAAATATTTATGGGGCTGCGAGTTCGGAGCGGGGGGAGCAGGCAGATCATGGGGGGGGAGCAGGCAGATCAGATCGCGGGGGGGGAAGCAGACAGATCATGGGGAGGAGCAGGCAGATCGTGGGGGGGGAGCAGGCAGATCGTGGGGGGGGGAGCAGGCAGATCGCGGGGGGGGAGTAGGCAGATCGCGGGGGGGAGCAGGCAGATCGTGGGGGGGGAGCAGGCAGATCGTGGGGGGGAGCAGGCAGATCGTGGGGGGGGAGCAGGCAGATCGCGGGGGGGAGCAGACAGATCACGGGGGGGGAGCAGGCAGATCGCGGGGGGGCAGGCAGACTGCGGGAGGGGGAGCAGACAGATCATGGGGAGGAGCAGGCAGATCGCGGGGGGGAGCAGGCAGATCGCGGGGGGGCAGGCAGACTGCGGGAGGGGGAGCAGGCAGATCACGGGGGGGAGCAAGCAGATCATGGGGGGGCGGGCAGATCGTGGGGGGCGGGCAGACCGCGGGAGGGGGAGCAGGCAGATCATGGGGGGGGAGCAGGCAGATCGCGGGGGGGGGAGCAGGCAGATCGCGGGGGGGGAGCAGGCAGATCGCGGGGGGGGAGCAGGCAGATCGTGGGGGGGGAGCAGGCAGATCGCGGGGGGGGGAGTAGACAGGTCACGGGGGGGAGCAGGCAGGTCACGGGGGGGGAGCAGGCAGATCGCGGGGGGGAGCAGGCAGACTGCGGGAGGGGGAGCAGGCAGACTGCGGGAGGGGGAGCAGGCAGGTCACGGGGGGGAGCAGGCAGATCGCGGGGGGGAGCAGGCAGACTGCGGGAGGGGGAGCAGGCAGGTCACGGGGGGGAGCAGGCAGATCGCGGGGGGGAGCAGGCAGACTGCGGGAGGGGGAGCAGGCAGACTGCGGGGGGGGAGCAGGCAGGTCACGGGGGGGAGCAGGCAGATCATGGGGGCGGGGAGCAGGCAGACTGCGGGAGGGGGAGCAGGCAGGTCACGGCGGGGAGCAGGCAGACTGCGGGAGGGGGAGCAGGCAGATCGCGGGGGGGGAGCAGGCAGATCGCGGGGGGGGAAGCAGGTAAACGGCGGGGGTGAAGGGGGGGAGCAGGCAGATCATGGAGGGGGTGGGGAGTTTACAGGTTAGCTTGTTGGGCCGGGGGGGAAACTCTCCTGCTGCTCCTGGTCCACAAGCAGTGCTGTAAAGGCACTTACTTCATGGATTCAGCCCTTCTCGGCTCCTTTGACCTGCCGGGTTTCCCGCAGCCTGGGAAACACGGCCAGCATGTGTTAAAAATAGAAACACTGTTAAAATGGAGGCATACAGCCTCCTTAAAAGGTTTCACCGACCGACTCACCTCCTGGGAGTGGATTGGTCGCCCACCACTCATCCCGCCCCCGTTAAAACTCGAAATGGGCGTGTTCGAGGTGGGTTGGGTTCCTGTTTCAGATTTTTAACTTTTTAATTTCCCACCCGACCCAATCCCACCCATTTTGGGGTTTAAAATTACGCTCAATGTGTTAGGTTGATGACCTTTCATCAGAACTGGAAGAAGTTAGAGGTGTAACAGGTTTTAAGCAAGTACAGAGTCAGGGAAAGGGGGAGGGGAGGAAAGAACAAAAGGGAAGGTCTGTGATAGGGTGGAAGGCAGGAGTGGTTAAATGACAAAAGGGATGATGGTGCAAAGCAAAAGGGAGTGATAATGGTATAAGTAAAGAAACAAAAAGGTGGGTCTAGAGGAGCTGTAAATGGGAATAAGAACATAAGAAATAGGAGCAGGAATAGGCCACTTGGCCCCTCGAGCCTGCTCCACCATTCAATAAGATCATGGCTGATCTTGGGCTCAAAGCCACTTCCCTGCCCGCTCCCCATAACCCTTCATTCCCTTAGCTTGTAAAAATCTGTCTATCTCCACCTTAAATGTATTTAATGACCCAGCCTCCATGGCTCTCTGGGGCAGAGAATTCCACAGATTTATGACCCTCTGAGAGAAGAAATTCCTCCTCATCTCAGTTCTAAAAGGGCGACCCTTTATTCTAAAACTGTGCCCCCGAGTTCTAGATTTCCCCATGAGGGGAAACATCCTCTTTGCATCTACCTTGTCGAGCCCCCTCAGTATCTTATATGTTTCAATAAGATCACCTCTCATTCTTCTAAATTCCAATAAGTATAGGCCCAACTTGCTCAACCTTTCTTCAGAAGTCAACCCACTCATCTCAGGAATCAACCATGTGAATCATCTCTGAACTGTCTCCAATGCAAGTATATCTTTCCTTAAATAAGGAGACCAAAACTGTACGCAGTACTCAAGGTGTGGTCTCACCAATATCAGAATCATTATCCATACCTGCTGTCCGAAAAAAGTGAGCAGTGGTTGTGATCTGGTTATTGAAACCAAAGTTTTACCATTTAGTGTATATTTCCTTCACTTATTTTTCCTTTCAAAAGGTAGCTTTGCACATTTATCTGCATTAAATTTCATCTATCTGCATTAAATTTCATCTATCTGCTCAACCTACTAATCAGTCTATAGCCTCCTAAAGTCACTTAGTCTTCTTCACATTACCTCGCTCCCTATTTTTGTGTCATCTGCAGATTTTGATATTGTGCCCAACTCCAGAACAAACATATTAGAAGAGCAATAGACCCAACACGGATTAAATTTGTCACACCCCACTTGCCTTTTCCAAATCCATTCTGGCCATCATTAATTAACCCGTGTCTTTCTAGGTGACTAACAATTTTATCCCATATTAAGGCCTCTAGAAATGAACCCACTTCTGATATTAAGATAAAAAAGCGGATCTCCCTCACTTGCATGTCAAGGTGCAACACCTGCCCATTCACCTCCTCCCTTCCCACTGTCCAGGGCCCCAAAAACTCCTTCCAGGTGAAACAGCAATTTACTTGTACTTCTTTCAATTTAGTATACTGTATTCACTGCTCACGATGCGGTCTCCTCTACATTGGGAGACCAAACGCAGATTGGGTGATTGCTTTGCTGAACACCTCTGTTCAGTCTGCAAACATGACCCTGAGCTTCCGGTTGCTTGCCATTTTAATTCTCCACCTCACTCCCACGCTGACCTCGGCCTCTTAATCATAGAATGGTTATTGCGCAGAAGGAGGCCATTCAGCCCATCGAGCCCGTGCCGGCACTCTGAAAGAACACTACAGCTAGTCCCACTCCCCCGCCCTTTCCCCATAGCCTTGCAATGTTTTTCCTTCAGGTTCTTATCCAATTCCCTTTTGAAAGCCGTGATTGAATCTGCCTCCACCACCCTTTCAGGCAGTGAATTCCAGATCCTAACCACTCGCTGCGTAACAAAGTTTTACCTCATGTCGCCTTTGGTTCTTCTGCCAATCACCTTAAATCTGTGTCCTCTGTGTACACTGATCCAATGTAGCTCAACGGAATATTGAGGAACAGCACCTCATCTTTCAATTAGGTACTTTACAGCCTTCCGGACTCAATATTGAGTTCAACAATTTCATATCATAACCTCTGCCCCAATTTTTTCAGATGGCAGCTGTTGATGATTCTGCTATACCCATTTACACCTCTTCTCAACTCATCTTTTGTTTCTTCACTTGTCCCATTACCATCCCCTTTTACTTTGCACCATCATCCCTTTTGTCATTTAATCTCTCCTGCCTTCCATCCTATCACAGACCTTCCCTTTGTTCTTTCCTCCCCTCCCCCCTTTCCCTGCCCCTACACTTGCTTAAAACCTGTTACATCTCTAACTTTTTCCAGTTCTGATGAAAGGTCATTGACTTGAAATGTTAACTCTGTTTCTCTCGCCACAGATGCTGTCTGACCTGCTGAGTATTTCCAGCATTTCCTGTTTTCATCCCTAATAAACAAGGTGTCATTACAAAGTGACCCCATAGCTCAACTAGAACAGCGGCGACTCCAACTTTTTCAATGTTTAACTTTTTTAAACGGTCTGAAGTTCATTCATGTTACAATAATACCTTCACGGCTGTGTTACAGGTCAGTGATTCTACACCTGGGTGAAGGTTCAGCTCTGAATGTATCTCAGTAGCTTCTATATCTGAAAACAGAAGATGGTCTCGTCTCGTTTAAAGCGATAAGTCTCTAAAACTGAATACAGAACTCCCGGCTACTTTATCTCAAGGCAGAGTTCCGGACATTCGCCTCACAAATCTAGGCAGAAATCCCAGACCCTTCCTCCGGAATCCTGTTCCAGTTTTAGTTATAGCTAAAGACAGAAACTAACTGTTACACTTGCAGAAAGTAACCCCAACACTCACCTCTGAAGACAAATCTCCAGCGCTCCGCTCCAACATCCCGTTCGTTTGCCGTTATATAGGGTTTGGGATTGTGCACTCACATCGGGTCACGCCCAGGAGAAATGGACACCTGCCGTGGACTAAAATATTAGGACCTCCTCCAAAAAAATCATTATGTTGATCAAAGAGTCCTGTACAAAGAGTCCTGTGGGAAACTGTGCTGCGTCATTAAGGTACTTAAAAAAATCTTAGGAAGATTACTAGCAACTCACAAAGTAGCAATACAGAGGAATGGAGGCAATGGGTTCAGAGTGGAGAACAGTGGGGATATATAAAGGGTACAGATATATAAGAACATAAGAAATAGGAACAGGAGTAGGCCATACGGCCCACCAAGCGTGCTCTGCTATTCAATAATGGGTGGCAAATGTAACCCCACTATTTAAAAAAGGAGGAAGAGAGAAAACAGTGAACTACAGACCAGCTAGCCTAACATCAGTAGTAGGGAAAATGCTAGAGTCTATTATGAAGGATGATAACAGGACACTTAGAAAATATGAACAGGATTAGACAAAGTCAACATGGATTTATGAAAGGGAAATCGTGTTTGACAAACCGACTGGAGTTTTTTTGAGGATGTAACTGGTAGAATAGATAAGGGAGAACCAGTGGATATGGTGTATTTGGATTTTAAGAAGGCCTTTGATAAAGTCCCACATAAGAGGTTAGTGTGCAAAATTAAAGCACACGGGATTGGGGGTAATATACTGGCATGGATTGAAAATTGGTTAACAGACAGGAAACAGAGAATAGGAATAAATGGGTCTTTTTTGGGGTGGCAGGCAGTGACTAGTGGGGTACCGCAGGGATCAGTGCTTGGGCCCCAGCTATTCACAATATATATCAATGATTTGGATGAGGGAACCAAATGTAATATTTCCAAGTTTGCTGATGACACGAAACTAGGTGGGATTGTGAGTTGTGAGGAGGATGCAAAGAGGCTTCAAGGCGATTTAGACAAGTTGAGTGAGTGGGCAAATACATGGCAGATGCAGTATAGTAATTGGTGGAAGGTTTAGAGGGAATTTGAGGGGAAATTTCTTCACTCAGAGGGTTGTGGGGGTCTGGAACTCACTGCCTGAAAGGGTGGTAGAGGCAGAAACCCTAACCACATTTAAAAAGTACTTGGATGTGCACTTGGGATGCTGTAACCTGCAGGGCTACGGACATAGAGTTGGGAAGTGCGATTAGGCTGGATAGCTCTTCGTTGGCCGGCATGGACACGATGGGCCGAAATGGCCTCCTTCCGTGCTGTAACTTTCTATGATTCTAACGTGGATAAATGTGAAGTTATCCACTTCGGTAGGAAAAACAGAAAGGCAGTGTATTATTTAAATGGTGATAGATTGGGAAATGTTGATGTACAAAGGGACCTGGAAGTCTGTGAGGAGTAGAGACATATTTTTTATCCACACTTTTGGTTTGTGCCTTTTCCCTTTTTTTTTCTCTCTCCCCCATGGCAGCTGTCTCTCATTCTGCCAGCGCATTTCACACTTCTGAGCCATCTTTTGTTTCTTAACCTGTCCTATTACCATCTCGTCTCGCCTTGAGTATCTCTTAATGTCTCTACTCTTCACAGACCTCCCCTTTTGTTCTTTTATTCCTTCCCCCAGCCTCCAACTTCATCTGTTTCATTTCCTGCTTTTTTCTCAGTTCTGACAAAGGGTCTTTGACCTGAAACGTTAACTCTGTTTCTCTCTCCACGGATGTTGCCTGGCCTGCTGAGTTTTTCCTCCAGCGCTTTCTGTTGTTATTTCCGCTGGTCTTTACCTGTCCTTCATTATTTGTATGTTCGCCATTTATCTACTAGTGGAAATAATCTATGTTTATCTTGTTTTTGTCGTTCTGAACACCTCAATCAAATCCCTTCTCATTCTTCGCAGTTTAAAAAAACACAATTCTTACTTTCCTTCAATGAGGAACAGTTGGCACCATTTGCTCCAGGGGCAGTTAACAGTTTAATTTTCCGCGCAAACCAGGCTTATTAACTACTGTTTAAGCAAATATTAACTAGAGGTTCCAAATCTTGAAATGGGCAGCTATTGGGCTGCTTCTGTTTTCAGCTGGTCTCAAGGATAAGACTGCATACACACAAATGATAGATATGAAGAAAAGAGAAAGACAGAAGAGAAAAGACAGATAGAAGCAGAAACACAAAGATAACAAAGGCAGGTAAGAGAAAGACCAAGGAATAGTTTTAACTTTTACTGTGCAGTGTAAAATGGCGGCTGATGCACTACTGCCCAGTGATAGAGGTTAAACCTAGCCCCATATTTCACGTCACGGGAAATCTATGAGCTGTTTTTAAACGTCTGTAAGTCTCGCACTTACTTCCTGTAATACTTTTCCCTTCACACTTTTCCTGTCAAATTGTGGTGACCATATCGCTATTATTATAAAACAGTGAATCTTCTGACTTAACATGACCATGCCAGGGAGAAGTGTTCATCATGGGGATCACCTCATGATGGGAAGAGATGATATAGCAGCATTTTTAGAAAAAGTTTGAGAAGGAGGAAATGTTATAGAGGTTCTGTTTAAGGACCTTTTGTAAAGCACAACCTTCAACACACATAGCAAAGATTTATTTGTGCTTGGGCATGCTGTGAAATCAGATTCATTATAAAAGGGGTTATAATTTTGTTGCAGCGCACACAGAAGAAATCTTCCCCATGAAGACAAATGTTTTCACAAAATAACAGTGCCTTTTCACATCAGGCACACGCAGTTTGATTGCAACGAGTTACAAGATCAGACACAGCGGTGTCTGAAATCTAATGAGAAACTCAAACAGCTGGGGCATTTATCACACCTGTTGTAGCAACTATTCAGTGTCTGAAGGGCTGTTTCATGTAATCTGTTACTGATTATCTTTCTGTGTCAAGCACCTTAAAACATAATTTCATGCACTTTAATTGTCAGATGCCCAAAAGTTTCAAAAATTATCAGGGATTTTATTTTGGGACATTTTGCTAATGGATGCATTTATTCAACTCAAAAAAAGGACTGAACTATCACATAGCAATCTCTGTGGCTCTTTCCATTATGTACTACCTTTAGCTTGACACACTTTATAGAGATTCCATAGAATTTACAGCACAGAAACAGGCCATTCAGCCCAACAGGTCTATGCTGGTGTTTATGCACCATACGAGCCTCCTCCCACATTACTTCATCTAACCCTATCAACAGAGGAGGAAGCAGTGCTGGATCTAGTTCTGGGGAATGAAGTGGGGCAAGTGGAGCATGTTTCAGTGAAAGAGCATTTGGGGGAACAGTGATCATAATATTATCAGGTTTAGAATAGTTATGGAAAAGGGAAAGGTACAATCAAGCATAAAAATACTTAACTAGAGGAGGGCTAACTTCAGTGAGTTGAAAAGGGATCTGGCCCAGATGCATTGGAATCAAAAATTGGTAGGCAAAACAGTAATTGAACAATGAGAGGCCTTCAAAGAGGAGATGGTTTGGGTACAGAGTCAACACAATCCTATGAAGGTGAAAGGACGGGCATCCAAAACTAGAGATCCGTGGATGACTAAAGATATAGGGCGTGATCTTGCCAGCCCTGGGGAGGCGGGTATGGAGGTGGGACTCCCAGGAAAATGGCAGAATCTGAGGGCGGGTGCCCATCCCACCCCCAACCCACCTCCGTGCCATCTTCCCAGGAGGTGGGTAGCCAACCCGTGCTGGGTCCCGTCTCCTGGAGGCAGCAAGGGGATTACAGCCACTTAACTGCCTGTTAACAGGTAGTTATCAGGCAGTTAAGAGGATTATCCCCATTTTTCCAGGAGAGGCGCGGGCTTCCCGATGTCGGGAAACCCCGCCAGGGTCATCGAGGCGAGCAGTGGGTCTGCGGGGTGCAAAAGTGCACTGTGAAGGTAAGTGATGGGTGCAAGTGTGGAGAGGTAAGTGTGTGAGGTGAGTGTAAAGTGATAGAAAATGTTTACTTACCTTTGTTTCTTCCTGCAGGCTTCAACAGTTGGGGGTGCGGAGAGTCTCACATCTCAACGGCAGAGATGACAGATGGCTGCTGCATTCTCCAATGCAACAACCATCTAATTTCTGCTAACAAAAGAGGTTTGATGAGTCTTAAATACAAGGACTCATCAAACAACATAGAATGTCAGTGTTTGACAGCTTCACAGAGCTGTCAAACGATGACAATTCATCTGTCAAAAAATTTTGACAGATGAAACGTCATACGCTGACATTCCCTGTAACCGGCTTCCCCTTAATTGGCCTGCTAAGCCCGCTGGGCGGGCTTAACAAGGTCAATCAAGGAAAAATAGTGTGGGTTGGCCAGAAGTCGATGGAGGCGGGACTAAAACGCGACAAGCAGCAGTCCCAGTTCCAACGCGCCCCCATTGGCAAAATCGCCCCCATAGAGATTAAAATGAAACAGAAAAAGGAGGCTTTGACAACTGTAAGGTTCATATTACAGTAGAGAACCAAGCTGAATATAGAAAATACAGAGGAGATCTAAAAAAAAAGGGAATAAGAGGGGCAAAGAGAGAGAGTATGAGAATAGAAACATAGAAACATAGAAGATAGGAGCAGGAGTAGGCCATTCGGCCCCTCGAGCCTGCTCCACCATTTAATGGGATCATGGCTGATCATCTAAATTCAGTACCCTGTCCCTGCTTTCTCCCCATACCCCTTTATCCCTTTAGCCTTAAGAAGTATATCTATCTCCTTCTTGATTATATTTAATGAATTGGCCTCAACTGCCTTCTGTGGTAGAGAATTCCACAGGTTCACCACTCTCTGGGTGAAGAAATTCCTCCTCATCTCAGTTCTAAATGGCTTACCCCTTATCCTTAGACTGTGACCCCTGGTTCTGGACTCCCCCGCCATCGGGAACAGCCTTCCTGCATCTAGTCTGTCTAGTCCTGTTAGAATTTATAAGTTTCAATGAGATCCCCTCTCATTCTTCTAAACTCTAGTGAATATAAGCCTAATCAACCCAATCTCTCTTCATACGTCATTCCTGCCATCCCAGGTATCAGTCTGGTGAATCTTCACTGCACTCCCTCCATGGCAAGAACATCCTTCCTCAGATAAGGCGAACAAAACTGCACACAATACTCAAGGTGTGGTCTCACCAAGGCCCTGTACAACTGCAGCAAGACATCCTTGCTCCTGTACTCGAATCCTCTCACTATGAAGGCCAACATACCATTTGCCTTCTTAACCGCCTGCTGCACCTGCATGCTTACCTTCAGCGACTGGTGCACAAGGACACCCAGGTCTCGTTGCACTTCCCCTTTTCCCAATCTATTGCCGTTCAGATAATAATCTGTCTTTCTGTTTTTGCCACCAAAGTGGATAATCTCGCATTTATCCACATTATACTGCATCTGCCATGCATCTGCCCAATCACCCAACCTGTCCAAATCATACTGGAGTTTCTCTGCATCCTCCTCACAGCACACACGCCCACCCAGCTTTGTGTCATCTGCAAACTTGGAGATATTACATCTAGTTCCCTTGTCTAGATCATTAATATATATTGTGAATAGCTGGGGTCCTAGCACCGATCCCTGCGGTACCCCACTAGTCACTGCCTGCCACTCGGAAAAAGACCTGTTTATTCCAACCAGTTCTCTATCCAAGTCAGTACCTTACCCCCAATCCCATGTGCTTTAACTTTGCACGCTAATCTCTTATGCGGGACCTTATCGAAAGCCTTCTGAAAGTCCAAATACACCACATCCACTGGTTCTCCCTTATCTATCCTACCAGTTACATACTCAAAAAATTCCAATAGATTAGTCAAGCATGATTTACCTTTTGTAAATCCATGTTGACTTTGTCCGATCCTGTCACTGTTTTCCAAGTGCTCTGCTATTACATCTTTTATAATGGACTCTAGCATTTTCCCCACTACCGATGTCTATCCACCGTCAACCCTTTAAGTAACGCTCCCCAATCCATCCTAGCCAACTCGCGCCTCATATCATCGTAGTTTCCTTTATTTAAATTCAGGACCCTAGTCTCTGAGTCAACTACTTCACTCTCCATCTTAATGAAGAATTCTATCATATTATGATCGCTCCTCCCCAAGGGGCCTCGCACAACAAGATTGCTAATTAATTCTTTCTCATTACATAATACCCAGTCTAAGATGGCCTGATCCACAGTATTGTTACTAATTTGGTTAGCCCAATCTATATGTAGATTAAAGTCACCCATGATAACTGCTGTGCCCTTATTGCACGCGTCCCTAATTTCTCGTTTAATACCATCCCCAACCTCAGCATTACTGTTTGGGGATCTGTATACAACTCCCACTAACTTTTTCTGCCCCTTGGTATTACTCAGCTCTACCCATACAGATTCCACATCATCAGAGCTAATATCCTTCCTTACTATTGTGTTAATCTCCTCTTTAACCAGCAATGCTACCCCACCTCCTTTTCCTTTTTGCCTGTCCTTCCTGAATATTGAATACCCCTGGATGTTGAATTCCCAGCCGTGGTCACCCTGGAGCTATGTCTCCGTAATCCCAATTATTGCATATCCGTTTACATCTATTTGCACAGCTAATTCATTCACCTTATTACGAATGCTCCTCGCATTAAGACACAAAGCCTTCAGGCTTGTTTTTTTAACACTCTTAGTCCTTTTAGAATTATTATTTACTGTAGCCCTGTTTGATTTACACCCTTGATTTCTCTGCCTTCCACTTTTGCTTTTCTCCTTCCTGTCTTTTGTTTCTATCCTTGCTGTCTTTTGCTTCTATCCTTGCTTCCCTTTCCTCTGTCTCCCTGCACAGGTTCCCAACCCCCTGTCATTTTAGTTTAAACCCTCCCCAACAGCACTAGCAAACACTCCCCCTAGGACATCGGTCCCGGTCCTGCCCAGGTGCAAACCGTCCAGTTTGTACTGGTCCCACCTCCCCCAGAACCGGTTCCAATGTCCCAGGAATTTGAATCCCTCCCCCTTGCACCATTCCTCTAGCCACGTATTCATCTGAAATATCCTTCTATTTCTACTCTGACTAGCATGTGGCACTGGTAGCAATCCTGAGATTACTACCTTTGAGGTCCTATTTTTTAATTTACCTCCTAACTCCCTATTTTCAGCTTTTAGGACTTCATCCCATTTTTTACCTAATCGTTGGTACCTATATGCACCACGACAACTGGCTGTTCACCCTCCCCCTCCAGAATGCCCTGCAGCCGCCCCGAGACATCCTTGACCCTTGCACCAGGGAGGCAACATACCACCCTGGAGTCTCATTTGCGGCCGCAGAAACACCTATCTATTCCTCTTACAATAGAATCCCCTATCACTATAGCTCTCCCGCTCTTTTTCCTCCTGTCCTGTGCAGCAGAACCACCCATGGTGCCAGGAAGTTGGCTGCTGCTGCCTTCCCCCGATAAGCCATCTCCCTCAACAATATCCAAAGTTGTATATCTGTTTGAGAGGGGGATGGCTATAGGGGACCCCTGCACTACCTGCCTGCACCTACTACTCTGCCTGGCGGTCACCCATTCCCTTCCTGCCTGTGCAGCCTTTACCTGCGGTGTGACCAACTCATTAAACGTGCTGTCCTCAGCATCATGAATGCTCCAGTATGTATCCATTCGTAGCTCCAGCGCCGCAATGCGGTCTGCCAGTAGCTGCAGCTGGATACACTTCCCGCACACGTGGTCGTCAGGGACACAGGAAGTGTCCCTGATTTCCCACATAGTGCAGGAGGAGCATGCCACGAGGTCGAGCTGTGCTGCCATGACTTACCCTTTAATTAATTTAAATTAAATTAAATCAAATCAATAGCACTAATTACACTACAATTAAATGATATACTCAAGGGCCCTTGTTTACTGGCACTCCCCGCTACACAACAGAGACCTTAGAAACTATAACCACAAAAATTAAGACCTTCTAAATTTTATAAACTATTAACCTTACTGTCAAACTATAGAGTAGTATAAATACTCACCTGGCCGTACTCACCCAATCAGCTGCTTCCTCTTGCCCGCATCACTTTTTGAATCGTGACGTGGCTCTGGAACGCCGCCGCCAGTCTGCGAGATTGGTAAGCCTCTGAAAAAAAGCCCACGAAAGTGAGTTTAAATACTCTCTGTTCTCTCCTATTGCTCCCGACACCGGCCTCTGAAAAAAAGCCCGCGAAAGTGAGTTTAAATACTCACTGTTCTCTCCTGTTGCTCCCGACACCGGCCTCTGTAAAAAAAAGCCCGCGAAAGTGAGTTTAAATACTCACTGTTCTCTCCTGTTGCTCCCGACACCGGCCTCTGTAAAAAAGCCCGCGAAAGTGAGTTTAAATACTCACTGTTCTCTCCTGTTGCTCCCGATACCAACACCGACACCGAATAGATTAGTGGCTAACATAAAAGGGAACCCAAAAGTTTATTATAAACTTATAAATTGTAAAAGGGTAGTCAAAGGAAGGGTGGGGCTGATTTGGGACCAAACAGAAGATATTCTTGTGAGTACTTTGCATTTGTGTTCACTAGAGAAGATGATGCTGCCAATGTAGCAGTAAAGGAGGAGTTAGTAGTGATACTGGATAGCAAAACATTGATAAAGAGAAGGTACTTAAAAGGTTGGCAGTCCTCAAAGTAGAAAAGTCACCTGGTCCAGATGGGATGCATCCTAGGTTAATGAGGAAGTAAGGATGGAAATTGCGGAGGCTCTGGCCACAATCTTCTAATCCTCCTTGGATATAGGGGTGGTGCCGGACGACTGCAAGATTACAAAAGTTACACCCATGTTTAAAAAAGGAGAGAGGGATAAACCTGGCAACTACAGGCCAGTCAGCCTAATATCGGTGGTGGGGAAAACCTTTAGAAACAATAATCCGGGCCAAAATTAATTGGCATTTAGAAAAGTATGGGCTAATAAATGAAAGTCAGCATGGATTTGTTAAAGCCAAATCGTGTTTGACTAACTTGATCGAGTTCCTTGATTAAGTAACAAAGAGGGTTGATGAGGGTAGTGCGGTTGATATGTATATGGACATTCAAAAGACATTTGACAAAGTACCACACATTAGACTTGTTAGCAAGATTAAAGGGACAGCGGCAGTATGGATACAAAATTGGCTAAGGGACAAAAAGCAGAGAGTAGTGGTGAATGCTTGTTTTTCAGACTGGAGGGAGGAAGAATGTGGAGAGGCAATACAAACCAAATGGTACAATTTTAAAGGGGGTGTAGGAACAGAGAGACCTGGGGGTGTATGTACACAAATCTGTGAATATGGCAGGACAAGTTGAGAAGGCTGTTAAAAAAGCATACGGGATCCTTGGCTTTATTAATAGAGGAATAGAGTACAAAAGCAATGAAATAATGCTAAACCTTTATAAGACACTGGTTAGGCCTCAGCTGGAGTATTGTGTTCAATTCTGAGCACCACACTTTAGGAAGGATGTCAAGGCCTTGGAGAGGGTACAGAGGAGATTTACTAGAATGGCACCAGGGATGAGGGACTTCAGTTATGTGGAGAGTCTAGAAAAACTGGGGTTGTTCTCCTTAGAGCAGAGAAGGTTAAGAGGGGATTTGATAGAGGTGTTCAAAATCAGGAACGGTTTTGATAGAGTAAATAAGGAGAAACTGTTACCAGTGGCAGAAGGGTTGGTAACCAGAGGGCACAGATTTAAGGTGATGGCAAAAGAACCAGAGGCGACATGAGGAAACATTTTTTCACACGGCGAGTTGTTGTGATCTGGAATGCACTGCCTGAAAGGGCGATGGAAGCAATTTCAACAGTAACTTTCAAAAGAGAATTGGATAAATACTTCAAGGGGAAAAAAACTTACAGGGCTATGGGGAAAGAGCAGGGGAGTGGGATTAATTGGATAGCTCAACCAAAGAGCCAACACAGGCATGATGGGCCAAATGGCCTCCTTCAGTGCTATGTCATTCTATGTTTGTATGACATATCCTTCTATTCCTTTCTCCCTCATGTACTTCTGGCTCAGTTTGTACCACCACTCTCTGCTTCCTGTCACTGAGCCAATTCCGTATCCATATCGGCACTTTCCCCTTAATTCCATGGGCTTCCATCTTCTTAATGGGGTTCCTGTGTGGTACTTTGTCGAATGCCTTCCGAAAGTCCATATATACATCTACTGCATTACCTTGGTGAACCTGTTCTGTTACCTCATCAAAAAATTCAATCAGGTTAGTCAGACCCGATTTGCCTTTAACAAATCCATGCTGGCTCTCCTTGATTAACCCATGCCTTTCCAATGAAAGTTTATTTTGTCCTTGATAATGGTTTCCAATAACTTCCCCATCACCAATGTTAGGCTGACTGGCCTGTAGTTTCCTGGTTTATCCCTCTCCCCTTTCTTTAATAGTGGTATAACATTAGCAATCCTCCAGTCCTCCGGGACTACTCCTGTGTCCAACGAGGATTGAAAGATTGTGACCAATGCTTCTGCTATTTCTACCTTTGCTTCTTTCAGCAACCTAGGATGAATTCCATCCGGACCAGGTGACCTACCAATTTTCAGTAATGCTAATCTTTTTAATATGTCTTCGCTATCTATTACTATCCTGTCCATAACTTTCTCTCCTCATTAAGTGTAAACTTAATATCATCTGCCTCCTTTGTGAAGACAGATGCAAAGTACTCATTTAATACTTTAGCTATCTCCTCTGCCTCTACATGAAGATTTCCCTTTGAGTTCTTAATAGGCCCAACTTTTTCCCTAGCCTATGTTTAGAAAATGTTTTAGGGTTCAATTTAATGTTGCCTGCTATAATATATATAAAAGAAAACTATAATGTCTATGATTCTAAATGCACTTCCATATTCTTTCATTTGAATCATACAGTGAGGTTTGCTCTGCTGTGTTTTGGCTGTTTTATTTTGTGATGGGAAGAAGTCACAGAATAACAGTTTTAGCGAAAGTCGGTGATCACGTTTTAGATAGGAGCAGTTCTGAAGTGTTAGCCAGTCCCAGTTTAAGAATGTTTTGTATTGCTAGGGCACGTGGGGGGTAGCTTACGGGTTGTGTGCCGAAAAGGCACAATATTGGTGATGTGCCATTCGTGAGGCTTGAACCCACTTTCAGGTTTTGGCCCAATTAACAATATCTCCATGAGCTAGAGGCGCCAAATGGTAAGTTCAGTGCCACGATTTTCAGAGTGCTGCCACCTAGTTCCCTCCTGGCCGGGCCAGTGAAAATCAGCCTCTATAACCATGTCAGCCACGGCTCAGTGGGTTGCACTCTCGTCTCTGAGTCAGAACATTGTGGGTTCGAGCCCCACTCTAGTGACTTGAGCACAAAAATCTAGGCTGATACTCCAGTTACCAATTTGCTCCAATTACCGCCCCATCAGTCTACTGTCAATCATCAGCAAAATGATGGAAGGTGTCATCGACAGTGCTATCAAGCGGCACTTACTCACCAATAACCTGCTCACTGATGCCCAGTTTGGGTTCCGCCAAGACCACTCGGCTCCCGACCTCATTACAGCCTTGGTCCAAACATGGACAAAGGAGCTGAATTCCAGAGGTGAGGTGAGAGTGACTGCCCTTGACATCAAGGCAGCATTTGACCGAGTGTGGCATCAAGGAGCCCGAGTAAAACTGAAGCCAATGGGAATCAGGGCGAAAAACTCTCCACTGGCTGGAGTCATACCTAGCACAAGGGAAGATGGGGTTGCGGTGGTTGAAGGTCAATCATCACAGTCCCAGGACATCGCTGCAGGAGTTCCTCAGGGCGGTGTCCTAGGCCCAACCATCTTCAGCTGCTTCATCAATGACCTTCCCTCCATTATAAGGTCAGAAATGGGGATGTTCGCTGATGACTGCACAGTGTTCAGCACCATTCACAACTCCTCAGATAATGAAGCAGTCCATGCCCGCATGCAACAAGACCTGAACGACGTTCAGGCTTGGGCTGATAAGTGGCAGGTAACATTCGCGCCACAGAAGTGTCAGGCAATGACTATCTCCAACAAGCGAGGGTCTAACCACCTCCCCTTGACATTCAATGGCATTACCATCGCCGAATCCCCCACCATCAACATCCTGGGGATCACCATTGACCAGAAACATAACTGGACCAGTCACATAAATACTGTGGCAACAAGAGCAGGTCAGAGGCTAGGTATTCTGTGGTGAATGTCTCACCTCCTGACTCCCCAAAGCCTTTCCACCATCTACAAGGCACAAGTAAGGAGTGTGATGGAATACTCTCCACTTGCCTGGATGAGTGCAGCTCCAACAACACTCAAGAAGCTTGACACCATCTAGGACAATGCAGCCCGCTTGATTGGCACCCCATCCATCACCTTAAACATTCACTCCCTCCACCACCGGCGTACCGTGGCTGCAGTGTGTACCGCCTACAAGATGCACTGCAGCAACTCGCCAAGGCTTCTTTGGCAGCACCTCCCAAACCTGTGACCTCTTCCACCTAGAAGGACAAGGGCAGCAGGCGCATGGGAACACCACCACCTCCAAGTTCCCCTCCAAATCACACACCATACTTACTTAGAAATATATCGCCGATCCTTCATCGTCACTGGGTCAAAATCCTGAAACTCCCTCCCTGACAGCACTGTGGGAGTACCTTCACCACATGGACTGCAGCGGTTCAAGAAGGTGGCTCACCACCACCTTCTCAAGGGTAATTAGGGATGGGCAATAAATGCTGGCCTTGCCAGCGATGCCCACATCCCATAAAACGAATTAAAACATTTTTTTTATGTGCTGTACTGCGGGAACTCTGCACTGTCGGAGGGGCAGTACTGAGGGAGTGGTGTCATCTTTCAGATGAGACGTTAATAACAACAACGTGTATTTATATAGCGCCTTTAACATAGTAAATGTCCAAAGGCGCTACACAGGAGTATTACAAGACAAAAAATTTGACACCGAGCCACATAAGGAGAAATTAGGGCAGGTGACCAAAAGCTTGGTCAAAGAGGTAGGAAGGAGATTACAGAGATAGGAAGGGGCGAGGCCATGGAGGGATTTGAAAATAAGAATGAGAATTTTGAAATCGAGGCATTGCTTAACCGGGAGCCAATGTAGGTCAACGAGCACAGGGGTGATGGGCGAATGGGACTTGGTGCGAGTTAGGACAGGGGCAGCCGAGTTTTGGAAGACCTCAATTTTACGTAGGGTAGAATGTGGGAGACCAGCCAGGAGTGTGTTGGAATAGTCAAGTCTAGAGGTAACAAAGGCATGGATGAGGGTTTCAGCAGCGGATGAGCTGAGGCAAGGGCGGAGACAGGCGATGTTACGGAGGTGGAAATAGGCGGTCTTTGTTATGCTGTGGATATGTGGTCGGAAGCTCATTTCATGGTCAAATATGACACCAAGGTTGCGAACAGTGTGGTTCAGCTCAGACAGATGTTAAGGAGAGGGATGGAGTCAGTGGCTAGGGAACAGTTTGTGGCAGGGACCGAAAACAATGGCTTCGGTCTTCCCAATATTTAATTGGAGAAAATTTCTGCTCATCCAGAACTGTATGTCGGACAAGCAGTCTGACAATTTAGAGACCGTGGAGGTGTTGAGAGAAGAGGTAGTGAGGTAGAGCTAGGTGTCATCAGCGTACATGTGGAAACTGATGCTATGTTTTCGGATGATGTCGCCAAGGGGCAACATGTAGATGAGAAATAGGAGGGGGCCAAAGATAGATCCTTGGGGGACACCAGAGGTAACGATGTGGGAGCGGGAAGAGAAGCCGTTGCAGGTAATTCTCTGGCTATGGTTAGATAGATAAGAATGGAACCAGGCGAGTGCAGTCCCACCCAGCTGGACGACGGTGGAGAGGCGTTGGAGAAGGACGGTGTGGTCAACGGTGTCAAAGGCTGCAGACAAGTCAAGAAGGACGAGGAGGGATAGTTTACCTTTATCACAGTCACAAAGGATGTTAAAATAAGGCCCTGCCTACTCTCTCAGGTAGACGTACAAGATCCCATGACACTATTTCAAAGAAGAGCAAGGGGGTTATCCTCAGTGTCCTGGCCAATATTTATCTCTCAAACAGCATCAGATTATCTGGTCATTATCACATTACTGTTTGTGGGAGCTTGTGTGCACAATTTGGCTCTCGCGTTTCCTACATTGCAACAGTGACTCCACTTCAAAAGTACTTCATTGGTTGTAAAGCGCTTTGGGGCATCCTGAGGTTGTAAAAGGCGCTATAGAAATGCAAGTTTGTCTTTCTTTCTTAAAATGGGGACCGAATTAAGTCTGCTCACTCTGGTCCAATTACCCTCGCTCTCTCAGCCCATTAGGTTAGAGGACCGCACTTGGTCTAAACTCCCTGCGCGGGACTCACGGGAGGCCGACTATATCACGTAACAGATTAGTCACACGTGTTGTATGACAGATAACTTCTGTGTGATAAATCAACAAGATTCATTAATTACAAGAGCATTTTTATTAGGTTTGAATATTTAATTGTGCATTGGAATAATCTGCATTTGGAATTAGGAGAAATCTTACACATTAGGGGCATTTTAACCACAGCAAGACTCATCATGGAATTGGTTACAAACATAAGATTACATAGGATATACGGCACAGAAACAGGCCATTTGGCCCAACCAGTCCATGCCAGCGTTTTTGCTCTACTCGAGCCTCCGCCCGTCTTTCCTCATCTAAATCTATCAGCATAACCCTCTATTCCTTTCTCCCTCATATGCTTGTCTAGCCTCCCCTTAAATGCATCTATACTTTTCGCTTCAACCACTCCCTGTGGTAGCGAGTTCCACATTCTCACCACTCTTTGGGTAAAGAAGTTTCTTTTGAATTCCCTATTGGATTTCTTGGTGACTATCTTATATTGATGGCCTCTAGTTATGCTCTTCCCCACAAGTAGAAACATTCTCTCTGTATCCACTCTATCAAAACCTTTCATAATTTTAAAGACCTTTATTAGGCCACCCCTCAGCCTTCTTTTTTCAAGAGAAAAGAGACCCAGCCTGTTCATCCTTTCCTGATATGTATACCCTCGCATTTCAGGTATCATTCTTGTAAATCTTCTCTGCACCGTCTCCAGTGCCTCTATATAGGCAGTACTCTAAGTGTGGTCTTACCAAGGTTCGATACAGGTTTAGCATAACTTCCCTACTTTTCAATTCTGTACCTCTAGAAATCAACCCTAGTGCTTGGTTTGCTTTTTTTATGGCCTTGCTAACCTGTGTCGCAACTTTTAGTGATTTGTGTATTTGTACTCCGAGATCCCTTTGTTCCTCTACCCCACCTAGACTTGCACCCTCCAGGTAATAAGTGACCTCCCTATTCTTCCTACCAAAATGTAATACCTCACATTTATCTGTGTTGAACTTAATTTGCCAATTATATGCCCATTCTGCAAGTTTATTAATATCCTCCTGTAATTTGTTGCAGTCCTCCTCAGTAGTGACTATCCCCCTCAATTTGGTGTCATCACCAAATTTAGAAATTGCGTTTTTGATTTCAAAGTCTAAATTATTAATATAAATTGTGAACAACAGTGGTCCTACCACTGATCCTTGTGCCACTGTGAATAGCTGCCTTTTACCCCTACTCTCCGCTTTCAGTCTTGAAGCCAGCCAGCAATCCATTCTGCTACTTGTCCCCTGACTCTGCATTCTCTGACCTTGTTCATCAGTCTATTATGGGGTACCTTATCGAAGGCCTTTTGAAAATTTAGATAAATTACATCTACTGCATTACCATTGCCTACTCTCTCTGTTACCTCTTCAAAAAATTCAATGAGGTTGGTCAAGCAAGACTTTCCCTTTTGAAATTCATGCTGACTATTCATTACTAGTCCGTGGGTGCTGAGTTTCTGACACTACAGACTTCTTACAGAAACTCAGCACAGATACCACCATCACACGTGAGGACACTACCCACCAGGTACATGGTACATACTCATGTGACTCGGCCAACGTTGTCTACCTCATACGTTGCAGGAAAGAATGCACCGCGGCATGGTACATCGGCGAGACCATGCAGACACTGAGACAACGTATGAACGAGCACCGCGCAACAATCACCAGGCAGGATTGTTACCTCCCAGTCGGGGAACACTTCAGCAGTCAAGGACATTCAGCCTCGGATCTGCGGGTAAGCGTTCTCCAAGGCAACCTTAGGAACACACGACAGCGCAAAATCATCGAGCAGAAATTGATAGCCAAGTTCCGCACTCATGAAGACGGTCTCAACCGGGATCTTGGGTTTATGTCACAATACATGACGTGATCCGGACTCGAGTCGTCGTTGGCTTGTTCACAGATGTAATTCCCAGTAAAAAAGTAAATTTTTTTTACAGCTTATCGTTTTACATACAGACGGCAGCTTTTGACACGTTAGACCCCCTGCGACTCCACCTCATTGTCTCAGTTGTATCTTGCTATGTCTTTGATGTGGTACCTTCCTGGCTGACCTGATTAACTTTATCACACCTCGGCAGATAGTCAGGATGATTTAATTTAGTTGTCTGCAATTGTAAGGTACACATGCATTGTTCTCTATCTATATATGCTTTGTCGAGTCTGTATTTCTTTACTACTTCACCTGAGGAAGGGGCGATCGATAGCTCCGAAAGCTTGTGATTTCAAATAAAACTGTTGGACTATAACCTGGTGTTGTGCGACCTCTCAATTCTGGAGAGGACCCAGCGGAGTGGAAAACCGCAAATGTAATACCCCTATTTAAGAAAGGAGGGAGACAGAAAGCAGGAAACTATAGACCAGTTAGCCTAACATCCGTCATTGGGAAAATGCTGGAGTCTATTATTAAGGAAGTAGTAGCAGGACATTTAGAAAATCATAATGCAGTCAAGCAGAGTCAGCATGGTTTTATGAAAGGGAAATCATGTTTAACAAATTTGCTGGAGTTCTTTGAGGATGTAACGAGCAGGGTGGATAAATGGGAACCAGTAGATGTGGTGTATTTGAATTTCCAGAAGGCATTCAATAAGGTGCCACATAAAAGGTTACTGCACAAGATAAGAGCTCATGGGGTTGGGGGTAATATATTAGCATGGATAGAGGATTGGCTAACTAACAGAAAACATAGAGCCGGGACAAATGGGTCATTTTCCGGTTGGCAAACTATAATTAGTGGGGTGCCACAGGAATCAGTGCTGAGGCCTCAACTATTTACAATCTATATTAATGACTTGGATGAAGGGACCGAGTGTAATTTAGCCAAATTTGCTGATGATACAAAGATAGGTGGGAAAGCAAGTTGTGAAGAGGACACAAAGAATCTGCAAAGGGATATAGATAGGATAAGCGAGTGGGCAAAAATTTGGCAGATGGAGTATAAAATTCTGACAGGGCGAGACGGACTGGATGCAGGGAGGATGTTTCCCCTGGCTGGGGGGCCTAGAACGAGGGGTCACAGTCTCAGGATATGGGGTAGGACATTTAGGACTGAGATGAGGAGAAATTTCTTCACTCAGAGGGTGGTGAACCTATGGAATTCTCTACCACAGAAGGCTGTGGAGGCCAAGTCACTAAATATATTTAAGAAGGAGATAGATAGATTTCTAGACACAAAAGGCATCAAGGGGTATGGGGAGAGAGCGGGAATATGATATTGAGATAGAGGATCAGCCATGATCATATTGAATGGCGGAGCAGGCCTCGGCCTGAAGGGCCGAATGGCCTACTCCTGCTCCTATTTTTCTATGTCTATGTTTCTATAATGTGGGAAAATGTGAGGTTACCCACTTTGGTAGGACAAATAAAAAAGCAAATTATTATTTAAATGGAGAGAGATTACAAAATGCTGCAGTACAGAGGGGATCTGGGGGTCCTTGTACATGAAACACAAAAAGTTAGCATGCAGGTACAGCAAGTAATTAGGAAGGCAAATGGAATGTTGGCCTTTATTGCAAGGGGGATGGAATATAAAAGTAGTGAAGTCCTGCTACAACTGTATAGGGTATTGGTGAGACCACACCTGCAGTACTGCGTACAGTTTTGGTCTCCTTATTTAAGGAGGGATATACTTGCATTGGAGGCAGTTCAGAGAAGGTTCACTAGGTTGATTCCTGAGATGAAGGGGTTGTCTTATGAAGAAAGGTTGAGTAGTTTGGGCCTATACTCATTGGAGTTTAGAAGAATGAGAGGTGATCTTATTGAAACATATAAGATGCTGAGGGGGCTCGACAAGGTAGATGCAGAGAGGATGTTTCCCCTCGTGGGGGAATCTAGAACTAGAGGACATTGTTTCAGAATAAGGGGTCGCCCATTTAAAACAGAGATGAGGAGGAATTTCTTCTCTCGTGAATCTGTGGAATTCTCTACCCTAGAGAGCTGTGGAGGCTGGGTCATTGAATATATTTAAGGTGGAGATAGACAGATTTTTGAACGATAAGGGAGTCAAGGGTTATGGGGAGTGGGCAGGGAAGTGGAGTTGAGGCCAAGATCAGATCAGCCATGATCTTATTGAATGGCGGAGCGGGCTCGAGGGGCCAAATGGCCTACTCCTGCTCCTATTTCTTATGTTCTTATGTTCTTAAATATAGGTATTACGTTAGCTATCCGCCAGTCCTCTGGCACTACACCTTTTTCTAACGAATTATTAAATATGTGTAGTCATGCCTCTGCTATTTCTTCCCTAGATTCTTTTAAAATGCGTGGATGCAATCCATCTGGACCAGGGGTTTTATCCTCTTTGAGTTTGATTAGTTTATTTAATATATCCCCTCTTTTTATTTTAAATGCACTTATCTCATTATTAATCTCATCATCCAATGCCATGCCCACCTGTTCTAGCTCCCTGGTAAATAATGAAGCAAAATAATTATATAATATTTCTGCCATCTCTCTATGGTTACCTGTGGTATTATCCTGTCTATCCCTTAATGGCCCCACTTCCATCCCAACCTTCCTTTTTTATTGATGTGCCTGTAAAATATTTTACTATTTTGTTTTATGTTCCTTGATAATTTAATTTCATAGTTCCTCTTCGCCTTCCTAATTGTTTTTTTGACTTTTCTCCTAATCTCTTCATATTCTCCCTTATCATGCACTCCCCTGCTAGCTATGTACTTAATGTATGCCTTTTGTAGAGATTAGGCCAATTAGTAGCTTATCTCTAGTCTTTCAAATAATCAGGATCAACTGCAAACCAATATGGTGGGTATATTGTGTTTAATCAGAGTTTAAGACGGAATATAACATGCTAGTCATACAGCAAAAACATACGACCATGACAAACAGCTGGTACCGGTCCCAATCGGACAGATGGTTGGTGTACGTGAACAGTTCTTTAGCTTCCGGCCTCTCTTTCTCTCTCTCTCTCTCTCTCTCTCTCTAGGGTCTTCAAGTTGGTGAGTGTGGGATCACTCTCAAAAGAGCGTTCGACCAGCCCAATTTCTGCTCGGCTCTCCCCTCCACCATCTGTGTGGGCAAGCACTTGGGGTGTCACTTTTATTCTCTTTATAGGGGTGGGCCTGAGGCCAAGTTATTGACAAGACCATTTAACCTATAGAGGTTCCTCTAAAACCTCATCACCCAATGACACCTCAAGTTCTTTGTCTTGGTTCTTGGATGAAAGCCCTCCCCAAAAGGGGGTCTCATTACCTCATTCAATTTGTCTTATTGTTTAATCTTTCTGAAGGTTCTTCCTTTGGAATTCGTGTCTTATCTCTCTTCTCCTTATCCTCCCTAGTTTGGAGTCGGACATGCCATTCTCGGCCATCAGACGTTCGTAACTGCTTGTTATCAGTTATTTAGGTTCATGCTGTTCATACAGTTTTAGCTATGCAAAACTAACTATTTCATTATCAGGCTATTGTACCATGGAATGAATCATTAAATACCCAAAGATATCTTCTATTCTATTCTAATACACTGGTTAACTTATGCATTTTAAAGCAGTTTTGTTAAACAAAGTCAAAATCCTAACTTAGCATTATAATATGGTTATTAGCAGTAATGGAAGAAATATAACGCTGGGCCTTGGTTGGTCAAATTAGAGAAACATAAACAAGGTTGAAATCCTAACTTGAAAACAAGATTATTTATGACCGTCACACTGCAGAACGCTATAACATCCACAGGGAACCAAAACACAGGCAGATTCTACGCATCTATCTAACTATTCTAATACTAGTCTGAGAAACTTTCTGTCTCTAGTTCTAATGCAATCATGTAAATACAGCATTACTCGCTTCACAGTTTTATCCGCAAAACCATATACATTTTGAACACCCCTGATTTCTAACACTCTTTCCTTACCCTCAATTGTTCCCTCATGGCTTTATTCATCCATGGAGTCTCATTAGTGTTTAGTTTGCTCTTTCATTTTAGCAGAATATATTGTTCCTGCACTCTGTTGAACATTGTTTTAAAAGTTTCCCATTGCTGTTCTACATCGTTGTTTGCCAATATTGTTGCCCATTTTATTTTCTCGAGTTCTATTCTCAGCCTCTCAAAATCAGTTTTTCTCCAATCTATTACCCTGGTTTTCGTCATACTTATGTCCTTCTCAATTATCATCTTAAAGTGTATTATATTATGGTCACTATTGCCTAGATGTTCCCCTACTTTTACTTCTCTTATCTGCTCTGGTTCATTCCCCATTACTAGATCCAATAGTGAATCCTCCCTTGCTGGGCTTTTTACATATTGGGTTAGAAAGGAGTCCTGTAGACATTGTAGGAACTCCATTCCCTTATCCCCTTTACCTACCTCTTCTGCCCAATTAATATTGGGGTAGTTGAAATCCCCCATGATTATTATTCTATGCTTTTTACTCATTTCTCTTATTTGTCTGCATATTTCTTCCTCCACCTCCCTTCCACTATTAGGTGGTCTGTAGACTACACCTATTAATGTGATTGATCCTTTATTATCTTTTATCTCTATCCATATGGATTCTATTTTTGTCTTGCTGATAGCTGTGTCACTTTTTCTACTGCCATTATGTTATCCCTAATAAGTACAGCTACTCCACCTCCCCTTTTGCCCTCTCTATCTTTTCTAAATATGTTGTATCCTGCAATGTTTAATTCCCAGTCCTGATTTTTATGTAGCCATGTCTCAGTAATCCCAACTATGTCTGGTTCCTCACAATGCATGATTGCCTCCAGCTCCCGTATTTTATTATGGACACTGTGTGCATTGCTATACAGACAGTTTAACTCATTTTTAATAGGATTTCCTCTCACTTTATGTTTAACCATCTTTTTAGACTCCTGTTCTATAGCTCTATTTATTCCCTGGCCATCAATGTCCTCCCTTACTTTATTCTTTCCTATGTTCTCTTTTCCTGTTTTGTTTATAATTAGGCTGGTTACGTTTCTTGTAGATCCCTCCCCCCATCTTACTAGTTTAAAGCCTTTGCCATCTCCCTATTTACCCATTTCCGCTAGGACACGGGTCCCATCCCAGTTTAGGTGGAGCCTATCCCATCGGTACAGCTCCTGCCTGTCCCAGAACAGGTGCCAGTGTCCCATGAAAAGGAACCCCTCTTTCCCACACCAGCCCTTTAGCCATGTGTTAATTCTCCTGATCCGTCTGCTTCTATGCCAATTTGCACGTGGCTCGGGCAATAATCCAGAGATTATTACCCTTGAGGTCCTGCTTTTTAATTTAGCGCCTAACTCCTGATACTCTTTCAGCAGGACCTCCTCCTTGTTCCTACCTATGTTGTTTGTTCCAACATGGCTCACGACAACTGGATTTACCCCCTCCCTTTCCAAGTTCCTCTCCAGTCGCCGTGAGATATCCCTTACCCTGGCACCGGGTAGGCAACACACCCTTCGGAATTCTTGTTCTTGGCTGCAGAGGATGCTATCTGTCCCCCCCTAATTATGGAGTCCCCTATCACTACCACATTTCTATTCTGCTCTTCCGCCCCCCCTTGGACAGCATTCTGAGCCATGGTGCCTTGGTCTGCATTGTGGCTGTCCTCCCTGCAATCTTTCTCCTTGTCCTTACACTTGCTAATGGTGTTTCCATGAATATTACCCAGTTTCTCTTGAGAAGTAAACATCTTCCTAGCACTGAGAGAGTGCAAATGTGCATGTGTGTAACTGTGTATACGTGTGTGTAAATATGTATATGTGTATGCGTGTCAATGTGTGTCGATGTGTAAGTGTGTGCGCACGTGTAAGTGTGTAATGTACATGTGTGTGTGCACATGTGCATGTGTGTAAATGCATATGCACATACGTACGTGAATGTGTCTGCAGATGTGTATATATGTGTATGTATGTATGTGTTTCTGTGTGTGTGTAAATGGCATTAGTGACACAAGTTGGATTTTTACAACAATCCAACAGCTTCATGGTCATTTTTACTGACAGATTATTTTTAAAACTGAATTCAAATTCTTAAACTGCGATGGGATTTGAACTCATTTTCTGGGTTGTTAGTCCAATAACATAACTGCTACACCACGAACCCCCAACCACTACACTACTGCACTATCAGCTGTTTCTGTGGGTGCTAGTTCTTTGATGGAGACTATTCATGTATCGCAACAAATGGGCGAGAGTGTGTGAGTCCGTGTCAGATATTGTGAGAGTCTGTGTGTGTGAGTGAGAGTGGAGAGAAAAAACGGGTGGGTTTGGCTCGGGTCGGAGGTTAAAGTGTTAAAAATCTGAATCCCGACTCCAACCCGCCCACTTCCGGTTTTAACGGAGGCGGGACTGGAGGCAGCCAACCTGCTCCCAGGAGCCACTTTAAATATAATAATGAGGCTCTGTGCCTCATTTGGTTGCTCCATTTTAAATTTAACTGCAAGCAGCCAGGTTTCCCAGGCCTCGGGGAACCCACCAGTTAAAGGAAGGCAAGGACTGCTGGCCGCTCTCCCGCTTTTAAATGGAAATAAACCGTGCATGCGCGATAATTTGAATGAGCCGTGCAGCCTGTTAAAGGGGCCACGTACCCAAGAAAAATTAGCGGGAACACTGCCCCCAACCCTTCTGATCTCCCGCCCCCCCGCCAGGACCCCGGGGATAACTCCGCTGCTCTTCTTCGAAATAGTGCCATAGAATCTCTTACATTCACCTTAGAGAGCAGAGGGGGCCTCAGTTTAATGTCTCATCCGAAAGACAGCACCTCTGACAGTGCGGCACTCCTTCAGTACTGCTCTGGAGTGTTAGCCTAGATCTTTGTGCTCAAGTCTCTGGAGTGGGACTTGAACCCACAGCCTTCTGACTCAGGTGAAAGTGCTGCCCACTGAGCCACGGCTGACAGACGTGTGGGTGCGTGAGTGCGTGAGTAGCCGAGACTGTTTCCTGTTCTTTAGACCATTCCAGATGTTACGGCCCTTGCTAGATGCACCTGGTTGCTCAAGCGTAACGTCTATTTCAAAGAGCGATGCTTTCCACCACAACAGCAAAACTGCCAGCTGTGGATTTTTTTATTTGGGGTAATAATTCTTTCCACCTGGGTTTCATTTGCTGTTTGTTCGAAGGTTCACTCATGCTTTGTTGCAGCATTACATTACGCGGGGTAATAAAAAATCAACTTAAAATAGAAACAAGGGTGTCGCTTTTAACTTGCGGAAATTGACATTCCTGCTGCCCACTTAAATCATGGCCCGATAGCATACGTAGGACCCGATTGCTATTTTAGGATAGAACTGGTCAGACTGCAATCCCCACCGTTTCACAGGCGATAGAGGTCCTGAAAAGAACAATTTAATATTATTATATGGAGCCAGGAGGAGCGGGAATGATCCTGTGGGGCACTCCAAAATAATCTGTGCCACTGTCGCACTGGGCTCTCCCCCCCCCGCCCAAAACCCATCCCCCAACGCACCCACCCCCCTCTGCACACCACTCTTCCGCACCCCTCCTCTCCGCATCCCTCTCCTCCGCACCCCCTCCCTTCTGCACCCCTCCCCTTCGCACCCCCTCCCTTCTGCACACCTCCCCTTCTCACCCCTCCCTCCGCACCCCCTTCCCCCACACCCCCTTCCCCTCTGCATCTCCACTCCCTTCCCAACACTCCCTCCGCATCGCCTCTTGCTGCTGCCTGGGTAGCCTGCGGGCCCCCTGATATTGCATTGGCCTCAATCCAGCGAGTTGCGGGGCGCGGGTGGGGTGTGCAAGGGGTGGGTGCGAGGTGTGGCATGGGTGGGGTGTGCAAGGGGTGAGTGCGAGGTGTGGAGCTGATGCAGGGTGTGGGATGGGTGCGAGATGTGGGGCGGGTGTGCAAGGGGCGTGTGCGAGGTGTGGGGCGGGTGCAGGGTGTGGGGCGGGTGCAGGGTGCGGATGGGGTGTGCAAGGGGTGGGTGCGAGGTGTGGGGCGGGTGCAGGGTGTGGGTGGGGTGTGCAAGGGGCGGGTGCGGAGCGTGGGACGGATCCGGGGTGCTGTGCCTATCCATTATCGGAGAGGAAACGCGAATGGCCGGATGCAAAAGTAAATGATTGAAATTCTTATCTCCTCGGACACTACCGAGGTATTTTCCAAGGGTAATTGATCACTTTAATCAATTCTCTTTGGCTGCTGCCCAGTTTTTGAGTAGTTTCCTCATCAGATAAGCTGTTTTCTTAGAATATTCTCGCTTCATGGAATCTGAATATACAAGAACAGCAAAAATACCTTACAGTTACGTCTATCCTTTTAATAAATAATTGGAGCATTGAGGCTTTTTAACCTGATTTTATGTTTTCCCACCATTAGACTAGCAATAAATTAGATGCAGTGGATCAGAATAGCTAGAGTCGGAGACAGTTGGCAGCGGAAAATTCTCTCAGGTACTTTACAATCAACTTCCAGTTTAGCATCTACAGACAGATGGAGATGTGAGGGATGAAGAGAGGCTTCTATAAGAGTGATTCTCCATGTCTAACAACAGCTGTTACAGCTCGGTGTGGACTAATAGACAAGTGGGCCGTGTCCTTGGAAAGGAGACAGAAACCTCATTGTTCAGGGCCCCAATAAATCTGGCACTCTTAGTCTGAGAAACAATGTCCTGCTTCCATCCTCCGCACACCCACATTACTCTCAGACTGCTTGTTTCAAGCTGGACCAGTCGTATTCTTCCAACAGCTCAGGATGTTTATCCCAGTGTAATTCTCCTAATGCATGCAACAGCTGTTTATTAATCTTACTGCAGCTGCATTGGGATTTATGAAGTTATGTGTGTCAATGTGCTATAGAAATAACTAGGCCAGGTTTCACTGGCCCCGATTTTATCTCCACCACGCCCCCTCCCCACCCCCCAGGCCTGATGGACACCGGCAGTGACCCCTCTGATCCCACTGCCTTCCCGTCGTGTCCCGATCTTAGTAGGACACTCAAGCTGGTGGGTCCCCTTTAAATATGTAGATCGAGGTAGCATTATGTCATTAGGCCCTGATCTATTTTAGTCACAGGCTTGAGTGGGGGAGGGGGAGGGAGAAGCCTGAGTCGGGGAGGGGGAGCAGTGACAGAGTCACCGTCAGGCCAGCCCAGACAGGAGGGGGATCGTGAGCCAGGAGGGCTCTACCAGACGTCCCAAGGAAGCCTTGCGTTTCCCTGCACCCACGAAATTTCCCTGTTGCCTGAATGTCAGGGATGTATCCCACAGACCGCCCCCCACTGGCAGGCGGTGGATCTCGCCGGGTTCGGATGATAGTTGTGATAACCAGGTTCCCTGCCTGCTTCTGGGTCGCACTCAGCATACCCACCACCCCCTCCCCCTTTAAAATCAGGGCCAGTGTTTGTCCACTCATCACTCTCGCTCCAGCCACCTAGAAAGGACATAATTTCAAAGTTTGCAGATGACAAAAGTCGGAAATGTAGTAAACAGTGAAGAGGATAGTAACAGACTTCAGGAGGACATAGACAGACTGGTGAAATGGGCAGACATGTGGCAGATGCAATTTATCACAGAGAAGTGTGAAGTGATTCATTTTGGTAGGAAGAATGAGAGGCAATATAAACTAAATGGTACAATTTTAAAGGGGGCGCATGAACAGAGGCCTGGGGTGTATGTACACAAATCTTTGAAGGTGGCAGGACAAGTTGAGAAGGCTGTTAAAAAAGCATATGGGATCGTTGGCTCTATTAATAGAGGCAGAGAGTACAAAAGCAAGGGAGTTATACTGAACGTTTATAAAACACTGGTTTGTCCCAGCTGGAGTATTGTGTCCAATTCTGGGCACCACACTTTAGGAAGGATGTCAAGGCCTTGGAGAGGGTGCAGAGGAGATTTACTGGAATGGTACCAGGATGAGGGACTTCAGTTATGTAGAGACTGGAGAAGCTGGAATTGTTCTCATTAGAGCAGAGAAGGTTAAGGGGAGATTTAATAGAGGTGTTCAAAATCATGAAGGGTTCTGATAGAGTAAATAAGGAGAAACTGTTTCCACAGAGTAGGAGGGTCAGTAACCAGAGGACACAGATTTAAGATAATTGGCAAAAGAATCAGAGGTGAGATGAAAAGCTTTATACAACTGAAGCATAACTTCCATCCCTTTGTGTTCCAGCCCCCTTGAGAGGGAGATTAATATTCCATTAGCTTTTTAATAATTTTTTGTTACCATCCACTAGCTTTTAGTGATTTCTGTACTTGGACCCCTAAATCTCTCTGCTCCGCCACAGTTTCCAGCTTCTCGGCATTTAGGAAGTACTCTGATCTATCTTGCTTCAATCCAAAGTGGTGACCTCACACTTTCCCACATTGAACTCCATCTGCCACAGTTTTGCCCACTCACTGAATCTATCAATATCCATTTGGAACTTTTTGCTCCCATCTACATTATTTACTGCGATGATTCTATGAAAGGAAGAATTCAGAAAATTTAGCAAAAAAAAAAAGTTGCAATGAAGAGAAAAGTGACATGATTTCAACAGAAAGAACATTAACCTGTGACAAAATGGCTACAAGTCTCTTGAAAAAAGCGACTTGTATTAATATAGCTCTCTATACATCCTCAGGAGGCCCAAAGTGCTTCACAGCCAATGAATTTACTTTTGAACAGTAGGCAAACACAACAGCTCTGTCCCATCGCAGTGAATGAATCGTCAGATAGTCTGCTATTGGTTGTCCGGAACACTAGGAGAATAATGCCTGGGGATCTTTGAAATCACATAAACAAGCAGACGGGGCCTCAGTTTAACTTCACATCCAAATGAAGCACCTCCCTCAGTATTGCACCAGCCTAGATTATTTGCTCACGTCCTGGAATGGAACTGAACCCACAACCTTCTGACTCCGAGCAAAAGTATAACCAAATGAGCCAAGCTCACAACTTGAGCAGCTGAGACCCTGGTACAGGAACAGTAATGAAATCTAAATTCTGCAACACCATGCTGCCACTGGAGAACCACACTCACAGGCAGGGTGGCCTCAAGAATCAAGGCTAAATTTGTAGCCCTATCTCCAACCTGCAGGGGCGATTTTGAAGTGGAGCATGTGGTGGGCGGAACAGTCGTATCAGCCGCCTGATGTAGCTCGTGAGAGGCTCAAACCATTTTGATGGTCAGGCATTATATTGTGCCAATCCAAGCTGTGCCATTTCATGCATTCTTGGGCAATGCTCTGACCACAGTCACTACAATCCCACACTGTTCACAGGTTAATGTCATTCAAGTTGTGCTATTCAGCCTCTGCCAAACACTATTGGGTAATTTTGACTTTGGGCGATAGTGTAAAATGAGCAATATCCATTCGGCCGCTCGTTCTCCATCTCTCCCGATTTTTATTTCCATCAAAAGAGATGTATAATGAGCAGCTGAATTGATATCGCCCGTTTCACACTATCATCCAAAGGACCTCTTCACTCAGGGACACGACAAACGCAGATTGCATTAGTCCAGCTGTTAATACTAAGGCCAAGAATTTGGAGCCCTAGCAGCAATAGGCTGAGTGTGAGGAATCGACAAACATCAGAGTAAGCCTTATTCTTGGACCATACAATGAAATTAAAAGTCTTAAGTGGACGAGAGGATTGATCATAGCGATCATTTTTCCGCTCACAGTATTAAGGGATTCCCAGGCAGCCTACTTAAAAACAGGCATCGTTATACTTTCCTAAGCCCAATACCTGGGCTGCTTCTACTTTTGTAGTAACTATATAGGATTGTTGTGTGGTGAGAGGGATTGAGACTGAGATGGGATGGTGTGGGAGGGCTGTGTATTTCATTTCTCACGACAATGTATTCAGCTGTCATTAGCACTTCATAAGTTGCCATACTTCTAGTTTTGTGGTCGTCTTTGACCCAGGACAGGAAGTTATAATTGTTCTTAAGGTTTCAGTGCCTCAACAGGGCCAGATAAAGAATAAAGCTTTCTCAATCTTTCCTCTGAGTCAGTCTCACATGCTCCCCATCCGTTTCTGTTAAAAGAATTTACTGGCAATTGTTCTAAGACTAATTCACAAACTACAAAGAAGAAAAAACTCACCAAAGAGGATTTAAGTGACGTTGGCTGCAGTGGTGTGTGCAGCTGTGAATAAGAGAGGTTTTATTGGGACGTGGGAGGAATATCCTAGTACACTTGACTTCTGCGGGCAACATCTCCAATCTAATATCCTCCTGCACCGTGACTATTGTCAAGTCTCTTCCCCAATGTCTACAACATAGAATTATGGCCTACAAATTATTTTTTCAAAGGAACCCTATAGGTTTGGTTCAATGTCTGTGTTCTTGTGTCTATCTGGATCAGGTGGGGCTGCACTATCAGTCACCTGACCAAGAACTTCAACCATTATATTGGGTAAGGACAAACGAGAGGCGTCTTTTACCCACATCTGAAGCAGGATGTAGGCCCTTTGCAAATGCAAATCAGGGGCCTAGCATTTGCTTCAGAGCCCCATTCCGACATTGGTTTGCCCCGAGCCATCGGTGGGAAAACCAATCCTAAACATTGTCTAAAAAAAGCTACGTACTCACCACAATCACAGCCACCCCCTGTCCCGAGCTCTCCGACCTCTGACCCTCGATTGCCCTCCCACGACCTTCAGGACCCCCCTCCCCAACTCCCAATTCCCTTTCCCCGAACCACGATCACCCTGATCTCCCTAGCCCCTAACCTCCAGGCCCCCTGATCGCCCTCCCACCCGACCCTGAACTCCAGGCACCTGATTGCTCCCTCCTGGAGTCTGATCTAACTCCCTGATGAAAACCCCGAAGACACCGATCGCTCCCCCCCGAGCGCTGCCTCTTCCTGCAGTGCCATCGTCAGTCTAATGAGGTCTGAGGCCCGATATCTGGGGCTCCTCGGCCCTCACCATTTGACTACGGGGTAATCACCCTGCGCGGTGGGGGGGCGGGGGGGGGGGGAAATGGACACTCCGTCTCCTACCAGGTTGCGAGTTAAGCACCAGTCAATTTAATTGAATTTAATTTCTTCTGTATGCTATTTTGAGCACATTGTTAAATGGGTTTGTTTTAACTTAATGTCTGCTCTATTTTAACACAGTTGCTTACCCATTTTGTTAAATAGCAGTCAGCAAGTTAAAGGCATGTTTAAATCAGTGCACAATGCTGCGGAGGGAGTGAAACCCCTGGGGGTTTATTCTGTCTATATCAGCGTGTGTGTGTGGGGTAAATGGGTCTGGTTTTATTCCCTCTCCTGTGCCAGATTTTGAGGTGCTCACGAGGTGCAATTATTGTTTTGCTAATTAATCTCTGAACTTTGCTCAGTAACGGGTCTGGATTAGTCAACACAGCCATGCTAAAATGACGAGTCCTTCATTCCAGACTCTGGCTTCATCTAGCATTTGTGATTTTAAGAAACTGAAATAAAAAGAACACACATTAAATGTAATTGCTGAGCTTGAAACAGGCTGAAACTATGCACAGTATGAGCTGGGGTTTTAATTATTCAATATAACACGTTAGATTCAAAGAAACATCCCACGAGATATTGTCCTGGAGGTTGAGACTTGGCGAATTACAGGATCTCTTCCAAAAGCTTTCAGCTGAGATTGTGAGTAAGCTGATTTTTATTTTCTCAAAATAAAAGCCAAATAAAGTTGTTAAATTATCTATCAAGCAAAAGATTTGCAGACTGTGCGGGGAAAGAATCAGCCTATGTTAGTGAACAGCCTGTTCTGAAAACATCATTAGGAGAGTTAATGTGTAATTTAAAAATGAAATTTCATCAAAGGTCACAGGAACAGAATCTTTGAAAAACAAAAAATGGACAGGGAAATGGCAACAGCAATTCTTCCCAGTATTTCCCACTCAGAGCTGGGAGAGGCTTTAGCACAGATTCTACGCTTTGTTGCGCCTGGGAAATGGATTTAGGGCCCTTTGCACTAAGTCTCCACCCCCAATGCATTTGGGTTAGGGTTAGGGTTTGGGGATTCTTTGCACTAAATCGCCACTTCCACTATTCAGGCCCAGGATTTCTAGGTATCCCCAACTGAGTGTGACTGGGCTCCACCTGCAGTCGTGCAGGGCGAGTATAAGGGGTATTCTGGCCTCCTGCCCCACTTTCCTCTGACTCTGCTTGTGGTGACCCCAGGTGGAGGGATGTCCAAAGAAACCTAGTGGTGGGGCTAGTGCTGGACCCCCTTTGGACCAGACTTCCCAGAAGCACCTCAAAGAAAGGTGACAAAACATATTCACTTTGATCCCCCACCCCACAGGAGGATATCGGGCCTTCAGGCCTTCGAGAACACTTGTGAAGAAATAGCTGCTAGACCAGCAGATCGTGCACCGTGGCTGTCTGATGCCACATTGTATGCCCTGGTCCAGGTAGTGGAGGGAAGGAGAGAGATCCTCATGTCCCCAGGGGATAGAAAACCCTCCAGGCAACAGCTCTGTCACCAGTGGGAAGAGGTTGCTGGGAGGTCAATGCCAGGAGCTTAGCTCCAAGGACATAGCTGCAATGCTGAAAAATCTTCAACAATCTCACCAGAGTTCTCAAGGTAAGAATTGCGTTCTCTTACTCTCTGCTCACACCTCCAGCCTCACTAGTCACAACCCTCCCCTCTCCTATTCCCCTCACACGCCTACAATCACTGCACTGCACCTCCTTCTCCTCACACTTACCACTATTGAACCCCTCACATCTTACACACTGTATACCAGCTATTCCACTGTGACAGGCACATTCTCTAAACACCTCACAAGACTGTCACTAACACATTCCCTTCTTTCTTGGACGAGAAGGTCACCCACAAGTCCAGACAGGAGGCTGCCAGCGGAGGAGGAAGAGTCCGTCTGGAATAGGACGCCAGAGGGCATGATCGCATACTAGTTCTGCTACAGAGGACTCAGATGCTGACTTCAAAGGCCCAGGCTAGCGAAGAAGGCTGATGCACAAACACCAGGAACTGCTGGGTCACTGGGCAGCCTGCCAGAGAGCTTGCACACAATGTCGCAGAGCATGGAGGAGACCAGCTCCAACTTGTGTTGCGTTTTCGCGCAGAGTATGAAGACCATTCTCTCCAACATGGAGCGAGCGAACAGTTCCATCAACGCCACAGTGGCGCCCATCTTCATGGAGCCTCTCCTGACAGCTCTCACAGATGCTATGGAAACTCAGACAGCTGCGATCTTTACTTTGGGGGCCAGTGTTGACAGGGGCTTCCAGAGCGTTGCCTGCACCCTGTTCTCAAGCAGAACCCCAGGAGCACCGAGAATTAGTCCCAGAAGCGTCGAGGCCCAGTCCCAGGAGAGTGGCCTTGGCTCCATGGGAGTGGTACCTGTTGTCCTCTCAGGACTACAGTATGCTCGCTTTCCCACCACCCACTCCACAAGTGCCCTTGTTAATGCCACACAGCCAGCTGGGTCAGATTGCCCTGGCCCACCCCAAGAGGCTGCTATCTGCAGCCAGGCCCTCAAGGCCAGAGCTGCTCAAGGTCACCCAGCACAGCCATTTGAAGGGTCCGCAATGGAAGCTCAGCTGCCCCCCACCTCCTGAGCTGCAACCACTGGGGAGATACAGCGTAGGAGCATGAGGAGAAGGAGCTCATTGAGGGCCAGTGCAAGGGGGATTCAGAATTCTTTCTGTTAACTGTTAGAAAGAGATGAAATTGAGTTGTTTGATAAATTTGGTTTTTGTTCTGGATTTGGTGTTTATATTTGTAGTGAAATGAGGGAAGACCCATCAGGCAGGAATGGAGGAAGGCAATCGGAGGGTGGTAGTAAGGACAGTGGTGGTAAGGATTGTAGGACTGTTGGTGTATTGGGGGTGGGTGGGATGGTTTAGATGAAGTGTTCCTTGATGAGCTGCTCTCTGAGAGCTCTGGCAGGTAGGGACACTGGTTGAGGAGCTTCTCCTCCTCCTCTTCCTCCTCACCTTCTCTTCCTCCTCTTCCTCCTCACCTCTTCCTCTTCCTCCTCCTCACCTCTTCCTGCTGCCTAGGTAGTGGGAAGGGCTAGTCCCTCATGATGGCAAGGTTGTGGAGCACGAAACAGATAACCACAACTCTGGAATCCTGCTCAGAGCTGTACTGTGAAGCTCCTCCCTAATGGCCCAGGCAGCGGAAGTGTTGTGTAAGGATGCTGATTGTTTGCTCGATGATGTTCCTGGTGGCAGCATGGCCCTCATTGTAGGCCAACTCTGCAGCAGTGCCCAGGCTCCTGACTGGAGGCATGAGCCATGTCCGGAGGGGATAGCCCTTGCTGCTCAGTAGCCTCCAAGGCCAATATATCCTTCCTAATGTGTGGTGCCCAGAACTGCTCACAGTACTCCAGGTGTGGTCTAACCAGGACTTTGTATAGTTGCAGCATAACTTCTAACCCCTTGTATTCTAGTCCTCTAGATATAAAGGCCAGTATTTCATCAGCCTTTTTGATTATTTTCTGTACCTGTCCATGACATTTTAATGATCTATATGCATGGACTCCACTGTTTCTAGCTTTTCACCATTTAGAAAGTACCCTGTTCTATCCTTTTTAAGTCCAAAGTGGATGACCTCACATTTGCCTACATTTAAATCCATTCGCCACAGTTTTGCCCACTCGCTTAATCTATTAACATCTCTGTAATTTCATGCTTTCATCTACACTGCTTACAGTACCATCTATCTTTGTGTCATCGACAAACTTGGATATGTGGCTTTCTATCCCATCATCTAAGTCGTTAATAAATATGGTGAATAGTTGAGGCCCCAACACAGATCCTTGTGGGATGCCACTAGTCACATCCTGCCAATTAGAGTACCTGCCCATTATCCCTACTCTCTGTCTCCCGCGCTCAGCCAATTTCCTAACCAGGTTAATAATTTGCCTTCAATTCCATGAGCTTCAACTTCAGCTAACTGTTAGAAAGGACTTTATCAAATGCCTTCTCGAATTCCATATAAATAATATCCATAGACATTCCCCTGTCCCCTACTTTAGTCACCTCTTCAAAAATTTCAATCAGATTCATCAGATATGACCTACCTTTCACAAATCCATGCTGGCTCACTCTGATCAGCTGAAAATTTTTAAGGTGTTCAGTCACTCTATCCTTAATTATAGACTCTAGTAATTTCCTGACAACAGATGTTAGGCTAACTGGTCTATAATTCCCTAGTTTCCCTCTCTCAGGCCGCAATTTCGCCAGCCGTGACGAGTCCGGTGCGGCCGGAGCAGACAGCGGCCTCAAACTCCGCACCCATCTTCATTCCACCTCCCCAAGTGATTTTGCCCTGTTGAGCTTGTTAAGCCCACCCTGCGAGGTTCCCGGCCAATTAAAAGGAAGTGAGTCTGATGACGTCATCTGATGGTTTTCTTAAAGGGACCATGTCCACATTCATTTTGACAGTTGTGCTGTCAGTGTTGTGAAGCATTGAGGTGCTGCAAACACTGACAAGCACTGCACAAAGGTGCACGGCTGCACCCAGGCTCTCGCATGACTCCCTCTATATGCTTATGGAGGGAGTCACAGCACGCAGGGAGATTCTCTTCCCTTCCAATGGGCAGAAGACACCTCCCCAGGAGACCAACGCAGCCTGGTTGCACATTGCACAGGAGGACATGTGCATGGAGTCAGAAGAGATAGGAGAGGTGATGAATGAATACTTTTCGTCAGTGTTCACCGAGGAGAGGGGCCATGTTCTTGAGGATGAGAGTGTGATAAAGGTGGATAGGCTGGAGGTGGTAGATGTTCTGAGGGAAGATGTTTTAGCAATTTTGAAGAACCTGAGGGTCGATAAGTCCCCTGGGCCAGATGGGATATATCCTAGGATTCTTTGGGAGGCAAGGGAGGAGATTGCAGAGCCTCTGGCTTTGATCTTTGGGTCCTCACTGTCCACGGGGATGGTGCCAGAGGACTGGAGAGTGGCGAATGTTGTTCCTCTCTTCAAGAAAGGAAATAGGAATGACCCTGGTAATTATAGGCCGGTTAGTCTTACTTCGGTGGTTGGTAAGATAATGGAAAAGGTCCTGAGGGATAGGATTTATGACCATTTGGAAAGGGGCAACTTAATCAGGGATAGTCAACACGGATTCGTGAAGGGTAAGTCTTGCCTAACAAATTTGATTGAATTCTTTGAGGAGGTAACTAAGTGTGTAGATGAAGGTAGAGCAGTTGATGTCGTATACATGGATTTTAGTAAGGCGTTTGATAAGGTTCCCCATGGTCGTCTCATGAAGAAAGTAAGGAGTTGTGGGATAGAGGGAAATTTGGCCGATTGGATAAGTAACTGGCTAACTCATAGAAGGCAGAGGGTGGTGGTGGATGGAACATTTTCGGACTGGAGACCAGTTACCAGCGGTGTGCCACAGGGGTCGGTGCTGGGTCCTCTGCTGTTTGTGATTTTTATCAATGACTTGGAGGAGGGGACTGAAGGGTGGATCAGTAAATTTGCTGATGACACCAAGATTGGTGGAGTAGTGGATGAGGTGGAGGGCAGTTGTAGGCTGCAAAGAGACATTGATAGGATGCAGAGCTGGGCCGAAAAATGGCAGATGGAATTTAACCCTGATAAGTGCGAGGTGATTCATTTTGGTAGGGCAAATTTGAATAAGGATTACAGGGTCAACGGCAGGGTTCTGAGGAACGTGGAGGAGCAGAGGGATCTGGGGGTTCATATCCACAGATCTCTGAAGGTTGCCACTCAAGTGGATAGAGCAGTAAAGAAGGCCTATGGTGTGTTAGCGTTTATTAACAGAGGGTTTGAGTTTAAGAACCGTGAGGTTATGCTGCAACTGTACAGGACCTTGGTGAGACCACATTTGGAATATTGTGTGCAGTTCTGGTCACCTCACTATAGGAAGGACGTAGAAGCATTGGAAAGAGTGCAAAGGAGATTTACCAGGATGCTGCCTGGTTTGGGGGGGAGGTCTTATGAGGAAAGATTGAGGGAGTTGGGGCTTTTCTCTTTAGAGCGGAGGAGGATGAGAGGCGACTTAATAGAGGTTTATAAGATGATGAGGGGGATAGATAGAGTGGATGTTCAGAGACTATTTCCTCGGGTAGAGGCAGCTATTACAAGGGGGCATAACTATAAGGTGCATGGGGGGAGATATAGAAGGGATGTCCGAGGTAGATTCTTTACTCAGAGAGTGGTTGGGGTGTGGAATGGACTGCCTGCTGTGATAGTGGAGTCGGACACTTTAGGAACTTTCAAGCGGTTATTGGATAAGCACATGGAGCACACCAGAGTGATAGGGAGTGTGATAGCTTGATCTTGGTCTCGGACAATGCTCGGCACAACATCGAGGGCCGAAGGGCCTGTACTGTGCTGTACTGTTCTATGTTCTATGACACAAGCAGGGATGTCGTCAGGAGGACCAGGCTGCAGTGGTGCAAACCTTTCAATGATCTCAGTAGATCACGAAATGTTACTGCCAAGCCACACTCAACCTCATCCTGCTGTGCCACTCATCAAATCCCCATCACTCTGCCTTCCCAACCATACTCCTGCACATCTTTACTCACACCAACTTACCTTGCACCGCCACCCATCCCTCTCTATCTACATTATCACTTCCCCATCTCACTAGCCACCCCTCACACTCACCCTCATCCTACTGCAAGCATACCAACTAAGAAAATACAAGGGTAGGCACTTGGGTGGTTTAGCCAATGTTCATGTGAAGTTTCTGGTAATGTGCTGTCAAACATTGAAATCTTTATTTTGAACACTTTGCAATCTTGGACAGATTTGTGTGCACCTTTGGAAGTGGCTTAGTGAGTTGCAGTGAATGGTGAGACATAACATTCCCCCCCCTCCCCCGATGGTGATGAGTGTGAAAGGAATGGCTTGGACATTGTAGGAATGCTTTATGGTGTTGGTGTGGGGTGGTGCCAATCTGGTGCATCATGTGGCAGCCAGGGTGTTCAGTGTTATGTGAAGCAAATCTGGACATGGTGAGGCATCACTGGCCTCCCAGGCAGCAATGTGCTCGGGGGCTGATGCCCTGTGTCCTGTGCAGCATCAGGTGATTGCTGAGAAAGTTGGTGTGGATGTTGGTGCTGCTGGTGTTGGGGCTGATCGTGTTGGGACTCTGAGGACCAAAGTGAGATTTTTTCAAGGGCACCGATGCTGATGGAATAGATGGCAGGTGAGGTTGAGATGACAGAAGTAATCTGTCAATGTTGAGATAGGTTGTTCCAAGGAGGTGACAGTGGATAGAGAGAATACTTCAAACACTTCAAAAGTGCATAAAGCTCAAAAGTGGGTTCCAAATCATTAATGCTCCAGCTACTGACATTGGAAAGTAACCAGCTGTGACCTATTCAAAGAAATGGAGAGTTGTTCAGAACCCAGAATACTTACCTGGCGTGATCCCCGAGCAACGGGAACCTCATGGAAAACTTGGGAAAATGCTCTGTACCTGGTAAAATGCTGATTAAATTGCTTTAAACACCCTCTTAACTAACACAACTGCATGACCTGCCGCTTAGTGCCGTGATAGCAAAACGCAGGCAGAGCTGGCACTAGGGAAACTCACAAGGAGGCGGGTTTAGAGCGGGATACCGCCCCGCTGTCAATCTTTTGGATTTTGACAGTGGACCCGCCTCCGAACCCGCCCTCTGAGCGCTGGCAAAATTCAGCCCTCAGAATGACATGAGCAATTTTACAATCTAAAGGTATGGTTCCCGAATCGAGAAGTTCATGTGGATGTGCTCCCTGACGACCCACTGTGGGTCTGGCCTCCTGTTCAGTGCCCTCCTCCTGCCTCTTTTCGCTGCTCCTGCTCGCTGCTGTCTTCCTTGCTGCTCTTCCTCATCCTCCAGCCCCAAAGGCAACACTACCAGACAACCCAGGACTTCAGTCAAACTGTTTGGAATGCAGCCAAAAAGCAATGCATCACCAGCAAAATCTTCTTCTCAGAAGTCAGAATTAAGTTTTCAGTCAGAAAACAGGCTGACAACTATCTAGAAGTTAACCAGCAGCCTGAAATGACAAACCAGCAACAACAACCACAACTTGTATTTATGTAGCACCTTTAACGTAGTAAAATGTCCCTAGGTGCTTCACAGGAGCGTTATCAGACAAAATTTGACACCGAGCCATATAAGGAGATATTAGGACAGACTTGGTCAAAGAGGTGGGTTTTACGGAGCATCCTAAAGGTGGAACAAGAGGTAGCGAGGTGGGGAGGTTTAGGGAGGGAATTCCAGAGCTTAGGGCCTTGGCAGCTGAAGGCACGGCCGCCAATGGTGAAGCGATTAAAATTGGGGATGCACAAGAGGCCATAATTGGAGGAGTGCAGAGCTCTCGAAGGATTGTAGGGCTGGAGGAGCTTACAGAGATAGGGAGGGCGAGGCTATAGAGGGATTTGAAAATAAGGATGAGAATTTTAAAATCGAGGTGGGAGCCAGTGTAGGTCAGTGAGCACAGGGGTGATGGTTGAACGGGATTTGGTGTGAGTTAGGACACGGGCAGCAAAGTTTTGGATGAGCTTAAGTTTATGGAGGGTGGAAGATGGAAGGCCAGCCAGATGAGCATTGGAATAGTCAAGTCTGGAGGTAACAAAGGCATAGATGAGGGATTCAGCAGCAGATGAGCTGAGGCAGGGGCGGAGTCGGGTGATGTTCCGGAGGTGGAAGTAGGCGGTCTTAGTGATAGCGTGGATATGTGGTCGAAAGCTCATCACGGGGTCAAGTACGACACCAAGGTTGGGAACAATCTGGTTCAGCCTAAGACAGTTGCCAGGAAGGGGAATGGAGTCGGTGGCTAGGGAATGAAGTTTGTGGTGGGGACCGAAGACAATGGGCTGGATTTTCATTGACCCATGGAGTCGGGTTTGGAGGCATGTGGGGGGTTAAATTTGCGGGGTCGGGGGTCCCGACCCCATCCCGACTCCATCCCGCCTCCACGCAATTTTGACAAAATCAGTCACGGGGTTCCCGACTCCGTCCCGCCTAAGCCCTTAACAAACCCTAAATTGGCTCTGTAATGCCATTTTGAAACGTTTTAGCTAGTTTAACCCTTTTCCGACGTGAAGTATGCCTGATGTGAAACACGCCAGTGAAACCTGGCGGGAGCACAAGTGGATAGCTGACTATCAGCTGCAGATTCACTATTACAACGGAGATGTGATGAAGGTAGTAGTATGAAAGTCGCCTCTGATGCTGCTGCATTGATTGTCTTCAGAGACTGCATGGCCTTTGCTGTGAGAGGACTTGGATGCAAAAAAATTCTCTCTCTCTCTCCTTCCCCCACCCCCATTTTGCATCCAGGTCCACTCACATCAAAAGCCAGGCAGGTCCTCTCTCACCAACAGCCAGACAGTCTGAGACCAGGCAGTCAGCAATGATGACATCATCAGAGGCGACTTTCAGACTCAAACCACTAATTAGTTCATGGGTTCACACATGCTGGAGCTCAATTGCCCAATTAAGTGAAAATTGCATCATTCATCCACATTAATCTGGAGTCGGGGGGGGAACACGAAATGCGGATGACACGACCCCAACCTGACCCCAAGACAAAATCCAGCCCAATGGGCTGGATTTTCATTGACCCGTGGAGTTGGGTTTGGAGGCGTGTGGGGGGTTAAAGTTGCAGATTCGGGGGTCCCGACCCCATCCCGCCCCCAACCCGCCTCCATGCCAGTTTCGCTGGCGGCGGGTACCCAACCTGTGCTGAGACCCGACTCCCCGAGGCAGGAAGGGGATTAGTGGCAATTAACTGCCTGTTAACAGGTAGTTAACAGGCAGTTTTTTGCCTAATCCCTATTTTAATGGCTGAAATGTGGGCTTCCCGACAGGTGCCAACCACGCCAAGTTATCGGGGCGGACCGTGGGTCTGCAGGGGTTGGAGGGGTCGATATGTCCGGTGGGCAGGTGAGTGATGGGTGCATGTGTGCAGAGGTAAGTGTGTAAGGTAAGTGCAAAGTGTGGGAAAAAGTTTTACTTACCTTAACTTCCTCCTGCAGGTGTCAGCCCTTCAGGTCTCGGGAGTCAGAAATCTCACCAGCACAGAAAGCAGAAAGGCCGTGGTGCTGTCAAAAACTGCAGCCTTCTGTTTTCTGTGCTGGAATGATTTCTAACTCAGCCTGAGAGGAAGGACTCAAGTTAGAAGACAAATTGTCAGTGTTTGACAGCTTCACAGAGCTGTCAAACGCTGATATTTCATCTGTCAAAAGCTCTTGACAGATGAAATGTCAATCTGTGACGTCACCTGTTGCCGGGTGGCCCTTAATTGGCCTGCTGAGCTCACTGGGTGGGCTCAACAAGGTCAATCAAGGGAAAATACCGTGGGTTGGCCACAAGTCGATGGAGGCGGGTCTACAACCCAAAAAGTGGGATTCACGACCCCAACCCGCCCCCAGTATCAAAATCCAGCCCAATGGCTTTTGTCTTCCCAATACTTAGTTGGAGGAAATATCTGCTCATCCAGTACTGTATGTCGGACAAGCAGTCTGACAATTTAGAGATAGTGGAGGGGTTGAGAGAGGTGGTGTTGAAGTAGAGCTGGGCGTCGTCAGTACACATGTGAAGATAAGAGCCGCTTCGGTACTGTGGCAGGGGCGGAAACCTGATTGGACGGATTCAAACCTGCAGTTCCGGGAAAGATGAACACGGATTTGGGAGGCGACAGCACATTCAAGGACTTTAGAGAGGAAAGGGAGGTTGGAGATGGGGGTGGTAGACAGAGGCGTCAAGGGTTGTTTTTTGAGGAGAGGGGTGATGACAGCAGATTTGAAGGGGAGGTGGAACAGTACCTGAGGAGAGAGAACCATTAATAAAATCAGCTAACATGGGAGACTGGAAGAGAAGTTGGGTGGTCAGCAGTTTAGTGGGAATAGGGTCGACGGAGCAGGAGGTAGATCTCATGGACAAAATGAGCTCGGAGAGGGCATATGGGGAGATAGGAGAGAAACTAGAGAAAGATGCGAGTTCAGGGCTAGGGCAGGGGAAAACCTTGGAGGAAGTTTGACCCGGTGGGCTAGGGGAAGGAGCAGAGGCAGCTCAACTTAATTGAGCTTTAGATAAACAAATTGCTTTTTTTAAGGAGCGGAGATGAGGGTTGTACCAGAGGGAATGACCAGGGTGAGAGAGAATAAAGGTTTTAATGGGGACTAGGGCATCAAAGGTGGAGGTGGGGGTGTGGTTGAGCAGATGGGTAGTTGCAGAAATGCCAAAGGCTAGACAGTTGGGATTTTGAAAGTGTAGTTTTAAGTGAATTGGGATAGAGTTTTTTCCAGGGGCGGACACAGAAGGAAGTAGGGTTGGCAGAGGGAAGGGGGATGTGGGTGGAGAGCGATACAAGGAAGTGATAGAGATGACCTTATCTGTGATTGACACGATGGGAATAGCAAGGCCATGTGGGGTGGCAAGGTCAAGGGGGTCGCTGTGAATATGGGTAGGGGAGTTGATATGGAGGGAGAGATTAAGGGAGGATAGGAAGCTAGTGAACTCAGAGGAGAGAGAGCATGAGATGGAGGTTGAAATCACCGAGGATCAGAAGTCGCTCAGTACAGTGGATGGTCCCTTTAAATAGCGCTGGTGAAGGGTCCTTCCTGCCTGTTAGCGCCACGAGTTGCTGGGCGAGTTTATCACACGGCCAGTCTAATATTAGAAAGGGGTCCTACAACAAGCATAGGACCCTTAGTTACACATTTATTTAGTCCTGCTGTACATGCTGGATGGCTACGGAGCAGGCCGATCCAATATGGCGAGTGGCGCATAATGAGAGAGCGCACCACACCCGCCATATTGGATGCTTAGGCTCCCATTTTGCACCTGAAAAACAGGCACACACCATTGAATTTCTGGTGTTTAAATGTGTGAACAAGGTTAGCAGCACTACAAAAATGTCTTATAATATGTAGCAAGGCATATTAAGCAGCCTATAATAGTGAAAGCACCTGACAATATTTTCACATATATACATATACGCATTCATTCAATAAGTAGAGTCGTAGGGCTCGATTTTGCCAGGCCCGAGGAGGCGGGATTGGAGGCGTGTGAGTTGTTAAAATCGCCAAAAATGGCGGGCGGGCCCGATCCCGCCTCCGAGCAATTTTCCCAAAACCATGTTTTCTGACCCCCTTTCCATCCCGCCTCCAAGAGGCGGGATAGACCCTTAAGGCCCTTAACAACCACTTAATAGCCTCTATTAAATCCCCGGGGCCTGATGGTCTGCATCCCAGAGTACTTAAGGAGGTGGCCTTGGAAATAGTGGATGCATTGACGATCATTTTCCAACATTCCTTAGACTCTGGATCAGTTCGATGGAGTGGAGGGTGGCCAATGTAACCCCTCTTTTTAAAAAGGGAGGGAGGGAGAAAGCAGGGAATTATAGACCGGTCAGCCTGACATCGGTCGTGGGTAAAATGATGGAAGCAATTATTAAAGATGTCATAACAGACCATTTGGAAAGTGGCGACATGATAGGTCCAAGTCAGCATGGATTTGTGAAAGGGAAATCATGCTTGACAAATCTTCTGGAATTTTTTGAGGATGTTTCCAATAGGGTGGACAGGGAGGAACCAGTAGATGTGGTGTATTTGGACTTTCAGAAGGCCTTCGACAAGGTCCCACACAAGAGATTGGTGAGCAAAGTTAAAGCACATGGGATTGGGGGTAATGTGTTGACGTGGATTGAGAACTGGTTGGCACACAGGAAGCAAAGAGTAGGAGTAAATGGGTACTTTTCAGAATGGCAGGCAGTGACCAGCGGGGTACCGCAGGGTTCGGTGCTGGGACCCCAGCTGTTTACATTATATGTTAATGATTTGGACGAAGGGATTAAATGTAATATCTCCAAATTTGCGGATGACACTAAACTGGGAGGCAGTGTGAACAATGAGGAGGATGCTAGGAGGCTACAGAGTGACTTGGACAGGTTGGGTGAATGGGCAAATGTATGGCAGATGAAGTACAATGTGGATAAATGTGAGGTTATCCACTTTGGTGGTAAAAATAGAGAGGCGGACTATTACCTGAATGGTGGCAGATTAGGGAAAGGGGACGTGCAACGAGACCTGGGCGTCATGGTACATCAGTCACTGAAGGTGGGAATGCAAGTGCAGCAGGCAGTCAAGAAAGCAAACGGAATGATGGCCTTCATAGCAAGGGGATTTGAGTACAGGAGTAGGGAGGTGATGCTACAGTTGTACAGGGCCTTGGTGAGGCCACACCTGGAGTATTGTGTGCAGTTTTGGTCTCCTAACTTAAGGAAGGGCATTCTTGCTATTGAGGGAGTGCAGCGAAGGTTCACTAGATTGATTCCTGGGATGGCCGGACTGACATATCAAGAAAGATTGGGTCAACTGAACTTGTATCCTCTGGAGTTCAGAAGAATGAGGGGGGATCTTATAGAGACATTTAAAATCCTGACTGGTTTAGACAAATTAGATGCGGGCAGAATGTTCCCAATGGTAGGGAAAACTAGAACCAGGGGTCACAGTCTAAGGATTAAGGGGAAGCCATTTAGGACTGAGCTGAGGAGGAACTTCTTCACCCAGAGAGTGGTGAATCTATGGAATTCTCTTCCACAGAAGGTTGTTGAGGCCAGTTCGCTAAATATATTCAAAAGGGAGTTAGATATAACACTCACAACTAAGGGGATCAAGGGGTATGGCGAGAAAGCAGGAATGGGGTACTGAGGTAGCATGTTCAGCCATGAACGCATTGAATGGCGGTGCAGGCTCGAAGGACCGAATGGTCTACTCCTGTACCTATTTTCTATGTTTCTATGTTTCTATGGGAGGCAGTGTGAACAATGAGGAGGATGCTAGGAGGCTACAGAGTGACTTGGACAGGTTGGGTGAATGGGCAAATGTATGGCAGATGAAGTACAATGCGGATAAATGTGAGGTTATCCACTTTGGTGGTAAAAATAGAGATGCGGACTATTACCTGAATGGTGGCAGATTAGGGAAAGGGGACGTGCAACGAGACCTGGGCGTCATGGTACATCAGTCACTGAAGGTGGGAATGCAAGTGCAGCAGGCAGTCAAGAAAGCAAACGGAATGATGGCCTTCATAGCAAGGGGATTTGAGTACAGGAGTAGGGAGGTGATGCTACAGTTGTACAGGGCCTTGGTGAGGCCACACCTGGAGTATTGTGCGCAGTTTTGGTCTCCTAACTTAAGGAAGGACATTCTTGCTATTGAGGGAGTGCAGCGAAGGTTCACTAGATTGATTCCTGGGATGGCCGGACTGACATATCAAGAAAGATTGGGTCAACTGAACTTGTATCCTCTGGAGTTCAGAAGAATGAGGGGGGATCTTATAGAGACATTTAAAATCCTGACTGGTTTAGACAAATTAGATGCAGGCAGAATGTTCCCAATGGTAGGGAAAACTAGAACCAGGGGTCACAGTCTAAGGATTAAGGGGAAGCCATTTAGGACTGAGCTGAGGAGGAACTTCTTCACCCAGAGAGTGGTGAATCTATGGAATTCTCTTCCACAGAAGGTTGTTGAGGCCAGTTCGCTAAATATATTCAAAAGGGAGTTAGATATAACACTCACAACTAAGGGGATCAAGGGGTATGGCGAGAAAGCAGGAATGGGGTACTGAGGTAGCATGTTCAGCCATGAACGCATTGAATGGCGGTGCAGGCTCGAAGGACCGAATGGTCTACTCCTGTACCTATTTTCTATGTTTCTATGTTTCTATTTTGAGAGGCCTTTCCGATTTTTAGTCATTCCCCCCATCCCTCACACCTCCTCTGGAACACGCCAGGCAATGCTGGCAGCCTCACAAGTGGATTGCTTACGAACAGCTGCAGCTTCACCATTACAAAGGAGTTTTCACCAATGATCATTTGCAGGTGGCAGAACTTTGTTGTTTCAGGTCTGGGGGAACTTTTAGCAGGCATACTCAGTGTTGTGGAAGTTTGGAGCCTGACACCCATCTCCAGTGTGACCTCCTGGGAAACCCCTCTCCCCACCTTGACTAAGCGCTTCCTCAACTGAGGCATATACCAGAAGCATGGCGACCATTTAATTCCTTTCCTCCTGGACATCAGATTCGGATGAAGACCAGCCATGGCAGCAGCAGAACCCTGAACAACAGCACCACCAACAGCAGGAGCAACAACAGGAGCGCCAAGCTGCTGCTCACCCACCTGAAGATGCACAGGCCAGAAGTCGCCAGAGCGCGACAACATTGCTGCCCCGGATGCAAGGGACGCACTCATGTTGGTCACATTTGCTTAGCCTGTACAATCAAACACTTTTGCCTTGCACCTTCTTACCAGAGCATTGACAATGGACAAGAACCTACGGATTCCTATCACTCTGACCACCATACTGACAATTGCAAGTCGCTCTAAGCCCTCAATGTGGAAGTCCCATTTGCGAAATGACACAGGCCACAACTTCAACAGTTTGCCATCAAAATTTTTTATCACAACAAGCAACTGGTGGCATTTCAGAAATAAACACAACATAACACCCAAGTGACTACCCTTGTGACTACTTGTGCATTATCTTCCTCTTACGCGTGCTTCTTCGTGGTGCTTCCCCTGTGGCTTCAGCAGATGTGGAGGCCCCTTGCTCACTTTCTTGCTGCTCCTGTCTCGACAACTTTGGCGGCCGTCCTCTGGGATTGCGAACCTGTGAGGGCTCGGCAACAGTCTGCTGCTCCTGCAGCTGTGCAGGGGATGAGACACCCATCTCAGTTGGGTGAGGACTCTGGTGGGGCTCTGACCGAGGGCTTTGCAGTGGCATGGTCGTTTGAGCGCTTGGAGAGGAGCCCCCACTTCCTTGTTGTCTGCCACCAACACCCCTCTCATGGGTCAGCCCCACTTCAGAGCTAGCAAGTGGCTTGACAGCACCTTGCTGCACTTCAGGGGGGCCATGAGGACCCGTTTCTGCACTGGAAGTCCTACTCCAGAGGACTTCCATGAAGGTCTGGTTTCTATGCTCAGTAGCTGACCATCGCTCCTCAAGAGATGCCAGTCTATTCTGAACAATGACCATGTTTTCTACACTCTGGCGACTTAGCTCCTCCATGGCCGTAGCCATCCTATCCTCTACTGTAGCCATCCTTTCCACGGAGGTTGCCATCCTTTCCGTGGTGATGCGTTCATGTGCCAGTGCCTCCATAAAGGCTCTGCTCATGTTCGCGATGGACTCCTCCATTCGCTCGACACTCGCAGCGACCCTGGAGACAAAACCTGCCAGAGACTCCTGCACCTGTTGCTGGAGTTCCAGCACCGCTCTCCTTCTGGATGGACCCGGAGGCACAGGGTCGACATGCAGCTGAGCCGAGCTGGCAGAGTCCTGCGCCCTCCGACGAGGACTCTCCACTGCTGTCCCTGTCTCCACCATCTGCTGATGCTCACTTGTGAGCTGTGATACACCAGGTGACAACACTACTCTATCTCGCGAAGGTCCCACCGAGGTGTGAGTGTCTGCGCTAGTGCTGGGTGCGCTGAATTCTGAGGCTGCGCCCTCAGAGGTTGCAGCTTCCTCTGAGGAGTCTGGAAGCTCAGGCACTTCCTCCTGGACAGTGGGGACGGGGGCTTTCAATGGTCCTGGGGGGGAGTAAAGGAAAGAGTTAGAGATGTGAGGTCAAGGTTACATGAACATTGAATAGTGCAGATGATCATAAGTCAATCTGTTAGAGCATCAGATTCATTATCAGTGACTCATGCAATGTCAATGAGAGAGATGCCAAACTATTCTGTCACCAGCTTGCTGCGATGCGCCCATCTGTCCGTCCCCCACTTGGGAATCCTCCTCGATCCCGGCGATTTCCAGGGCCGCCTCCTCCCAGGCGATGAGCTGGGCTACTGAGGGTGGCCCTCCTCCTGTCATGGCTCTTTCCCTCTTATTGTGGGCTCTCTTTTCCTGCAATGAGGGACACAAGTGGAGTTTGAGTGAGAATGAAGGAATGAGTGTAGATAATCCATAGCATAGATGTTTAGAAGGATACAAAGGACCATCCATGTGTGTTGAAAGTTGTTGTTGTCATGGCATCACAGTGATAAGGAGTGTGAGGGCTGCATGGTCAAATAGTTAAGTGAATGTGACCTTCGAGAGAGAGGGAATGGGTAAGGCTGCAGGCATGTAAGTGTCAAGTGGCATGTGGAGGAAGAGGTTGGCAGAGTGCTGGTGAGGAGAGGTGATGGGGATCAAATTGAATGTGATGGGAAAGTCATACTCACTTTTTCTGTGCGGAGAAGATCATGAAACCCCTTCCTGCATTGCAGCCAGGTTCTGCGGCTCAGCGAAATGGAGTTGACCTCCTGGGCCACTTGCAGCCACACAGCTTTTGTCTGCTGGGTGGCTTTTTTCTCCCTGAGGAAGGGAACAGCACCTCCTTATTACATCTGGCTCTGTGCACCAGAGCTTGGAGGGAGGGCTCATCAAACCGTGGTGAACACTTTTGCTTGATCGTGGACATTGTTGGGAAATCAACACCTTCATATAATTTGCAGAGCCTTTGCAGTCTCCAGAGGAAGCAAGGCTGCTTGCAGGTCTTAAATCCAGCAACATTGATGATGTCATCGGAGGCGACTTTCTGTATGAAAAGACTCATTGGGCCAGGTGTTCCCACACGCAGGAAATCAATTGCCCAATTAGGGGAAAATCCCACTTTTTCAGCACTTCACTTAAGAGTCGGGGTCCTGACACGATTTCCACCTGACACGCCCCAGCCCGCCCACACTGACAAAATCCAGCCCATAGAGTTATACAGCACAGAAAGAGGCCCTTCGGCCCATCGTGTCCACGCCGGCCATCAATATGGTAATTGAATGGCTGGTAGGATTACTTATGCAATGCATTATGGAGTAGAGAAATATTGGGCTTTCAAATCTGTGTAGTGACACATACTGATGAAAATAGCTGTTTATAATGTTTAGACTTTGTTCTTGTTATTCCAGCAACTGGCACATATTTTAAAGAAGGAGTGAGATATGATAAGTGAAATTTTGCACTAATACTGCACTATGGTTCATTTTGTAATATGTTCTGAGTAATTGACCGATTGAATCTATTTTATTTGTGTGAATCTGGAAGAAAACACAAAAACAGAAAGGCAAAAAAGGGTTAACTTAAAGGAGGGAGCTGGGATTTAAAAAGTCCTGAATTTAAATGTTACTCAAATAGTAGCTCTTTAATAACACTAAGAACTGTTGCAGGGCTGTCTAGTGAAGAAGGAAAGTGAAAAGTTAATTTAGTATTTTCTTGGAAGTTTGGGGTTTTTGCTTCTTACTACAACAACTGCCCTCGAGTGCCATAGAACAGTCTGTTAATTCAATATCTGTAGGCTTGCCTTCTATATTCAATCTCCCTCCCTGTTATACTTTGAATTTTTATTATAATTTGTGTGAACTTTGCTCAAAATTTTGTACCACTCGCCGTGCAAAAACACAACCCTAACAGACACTGAAACCAAGAATATTATTTAATATCAGTTGGTTTTGATTTGCTGAGAAAATGCCTATTTTCTAACAGTTTGTTTTTTCAACTTTTAGTGTTGGTCTAGCCTTGGTCAAAGTGCTGAATAAACCAGTTAATCTCGATATGATAGCAAAATACTGCGGATGCTGGAAATCCAAAACAACAACAGAAAACGCTGGAAAAACTCAGCAGGCCAGGCAGCATCCGTGGAGAGAGAAACAGAGTTAACGTTTCAGGTCGAAGACCTTTCGTCAGAACTGGAAAAAAGCAGGGAATGAAATAGATTTAAAGCAAGTATAATGCTGGGAAAAGGGGGAGGGGATGAAAGAACAAAAGGGAAGGTCAGTGGTGGGATAGAAAGCAGGAGAGATTAAGAGACATTAAGATCAGTTAATCTCCCATGGCAAATTGCGAAAACAAATTACCCCTAGAATGCATTTGAAAGCCTCTCCCTCCCCAAAAGCAGTGAACGTTAGAAAACTCGTGCATATGAAGCTTACAATTGCTAAGAAGTGGAAGCTGGGACAGGAGCAGTAGAGGTCACAGAACAGGAAAGAATCCCAGAACACCAAACAGCCCACAAAACAGAGAAACAGAAAAGCTGCACAAACAGCACACAGTGAGGTAATGGAAATGTAACCTCACACTGAACATGGCGCACACAAACAGCCAAGCATCACCCAGCAAGGGTTGAATAGACGCACCATGGAGAGATGAAACTTACATTGAAAATTAAAATTTTAAAGAAATGGCAAATGAAATTCTGAAGTTATACATACACAAAATTTATGACAGTACATAAGAATATAAGAAATAGGAGCAGGAACAGGCCACTTGGCCCCTCGAGCCTGCTCCGCCATTCAATAAGATCATGGCTGATCTTGGGCTCAAAGCCACTTCCCTGCCTGCTCCCCATAACCCTTCACTCCCTTATCTTGCAAAAATCTGTCTATCTCCACCTTAAATGTATTTAATGACCCAGCCTCCACGGCTCTCTGGGGCAGAGAATTCCACAGATTTACGACCCTTTGAGAGAAGAAATTCCTCCTCATCTCAGTTCTAAAAGGGCGACCCTTTATTCTGAAACTATGCCCCCAAGTTCTAGATTTCCCCACGAGGGGAAACATCCTCTCTGCATCTACCTTGTCGAGCCCCTTCAGTATCTTAAATGTTTCAATAAGATCACCTCTCATTCTTCTAAATTCCAATGAGTATAGGCCCAACCTGCTCAACCTTTCTTCATAAGTCAACCCCCTCATCTCAGGAATTAACCTAGTGAATCATCTCTGAACTGCCTCCAATGCAAGTATATCCTTCCTTAAATAAGGAGACCAAAACTGTACGCAGTACTCAAGGTGTGGTCTCACCAATACTCTGCACAGTTGTAGCAGGACTTCCCTGCTTTTATACTCCAACCCCCTTGCAATAAAGGCCAACATTCCATTTGCTTTTTTGATTACTTGCTGTACCTGCATGCTAACTTTTTGTGTTTCATGCACAAGGACCCCAGGTCCCTCTGAACTGTAGCATTTTGTAATCTCTCCATTTAAATAATAATTTGCTTTTTTATTTTTCCTGCCAAAGTGGATAACCTCGCACTTTCCTACATTATACTCCATCTGCCAAATGTTTGCCCACTCACTTAGCCTGTCTATATCCCTTTGTAGGTTCTTTGGGGGGAAAATTCAGTTGGTTGCGCCTCCCGTTAGCACCTTAAGAGGGCGCTAATGGGGCGCAAAGCATCTGGCGCCCAGGCGCGGCGAAGTTTGCGCCGCTCGCGAAATTAACTAGACATTTTGCGGCAGCGCTAAACACTACCGCCACGATCTCCTGCACCGGCAGATCGTGACGTCAGTCGAGTGCACAACGCCCCGGTATCGCCCCGGAGCGGATATTGAGTGGCGCCCCCTGCCTTACCGCCTGACGCTAGCAACGACAGGTTGAGGGGAGCGTTCTGCAGTCATGAAGGGAAAGGGGGAGCGCTATTTAAAGGTGACCGCTTCCTGCCTTTTATTGTTGGTGCCATTTTTGAACTACGCATTCTGAGAGAGGGAGAGACTTCTGGAGAGATTCAACATTGTGTGAAGGAGTTTTGGGTACTGAGCAGCACTTTGCATTTTGATTTGCCATTCCTTGTATCGATTTAGAAGAGATTGTGGGGGCTGCACTCTGAGCTCTTTGCCTGGTACTCTCCATTGTTCTTTCCAGCAGATTTGATGTGCAGGTCTCTCCAGGCCTAGATTCAAGGCTGCAATGAGCAGGATGTGGATGGAAAGCAAGATTAATCATCCCCTTTAAGAACTGGCCCGTGCCATTGTGTGTGTGTTCCATTGCTGACTGACATTACATGAGCTTCGCCAGCGCTCTGAGGTAGCGCCTCGCTCCTCGGCCTTTGCGCCTTAAGACAGGTGTGAAGCGCCTGATTTAGCGCTGCAATCACCTCCAGGGGCGATAAAAGTCAAGTTTGCAGTCGGTGGCGATAATTAGCGCCAGGCGCTAATCTTTGCACCCGGCCGATAATTGCGCCCCAAATGGGGCGATACTGAATTTCTCCCCCTTGAGTCCTCTGCACAACTTGCTTTCCCACCCATCTTTGTATCATCTGCAAACTTGGCTACATTACACTCGGTCCCTTCATCCAAGTAATTAATGTAGATTGTAAATGGTTGAGGCCCCAGCACCAATCCCTGTGGCACCCCACTAGTTACCGTTTGCCAACTGGAAAATGACCCATTTATCCCGACTCTCTGCTTTCTGTTAGTTAGCCAATTCCCTATCCATGCTAATATATTACCCCCAATTCCGTGAGCTCTTATCTTATGCAGTAACCTTTTATGTGGCACCTTATTGAATGCCTTCTGGAAATCCAAATACACCATATCCACTGGCTCACCTTTATGTACCCTGCTCGTTACATCCTCAAAGAACTCCAGCAAATTTGTTAAACATGATTTCCCGTTCATAAAACCATGCTGACTTTGCTTGACTGCATTATGATTTTCCAAATGCCCTGCTACTGCTTCCTTAATGAAGGACTCCAGCATTTTCCCAACGACAGATGTTAGGCTAACTGGTCTATAGTTTCCTGCTTTCTGTCTCCCTCTTTTCTTAAATAGGGGTGTTAAATTTGCAGTTTTTCAATCCTCTCCAGAGACCAGGGAATTTTGGTATATTGCAACCAATGCATCCAATATCTCTGCAGCCACTTCTTTTAAGGCCATCTGGTCCAGGGGACTTGTCGTCTTTTAGTCCCATTATGTTACCAAGTACTTTTTCCTTAGTGATAGTGATTGTCTTTAGTTCCCCCCTCCCTGTGGCCCCTTGATTATCCATTATTGGGATGTTGTTAGTGTCTTCTACCATGAAGACAGATACAAAATATTTGTTCAGAGTCTCTGCCATTTCCCTGTTCCCCATTATTAATTCCCAATTCTTATCCTTTAAGGAACCAATGTTTACTTTAGCTACTCTCTTCCTTTTTATATACCTGTAGAAGCTCTTACTATCTGTTTTAATATTTCTTGCCAGTTTACTCTCATAATTCATCTTCTCCCTCTTTATTCTTTTCTTAGTCATTCTTTGCTGGTTTTTAAAAATTTCCCAATCCTCTGGCCTCCCACCAATCTTGGCAACATTGTATGCTTTCGTTTTCAATTTGATACCATACTTTACTTCCTTAGTTAGCCACGGATAGTGCTCCCTTCTCTTAAAATCTTTCTTTCTCACTGGAATATATTTCTGTTGAGAGTTATGAAATATCTCCTTAAATGTCTGCCACTGCATTTCAACTGTCTTACCTTTTAATTTATTTTTCCAGTCCACTTTAGCCAGTTCTGCTCTCATGCCATTGTAATTGCCTTTGTTTAAGATCAGGACACTGGTTTGAGTTACAACTTTCTCACCCTCCAAATGAATTTGAAATTCAACCATGTTATGATCACTCTTTCCTAGAGGATCCTTTACTATATATAAACACAGTTGAAGAAAACTAAATGTAAAAATGTGATCTCGTAAATGAAAATATTGATTTAAATAATCGTTCATACTAATACTGAAACAACCAACAATGCAATTCCATTCAGCAAAACATTCAGATTTTGCAATTTAATAATAAATATAAATTCTTCCCGAATCAAACTGATTTAAGCCAAGGAAGAAAATTTAACTCAGTTGGGGAATGGAAGCCCAAATCGAAGGCTGTAAACAATTTGGGAAACTGCCAAAAGCAGGGCCACAAATGGTCCAACAGACATTAGTTTGAAAGCACTGCACATTTTTCTCTTTTGGAGTCACTCAGAGGCTGGAGGGGCCTCAGTGAAAAATAAAACGGTGCTGGGAAGAGGCCTAACTGGCCTCTGGAGGTCTCACTTGGAAACGTTTCATAAAAAATAATTTATTTTAGCATAGTAAGTTGAAGCAAGGGAAGATTAAAAATGCTGAGCAATTGTTGCAAACTTGATGTTATCCAGGAGGAAGGTTACGATTTTTGGCCAGTCTGAATAATGATGCTGTAGGTGTTGGGATCCACAGCTCCCTCTGGTGGCAGCAGTCCACAGCTTCCTCTAGTCACACACCATCCTGACTTGGACATATATCGCCGATCCTTTATCGTCACTAGGTCAAAATCCTGTAACTCCTTACCTAACAGCACTGTGGTCGTGAACCCTGGAGGAACTTTACTGTCCAATAAACTAAGGATCAATATGCCTTACAACATAGATTAACGGTTCAGATCCACCTGTCAGGAAACTGTCAATACATTTGCTTAGTGTATTAAGCCCTTCTTTAAAATATCACATCTATTTCAATTAGATCTCCCTACATTGTGCAAGTTGTGTCGAAGCTGATAAAGGAAACCGAATGAGTTAAAACTGAGTTTTTGTGAAGCTGAGCTTTACTCATCCTTGTCACCATCTTGTGATATTTGATGATATTCTGATGTCTGCCGAAATCAAGTAAATCATTTAGCATAAAACAAAACATGAGGTACCCAACTTCAGTCCTAAAGATTAAAAAACTCGAATACAGCATGATGTCTTTACATTCAGCACTGCAACTTAGCAATATTTTGATTGATTAATATTCAAGGAGACCTGAACATCTGATCTTAATTACTTGGGAGAATAGCAGTAAGAGGTGCAGTGCAAATTCAACAGAATGATACTGGGGCTAAAAGGGTTAAATTACAAGGAAAGGTTGCATAGACTAAGCTTGTATTCCCTTGAGTATAGAAGGTTAACGGGTGATCTAATTTTTTTAAATATTCGTTCATGGGATGTGGGCGTCACTGGCAAGGCCAGCATTTATTGCCCATCCCTAGTTGCCCTTAAGAAGGTGGTGGTGAGCCGCCTCCCTGAACCGCTGCAGTCTGTGTGGTGAACGTGCTCCCACAGAGCTGTTAGGGAGGGAGTTCCAGGATTTTGGCCCAGCGACGATGAAGGATTGGCGATAAACTTCCAAGTCAGGATGGTGTGTGAACTTGGAGGTGGTGGTATTCCCATGCGCCTGCTGCTCTTGTCCTTCTAGGTGGAAGAGGTCACGGGTTTGGGAGGTGCTGCCGAAGAAGCCTTGGCGAGTTGCTGCAGTGCATCTTGTAGATGGTACACACTGCAGCCACGGTATGCTAGTGGTGGAGGGAATGAATGTTTAAGGTGGTGGATGGGGTGCCAATCAAGCGGGCTGCTTTGTCCTGGATGGTGTCGAGCTTCTTGAGTGCTGTTGGAGCTGCACTCATTCAGGCAAGTGGAGAGTATTCCATCACACTCCTTACTTGTGCCTTGTAGATGGTGGAAAGGCTTTGGGGAGTCAGGAGGTGAGACACTCGCCGCAGAATACCCAGCCTCTGACCTGCTCTTATTGCCACAGTATTTATGTGGCTGGTCCAGTTAAGTTTCTGGTCAATGGTGACCCCCAGGATGTTGATGGTGGGGGATTCGGCGATGGTAATGCCGTTGAATGTCAAGGGGCAGTGGTTAGACTCTTGCTTGTTGGAGATAGTCATTGTCTGGCACTTGTGTGGCGCGAATGTTACCTGCCACTTATCAGCCCAAGCCTGAACGTTGTCCAGGTCTTGTTGCATACAGGCATGGACTGCTTCATTATCTGAGGAGTTGCGAATGGAACTGAACACTGTGGAATCAACAGCGAACATCCCCACTTCTGACTTTATGATGGAGGGAAGGTCATTGATGAAGCAGCTGAAGATGGTTGGGCCGAGGACACTGCCCTGAGGAACTCCTGCAGCGATGTCCTGGGGCTGAGATGATTGACCGCCAACAACTTTAACCATCTTCCTTTGTGCTAGGTATGATTCCAGCAGTGGAGAGATTTCCCCTTGATTCCCATTGACTTCAGTTTTACCAGGGCTCCTTGATGCCACATTCGGTCAAATGCTGCCTTGATGTCAAGGGCAGTTACCTCACATCTGGAATTCAGCTCTTTTGTCCATGTTTGGACCAAGGCTATAATGAGGTCTGGAGCCGAGTGGTCCTGGCGGAACCAGAACTGAGCATCGGTGAGCAGGTTATTGGTGAGTAAGTGCCGCTTGATAGCACTGTTGACGACACCTTCCATCACCTAGCTGATGATTGAAAGTAGACTGATGGGGCAGTAATTGGCCGGATTGGATTGGTCCTGCTTTTTGTGGACAGGACATACCTGGGCAGTTTTCCAGTTTGTCGGGGAGATGTCAATGTTGGAGCTGTACTGGAACAGCTCGGCTAGAAGCGCGGCTAGTTCTGGAGTACAAGTCTTCAGCATGATAGCCGGGATGTTGTCGGAGCCCATAGCCTTTGCTGTATCCAGTGCGCTCAGCCGTTTCTTGACATCACGTGGAGTGAATCGAATTGGCTGAACACTGGCTTCTGAGATGGTGGGGACCTCAGGAGTAGGCCGACATGGATCATCCACTCGGCACTTCTGGCTGAAGATGGTTGCAAATGCTTCAGCCTTGTCTTTTGCACTTGCGTGCTGGGCTCCGCCATCATTGAGGATGGGGATATTCGTGGAGCCTCCTCCTTCCATTAGTTTTTATTATTGTCCACCACCATTCATCACCGGATGTGGCAGGACTGCAGAGCTATGATATGATCCATTGATTGTGGGATCGCTTAGCCCTGTCTATAGCATGCTGCTTCCGCTGTTTAGCATGCATGTAGTCCTGTGTTGCAACTTCCCCAGGTTGGCACCTCATTTTTAGGTACGCCAGGTGCTGCCCCTGGCATGCACTTCTACACTTCTTATTGAACCAGGGTTGGTGCCCTGGCTTGATGGTAATGGTAGAGTGAGGGATATGCCAGGCCATGAGGTTACAGATTGTGGTGGAATACAATTCTGCTGCTGCTGATGGCCCACAGCGCCTCATGGATGCTCAAGTTTGAGCTGCTAGATCTGTTCTGAATCTATCCCATTTAGCACAGTGGTAGTGCCACACAACACAATGGAGGGTGTCCTAAGTGTGAAGATGGGACTGTGCGGTGGTCACTGCTACCAATACTGTCATAGACAGATGCATCTGCGACAGATAGATTTTTGTTAGGCAAGTGTATTAAGTGTTATGGAACCAAAGCGGGTAAATGGAGTTAAATAAAGATCAGCCATGATCTAATTGAATAACAGAACAGGCTTGAGGGGCTGAACGGCCTACTCCTGTTCGGTTATACTGCATTAGGGTTAGGGCATTAGGGTTAGGGTTAGTGCATTAGGGTTATGGTTAGGGCTAGGGTTAGGGTGAGTGTGAGTAAGTCCTTAGGGTTAGGGTTAGGGGTTAGAGTAAGGGAAACACTACATTTAGGGGTTGGGTTCGGTTAGGATTAGGGTTCGGGGTTAGGGTTAGGGTTAGAGTAACACTGCATTTAGGGTTAGGGTTTAGGGTTAGGGTTAAGGTAACACTGCATTTCGGGTTAGGGTTGGGGTTGGGTTCAGGTTAGGGTTAGTGTAGGGTTTGGGTTTAGGGTGAGGGTGCATTTAGGGTTAGGGTTAGGTTTCGGGTTAGGGGTAGGGTTAGGGTTAGGGTTTAGAGTTGGGGTTAGGGTTAGGGCAGTTAGGGTATTTAGGGTTAGGGTATTTAGGGTTCAGGTTAGGGTATTTAGGGTAGGGTTAGGGGTTAGGTTTAGGGTTAGGGTTAGGATCAGGGTTTAGGTTTAGGGTTAGGGTTAGGGTCAGGATATTTAGGGTTAGGGTTTAGGGGTTAGGGTTAGGGTATTTAGGGTTAGGGTTAGGGTATTTAGGGTTAGGGTTAGGGTATTTAGGGTTAGGGTGTTAGGGTGAGGGTGAGGGTTAGGGTTAGTGGTTAGGGGTTAGGGTTAGGGTATTTAGGGTTAGGGTTAGGGTTCGGGTATTTAGGGTTAGGGACAGGGTATTTAGGGTTAGGGTTTGGGTATTTAGGGTTAGGGTTTGGGTTAGGGTAGTTAGGGTTAGGGTTCGGGTTTGGGTTTGGGTATTTAGGGTTAGGGGGTTCGGGTCAGGGTTAGGGTTAGTGTCTTAGGGTATGGGTTAAGGTATTTAGGCTTAGGGTATTTAGGGTTAGTTTAGGGTTAGGGTATTTAGGGTTAGGGTTAGTGTATTTAGGTTCGGGTTAGGGTTAGGGTATTTAGCTTTAGGGTTAAGGTATTTAGGATTCGGGTTTGGGTATTTCGGGTTTAGGGTTAGGGTTTAGGGTTAGGGCTAGGGTTAGGGGTTAGGGTTAGTGACACTGCATTTAGGGTTTGGGTTAGGGTTTAGGGTTAGGGGTTAGGGTTAGGGTTAGGGGTAAGGGTTAGGGGTTAGGGATAGGGATTTAGGATTAGGGTTGGGGTTTTGGTTCAGGTTAGGGTTAGGGTTTAGAGTTGGGGTTAGGGTTAGGACAGTTAGGGTATTTAGGGTTAGGGGTTAGGGTTGGGGTATTTAGGGTTATCAGGGTTGGTTTAGGGTTCGGGTATTTAGGGTAGGGTTAGGGGTTAGGTTTAGGGTTAGGGTTTAGGGTTAGGATTCGGGTTTCGACTTAGGGTTAGGGTCAGGATATTTAGGGTTAGGGTTAGAGTATTTCGGGTTAGGTTTAGGGTTAGGGTCAGGATATTTAGGGTTAGGGTTTAGGGATTAGGGTTAGGGTATTTAGGGTTAGGGTTCGGCTATTTAGGGTTAGGGCAAGGGTCAGGGTGAGTGTGTTAGAGTTAGGGTGAGGGTTAGGGTTAGTGGTTAGGGGTTAGGGTTAGGGTATTTAGGGTTAGGTTTAGGGTTTAGGTTTAGGGGTTAGGGTTAGGGTATGGGTAAGGGTTAGGGTATCTAGGGTTAGGGTATTTAGAGTTAGGTTTAGGGAATTTAGGGTTCGGGTTTGGGTTAGGGTATTTAAGGTTCGGGGGTTCGGGTTAGGGTTAGGGTGTTAGGGTTTGGGTTAAGGTATTTAGGGTTAGGGTATTTAGGGTTAGGGTTAGCGTATTTAGGGTTAGGGTATTTAGGTTTAGGGCTAAGGTATTTCGGGTTAGGGTTTGGTTATTTAGGGTTTAGGGTTAGGGTTAGGGATTTAGGGTTAGGGTTGGGGTTAGGGGTTTGGGATGGGGTTGGGGTTAGGGTTAGGGTTAGGGGTTGGGGTTAGGGGTTGGGATTAGGTTTAGGGGTTGGGGTTGGCGTTAGGGGTTGGGGTTGGGGTTAGGGGTTGGGGTTGGTGTTAGATTTAGGGGTTGGTGTTCGGATTAGGGGTTGGGGTTGGGTTTAGGGTTAGGGGTTGGGGTTAGGGTTAGGGGTTGGGGTTGGCGTTAGGGTCGGGGTTGGCGTTAGGGTCGGGGTTAGGATTGGAGTTAGGGGTTAGCGGTTGGGGTTCAGGTTCGGGTTAGGGTTAGGGGTTGGGGTTAGGGGTTAGGGGTTGGGGGTTGGGGTTAGGGGTTAGGTTTAGGGTTTTGGGGTTGGGGTTGAGGTTGGGGTTAGGGTTAGGGGTTTGTGTTAGGGGTTCGGATTTGGGGTTTGTGTTAGGGGTTGGGATTAGTGGTTAGGGGTTAGGATTGGGGTTAGGGTTAGGGGTTAGGGTTGGGGTTGGGTGTTAGGGTTAGTGGTTAGGGATAGGGATTTAGGGTTAGGGTTGGGGTTAGCGTTAGCTTTAGCGTTTTGGTTCGGGTTCGGGGTTAGGGTTAGGGTTAGGGGTTGGGGTTGGGTATGGGTTAGGGTTAGGGTTAGGGTTAGGGGTTGTGGTTAGGGCTGGGGTTTGGGTTGGGGGTTGGTGTTTGGGTTAGGGGTTTGGGTTAGGGGTTAGGGTTAGGGGTTAGGGTTAGGGTATTCAGGGTTAGTGTGGTTAGGGTTAGTGTATTTAGGGTTAGGGTAAGGGTCAGGGTGAGTGTGTTAGAGTGAGGGTTAGGGTTAGTGGTTACGGGTTAGGGTTAGGGTATTTAGGGTTAGGGTTAGGTTTAGGGTTTAGGTTTAGGGTTATGGGTTAGGGTTAGGGTATGGGTAAGGGTTAGGGTATTTAGGGTTAGAGATAGGGTTAGGGTATTTAGGGTTATGTTTAGGGTATTTAGGGTTTGGGTTTGGGTTAGGGTATTTAGGGTTAGGGGGTTCGGGTTAGGGTTAGGGTGTTAGGGTTTGGGTTAAGGTATTTAGGGTTAGGGTATTTAGGGTTAGGGTTAGGGTATTTAGGTTTAGGGTTAAGGTATTTCGGGTTAGGGTTTGGTTATTTAGGGTTTAGGGTTAGGATTAGGGATAGGGATTTAGGGTTAGGGTTGGGGTTACGGTTAGGGGTTGGGGTTAGGGTTAGGAGTTGGGGTTGGGTATGGGTTCGGGTTCGGGTTAGGGGTTGGGGTTGGGGTTAGGGGTTGGGGTTAGGGGTTGGGGTTAGGGTTGGGGTTAGGGGTTGGGGTTGGGTATGGGTTCGGGTTAGGGTTAGGGGTTAGGGGTTGGGGTTAGGGCTGGGGTTTGGGTTGGGGTTAGGGTTGGGGTTAGGGTTGGGGGTTGGTGTTTGGGTTAGGGGTTTGGGTTAGGGGTTAGGGTTAGGGGTTAGGGTTAGGGGTTACGGTTAGGGTATTTAGGGTTAGTGTGGTTAGGGTTAGTGTTAGGGTATTTATGGTTAGGGTTAGGTTTAGGGTTTAGGTTTAGGGTTAAGGGTTAGGGTTAGGGTATGGGTAAGGGTTAGGGTATTTAGGGTTAGAGTTAGGGTATTTAGGGTTAGAGATAGGGTTAGGGTATTTAGGGTTAGGTTTAGGGTATTTAGGGTTTGGGTTAGGGTATTTAGGGTTAGGGGGTTCGGGTTAGGGTTAGGGTGTTAGGGTTTGGGTTAAGGTATTTAGGGTTAGGGTATTTAGGGTTAGGGTTAGGGTATTTAGGTTTAGGGTTAAGGTATTTCGGGTTAGGGTTTGGTTATTTAGGGTTTAGGGTTAGGGTTAGGGATAGGGATTTAGGGTTAGGGTTGGGGTTAGGGTTAGGGGTTGGGGTTAGGGTTAGCGGTTGGGGTTAGGGGTTGGGGTTGGGGTTGGGGTTAGGGGTTAGGGGTTGGGGTTAGGGGTTGGGGTTAGGGTTGGGGTTAGGGGTTGGTGTTTGGATTAGAGGTTTGGGGTTAGGGTTAGGGTGTTAGGGTTAGGGTATTTAGGGTTAGGGTTAGTGTATTTAGGGTTAGGGTAAGGGTCAGGGTGAGTGTGTTAGAGTGAGGGTTAGGGTTAGTGGTTAGGGGTTAGGGTTAGGGTATGGGTAAGGGTTAGGGTATTAGGGTAAGAGTTAGGGTATTTAGGGTTAGAGATAGGGTTAGGGTATTTAGGGTTAGGTTTAGGGTATTTAGGGTTTGGGTTAGGGTATTTAGGGTTAGGGGGTTTGGGTTAGGGTGATAGGGTTTGGGTTAAGATATTTAGGGTTAGGGTATTTAGGGTTAGGGTTAGCGTATTTAGGGTTAGGGTTAGGGTATTTAGGTTTACAGTTAAGGTATTTCGGGTTAGGGTTTAGGGTTAGGGTTAGGGATAGAGATTTAGGGTTAGGGTTGGGGTTAGGGTTAGGGGTTCGGGTTGGGGCTAGGGTTAGGGGTTGGGGTTGGGGTTAGGGGTTGGGGTTGGGGCTAGAGTTGGGATTAGGGTTAGGGGTTGGGGTTGGCGTTAGGGTTAGGGGTTGGGGTTGGGGGTTAGGGTTGGGGTTAGAGTTAGGGGGGTAAAAATTCAGTTGGTTGCGCCTCCCGTTAGCGCCTTAAGAGGGCGCTAATGGGGCGCAAAGCCGCTAGCGCCCGGGCGCAGCGATGTTTGCGCTGCTCGGGAACTTAACTAGACATTGTGCGGCGGCGCTAAACTTTACCGCCGCGACCACCTGCGCGCGCAGATTGTGACGTCATTCCATGGTGCAACGCCCTTGTGGCGCCCCGGAGCGGAAATTGAGTGGCGCCCCCTGCCTTACCGCCTGGCGCATCCAACGACCGGAAGACTGGAACGCTATCAATCGCTGTGGGGCTGGGGGGGGGCGCTATTTAAAGGGGGCGCTATTTAAAGGGGGCCTCTTCCTGTCTTTTTCTGTGGTTGACATTTTTGCACCACTCGTTCTGAGAGAGAGAGAGAGATTCGGAGAGAGAGAAAGAGAGACTTCTGCATTGAGTCAATGCTTTGTGAGGTAGTTTTGCCTACTGATCCTAACTTCGCTGGTACTTTGGTTGCTGTCCTTCATAACTTTGCTTGCAAAGAGACTATGGGGGCTGCACTGATTGGGGGCGTCGTCCTGCTCCAGCTGAATCGGAGGACACAGAGACGCAGAGAGAGAGTGGCAATGACGGCCAGACGGAGGAGGGCCAACAGGCGTATGTACAGGAGAGCTTACCCTCCCAGGGTATATCGTGAACAGCTCTCCTATATTCATATGTCTGAGGAGCTGTGTTTGCGAAGGCTGCGATTCAGCAAGGAGGTGGTCACTGAGCTCTGCCACCTGCTGCAGCCAGATCTGCAGCCTCAACTGAGGTCCAGGACGTCTCTGTCGGTGGCAGTGAAGGTCACAGTGGCTCTCAACTTCTATGCTACTGGCTCATTTCAAGCTGCTGCTGGGGACCTCGCCAATATCTCCCAGTTCGCGGTGCATTGCTGCATCCGGCAGGTCACAAATGCCCTCTTTAAAAGGAGACGAGAGTTCATCTCTTTCCCCATGACTACAGACAAGCAGCGTGACCGCGCTCTGGGCTTTGCAAGGATAGCGGGCTTCCCCATGGTGCAGGGCGCCATTGACTGCACGCATGTGTCTTTGCGTGCTCCACATGAGAATGCCGAGGAATTCCGGAACAGAAAGGGGTTCCATTCCTTGAATGTTCAGTTGGTCTGTGACCACAGACAGCTGATACTCGCTGTCAATGCCCACTATCCTGGCAGCTGCCACGATGCTTTTATCCTGAGCCAGACTACTGTGGCAGAACTTTTCGAGGCACCGCATCAGCCAGTTGGTTGGCTTCTTGGGGAGAAGGGGTATCCATTGAGCACCTGGCTGATGACACCGCTCCGTACGCCCAACACCCCTGCTGAGCTGCGGTACAATGAGAGCCATCAAGCTACCAGGAACATCATTGAGCGCACAATCGGCGTGCTGAAGCAACGGTTCCACTGTCTCGACCATTCTGGAGGAGCCCTGCAGTACTCGCCTGAGCGAGTATCCAACTTCGTAGTTGTGTGCTGCATGTTGCATAACATGGCAATCCTCAGGACCCAGCCAATGCCACCAGGCCTTGGAGCACCACCAGAGGAGGAGGAGGAAGAGGAGGAAGAGGACGAGGATGATGATCATCAGCAGCACCAAGGCGGGAGGGCGGCCCACAATGGTGAAACTGCAAGGGCCGTCCGTCAACGGCTGATAGCAAGCCGCTTCTAGGGCCCCTGCTGTGGAAATGGCTTCTGCCATTGCTAACAACATCAATGAACCCAGCACGCAACCCCTAAGCCGGCCAAGGCACCAATAATTCCAAACACCAAACATGTATATTTTGAATACAAAAACTTATTTATTTTACAAACTCTGTGTGTGTCATTTCCTCATGACAAACTCATAGAAATAAACACAAAAAAACAGTCAATAACATAACTGGTTCTCACAACCTGGAGATAATGTCCAAAACACTAAACAAAAGTTGGACCACGAACCTCGGCCTTTATTAAAAAATGACCAGCATTTTGTCACACCTCCTACTTTTTGCCCTTCGAGGGTGATCTCCTTCCCTTGCGCACTTCCCCCCTTCTAACCCTACTGCTCCTCCGTAATGGGACCTCAGTGGCTGCAGCAAGGCTGGTGTAAGGCTGCTGATCGTCAGACCCTGACACTGCAGATGCCCCTGAAGGACGGCCTCGACCACTTCTGGGCCTGGAGGGCCCGGCTGCAGACTGCACCAACTCTGCATGGGCGGCAGCAGTCTGTCCTACAGGCGGTGGCAAGTGCAGTGGAGAAGTGACAGTGTTGGCAGCAGGAATGCTGTCATCGTGAGAGAGGACAGCAACTCCCTGCTCGCCCGACACACTGGCACTCCCACGGGGCAGCACTTCAGCATCCGGAGCAATCTGCTGGAGCACAGATTGCTGGCCTGCTGCGGCGCGGTGAGAGCCCCGGGGACATGTGAATGAACCATCGAGGTTGGCAGCAGTCAGTGCTCGCGTGGCCTCAATCTGAGTCTGTATGAGAGCAGTCAGAGATGGGATCACGGCAGTCAGTGACTGAATTGCTGCACTAAGCGTTAGTGTGGCATCCGCCTGTGCTACAGCGAAGTGCTCCACACTCCTTGCCAGTGACTCAATGCATTCGGGCACCCTTCCCACTGCACCCATGAGCTCAGTGTGCATGCCCACCGCCTGGGTGTTCATTTCTGCGATCAGCCGCTCCTCCTCTGCGTCCATTGCAGTAGGAGTCTCTGGCATACTCTCCCTCTGGGGAGAAGGCCCCCGTTCTTCCCTACCCCCATGGCGTTGCTGCAGCCCGCTGGGTCCTGGAGCTTCACCCTCATCAGACCCTTCCCCCCTGCTCCCCTCCAGGGAAGGCGTGTTCCCAGTGTGGGCATGGGCTTCCTCGGGAGAGGGTGGCACTGATGCTCCGGCTTCCTCTTCCTCCTCGGCTGCAGCTTCACTCCCAGTGGCAGCTTCAGGGCCCGTCTCCTCAGCTGGTGAATCACCATCTGAAAGCAGGGAGGTACAAGAGTGGCTTTAGCGTGAGGACAGGGTGGCAGTAAGGGAGGAATAAGTGCAGCGAGTTAGCAAGTTGGATTGAAAGTGTCAAAGGCTGGTGTTGTGAGGGACAAGTGGAAGGACAGAGGACAAAAAGGTGATGACCTTACCATTGCTGTCCAGAACGGGGTCGGCGTCTCCAGTGGCGATGGGACCGATCACCCGGCTTGCCACAATCCTGTGGACGCGCTCCTCAAGATCGCTGAGGGGTTGCAGCTGAGGCCGCCCTCCACCTGTCCGTTGCTGCTGTCTCCTATTATGCGCCAGCTTGGCCTGCAAGAAAAAGGACAGCATCTGAGTAAATATACAGCCATGGTCTTGCCTGATGTGCCTCCCATAGGTGAATAGCCCTTACTGTATGCAGCCATGGTCTTGCCTGATGTGCCTCCCATAGGTGAATAGCCCTTACTGTATGCAAAGTGTGGAATGTGTGTGTGTGTTTCATGAAAGGGCCATAGGTGTTGGATGAGTGTTGTGCATTGGGGTTTTAAGACCCTCTGGCCATAGAGTGAGGTTGAGATGGAGGGATGGAGAGGTATTGAGAAAAAGCCACTCATCCTGACGACCCGAATGAGGTCGTTGAACTTTTTGCGGCATTGAACATGGGTCCTGGGCACCATGCTCCTGGAGGAGACGCTCTGAGCCACCTCCCTCCACACTCTTCTGTTCTCGCGTGGCAAAGGCCTCCTGCCACTCTCAGGGAAGAGTATACATCTTCTGCGCTCCACCGCGCCAACCAGAGCATCCAAGGCCCGCTCGGTGAAGCGATGAGCTCGTTCTCTCACCCTCTCCATCCTTGGCAGCAAAATGGATTCACAGGTCTCTCCAGGCCGAGATTCAAGGCTGCAATGAGCAGGGTGTGGCTGGGGAGCAAGTTGGCCCCCCCCGCTTTAAGAACTGGCCGGCGCCAGTGTGTCTGTGTTCCCTCGCTAACTGGCAGCACCTGCGCTGCGCTCGCGCGCTGAGTTAGCGCCTCACTGCTCGGCCTTTGCGCCTTAAGACAGGTGTGCAGCGCCTGATTTAGCGCTCCACTCACCTCCCGGGGCGGTAAAAGTGAAGTTTCCAGTCAGTGGCGATAATTAGCGCCAGGCGCTAATATTTGCGTCCAGACGATATTTGCGCCCCAAACGGGGTGCGACCTAATTTTTCCCCCAGGGGTTGGTGTTCGGATTAGGGGTTGGGGTTAGGGATGGGGTTGGGTTTGGGTTTAGGGTTAGGGGTTGGGGTTAGTGGTTGGGGTTAGGGTTGGGTTTGGGGTTAGGGTTAGGGGTTGGGGTTGGCGTTAGGGTCGGGGTTAGGATTGGGGTTAGCGGTTGGGTTCGGGGTTAGGTTTAGGGGTTGGGGTTAGGGGTTGGGGTTGGGGTCAGGGTTAGGGGTTGGGGTTAGTGATAGGGGTTGGGCTTAGTGGTTAGGTGTTAGGATTGGGGTTAGGGGTTGGGGTTAGGGGTTAGGGATAGGGATTTAGGGTTAGGGTTGGGGTTAGGGGTTAGGGGTTAGCGTTAGGAGTTTGGGTTAGCGTTAGGGTTAGTGTTGGGGTTTTGGTTCGGGTTGGGGTTAGGGGTTGGGGTTAGGGTTAGGGTTAGGGGTTGGGGTTGGGGTTGGGGTTTGGGGTTGGGGTTAGGGTTAGGGGTTGGGATTAGGCTTAGGGGTTGGGGTTGGGGTTGGGGTTAGGGTTAGGGGTTGGGGTTGGGGTTTAGGGGTTGGGGTTGGGGTTGGGGTTAGGGGGTGGTGTTTGGGTTAGGGGTTTGGGTTAGGGTTAGGGGTTGGATTTAGGGTTGGGGTTGGGGTTAGGGTTAGGAGTTGGGGTTAGGGGTTTGGGTTAGGGGTTGGGGTTAGGGTTGGGGTTGGAGTTAGGGTTAGTTTTAGGGGTTGTGGTTAGTGTTAGTGTTAGTGTTAGTGTTAGTGTTAGGGTTAGTGTTAGTGTTAGTGTTAGTGTTAGGGTTAGGGGTTGGGGTTAGGGGTTGTGGTTGGGGTTGGGATTAGGGTTTTGGTTAGTGGTTGGGTTTAGGGTTGGGATTAGGGTTAGGGGTTGGGGTTTAGCTTGGGGTTAGGGTTAGGGGTTAGGGGTTAGGGTTAGGGTTAAAGTTTAGGGTTGGGTTAGGGTTAGGGGTTGGGGATCGGGGTTGGGGTTAGGGGTTAGAGGTTGGTGTTAGGGGTTGGGGTTAGGGGTTGGGGTTAGGGGTTGGCGTTGGGGTTAGGGTTGGGGTTAGGGTTAGGGGTTGGCGTTGGGGTTAGGGGTTGGGGTTAGTGGTTAGGGGTTGGGGTTAGTAGTTAGGGGTTGAGGTTAGGGTAGGGGTTGGGGTTAGGGTTTGGGGTTGGGTTTAGGGTTGGGTTAGGGTTAGGGGTTGGGGTTAGGGTTAGGGGTTGAAGCTAGTGGTTAGGGGTTAGTGTTAGTGTTAGTGTTAGTGTTAGTGTTAGTGTTGGGGTTGGGGTTGGGGTTAGCGGTTGTGGTTAGGGTTGGAGTTAGGGGTTGTGGTTGGGGTTGGGGTTGGGTTTAGGGTTTTGGTTAGGGGTTGGGTTTAGGGTTGGCATTAGGGTTAGGGGTTGGGGTTGGGCTTGGGGTTAGGGTTAGGGGTTAGGGTTGGGTTTAGGGTTAGGGTTAAAGTTTAGGGTTTGGGTTAGGGGTGGAGTTAGGGTTAGGGTTAGGGATAGGGTTAGTGTTAGTGCATTTAGGGTTAGGGTGAGGGTTTGGTTTAGGGTTAGGGTTTAGGGTTAGTGCATTTAGGGTTAGGGATAGGGGTTAGGGTTAGGGTTAGGGTTAGGGTAGGGTTAGGGTTAGGTTTACATCAGAACATAAGAAATAGGAGCAGGAGTAGGCCAATCGGCCCCTCGATCCTGCTCCACCATTCAATAAGATCATGGCTGATCTGATCCTAACCTCAAATCTAAAGAACACAAGAAGTAGGTGCAGGACCCGGCCACTCAGCCCCTGGGCCCGCTCCGCCACCCACAGGGACCTGACCGATTCGAACTCAGCCTCATGTCCAATTTCCTGCCCGCTCACCGTAACCCCTAATTCCCTTTACCGCTTGGAAACTATCTATTTCTGTTTTAAATTTATTTAATGATGTAGCTTCCACAGCTTCCTGGGGCAGCAAATGCCACAGACCTACTACCCTCTGAGTGAAGAAGTTTCTCCTCATCTCAGTTTTGAAAGAGCAGCCCCTTATTCTAAGATTATGCCCCCTAGTTCTAGTTTCACCCATCCTTGGGAACATCCTTACCGCATCCACCCGATCAAGCCCCTTCACAATCTTATATGTTTCAATAAGATCGCCTCTCATTCTTCTGAACTCCAATGAGTAGAGTCCTAATCGACTCAACCTCTCCTCATATGTCCACCCCCTCATCCCCAGGATTAACCGAGTGAACCTTCTTTGTACTGCCTCGAGAGCAAGTATGTCTTTTCTTAAGTATGGACACCAAAACTGTATGCAGTATTCCAGGTGCGGTCTCACCAATACCTTATGTAGCTGCAGCAATACCTCCCTGTTTTTATAATCTATCCCCCTAGCAATAAAAGCCAACATTCCGTTGGCCTTCTTGATCACCTGCTGCACCTGCATACTAACTTTTTGATTTTCTTGCACTAGGACCCCCAGATCCTTTGTACTGCAGTACTTTCCAGTTTCTCGCCATTAAGATAATAACTTGCTCTCTGATTTTTCCTGCCAAAGTGCATAACCTCACATTTTCCAATATTGTATTGCATCTGCCAAATCTCCGCCCACTCACCCAGCCTGTCTATATCCCCTTGTAGGTTTTTTATGTCCTCCTCACTTTCTACTTTCCCTCCCATCTTTGTATCATCTGCAAACTTTGATATGTTACACTCGGTCCCCTCCTCCAAATCGTTAATATAGATTGTAAAGAGTTGGGGACCCAGCACCGACCCCTGCGGAACACCACTGGCTACTGGTTGCCAGTCCGAGAATGAACCATTTATCCCAACTCTCTGCTTCCTGTTAGATAACCAATCCTCCACCCATGCCAGAATATTACCCCCAATCCAGTGATTTTTTTATCTTGAGCAATAATTGTTTATGTGGCACCTTGTCGAATGCCTTCTGGAAGTCTAAATACACTACGTCCACTGGTTCCCCTTTATCCACCCTGTACGTTATGTCCTCAAAGAACTCAAGCAAATTTGTCAGACATGACTTCCCCTTCATAAAGCCATGCTGACTTTGTCCTATTAAATTATGTTTATCTAAATGTTCCGTTACTGTCTCCTTAATAGTAGACTCCAAAATTTTACCCACCACAGATGTTAGGCTAACTGGTCTATAATTTCCAGCCTTCTGCCTACTACCCTTTTTAAATAAGGGTGTTACATTAGCAGTTTTCCAATCTGCCGGGACCTTTGCTGAGTCCAGGGAATTTTGGAAAATTATTACCAAAGCATCCACAATCCCTACTGCCACTTCCCTCAAGACCCTAGGATGTAAGCCATCAGGTCCAGGGGATTTATCCGCCTTGAGTCCCATTATTTTACTGAGTACCAATTCCTGAGTGATTTTAATCGTATTTAGCTCCTCCCCCGCTCGAGCCCCCTGTTTGTCCAGTGTTGGGATATTCTTAGTGTCCTCTACCGTAAAGACTGAAACAAAATATTTGTTCAGCATTTTTGCCATCTCCATGTTTCCCACCATTAATTTCCCGGTCTCATCCTCTAAGGGACCTACGTTTGCCTTAGCCACCCTTTTTCTTTTTATATAACTATAGAAACTCTTGCTATCTGTTTTTATATTTTTTGGTAATTTATTTTCATAATCTATCTTCCCTTTCTTAATCAATCCTTCAGTTACTTTTTGCTGTCTTTTGAAGACTTCCCAATCTTCTATCCTCCCACTAAGTTTGGGTACCTTATATGTCCTTGTTTTTAGTCGGATACTATCCTTAATTTCTTTACTTAGCCATGGATGGCTGTCATTTCTTTTACACCCTTTTTTCCTCAGTGGAATATATTTTTTTGAAAGTTGTAAAATAACTCCTTAAATGAACACCACTGCTCATGTACCGTCTTACCCTTTAATCTATTTTCCCAGTCCACTTTAATCAATTCCACTCTCATACCATCATAGTCTCCTTTATTCAAGCTCAGTACGCTTGTTTGAGAACCAACCTTCACACCCTCTAATTGGATATGGAATTCAACCATGTTATGGTCACTCATTCCAAGGGGATCCTTAACTAGGACATTATTAATTAATCCTGACTCATTACACAGGACCAGGTCCAAGGTTGCTTGCCCCCTTGTAGGATCAGTTACATACTGCTCAAGAAATCCATCCCTAATACACTCAATAAACTCTTCCTCAAGACTGCCCTGCCCAATTTGATTTGTCCAGTTAATATGATAGTTAAAATCCCCCATAATTATAGCTGTTCCCTTATTACATGCCCCAACTATTTCCTGATTAATACTTCTTCCAGCAGAGTTGCAACTATTAGGAGGCCTATATACTACTCCCACTAGTGTTTTTTCCCCTTATTATTCCTTATCTCCACCCAAACTGTTTCATTATCCTGATCCTTTGACCCAATATCATTTCTCTGTATTACAGTGATTCCTTCCTTTATTAACATAGCCACCCCACCTCCCCTTCCTTCCTGCCTGTCCTTCCTGATTGGTAAATACCCTGGCATATTTAGTTCCCAGTCGTTGTCACCCTGCAGCCAGGTTTCTGTAATGGCCACAAGATCATACCCATACGTAGTTATTTGTGCCGTTAACTCGTCCATTTTGTTACGAATGCTACGTGCATTCAGATAAAGAACTTTCAAATATGTTTTGTGACACTTAGTTCCTGCTTTTTCCTTTTTTAACACTTTGGGGTAAAAATTCAGTTGGTTGCGCCTCCCGTTAGCGCCTTAAGAGGGCGCTAATGGGGCGCAAAGCCGCTAACGCCCGGGCGCAGCGATGTTTGCGCCGCTCGGGAACTTATCTAGACATTGTGCGGCGGCGCTAAACTTTACCGCTGCGACCACCTGCGCGCGCAGATTGTGACGTCATTCCATGGTGCAACGCCCTTGTGGCGCCCCGGAGCGGAAATTGTGTGGCGCCCCCTGCCTTACCGCCTGGCGCATCCAACGACCGTAAAACTGGAACGCTATCAATCGCTGTGGGGCTGGGGGGGGGGGCGCTATTTAAAGGGGGCCTCTTCCTGTCTTTTTCTGTGGTTGACATTTATGCACCACTCGTTCTGAGAGAGAGAGAGAGATTCGGAGAGAGAGAAAGATAGACTTCTGCATTGAGTCAACGCTTTGTGAGGTAGTTTTGCCTACTGATCCTAACAGTTGGCTCCCCCCCCCCGCTTTAAGAACTGGCCGGCGCCAGTGTGTCTGTGTTCCCTCGCTAACTGGCAGCACCTGCGCTGCGCTCGCGCGCTGAGTTAGCGCCTCACTGCTCGGCCTTTGCGCCTTAAGACAGGTGTGCAGCACCTGATTTAGCGCTCCACTCACCTCCCGGGGCGGTAAAAGTGAAGTTTCCAGTCAGTGGCGATAATTAGCGCCAGGCGCTAATATTTGCATCCAGACGATATTTGCGCCCCAAATGGGGCGCGACCTAATTTTTCCCCCTTTACCTTTTACTCCATACCTTCTGTCCCTTCCTGACACGCTTTCCTCTGTCTCCCTGCTCAGGTGCCCAACCCCCTGCCACTTCAGTTTAAACCCTCCCCAACAGCACTAGCAAACACTCCCCCTAGGACAGCGGTCCCAGCCCTGCCCAGGTGCAGACCGTCCGGTTTGTACTGGTCCCACCTCCCCCAGAACCGGTTCCAATGTCCCAGGAATTTGAATCCCTCCCCCTTGCACCATTCCTCTAGCCACGTATTCATTTGAAATATCCTCCTATTTCTACTCTGACTAGCACATGGCACTGGTAGCAATCCTGAGATTACTACCTTTGAGGTCCTATTTTTTTATTTACCTCCTAACTCCCTATATTCTGCTTTTAGGACCTCATCCCCTTTTTTACTTATATCGTTGGTGCCTATGTGCACCACGACAGCTGGCTGTTCGCCCTCCCCCTCCAAAATGTTCTGTAGCTGCTCCGAGACGTCCTTGACCCTTGCACCAGGGTTAGGGGTTAGGGTTAGGGGTTAGGGTTAGGGGATTAGGGATTAGGGTTAGGGTTAGGGTTAGGAGTTAGGGGTTGGTTTTAGGGGTTGTGGTTGGGGTTGGGGTTAGGGTTAGGGGTTGTGGTTGGGGTTGGGGTTAGGGTTTTGGTTAGGGGTTGGGGTTAGGGTTTTGGTTAGGGGTTGGGTTTAGGGTTGGGATTAGGGTTGGGGGTTGGGGTTGGGCTCGGGGTTAGGGTTGGGTTTAGGGTTAAAGTTTAGGGTTGGTGTTATGGGTTAGGGTTGGGGTCAGGGTTGGGGTTATGGTTAGGGGTTGGCGGTTAGGGGTTGGGGTTAGGGTTAGGGGTTGGAATTAGGGATTAGGGGTTGGAGTTAGGGTTAGGGGTTGGTGTTGGTGTTGGTGTTGGGGTTGGGGTTGGGGTTGGGGTTGGGGTTGGGGGTTGGGGTTGGGGTTGGGGGTTGGGGTTAGTGTTAGGGTTGGGGTTAGGGGTTGGGGTTAGGGTTTTGGCTAGGGGTTGGGTTTAGGGTTGGGATTAGGGTTAGGGGTTGGGGTTGCGCTTGGGGTTAGGGTTAGTGGTTAGGGTTGGGTTCAGGGTTAGGGTTAAGGATTAGGGTTTGGGTTAGGGGTGGAGTTAGGGTTAGTGCATTTAGGGTTAGGGTGAGGGTTAGGTTTAGGGTTAGGGTTTAGGGTTAGGGTTAGGGGTTAGGGTTAGGGGTTAGGGTTAGTACATTTAGTGTTAGGGGTAGGGGTTAGAGTTAGGGTTAGGGATACGGTTAGGGTTAGGGGTTAGGGTTTGGGTTAGGGGTTAGGGTTAGTGTTTGGAGTTAGGGTTAGAGTTAGGGGTTATGGTTAGTGTTAGGGTTAGGGTAGGGTTAGGCTTAGGGTGAGGGTTAGGGGTTAGAGTTAGGGTTTAGGTTAGGGTTTAGGGTTCGGGTTCGGAGTTAGGGTTAGGGGTTACGGTTAGCGTTAGGGGTTAGGGTTAGGGTCAGGGCGCGTTAGAGTTAGGGTTAGGGTTCAGGGTTAGGGTTAGGGTTAGGGTTGGGGTTGGGTTTGTGGTTGGGGTTGGGGTAGGGTTAGGGTTAGGGTTAGGGTTAGGGTCAAAGTAGGGTTAGGGTTAGGATTAGGGGGTTAGGGTTAGGGTCAGGGTTAGGGTTTAGGGTTAGAGTTAGGGGTTAGGGTTAGTGCATTTAGTGTTAGGGGTAGGGGTTAGGGTTAGGGTTAGGGTAGGGTTAGGGATACGGTTAGGGGTAGGGGTTAGGGTTTGGGTTAGGGGTTAGGGTTAGCGTTTGGAGTTAGGGGTAGAGTTAGGGGTTACGGTTAGTGTTAGGGTTAGGGTAGGGTTAGGCTTAGGGTGAGGGTTAGGGGTTAGAGTTAGGGTTTAGGGTTAGGGTTAGGAGTTAGGGTTAGGGGTTACGGTTAGCGTTAGGGGTTAGGGTTAGGGTCAGGGTCACGTTAGAGTTAGGGTTAGGGTTCAGGGTTAGGGTTAGGGTTAGGGTTAGGGTTAGGGTTGGGGTTGGGTTTGTGGTTGGGGTTGGGTTAGGGTTAGGGTTAGGGTTAGAGTAGGGTTAGGATTAGGGGGTTAGGGTTAGGGTCAGGGTTAGGGGTTAGGGTTAGCGGTTAGGGGTTGGGGTTAGGGGTTGGGTTTAGCGTTGGGGTTAGGGGTTGTGGTTAGGGTTAGGGGTTGGAATTAGGGATTAGGGGTTGGAGTTAGGGTTACGGGTTAGGGTTAGGGGTTGGGGTTGGAATTAGGGATTAGGGGTTGGAGTTAGGGTTACGGGTTAGGGTTAGGGGTTGGGGTTGGGGTTGGGATTAGGGTTAGGGTTAGGGTTGGGGTTGGGGTTGGGGTTAGTGTTAGGGTTGGGGTTAGTGTTAGGGTTGGGCTTAGGGGTTGGGGTTCGGGGTTGGGGTTAGGGTTTTGGCTAGGGGTTGGGTTTAGGGTTGGGATTAGGGTTAGGGGTTGGGGTTGCGCTTGGGGTTAGGGTTAGTGGTTAGGGTTGGGTTGAGGGTTAGGGTTAAGGATTAGGGTTTGGGTTAGGGGTGGAGTTAGGGTTAGGGTTAGGGATAGGGTTAGGGTTAGTGCATTTAGGGTTAGGGTGAGGGTTAGGTTTAGGGTTAGGGTTTAGGGTTAGGGTTAGGGCATTTAGGGGTAAAAATTCAGTTGGTTGCGCCTCCCGTTAGCGCCTTAAGAGGGCGCTAATGGGGCGCAAAGCCGCTAACGCCCGGGCGCAGCGATGTTTGCGCCGCTCGAGAACTTAACTAGAGATTGTGCGGCGGCGCTAAAACTTACCGCTGCGACCACCTGCGCGCGCAGATTATGACGTCATTCCATGGTGCAACGCCCTTGTGGCGCCCCGGAGCGGAAATTGAGTGGCGCCCCCTGCCTTACCGCCTGGCGCTTCCAACGACCGAAAGACTGGAACGCTATCAATCGCTGTGGGGCTGGGGGGGGCGCTATTTAAAGGGGGCCTCTTCCTGTCTTTTTCTGTGGTCGACATTTATGCACCACACGTTCTGAGAGAGAGAGATTCGGAGAGAGAGAGAGAGAGACTTCTACATTGACTCAACGCTTTGTGAGGTAGTTTTGCCTATTGATCCTAACTTTGTTGCTACTTTAGTTTGTGTCCCTCATTACTTTGCTTGCAAAGAGAATATGGGGGCTGCACTGATTGGGGGCGTCGTCCTGCTCCAGCTGAATCGGAGGATACAGAGACGCAGAGAGAGAGTGGCAATGATGGCCAGACGGAGGAGGGCCATCAGGCGCATGTACAGGAGAGCTTACCCTCCCAGGGTATATCGTGAACAGCTCTCCTACATCCATATGTCCGAGGAGCTGTGTTTGCGAAGGCTGCGATTCAGCAAGGAGGTGGTCACTGAGCTCTGCCACCTGCTGCAGCCAGATCTGCAGCCTCAACTGAGGTCCAGGACGTCTCTGTCAGTGGCAGTGAAGGTCACAGTGGCTTTGAACTTCTACGCCACTGACTCATTCCAAGCTGCTGTTGGGGACCTCGCCAATATCTCCCAGTTCGCGGTGCATTGCTGCATCCGGCAGGTCACAAATGCCCTCTTCAGAAGGAGACGAGAGTTCATCTCTTTCCCTATGACCCCAGACAAGCAGCGTGACCGCGCTCTGGGCTTTGTGAGGGTAGCGGGCTTCCCCATGGTGCAGGGCGCCATTGACTGCACGCATGTGGCTTTGCGTGCTCCGCGTGAGAATGCAGAGGAATTCAGGAACAGAAAGGGGTTCCATTCCTTGAATGTCCAGTTGGTCTGTGACCACAGACAGCTGATACTCGCTGTCAATGCCCACTATCCTGGCAGCTGCCACGATGCTTTTATCCTGCGCCAGACTACTGTGGCAGAACTTTTCGAGGCACCGCATCAGCCAGTTGGTTGGCTTCTCGGGGACAAGGGGTATGCATTGAGCACCTGGCTGATGACACCGCTCCGTACGCCAAACACCCCTGCTGAGCTGCGGTACAATGAAAGCCATCAAGCAACCAGGAACATTATTGAGCGCACAATCGGCGTGCTGAAACAACGGTTCCGCTGTCTGGACCATTCCGGAGGAGCCCTGCAGTACTCGCCTGAGCAAGTATCGAACTTCGTAGTCGTGTGCTGCATGTTGCATAACATGGCAATCCTCAGGACCCAGCCAATGCCACCAGGCCTTGGAGCACCACCAGAGGAGGAGGAGGAAGAGGAGGAAGAGGACGAGGACGATGATCATCAGCAGCACCAAGGCAGGAGGGCGGCCCACAATGGTCAAACTGCAAGGGCCGTCCGTCAACGGCTAATAGCAAGCCGCTTCTAGGGCCCCTGCCATTGCTACCAACATTAATCAACCCAGCACGCAACCCCTAAGCCGGCCAAGGCACCAATAATTCCAACCACCAGCCATGTATATTTTGAATACAGAAACTTATTTATTTTACAAACTCTGTGTGTGTCAATTCCTCATGACAAACTCATAGAAATAAACACAAAAAAACAGTCAATAACATAACTGGTTCTCACAACCTGGAGATAATGTCCAAAACACTAAACAAAAGTTGAACCATGAACCTCGGCCTTTAATAAAAAAATGACCAGCATTTTATCACACCTCCTACTTTTTGCCCTTCGAGGGTAATCTCCTTCCCTTGCGCACTTCCCCCCTTCTAACCCTACTGCTCCTCCGTAATGGGACCTCAGTGGCTGCAGCAAGGCTGGTGGCAGGCTGCTGCTCGTCAGACCCTGACACTGCAGATGCCCCTGAAGGACGGCCTCGACCACTTCTGGGCCTGGAGGGCCCGGCTGCAGACTGCACTTACTCTGCATGGGCGGCAGCAGTCTGTCCTACAGGCGGTGGCAAGTGCAGTGGAGAAGTGACAGTGTTGGCAGCAGGAATGCTGTCATCGTGAGAGAGGACAGCAACTCCCTGCTCGCCCGACACACTGGCACTCCCACGGGGCAGCACTTCAGCATCCGGAGCAATCTGCCGGAGAACAGATTGCTGGCCTGCTGCGGCGCGGTGACAGCCCCGGGGACATGTGCACGAACCATCGAGGTTGGCAGCAGTCTGTGCTCGCGTGGCCTCAATCTGAGTCTGTATGAGAGCAGTCAGAGATGGGATCACGGCAGCCAGTGACTGAATTGCAGCACTAAGCGTTAGTGTGGCATCCGCCTGTGCTACAGCAAAGTGCTCCACACTCCTTGTCAGTGACTCAATGCATTCGGGCACCCTTCCCACTGCACCCATGAGCTCAGTGTGCATGCCCACCGCCTGGGTGTTCATTTCTGCAATCAGCCGCTCCTCCTCTGCGTCCATTGCAGTAGGAGTGTCTGGCATACTCTCCCTCTGGGGAGAAGGCCCCCGTTCTTCCCTACCCCCCCCATGGCGTTGCTGCAGCCCGCTGGGTCCTGGAGCTTCACCCTCATCAGCCCCTTCCCCCCTGCTCCCCTCCGGGGAAGGCGTGTTCCCAGTGTGGGCATGGGCTTCCTCGGGAGAGGGTGGCACTGATGCTCTGGCTTCCTCTTCCTCCTCAGCTGCAGCATCACTCCCAGTGGCAGCTTCAGGGCCCGTCTCCTCAGCTGGTGAATCACCATCTGAAAGCAGGGAGGTACAAGAGTGGCTTTAGCGTGAGGACAGGGTGGCAGTAAGGGAGGAATAAGTGCAGTGAGTTAGCAAGTTGGATTGAAAATGTCAAAGGCTGGTGTTGTGAGGGACAAGTGGAAGGACAGAGGACAAAAAGGTGATGACCTTACCATTGCTGTCCAGAACGGGGTCGGCGTCTCCAGTGGCGACGGGACCGATCACCCGGCTTGCCACAATCCTGTGGACGCGCTCCTCAAGATCGCTGAGGGGTTGCAGCTGAGGCCGCCCTCCACCTGTCCGTTGCTGCTGTCTCCTATTATGAGCCAGCTTAGCCTGCAAGAAAAAGGACAGCATCTGAGTAAATATACAGCCATGGTCTTGCCTGATGTGCCTCCCATAGGTGAATAGCCCTTACAATATACAGCCATGGTCTTGCCTGATGTGCCTCCCATAGGTGAATAGCCCTTACAATATACAGCCATGGTCTTGCCTGATGTGCCTCCCATAGGTGAATAGCCCTTACAATATACAGCCATGGTCTTGCCTGATGTGCCTCCCATAGGTGAATAGCCCTTACTGTATGCAAAGTGTGGAATGTGTGTGTGTGTTTGATGAAAGGGCCATAGGTGTTGGATGAGTGTTGTGCATTGGGGTTTTAAGACCCTCTGGCCATAGAGTGAGGTTGAGATGGAGGGATGGAGAGGTATTGAGAAAAAGCCACTCACCCTGACGACCCAAGTGAGGTCGTTGAACTTTTTGCGGCATTGAGTATGGGTCCTGGGCACCATGGTCCTGGAGGAGACGCTCTGAGCCACCTCCCTCCACACTCTTCTGAACTCGCGTGGCAAAGGCCTCCTGCCACTCTCAGGGAAGAGCATACATCGTCTGCGCTCCACTGCGCCAACCAGAGCATCCAAGGCCCGCTCGGTGAAGCGATGAGCGCGTTCTCTCACCCTCTCCATGCTTGGCAGCAAAATGGATTCACAGGTCTCTCCAGGCTGAGATTCAAGGCTGCAATGAGCAGGGTGTGGCTGGGGAGCAAGTGGCCCCCCCCCCCCCGCTTTAAGAACTGGCCGGCGCCAGTGTGTCTGTGTTCCCTCGCTAACTGGCAGCAGCTGTGCTGCGCTCGCGCGCTGAGTTAGCGCCTCACTCCTTGGCCTTTGCGCCTTAAGACAGGTGTGCAGCGCCTGCTTTAGCGCTCCACTCACCTCCCGGGGCGGTAAAAGTGAAGTTTCCAGTCAGTGCCGATAATTAGCGCCAGGCGCTAATATTTGCGTCCAGACGATATTTGCGCCCCAAATGGGGCGCGACCTAATTTCTACCCCTTAGTGTTAGGGGTAGGGGTTAGGGTTTGGGTTAGGGGTTAGGGTTAGTGTTTGGAGTTAGGGTTAGAGGTAGGGGTTACGGTTAGTGTTAGGGTTAGGGTAGGGTTAGGCTTAGGGTGAGGGTTAGGGGTTAGAGTTAGGGTTTAGGTTAGGGTTTAGGGTTAGGGTTAGGAGTTAGGGTTACGGGTTACGGTAAGCGTTCGGGGTTAGGGTTAGGGTCAGGGTCGCTTTAGAGTTAGGGTTCGGGTTCAGGGTTAGGGTTAGGGTTAGGGTTGGGGTTGGGTTTGTGGTTGGGGTTGGGGTAGGGTTAGGGTTAGGGTTAGGGTCAGAGTAGGGTTAGGGTTAGGATTAGGGGGTTAGGGTTAGGGTCAGGGTTAGGGGTTAGGGGTTAGGGTTAGGGGTTAGGGTTAGACTGCATTTAGGGTTAGGGTTAGAGTTAGGATTAGGGTTTAGGGTTAGGCTTAGGGTTAGGGGTAGGGGTAGGGGTAGGGGTAGGGTTAGTGCATTTAGGGTTAGGGTTAGGGTTAGGGGTTCGGGTTAGGGTTCGGGTTAGGGTATTCAGTGTTAGGGTATTCAGGGTATGGGTATTTAGGGTTAGGGTTAGGGTATTTAGGGTTAGGGGTTGGGGTTAGGGGTTGGTGTTAGGGGTTAGGGTTCAGGGTTAGGGTTCGGGGTTGGGGTTATGGTTAGGGGTTGGCATTGGGGTTAGGGTTAGGGTTGGGATTAGTGGTTAGGGGTTGGGGTTAGTGGTTAGGGGTTCAGCTTAGGGTAGGTGTTGGGGTTAGGGATTCGGTTTAGGGTTGGGGTTAGGGGTTGTGGTTAGGTGTTGGGGTTAGTGTTAGGGGTTGGCGTTAGGGTTAGGGGTTGAGGCTAGTGGTTAGGGGTTGGGGTTAGGGTTGGCATTGGGGTTGGGATTGGGGTTAGGGTTGGGGTTGGAGTTAGGGTTAGGGGTTGGGGTTGGGGGTTGGGGTTAGGGGTTGGTTTTAGGGGTTGTGGTTAGGGTTGGGGTTGGGGTTAGTTTTAGGGTTGGGGTTAGGGTTAGGGTTAGGGGTTGGGGTTGGGCTTAGTGCTGGGGTTAGGGGTTGTGGTTGGGGTTAGTGTTTTGGTTAGGGGTTAGGTTTAGGGTTGGGATTAGGGTTAGGGGTTGGGGTTGGTCTTGGGGTTAGAGTTAGGGGTTAGGGTTAGGGTTAGGGGTGGAGTTAGGGGTGGAGTTAGGGGTGGAGTTAGGGGTTAGGGTTAGGGTTAGGGTTAAGAGTTAGGGTTAGTGGTTAGGGTTTAGGGTTAGTGTTAGGGTTAGGAGTTAGGGTTAGGGGTTAGGGTTGGGGGTTATGGTTACGGTTAGGGTTAGGGTCAGGGTCGGGTTAGGGTTAGATTTAGGGTTAGAGTTAGGCTTAGGGTTAGGGTTTAGGGTTAGGTTTAGGGTAGGGGTTAGGGTTGGGGTTAGGGTTGGGGTTGGGTTAGGCTTCGGGTTAGGGTTGGGTTTGTGGTTGGGGTTGGGGTAGGGTTAGGGTTCGGGTTAGGGTTCAGGTATAGGTTAGGGGTTAGGGTAGGGTTAGGGTTAGAGTCAGGGTAGGGTTAGGGTTAGGGGGTTAGGGTTAGGGTTACACTGCATTTAGGGTTAGGGTTAGGATTAGGGGTTAGGCTTCGGGTTAGGGTTAGGGGTAGGGTTAGGGTTAGGGGTAGGGTTAGTGCATTTAGGGTTAGGGTTAGGGTTTAGGGTTAGGGTTAGGGTTAGGGTTTAGGGTTAGGGTTAGGGGTTTTGGTTCACGTTCAGGTTAGTGTTAGGTTATTTAGGGTTCGGGTTCGGGTTAGGGTATTTAGGGTTAGGGTATTTAGGGTTAGGGTATTTAGGGTTCGGGTTAGGGTATTTAGGGTTAGGGGTTGGTGTTAGGGGTTAGGGTTAGGGGTTGAGGTTCGGGGTTGGGGTTGGGGTTGGGATTAGGGGTTTTGGTTAGGGGTTGGCGTTGGGATTAGTGGTTAGGGGTTGTGGTTAGGGTTAGGGGTTGGGGTTAGTGTTAGGGGTTGGCGTTAGGGTTAGGGGTTGAGGCTAGTGGTTAGGGGTTGGGGTTAGGGTTGGGGTTGGAGTTAGGGTTAGGGATTGGGGTTGGGGGTTGGTGTTAGTGGTTGGGGTTAGGGGTTGGGGTTAGGGTTACGGGTTGGGGTTAGTGTTAGGGGTTGGCGTTAGGGTTAGGGGTTGAGGCTAGTGGTTAGGGGTTGGGGTTAGAGTTAGAGTTAGGGTTAGGGTTAGGGGTTGGGATTGGGATTGGGATTGGGGGTTGGTTTTAGGGGTTGTGGTTAGGGTTGGGGTTGGGGTTAGTTTTAGGGTTGGGGTTAGGGTTAGGGGTTGGGGTTGGGATTAGGGCTGGGGTTAGGGGTTGTGGTTGGGGTTAGGGTTTTGGTTAGGCGTTGGGTTTAGGGTTGGGATTAGGGTTAGGGGTTGGGGTTGGGCTTGGGGTTAGAGTTAGGGGACGCATTCATGTTGGCCAGATTTGCTTAGCCTGCACAATCAAACACTTTTGCCTTGCACCTTCTTACCAGAGCATCGACAATGGACAAGAACCTGCGGATTCCTATCACTCTGACCACCATACTGACAATTGCAAGTCGCCCGAAGCCCTCAATGTGGAAGTCCCATTTGCAAAATGCCACAGGGCACAACTTCAACAGTTTGCCATCAAATCTGTTTATCATAACAATTCAAGGATGGCTTGTCAAAAATCAATACAACAGAACACCCAAGTGACTACCCTTGTGACTACTTGTGCTTTATCTTCCTCTTACGCGTGCTCCTACGTGGTGCTTCCCCTGTGGCTTCAGCAGATGTGGAGGCCCCTTGCTCACTTTCTTGCTGCTCCTGTCTCGACACCTTTGGCGGTCGTCCTTTGGGGTTGCGAACCTGTGAGGGCTCGGCAACAGTCTGCTGCTCCTGCGGCTGTGCAGGGGCTGAGACGCCCATCTCAGTTGGGTGAGAACTCTCGTGGGGCTCTGACCGAGGGCTTTGCAGTGGCATGGTCATGTGAGTGCTTGGAGAGGAGCCCCCACTTCCTTGTTGTCTGCCACCAACATCCCTCTCATGGGTCAGCCCCACTTCAGAGCTAGCAAGTGGCTTGACAGCACCTTGCTGCACTTCAGGGGGGCCATGAGGACCCGTTTCTGCACTGGAAGTCCTACTCTAGCGGACTTCCATGAAGGTCTGGTTTGTTTGCTCAATAGCTGACCATCGCTCCTCAAGAGATGTCAGTCTATTCTGAACAATGACCATGTTTTCAATACCCTGGCGACTAAGCTCCTCCAGGGCCGTAGCCATCCTCTCCTCTACCGTAGCCATCCTCTCCTCTACGGTAGCCAGCCTTACCACGGAGGTAGCCATCCTTTCCACGAAGTTTACCATCCTTTCCGTGGTGATGCGTTCATGCGCCAATGCCTCCACAAAGGCTCTGCTCATGTTCGCGATGGACTCGTCCATTCGCTCCACTCGCAGCGACCCTGGAGACAAAACTTGCCAGAGACTCCTGCACTTGTTCCTGGAGTTCCAGCACTGCTCTCCTTCTGGATGGACCCAGAGGCACAGGGTCGACATGCAGCTGAGCTGAGCTGGCAGAGTCCTGCGCCCTCCGACGAGGACTCTCCATTGCTGTCCCTGTCTCCACCATCTGCTGATGCTCACTTGTGAGCTGTGATACACCAGGTGACAACACTACTCTATCTCGCGAAGGTCCCACCGAGGTGTGAGTGTCTGCGCTGGTGCTGGGTGCGCTGAATTCTGCTGACGCTGCGCCCTCAGAGGTTGCAACTTCCTCTGAGGAGTCTTGAGGCTCAGGCTGTTCCTCCTGGACAGTGGGGACGAGTGCTTTCGATGGTCCTGTGGGGGAGTAAAGGAAAGAGTTAGAGATGTGAGGTAAAGGTTACATGCACATTGAATTGTGCAGATGATCATAAGTCAATCTGTTAGAGCATCAGAATCATTATCAGTCACTCATACAATGTCAATGAGAGAGATGCTAAACTATTCTGTCACCAGCTTGCTGTGATGCGCCCGTCTGTCCGTCCCCCACTTGCGAATCGTCCTCCACTCCAGTGATCTCCAGGGCCGCCTCGTCCGAAGTGGTGAGCTGGGCTACTGAGGGTGGCCCTCCTCCTGTCCTCGCTCTTTCCCTCTTATTGTGGGCTCTCTTTTCCTGTAATGAGGGAGACAAGTGGAGTTTGAGTGAGAATGAAGGAGTGAGTGTAGAGAATCCATAGCATAGATGCTTAGAAGGAGACAAAGGGCCCTCCCTGTGTGTTGTAAGTTGTTGTCATTGCATCACAGTGATAGGGAGTGGGAGGACTGCATGGTCGAATAGTTAAGTGAATGTGACCATAGAGAGAGAGGGAATGGGTAAGGGTGCAGGGATGTAAGGGTCAAATGGGATGTGGAGGAAGAGGTTCACAAAGCAGAGTGCTGGTGATGAGAGGCGATGGGGATCATATTGAGGGTGATGGGAATGTCATACTCACTTTTCCTGTGCGGAGGAGGTCATGAAACCTCTTCTTGCACTACAGCCAGGTTCTGCTGCACAAAGAAATTGCGTTTACCTCTTGGGCCACTTGCAACCACACAGCTTTAGTCTGCTGGGGAGGCTTTTTCCTCCCTGAGGAAGGGAAGAGCACCTCCTTATTTGCTCTTGCTCCCTCCACCAGAGCTTGGAGGGAGGCCTCATCAAATCTTGGAGCACACTTTGATCGACTGGTGGACATAATTGGTGAAGGAAGCGCTCAGAACAATGGGCATAAAGTTTAAAGGCTGAAAAAGAAGCAAGGCTGCTTGCAGGCCTTAAATCAAGCAGCATTGATGACGTCACCGGAGGCGACTTTCTGTATGAAAAGGCTCATTGGGCCAGGGGTTTCCACACGCTAGAAATCAAGTGCCTAATTAGGGCAAAATCGCACTTTTGTCCCACTTCACATCGGAGTCAGGATCCTGACACGACGACCACCTGACCCGCCCCCAGCCCGCCCCCAATGGCAAAATCCAGCCCATAGAGTCATAGTGGGGAATTTTGCCAGCCCTGGGGAGACGGGTATGGAGGCGGGACTGCCGGGAAAATGGCAGAAACTGGGAGCGGGTACCGAACCCGCTCCCAACCTGCCTCCGTGCCATCTTCCCGGGAGGCGTGTCCTCGAGTCGGGAAGGGGATTACAGCCAATTAACTGCCTGTTTACAGGCAGTTAAGAGGCTTATCCCCATTTTACCCCTTTAAGTGCGGGCTTCCCGACATCGGGAAACCCCACCAGGGTCAGCGAGGGGAGCAGTGGGTCTGCGGGGGTGAGAGGGGTCGAAAGGTCCGTTGTAGAGGTGAGTGATGGGTGCAAGTGTGGAGAGGTAAGTATGAGAGGTGAGTGTAAAGTGTTAGAATAAGTTTACTTACCTTTGTTTCTTTCTGCAGGCTTCAACCCTTGGGGATCCGGAGGTGCCTCATCTCAACGGCAGAAATGACAGAATGGCTGCTGCTTTCTCCGATGCAGCAGCCATTTGATTTCTGCGGAGGAAATAGGTTTTGTTGAGCCTTCAGTAAGGGCTCACCATAAAACAGATTGTCAGTGTTTGACTGCTTCTCACTATATTCACTTCAACCTCTCTCTACATTCCACTGCTACGGACCAAGTGCTGGAAAATGGGATTAGAATAGACAGGGCTTGATGGGCGGCGCAGACATGATGGGCCAAAGGGCCTCTTTCTGTGCTGTATAACTCTATGACTCTATGACTCATTCTAGTAAATCTCCTCTGCACCCTCTCAAGGGCCTTCACATCCTTCCTATAGTGCGGTGACCAGAACTGGACACAATACTCCAGTTGTGGGCTAACCAGCGCTTCATTAAGGTTCAGCATAACTTCTCTACTTTTGTACTCAATACCTCTATTTATGAAAATGAGAAGTCGCACAACATCATGATCATGACCTCTATTTATGAAGCCCAAGATCCCATATGCTTTGTTAACCACTCTGTCAATATGTCCTGCCACCTTCAGGGACCTATGCACATTAACTCTTAGGTCCCTCTATCCTTGCACACTCTTCAAAACTGTGCCATTAAGTGTATATTGCCTCTCCCTGTTCCTTCTGCCAAAATGCATCACCTCACACTTCTCTGTATTAAATTCCATCTGCCACTTGTCTGCCCATTCTGCTAGCCATCATTGGATGTGAAGGGCTTTAAAACGTCATGAAGAAGAGATCAATTTTATATTTACGCAATTTCTCAAGTTCCTCAATGTACATCACAATGTGGTTCTGCAATTTTCTACATGGGCAATGGTAGATTGCGGCTGCATGTGTAGACATTCTGAATCATTGAGGACACATTCAGTACAAATCTACAGTGACAAATACTCCCAGTAATACATGGCCACTGGGGTCAGGTGCTCCACTCCGGTTCGTGACCCACACTCAGTACAATTCTACAGTGAAAGATACTCCCAGAAATACCTGCCCTTGGTGAGTTGTCATCACTGAGAGCTGCTGCAATATCAGAAGACGTTCCGCCAAAGACAATAATTTGTTCATAAACTTGCCTGTGAGATTCAATCAGACTTATATTTTCGGTTAAGACAATGGGATAAAAAGGGTAGTGGAACTTTGGGATATGAATTTATTGCAATTATATCACCAATTTGATAATTGTGTAACAAGCATCACCAGGCACCAGAATCTAACGTAGTTAATTACAAAGCAAAACCAGAGACCAGCTCTCGCACACACATTTACACAACATATATGGTTATAGTCTTTTACCAAGAACACGAATGACTTCAAGGATCGTGTAGAATAGTTTTGTAATAGTATGAAACGTTTCAATCATTTTCTATGTGAAGCGATCTGTCCCTTCGTGCTGCATGCAATCTCTCTGAATTAAACTCAAGTTGATACATTCCCAGAACCTTTCATTTATACCATGTGAAATCTCCACCGGGACAGACAGGTTTCCAACATCGTTCAAATTAGTTCTAGCTGTCTGAACAAATTGATTACGACAGCCGATTTCAGTCCCTGATGTGATAGAACATATTTAAATGAGCATTGCCGAGATTTAAGGAAACACCTCAAAAAGTGTACAATTCTTATATTTATGAACTAATGAAAATTGGAAGTTGTATTCTCACAGCAATGGTGTTCCTTTAAACAGCATCAGGCCCATCTCTAGATCTCGTATTGTTTCGGTGACGTTATCACGATAAACTACATCTTAACTCTCGAAATAACAACAGAAAACGCTGGAAAAACTCAGCAGGCCAGGCAGCATCCGTGGAGAGAGAGAGTTAACGTTTCAGGTCGATGACCTTTCATCAGAATTTTGCTATCGTCTTAACTCTCGATATCCACTTATTATATACTTAATACAAACTACATCTTAACTCTCGATATCCACTTATTATATACTTAATATAAACTACATCTTAACTCTCGATATCCACTTATATACTTAATATAAACTACATCTTAACTCTCGATATCCACTTATTATATACTTAATATAAACTACATCTTAACTCTCGATATCCACTTATTATATACTTAATATAAACTACATCTTAACTCTCGATATCCACTTATTGTGAGAGGTTTTACTCTGAAATGTCTGACCTGCACCTGGAGCAAAAGGTCCACCTGTCAATCAAAGTAACTGAAGGCCTTCAGCGAAATGGCTGCCTTACACCCAAATGTATTTTCAGATGGCGAGCGTTTCCTGGTGCAATTCAGGTAGGGAAATCTTGGGATAAATATTAGATTAACGAAGTGGAAATGCTCGGAACCAGGTCTGGGCTGAGATCAGTTGTTTTTTTATTATTTAACAATTAAGGTAAACAGATATTTCACTGCGCTTTTGGACTGCGTCACCCCATAAATAAATGTGTTTGTGCAGCAACTTAGATTCTGAAGCATAGACCGGCACAGGCGAATATATACAAAGAATCGTTGCAATCTGTGGGATTTGCCTCTGCAATGTTATAATAGAAGAATTCTATAACATATGTCAGGCGCAGAAGTATGAAGTTGCCGGAACTTGTGAAGAGCAAAATCACAGACTTCCTTCTGCTCTCCATCTCTGGGTCACTGCGATTCTCTCCCTTGCTCTGACCCCTCAGCCCCTTACGGAGTCGACTGTCCACTAAAATGTGTCTGACTGTCAGGGTGTTGAACAACAAAATTGAAGCGAATGGGAGTAAATGGGGTTAAAACCGTATCAAACCAGTCAAATCCCACCCACCCGGGCTCAGTAAAATAACTTGGTTTTACATCACAAAACCATGATACGTTGTTCATTATCTCCGCAGATTCAAATATAAAGTAGAATGGGATATTTTTCAAAGAAAGCAAAATGCAGGTTGTTGCTAGAACCACAGCCGCAGTTTTCTCGGTGCAATATTGAGTTTTCAGCTTCTGGCAACAAATGGCCACAAATCGATCAAAGGTGAAAGTGACTGTTAGCCAGACTGAACAGTCTGTTGATGTGTGACTTAGGACAAAAATAACACTACACACAGGGGTGATGTCCAGAAAGGATCCCGGGAAATAATAAGAACTGATCCGAGTCAATATGACATCAGTGATAATGACCAGTAGATCCGCTATTGCCATGGCCACCAGGTAGCGAGTGGTGCAGGTGGAGAGCCCGCACTTTCCCCGGGACAGGATCACAATCGCCACTAAATTAACTGTAAGGAAGAAGAAAAAAGAGATCAAATGCAACAGAACGATACTGCATCCCTGAGCCTAGACAGTAAGCTAGCAAATTCTGCCATATTTTTCAGTTCTCCTTAAATATGTAAAATGTGCTGTGGAACTGGGGAGTAGCTGATGTAACATTCTTGTTAAGGGAGAGGATGGCACATTGGGTAACAGCAGCAGCTGCCATTTATATAGCGCCTTTGACATCGCTTCACACGAGCATTATCAAACAAAATTTGACACAAGGGGGGCGATTTCGCCAATGGGGGCGCGTTGGAGGCGGGACTGCTGCTTGTCGGGTCGCTGTCGCGCCTCCATCGATTTGTGGCCAACCCACGTTATTTTCCCTTGATTGACCTTGTTAAGCCCGCCCAGCGGATTTAGCAGGCCAATTAAGGGAAAACCGGTTACAGAGAACATCAGCGTATGACATTTCATCTGTCAAATATTTTTGACAGATGAATTGTCATCGGTTGACAGCTCTGTGAAGCTGTCAAACACTGACATTCTCTGTAGTTTGATGAGTTCTTGAATTCAAGACTCATCAAACCTCTTTCTTCAGCAGAAATTAGATGGTTGTTGAATTGGAGAATGCAACGGCCATCTGTCATCTCTGCCGCGGAGGTGTGAGACTCTCCGCATACCCACCGACTGAAGTCTGCAGGAAGAAACAAAGGTAAGTAAACTTTTTCTAATACTTTCCACTTACCTCACATAGTCACCTCTCCACACTTGCACCCATCACTTACCTTCACAGCACACTTTTGCACCCCTCCGACCCCCGCAGACCCACTGCTCACCTCGGTGACCCTGGTGGGGTTCGGAGCCTTCGGGAAGCCTGCACTTGTGTGGGTAAAATGGGGATAATCCTCTTATCTGCCTGTTAACTACTTGTGGCTTTAATCCCCTTCCCGCCTCCAAGGAGACGGGACCCGGTGCGGGTCGGCTACTCGCCTCCTGGCAAGATGACATGGAGGCAGGTTGGGCACACACCCCCAAATTCTACCATTTTCCCGGCAGTCCATACCCACCTCCCCAGGGCTGGCAAGATCGCGCCCCAAGACACACAAGGAGATATTAGGGCAGAGTTGGTCAAAGAGTAGGTTTTAAGGAGCATCTTAAAGGAGGAAAGAGAGGCGGAGAGGTTTAGGGAGGGAATTCCAGAGCTTAGGGCCTCAGCAACTGAAGGCACAGCTGCTAATGGTGGAGCAATTAAAATTGGAGATGTACAAGACGTTAGAATTGGAGGAGCGCAAAGATCTCAGAGGGTTGTAGGGCTGGAGGACACTGCAGAGCTAAGGAGGGGCGAGGCCATGGAAGGATTTGAAAACAAGGATGAGAATTTTAAAATCAAGGCGTTGCTTAACCGGGAGCCAATGTAGGTCAGCGAGCACAGGGGTGATGGGTGAACGGGACTTGGTGCGAGTTAGGAAATGGGCGGCAGAGTTTTGGTGAACTTAAGTTTATGGAAAGTGGAAGATGGGAGGCTGGCCAGGAGTCCTTTGGAATAGTCAAGTCTAGAGATAACAAAGGCATGGATGAGTGTTTCAGCAGCAGATGAGCTGAGGTGGGGCGGAGTTGAGTGATGTTATGGAGATGGAAATAGGTGGTCTTAGTGATGGCATGAATATGTGTTGGGGAGCTCATCTCAGGGTCAAATACAACACCAAAATTTTTCTTCCTTTTTTTTCCTTTCCTTTCATAACTAAAGCAGTAGACAGGGGAATGTCTATGGATGTAGTTTATATGGACTTCCAGAAGGCATTCAAAGGTTCCACATAAGAGGCTGTTGGCTAAAATTAAAGCTCATGGAATTGAAGGCAAATTATTGACCTGGTTAGGAGATTGGCTAGGTGGTATAAAACAGAGAGTATGGAGAATGGGTATGTACTCAAATTGGAAGGAAGTGTCCAGTGGCCTCCCACAAGGATCTGTGCTGGGGGCTCAACTATTCACTATATTTATTAATGACTTAGATATCACAACAAAGAGCGATATATCCAAGTTTGACGGTGGCACAAAGATTGGTGGTATAGTAAGCAGTGTAGATGGGAGCATAAAATTACAAAGAGACATTGATAGACTCAACCGTGGCTAACAAGGGAAATTAGGGATAGCATAAGATCCAAGGAGAGGGCATATAAATTGGCCAGAAAAAGCGGTAGCCCTGAGGATTGGGAGCAGTTTAGGATTCAACAAAGGAGGACAAAGGGATTAATTAAGAAGGGGAAAATAGAATATGAAAGTAAGCTTGCTGGGAACATAAAAACTGACTAGATATGTGAAGAGAAAAAGATTAGTGAAATCAAGTGTAGGTCCCTTGCAGTCAGAAGCGGGGGAAGTTATAATGGGGAACAAAGAAATGGCAGCCCAATTAAATGCATATTTTGGTTCTGTCTTCACAAAGGAGGACACAAATAACCTCCCAGAGATGTTGGAGAACATAGGGTCTGATGAAAGGGAGGAACTGAAAGAAATCAGTATTTGCAGGGAAATGGTGTTAGGGAAATTGACGGTATTGAAGGCCGATAAATCCCCAGGGCCTGATAATCTACATCCTAGGGTACTTAAGGAAGTGGCCCTAGAAATAGTAGATGCATTGCTGATCATCTTCCAACATTCGATGGAATCTGGAACTGTACCCATGGATTGGAGGGTAGCTAATGTTACCCCACTATTCAAAAAGGGTGGTAGAGAGAAAGCGGGGTATTACAGACCGGTAAGCCTGACATCGGTAGTGGGGAAAATGCTAGAGTCCATTATAAAGGATGTAATAGCTGAGCATTTGAAAAACAGTGACAGGATCGGACAAAGTCAACATGGATTTACAAAAGGTAAATCGTGCTTGACTAATCTACTGGAATTTTTTGAGGATGTAACTGGGAAAATAGATAAGGGAGAACCAGTAGATGTGGTGTATTTGGACTTTCAAAAGGCTTTCGATAAGGTCCCGCATAAGAGATTAGCGGGTAAAGTTAAGGCACATGGGATTGGGGGCAAGGTATTGACTTGGATAGAGAACTGGTTGGCGGACAGAAAGCAGAGAGTAGGAATTAATGGGTCTTTTTCCGAGTGGCAAGCAGTGACTAGTGGGGTACCGCAGGGATCGGTCCTTGGACCCCAGCTATTCACAATATACATTAATGATCTAGATAAGGGAATTAAATGTAATATCTCCAAGTTTGCAGATGACACAAAGCTGGGTGGGAGTGTGTGCAGCGAGGAGGATAGCGAGAAACTCCAGGATGATCTGGACAGGTTGGGGGAGTGGGCAGAAGCGTGGCAGATGCAATATAACGTGGATAAGTGCGAGGTTATCCACTTTGGTGTCAAAAACAGAAAGGCAGACTATTATCTGAATGGCAATAGATTGGGAGAAGGGGAAGTGCAACGAGACCTGGGTGTCCTTGTGCACCAGTCGCTGAAAGTAAGCATGCAGGTGCAGCAGGCGGTGAAGAAGGCAAATGGTATGTTGGCCTTCATAGCGAAAGGGTTTGAGTATAGGAACAGGGATGTCCTGCTGCAGTTGTACAGGGCCTTGGTGAGACCACACCTTGAGTACTGTGTGCAGTTTTGGTCGCCTTATCTGAGGAAGGATGTTCTTGCCATGGAAGGAGTTCAGCGAAGATTCACAAGGCTGATACCTGGGATGGCAGGAATGACATATGAGGAGAGATTGGGTCGATTGGGCTTATACTCACTGGAGTATAGAAGAATGAGAGGGGATCTCATCGAAACATATAAAATTCTGACAGGTCTGGACAAACTAGATGCAGGAAGAATGTTCCCGATGGTCGGAGAGTCCAGAACCAGGGGTCATAATCTACAGATAACGGGTGAACCATTTAGGACAGAAATGAGGAAGAATTTCTTCACCCAGAGAGTGGTGAACCTGTGGAATTCTCTACCACAGAAGGTAGTTGAGGCGAAGTCATTAAATATATTCAAGGATGAGTTAGATATATTTCTTAAAGCTAAAGGTATCAAGGGATATGGGGAGAAGGCAGGTACAGGGTACTGAGTTTAGATGATCAGCCATGATCTCATCGAATGGCGGAGCAGGCTCGAGGGGCCGAATGGCCTACTCCTGCTCCTATCTTCTATGTTTCTATGTTAATGAGTGGGAAAAACTGTAGCAGATGGATTTCAGAGCAGGTAAATGTGAGGTCATCCATTTTGGACCAAAGAAGGATAGATCCAAGTATGTTTTATATGGCGAAAAGTCAGGAGCAGTGGAGGTCCAAAGAGATTTAGAGGTCCATGTACACAAATCACTAAAATGTAGTAGTCAGGTACAAAACTTGATCAACAAGGCTAATGGAATGTTAGCCATTATAACTAGAGGACTAGAATATAAAGGGGAGGAAGTTTTGCTGCAGCTATACAAGGCCCTGGTTAGACCACATCTGGAGTACTGTGTACAGTTCTGGGCACCGCACCTTAGAAAGGATATATTGGCCTTGGAAGGAGTGCAGATTCACCAGAATGTTACCAGGACTCCAAGGCTGGATTATAATGAGAGATTAGACAAACTAGGCTTGTATTCCCTGGAATATAAATGGTTAAGGGGTGAATTTGATTTAGTTTTTTAGGATTTTGGAAAAATTGATAGGGCAGATAGAGATAAACTGCTCCCGCTGGTGGGGGAGTCCAGAAGAAGGGGACGTAACCTTAAAATCAGAGCCAGGCCATTCAGGAGAGAAGTTAGGAAACACTTCATCACACAAAGGGTCGTAGAAGTGTGGATCTACCCCCCACAAAAAGCAATAGATATCAGCTCACTTAATAATTTTAAATCTGAGATCGATAGATTTTGCGAGCCAAGGGTGTAAAGTGATATGGAGCCAAGGCAAGTGGATGGAGTTAGGATACAGATCAGCCATGATCTCATTGACTGGCAGTACAGGCTCGAGGGGGTGAGTGGCTGACTCCTGTTCCTATGTTCTTATATAAAGCTTCATGAGTATGCATCACGATATTACATTTACAGGTCCTTCCAGAAGATTGGGGGACTGAGCCTGCTTTATTTCCCGAGCTTTCCAATTCATAGTTTTATTCGAGACAACCTCAACTCATAGGTTAAGTCCACAGACTGCACAATGAAATGATCACAGCAATAGCTGACCTCCTGTTGGTGCAAGAAAATTGGATATTTATAGTTTGTATACAGTTCTGATATTTTGATTACTGTCACATATCATTGTACCCATGTATGGAACACCCACACTGCCAATTCTTTGCCAACCAGGGTTTCATCTTGACTTATCCTCTAGTCTCCTCTGGAAGAAATACACATCCAGGTCCATCTGTAAGTTGTGCCTGGTGATGCTACATTCAAGGACAACTGGACTACTACTTGTCACACTATACCGCATGCTCCATCTCTGACCTCTGACTCTCAGTGTTATATGCCCCTACTCTCCACGGCATATAGCTGCCATCCGGATGAGCAGTATTCTCATGGGTACCTGCAAAAGACAAAAGGAAAGAAAACCATCAGCGGTTCCAGGAACCCCTGATGAGTTTAGTCCAGGGTACCTTTAAATTATTTCAACTGTATACTGTGGAGCCACTTATGTGGTGCCTGACTTGCCAGAGTCTAATCGCACTAGATAAAATGAATGGCTCTCCTTTTCTACAATAACATACACTTCTGATGTGGGCTTGGGAAAAGGTTAATTTTCACAATCTGTTGTACCATCGCCCGATCTCCCACCTGATACTCCACAGGTGTTGCAACTTTGTTAAAGTACAGCTGCTTCTTTTTATGATTTTGATCACTTGCTGAGGTTATCTTTTTATGTATTTTCTTCTTGTCTTGAACCAACTGTTGCACCCACTGTTCTGTGCTTGTGCCTCTTTTTGTAATCTTGTCATGGGTGTACATAAAAGGTGCTCTGGTAGCCGCATTATTTCAGCCTGTGACTGCCTGAAAGGGTGTTATCCCTTGTACTTGAGGTGACATTCCCACAGATAGTCATTCAAATCAGGGGTACTTTTAAATCCCAATCTTTTCCTGACTCTTCAACCAACTTTTTCAACACTATTTTGATGGTATGATCTACTCTCGCTCCCTGACCTGACCTCTGAGGGTGATACGGAATTCGAATTTTGGGAGAGGGATACTCAGCCACCACAACAGTTTCAGATTTGCTTTATGGAAAATTGCAGAAAAAAATGATTTGTAAAAAATAGACATTATCCTGTAACTGTAACCATGTACTTTCTAAACCTCCACGTTACTTTTTTGTAACTTCTTATGCATTTAACATTGGTATAGTGTAAAGTGCAAAAGTTTCCAAATTGCTACCGTGTGCATAAATTTTGCAGGTATACGCTATAACCATCTAATTTTCATCTCATTAAAAATAAGAAGTTTTTCTTTTCCTGACCCTGTCTCATGTGTTCACAATGATATACAGTAAACTCTTTCGTATCTGGCACCTACAGGACCAGGATGGTGCCGGTTGATGACAAATTCTGGATAACAGAGAGGTAGACAATTTTTAACACAAAAAAAATAAAAACCAGTGACTAACTCGGCCACCGCGGGAAACTCGGACTCGGAAAAACGAGTGCTGGATGGATTCGGCAAGATTACCGGTTATCTATTTTGCCGGTTATTAAAGAATTCCGGATGATTAAGTGCCGTTTAAACAAGAGTTTACTGTATGCGAGCAGGGTTTCATTCATTTTTGCACTGTTGCCCCCAAAGACAAGGTCACCGGTTCCAACTTTTAATTCTAGAACCTCCTTAATGAGATAAGCAAAGTTATCATCTTGTGTGACTGATTGAGAGCACCTTAAATTGTGTGCACTTCCCATTGCCTTTTCTGGGATGCGTTAAATGTCCTGAGCTGCCAGATCATTCGGTACTCGGAGCCCCTCTTAAGTTTTCAATGATTCTACCAGCTCGTAAACCCTAACCCCAACCCTAAACCCTTAACCCCTAACCCTAACCCCAACCTTAATACAGTGTCCTAGATCTTTTAAAAGCATCTCCACAATGCTCAGCATTTGCATTTGAACCGTAGTCTGTACTGTGGATGGTTAGGGTTAGGGATGGGGTCACTGCATTAGGGTTAGGGTAAGGGTTAGGGACTCTGCAGTACGGTTAGGGCTAGGGTACATTAGGGTTAGGGCTAGGGGTTAGGATTAGAGTTAGTGCTTTAGTGTTAGGGTTAGTGACACTGAATTAGGGTGAGTTAGGGTTAGGGTTAGTGCATTAATGTTATGGTTAGGTTTAGTGCATTAGGGTTAGCGTTAGGGATAAGGTTAGGGTTAGGTTTACGGTTAGGGTATCAGGGTTAGGGTTAGGACTAGGATTAGTGCATTAGGGTTCGGGTTAGGGTTAGGGTTAGTGCATTAGGGTTAGGGGATAGGGCTAGGCGTACACTGCATTATGGTTAGGGTTAGGGTTAGGGGTTAGGATAAGGGTTAGAGAGTTAGGGTAAGGGTTGGGGTTAGGGTAAGGGTTAGAGGTTAGGGGTTAGAGTTTGGGGTTAGGGTCAGGAGTTGGGTTAGGGTTAAGGATAGGGTTAGGATTAGGGTCACTGACTCTAACACTGCATGTAGGGTTGAAGTTAGGGCTTAGGGATAGGTGTCAGGGTCAGGGTTAGGTTTACAGGTTAGATTTAGGATTAGGGGTTAAGTTAGGGTTAGGGTTAAGGTTAGTTTTAGGGTGAGAGTTAGGGGGTTAGGGATAGGGGGTTAGGGTATAGGGGTTAGGGTTAGGGTTTAGGGATAGGTTTGGGGTTAGGGGTTGGGGTTAGGGTATAAGGGTTAGGGTATTAGGGTTGGGGTTAGGGGTTAGGGGTAGGGTATAAGGGTTAGGGTATTCGGGTTAGGGTATTAGGGTTAGGGGGTTAGGGTATGAGGGTTAGGGTATGAGGGTTAGGGGTTAGGGTATTAGGGTTAGGGTTTAGGGTTTGGGTTTAGGGTTTGGATTTAGGGTTAGGGTTAGGGTTAGGATTTAGGGTTAGAATTAGGATAAGGATTTAGGGTTAGGGTTAGGGGTCAGGGTTAGGGTTAGGGCTACACTGCATTTAGGGTTAGGGTTAGGGTCCCGACTCTAACACTGCATTTAGGGTTAGGGGTAGGGCTGGGGTTGGGTTTG